>CM024642.1:14516874-15729917 GCA_014182715.1 Eucalyptus cloeziana
CTCTCTTAATGTGATATGAGTTGCCCATCAACAAGTTTTTACCAGAAAAAAGAAACATATCAACGAGTTCACATCACGTGCAAAAGAAAAGAAGTATATGTCGAAGGTACTTAATTGGTCCACTAAAATATGAATAAAATAAATGGGCAATTTCTATCTAAAATAATAAATATATTGCAAGGTTCTTGTTAACGAGTGCTTTCGAGACATTTGTCAAGTATACTTTACAAGGAAATACTCAATTTCAAAACACTGATCATGTATTTATCAATTGTACTTAATTCCTCCTCTAAAAGAAATATGAATCCCTATTCACATTTGTAAAAAATTAAATAGTTCATTTATATCTAAAATAATAAATTGCCATAAGGATCTTGTTAATGAGCCCCTCTAGAGCATTTGTCAAGCATACTTTACAAGGAAACATTCAATTTGAAAGCATTGATCATGTATACATCAAATGTACTTAATTTCTCCTCTAAAAGAAATATGAATCCCATATTCCATATTTATATAAACTAAATGGTTCATATTTATATCTAAAATAATAAACTTACATAAGGATCTTGTTAACAAGTGCCTCTAAAACACCTGTCAAGCATACTTTATGAGGAAACATTCAAATTTCAAAGCATTGATTATATATATCACGAGAGCAATCAATCACTTGGAATTTGAAATATTTTCTTATTTAATTGTTCATCAAAAGCCCTGAATTACCTTTTAACAAAGTCCTCGTCATAAATGTAAGACGTTCAGAACCTCATGTCTTCACAAGTTTAATCCGCTCTTACATGTTGAGGTCTTGATCTCCTCGAATGAATTCATCTCTCTTTTAATGATACAATTCTTTATAACTAGTTGAGAGCATCGGAATTTCTCGGGGAGTAAATAAAGCGAGTAGGTTTAATTTTCTGGTTCTATTTAATTGCTTTCTGGGCTATCAAGACCGCAATTAAGTAGGCATTGTGCAATGTATCTCTGCAGAGTCCAAAGCTTTATAAATTGCATATTTAGCCTAAGTTTTTTTTTTTAAAAGAAAAACATATTTGTGCTTTCAACGGAGCCAAATATGGCTGAGCTAGTCGATCTTGGCTTTGTCGACATCAACAGAGCCAAATATGGCTCAATCTGGATCGATAGAAATGAAATGGTTCCGTCGTTGATGGACACGAAGTCAAGTTTCATGTCTTGAATCCAAAATAATTGGAGTCTTCTCAAAGAATTCGGGGTTATCCCTGAGGTGGTCCCTGCAAAATCATTATTTCGTTTTTCTGCCCATTTACCTTTGGTTAGTAATATTTGCACTATTTCTCATTTTCTGGGGAATTAAATTCCATTGAGGAGAGCTACCTTTCTGCTGTTATTTATTTCTGATGTACCGCTGTTTCTGCAAATAAAACCAAGATTATGGGCCCGTTAGCAATTGTTGTTCGTGGACAAGGGAGAATTAAAGGAGAGAACCCAGACAATGATAATGCCACATTGTCGTGCCCCAATTTTAATCATTTTGTATCTATTGATCGTCTGTGACTTTTTAGGGAAGAACCGATTAAAGTGGGCAGGCTCTGTTAATGAAAGTTATCAACTGATGATTAGCCATTTAGCATGAGATTGTCAACGAGCTGATGTTCCCTAGGGACATGACACTCACCCCTCTTGCTTTTGGCCTACCCCCCATGTATGGTTGCAAAATGATCAATTCAATATCACGGTATATTAAAACTAAAGTGAAGATCAAGTCAATTGCATCTGAATTTAGAATTTATCAAGCTTTGCCCAATATTTTAGGGGAAAATTTCAAATAGAGGCATAAAATGAGGCAGTTTTTTAGAGTTCTCATTGTGAGCATTGTCCCAAATAAAACCTTGAAGTTACCAACTTAATTTCAAATAAGACTTTAAGCGCACTACATGCCAAATCTTAACCAGCCGGCTTGCATGTATGACTCGTGTTTATTCTAATGACAACATCGGGCAATTTTATCCAAAATGTTTTGATTTGATCTAAATTGAAGAAGTCCTACTTCAGATCCTTACTCAGATCCATAATTTGAAGGCAACAAGAGAACTATGTTTGATAATTATCATTAAATCAAGGAAATCCGACATCCATAATTTCTTATATTAGTTGATAATATATAGGATACAAAGATAATAAATAATTGACCTGGATTTGTAATCGGCATGTATAGGTCACTAATCACATGACGTGTGAAAAATTCAAAAGATCCTTTCCGTGACCGTGATTTTTTGGAATGCAATTTTGTTACGTTTATAGAATTGTGATGAGTTATAAATCAAGGAAATAAAATAAGAAAGCTTTTTCTAAAAGTTTAAGACGTATGTCTACAAATTTTAATTTCTTAAATTAATAGATATTTCTATATAGATTGATTATATAGAGTGATGGTGAAAAATCTATAGCCACAGTAAACATTAGCGGAAACTAATACACTCCAAAATACTTATTGTCACGACCTAATTTCGGGTGAATCACCTAGGTTTGGCTAATGAATTACTAAGTTTAGACTTAGCTCGGGCTCTCCCAAGCCCATATCAATTCACGACTTAGGTTCAAGTTTTTAACTTGTAGATGAATTTTATTTAGGAGTCATCACTAATCAGTTTATAGTAGGCTGATTAGACACCTAAACAAAATAGCGGGAGAATTATTTTACTCCTACGAACCAAAGAATTTGGATACGGGGACTTAGTTACACTAGATTTTTCTAATGTCCTTTCGATACCATTCTTTTAATGAAAAAATGTTTTATCAGACAGCTTGAATTCATTTAATTACTTCCTAACATGTGAAATGATCGTGCGGGTATAGAATCTACCAATTTAACACTAAATACATTAATAAATAAATTATGGGACTTACTTCATAGCAACAAGAGCATCCGCAATATTAGCTCAGAATTCACATTAATAGTCATAGGCATGATTTCTAGTTAACATGCAATTATTTAATTTTTATTTTTACTTATTTAATAAGAATCATGCTTTATACAATACATGTTACTAATCTAATCATGCTTTATACAATACATGTTACTAATCTAACATGACATGACATGACATAGCAATATAACCTAAACTACATGACATAAGTATAGTATTTTTTGTGTTTTCTTAATAAGTGTGCAATCTATCATAGAGAAAGAAACTAATTTATTCTAAGGCAATGTTTTTTTTTTTTTTTTTTTGGTATTGTACGTAAAATTCGAAATAGAAAAAATTGTCTATCTAGATTAAGATATTATCCAACTTATATTATGAATCAGATTAGGCGAAATCCTAATTTAAACTAGAATGTTGTCTTAACTAGGTAATCCCTAACCTAAAATGCAATCTATCTAGGAAAAATTATTTGAAATTATAATTAATTAGAAAGATTATATAGAATTAAATTAAACATGCAATTTTATCCTAATATGCAATGACTAGATAACGTGTACAGAATGCCCTAATTCTAGATTTTCTTTTTCTTTTTTTATAAAATTCGAAAAAATTAAAATTGTCCAATTATTTTTCGTGCAATTTAAATTAATGAAAGGAGAATTTAACATCCTAAATTAATGTTTTTGGTATTTTTTATTTAAAAATTTCGAACTAAATAAATTTCCCAATCTTAAACATGCAAACTACCCTAAAATAAGCAATATTCTAACACCAACCTAATCCAACTCAATATATATATATATATATATATATAAAGTTTTCTTTTACGGAAACAAAATCGATTCAAATAGCACGACAACAAATCGGGCAAGATATGATCAATATCCATCTAATAAATTGATGAATTGTATATTGCACATGAGATCGAATTGGCCAATATTTAACAAAATTGCGAATCGTATCTTGGGCGTGAGATCGGATTGACAATTTTTTTGTGCGATTGCGAGTCATATGTCGGGTGTGAAATCGGACTGTCAATTATATGCACGTTGTGAAATCAATGATTAATTCCTGATTTAAAAGGCTATTTGAGATTGTAGACATGATAGCATATTGGGAATTTCAATTATATGCATCGATAATATTTCAAATAAGGAAACTGAATATTCATAAATCAAATTAAATAAGATTTTTACCTGATTTGAATATTGACTTCCAAATTTGTATCCTCGAACGGCTACTCCCGACTTGACGTGGTGGTGCTCATTTTGACCACAGCTAGCGACGCAGAGAAAGAGTGCTTGGTCTCGACTCGTTAAGATGGTACTCGAGGACAACTTGCGGTGATAGGAGGGAGATCACCAACAAATCCTTGGTTCGGTTGTTAACGGGCACACTTGGATGATTTGCAAAATTAAACTCATCTTTGACCGTGAGGACGGATAAGCTGCCGAAACTTGTCCTCTTGGTATTGATGGACTGAAGACGTGTCGATGCTAGCCGATGGCTGTCTCGAGTAGGCTGCCTTGTGATGATTCAACGAACTAGCTGGCCAAAGGAAAGTGCAGCTCATGGCTTGAGAAATCTTTTACTTGGACTAGGCCATGATAATTCCAAAAATCACCGTTTGCTATTTCTCCAATTATGGTTGCCTGGAGTGATGTTGCTCGTGGTGTAATGCATGGACACACCAAAAAGGATCCCCGGGTGGTACTTCACAAGTGAGAGATCAGCGCAGTAGCGTTGTCAGAAGAAGCAGCAGCAGTGTTGCGATTAAGTGCGGGCGTCGTGGACGGCAACTTCGCCGTCAAGGTTGGAGTGATGGTGGCGGAGCACAATTATGCGAACACCAATCCATGAAAATTAATGGGCTAGGTCATATTTTCATTACTGCGGGCTAAAGCTCAGAAATATTGACCTGAGTTCATCTGCCGTCAGTCCAATCCAAATGTAAACTATATGAACCCATTAACTACTAATGCAAATGCTCATAATAACTATATGCAATTTTAAATAATATTTTTCGTTTAAGGGCTAAAATTTAGTTTCTAATTTTCTATGCAATTTATAACTAAATAGAATGCCAAAATTTAGGTGTCAACAACTACGCCTCTTTGAAGATGAGGTCATAGAGGTTGCATTCAAAGACTAAATGATATTTAAATTTTGACCATGCAAATACAATATGATGAATCCTTTTGTGGGGACATGTGTTTTGATGAATCCCATTCCCAATTTCCAATGCAATGCAGTAAAATATGATGCAAATGCTAATATAGAAATAGAAAATGTACCTTTAATTACTCACCTAAGGATTTGAGAAAGTAAACTTGGATATAAAGGGATTTTGTAAACCATGGGCTGCGAATTTCACCATGCAAGGGAAGAGGCTTTGGGCTACAGAAGCTTGCCAGATCGATGAGGTGACTTTGGGCTGCAAAAGCAAACCAGACCAATGGAAAGAGACGCTGGGCTACGGAAGCACGCCATGCCGATAAAAGAGACTTCGAGCTATAGAAGCTTGCTGCATTGATTAAAAGGAACTTCGAGCTATGAAAGCATACCGTGTCAATTAACCAAGATACCGGGCTATGGAAGCACGCCGAGTCAATGAAAAGGATTACAGGTTACAAAAGCACGCTATATCGATAAAGAGGGACATCGGGCTATAAAAGCACGCCGAGTCGATAAAAAGGACTCCAGGCTACGGAAAAACGCCAAGTCAATATAAATGAACTCCAAGCTACAGAAGCACGTCGGGTTGATGGGGGAGACTCCAGGTTACAGAAGCATGTTGTGTCGATTGCTTGTAGAGATAAAATGTAATAATGTTTAGGACGATCTCGAGGCTTTAGAGAGCAACTTGAACGTCAGGTATTACTCGGTCTTCAAGGAAATATTATCTATCAAACATAATTAGAGCAACAAATGATATGTATTCATTCAAGAGGTGGACAATTTGAGCTACTCCAGAATGTACATTTCAAAGTTCAGTGAGGTATTCATCAATTCAATCAAGGTTTATGCATAATAACTTTACCATATTTGTAGCACCCAAATTTCCACAGGATATAATTGTCGTTCATGACAATGATATGAATTTCTTAAGAATACTAAATGAGAGACTTTCAGCTAGAAAGGACTTTCACTCAACTCTAATTCATAATGGCTATTTTATGAAAATCACTCTATCTCACTATCATCATATCGATAAGGGTTCGTATTCTCGCAAGCGGTATGACCTTATCAATATGAGAGGTCTTTAATAGGGATTGTAATGTGGGCTCGGTCAACGGCTTAACAAATGGACTCTTTGAGTCAAGGCAATTGAAAGAACAATTCTGTAATCATCTTCGAGTTTACAAGTCAAGAACCCTACAAAATGAGAAAGAAATAATCTTGCCCGCACTTCTTTGAGTGATGCTTATAAACATATGAACTTTTACATTAATTCTAGTGTCATAATCTAAAGAGATTTTGTAAGGGACATAAGTTAGGTTCATGAATTGAGAAACGAAAGGATTGTTAGGCTCAAAATGTTTGTAAATGGTGAGAGTTGATGATCATCTTGACATTGCCACCAATCTTCTTCTTCACCATCAGGGATTTTCTCCATATCAAAGCTCCATTGAATGTAACACCTCGGCATTTGAGTTATTTGAGTACCACTTCACTGGGGATACAACTTTCTACAATTGATAGTCGTCTACTTGACTCTTTTTTGGATAGGCATTGACTTTGCTTTTACTAGGCACATTGTTTTTTCATGCCTCTAGTTCTATTGACTTTTAACACACTTGTCCACCTTTTGGTTTCTTTTAGAAAATGATTCTATATTTGGACTATTTTGTCTTCTATCGATGCTTTGGATCATGCTACTTGAATTTATGGTGACTTTTGCCTTGCCCCAGTGTGGGGGATAATCATCAACTGGATTTGTATGAAATGACATGCAGGCTCAAGTGAGCTATGCAATGGACAATAGTATGTAGGATAAAGAAAGAACTGCTCTTCGTCATCCTAGAGCACTTAAAACACCGCATAAGTTGCACTGTAATAGCAATACTTGAAAATTGATGCAAGTGTGAGCAAGAAAATTCCTACCAATTAACCTCCAATTTGCGCCAATGTGGGGTGGTTCTTGATAGGAATAATTTGGATTTTTTTACATGTGTGGACTCAAAAGGGCTAAACAATGGATATACTTATAGTGTTTGGGATAGAGAAAGAAACTGCCTCTCATCACTTTAGTTGACGTACCCTGTGCGAGATAACCCTTTCCCTTGTGGGCTTGGAATTTTTCCACACAACTCACTGGGTTTAGTATATGAAACAATGTACGGAATAAGGCTTGTCTTTCATCATTCCAAAGTATCCCATTTGACACATTTTACTTTACACAATTCATCGGGGAAACCATGGCCATGCAAAATTTGCTACAAATTTGAACAATTTAATTTGCAACTCATTGAGGCAATTTATTCATCATAAAAATGCTTGCGATTCAAGACGTAACATAGCAAATTTTATCATGGGTAATACTTCTTGACAGCATCAGAGTTATAAAGATTAGAAAACTCACGACCATCCATTTTTGTTAGAATCAAGACACCTCAAGGGAGTACCTTTTTCACTACATATGGGCCACTGTAATTTGGAGCAAACTTTCCCCCAGGATCCCGAAAAATCGGCAATAGCTTCCTTAACACTAGATCATTAACCTCTAAATGTCTCGGCTATACCTTTCGGTTGAAGGACCTGCCTACTCTCTGTTGATAAGTTTGGTCATGGCAAGGAGCCTTCAGTCTTTTCTCATCAATCAGGTTTAACTATTCAAATATTTGCTGTGACTATTCTGCCTTAGACAACTTCATTTAGGATAAAACTCTCAACGAAGGAATTTTCACTTCCACAGGCAGAACTACTTCCATACTGTACACCAAAGCAAAAGGGGTTGCCCTAGTAGAAGTGCGAATCAACATTCGATATGCCATTAGTGCGAAGGGTAACCTGTGATGCCAATCTTGATAATTCTCGGCTATCTTAGCCAGGATTTTCTTAATGTTTTTATTAGCCACCTCAACAGCTCCATTCATTTGTGGGCAGTAAGGAGATGAATTCAGATGCTTGATCTTGAACTCAATAAATAGCTCATCAATAACTGTGTTATTCAAATTTGCCCTGTTATCATTGACAATTGCTTCAAGACACCATATCGGGCGATTATGTCATGTCTAATGAATTTCGCAATATTGTGAGCGGCGACATTTGCAAAAGATGTAACTTCAATCTACTTGGAGAAATAATTTATCGCCATCAAGATGCACCGATGCCCATTTGAAGCTTTAGGATTTATTGGGCCAATCACATCAATGCCCCACATTGAGAAGGGCCATGGCTAGGAAAACTAGTGTAGCTCAGTTAGATTAACATGTACCTTATATCTATGAATTTGGCAAGGGTGGCAACTTTGTATGTGTTGGATGCAGTCACTTTCTAGTGCAAGCCGGTAGTAGCCCAATCTTATAATTTTCTTGGCTAACATGTGCCCATTCATGTGTGGACCACACACTTCTTCATACACTTCTCGCATGATTTGGGTAGCTTCGGTTGCATCGATACACCGCAACAAAATTGAATCATAAGATCTCTTGTATAAATTCTCACCATTGACGAAGAATTTTGAGGCCATCTTCATGATGTATTTGCTATTAGTTGGAATACTTCCATCGGGGAATTCCTATTTTTGAATGTAGTCATGATATTGTAATACCATGTTTTCCCATCAGATTCTTCAGTCTTGATCATACAATAAGCTGGCTTTGCCAAAAAATTTATTTTCAATGGCTTGACTTCTAATCTGTCGGTGACTTGCAACATAGTTGACAAAGTTGCGAGTGCATCAGTGAATTGATTGTGAGACCTCGATAAGTATTTAAATGAAACTTCATCGAATTCCTTCACTAGATTTTCTAGATACTCATGATACGGGAGCAATTTGAGGTCCTTAGTCTTCCATTCACTTACAGTCTGGAGTATGATCAGTGTAGAATTTCCAAACACTTTTAATTTGGCTACTCCCATCTCGATCACGGCTTGAAGCCCGAGGATACAAGCTTCATACTCGGCTACATTGTTAGTGCATGAGTTTATCAATTTTGCAGCTACTGGATGGTGTTGCCTATTTAAGGATATTAGAATTACCTCAGTACAAGAACTAGACATGTTTATGGCTCCATCAAAGAACATGGTCCATGAATTTTCACTTACATATAAGACGCGTTCATCTAGGGAACAGTCATCATTATTTGAGACTCCTAGATTATTGGCCAATATATCAGCGATCACTCGATCCTTAATTGACTTTTGTGGCGTGAATTGCACGTCAAATTATGAGATTAATATCTACCATTTAGCCAACTTACCCACCAAAGTTGGCCAATCAAGTAAGTACTTGATATGATTGTTCTCAGTCACGAGAAACATCCGGTAATGTAGTGTGTACTGTCACAATCTATATAATACCCACATTAATGCATCAAAAATCCTATGAGTTTGGGATACCTGGAGTGCCAAAACTTGGCATGGAGGGACATTTAAGTACCAAAACTTCGAAAAGGAACACTTAAGTGCCACTCCAGCCAAATTGCTAACGTGTCAATTTTCCGGCGACCCTGGTGCAAACCAGCATCGTTTTGCATGCTGACGTGGTAACAAATTACAAAAACGACGTTGTTTTTGGGTTTGATGTGTAAATAGTTAATATAAAAATTAATTAAATTAAATTTAAACTTAATTTTATTTAAAATGTTCTAAAAATTAAAAAGGGGGGTGGGGGGCCAAAAGGCGGTGAAGGTTTAGCCCTTGCCGCCACCGCCTCCCCACCGTCGCCGAGCCCTCGCCACCTCCCTACCGCCGTCGAGAAGGGTCGGCGACGGAGGGGGAGGGTCGGCCGAGGTCGGCGGCCCCCGGCGACCGGTGGCGAGGGCCCGCGAGCCCTCGTCGGATGCGGGTGAAGGCCATGACCCTCGCCCCGGATCCGGGCGAGGGCTCGCGAGCCCTCATTGCCTCCCTGCCGACGGGAGGGCCGGCGACGGTGGGGGACCATCGATCGGGGTCGGCGAGCCTTGGCCGGGGCTGGTGCCGCCGTCGGCCGGGGTCAAGCAACCCCCCGCCGACCCTCCGCCCTCCGTCGTCGGCCCTTCCGAGCGGTGGTGGCGAGGGCTCGGCCCTCGGCCGCCCCTTTGGTCCCCCCCCGCCCTTTTTCTAGTTTTTAAGTTTTAGAATATTTTAAAAAAATTAAGTTTAAATTTAATTTAATTAATTTTTATATTAATTATTTACACATCATACCCAAAAACGACGTCGTTTTTGCAATTTGTTGCCACGTCAACGTGCAAAACGACGCCATTTTGCATCGGGGTCGCCGGAAAATTGCCACTTCAACAATTTGGCTGGAGTGGCACTTAAGTGTTCCACTTTACTTCGAAACCGGCACTTAAGTGTACATTTTCGAAGTTTTGGCATTTAAGTGTCCTTTCATGCCTAGTTTTGACACTTAGGTTGTTCTTCTGCCCAAATCCTCTCAACATCAAAATATTTCAGTTTTGATACAATGAATTTTTACTCAGGTAATAAATAGCTCGTTCTTTTTAATCGACGGGACTTTCCTAAGCCAACAGTAAGGACAATGATTCACTCTGAATGGTGAGGTGAAGAATTAAAGGATACCCTGGCATGGCAGAATAAGAACTAGTGGATTCATCAAGTATTGCTTCAGCTTGTCAAATGCTTCTCAACACTCATCATTCTAGTTGACTTATGCATTCTTCCTGAAGAGCTTGAAGAATGGCTTGGCAGTTTTGGAAAGTTGGGAAATGAATCGAGCAATGTAATTCAATCTTCCCAAAAGGTTTCGAACTTCTTTCACCGTTGACGGAGGTCGCAACTTGCATATGGCCTTGGCTTTAGATGGGTTGATCTAAATCCATTTTCTACTCACATTAAATCCGAAAAATTTACCGGATGTTGCTCCGAATACGCATTTAGCGGGATTTAGATGAAACTTGAACTCACGGAGTCGATCAAACAACTTCTTCAGGGCTTCAATATGGCTCCTTCTAGGTCAGGTCTTTGCAATTATATCATCAACATATACCTCAATCTCATGATGCATCATATCATGTAATAGTGCTACCATGGTTCGCTAGTAAGTTGTCCCTGCATTCTTGAGTTTGAAGGGCATGACTTTATAATGAAAGGTTCCCCACGAGGTGATAAATGCAATTTTCTCCTTATCTTCCTCCTTCATCTTTATCTAATTGTACCCGAAAAAACCATCAATGAATGAGAATAGTTCAAATGCAGTAGTACTATCCATAAGAACATCTATTTGTGGCAACGGAAAATCATCCTTCGGGCTAGCCTTGTTTCAAATCTTGATAATCGATACAAATCTGGACTTGATCGTCTTTCTTCATCACCGGTACGATGTTAGCCACCCATTTTGGATATTGTGAGACTTCAATGAATCTCACCTTCAAAAGCTTCATTATTTCTTCCTCTATCTTCTTTGAGAGTTCGGGTTTAGTTCTCCACAACCTTTGCTTCTTAGGTGACATGTCCAAATTAGTAGGTAAGCAATGCTTGACAATTAATAGGTCCAAACTAGGCATGTCAGCGTAGGCCCAAGCAAACACATCTTGATATTCTTTCAGCAACTGAATTAGGTGCCCGACCTCGTTTTTGGGGAGATTTGCCCCAATTTTCACTTCCTTCGCTTCTTCTGTGTTATCTAAATTAATAGCGATGGTTTGTTTGGATGTAAGAGCATTGGCTTTTTCATGTTATTCCCAGCCACGCTGCATTTCAATAGAATCTTCGATCGAGTCTTAGGGATTATATAATTATCGCTTACTACATTAGATTGGACCACTTTCGTACCCTTACATGCCATAAGATCATACCTGAAATAGGAAGTAAATGAATCATTAAGACAAACGAGATAAACTATGTTTTTTCTTCTTCTTCTTTTTTTTTGAAATTCTTTTGCATAAACATTTTTGGGAAACATTTTGACATGAGGAAGTATGATGAAGCCCAGGTCTTAGAATTCTCCTTGGATTTTTGTTTTCTTTTGTCGGTTGGATAACATCACCGGGCTGGTTTGGTGTACCTCATCATGCTCTCAAAATAAAACTTGTAATTTTATTGAAATTCATCAATCAATCACATTTATTGAATGGAAAATGCAATATTTAAGCCCTAAAAAGAAAGCGAAAAAGAAGAAATTCAAAACAATTCTTAGAAAGTAATAAAGATTCCCACGCAGGAGAATGTGCAAAAGCAATAAATGAGTTACTCTTGTGGACTAGGGCCCATTTCTCATAACGATCCTTCGTCAATGGCCCCTATAAAGAGGTCATCAAACAGACTTGTGACTCCTTCCAATGCATCATCAGGGTTCTCTGTCTTTGGAGGTGCCGGATCGTCCATGCCACCCCATCCATCTAGGACAATATCACGAGAGTCAATGTAAAAGTTGGGGGGAGTCGAGTACTTCACATAGTAGTCAAATTTATCACTTGGCTGTCCTAGGGTTTCCATCACTTCTATTCCATTCTATATCATTCTAGGAGGGCTAAGAAATGTCTCGCGAATGTTGGGAGGTAGTGAGTTTTGCCTCCCTCACCCTTGCTCAACTGGCAAGTTTTGCATTTCTTGTCTCTGCCCTCCAAAACTTTCTCCACCTCTTCCATAGTACCCTAATTCGGTAGAACGGAACCTCCAAGGGGCTTCAATAGGGTTTTGAATGCCTTGACCCCTTCTTCCAAGACCATAGCCAAGAACAAAATCATTTCCAACCATCACTCTTCCTCCCATAAGGCAACATTTTTAATCTCAAGAGTGGGTGGCGACTAACCTCGAGAAGCATGTATGGTGGACACCAACTCAAATTAGTGGTAACTTGATTCAAACTTGAAATCTAACTCGACATAAGGAATAGCCGTCTTATGATAAATTCGATGGTATTCTTCACCATAAACAATGACTAACTTCATTTTAATCACAAACTTCACACTTTAATGTAGACTTGATAGCACTGCCCTAGCAATATGTATCCAAAGATGACCTAGCAAAAAATTAAATGCGATGGGGATGTCCATCACTTGAAAGGGGATATTGAAAATGACTTGCCCTATTTGCACATCAAGATGGATTTCCCCAATCACCTTCTTTTTTATCCCATCAAAAGCTCACACGGAAGTTTTTGCAGTATGTATCTTGGACGGGTTTGTCTTGAGGTGGTGAAAAGTGGCCAACAAAGATATATTCAAAGCAGATTCATTGTCAATGAGCACACGGGACACATGAGAAACCTTGTGTTTGACGGATTTATAGAGCGCTTTGTTATTTCCCTTACCTTCAATAAGGAATTCTTCATTAGAAAATGCAATCAAGTCTTTGAGAATGATTGATCCCATGTACTCTTCCAACTTGTATGCCTTAATCGTTTCTGGTACACGAACTTCACTCAGCACCTTCATCAAAGACTTTTGATGTGTAGGGGATGTTAACAAGAGTTCGAGCAAAAAGATTTGAGCATGCATCTTTTGCAACTGATCAATCACATTATACTTACTTGCTTTGATCACAGCCAGAAATTCTTTGACCTCTTCATTAGTGACAGGCTTTGCAAGTTAGGCATTAGCTTGAGCATAGGTCTGACTAGACCTTCTAACTAGGTCAACATCTTGATCATTGGACCAAGGCACTGCCTTGTTGTCAACATACTCATAAGGTTGAGGTATCTCGATCATTATTCCTTCGTCGGATGTAGGAATCTCGATAGACAATTCTACATCTTCTAGTGGAGGCATATCCATGAGCAAATGATCCATTTCATCCTTATCAACATTGAGTATAGCCCACTCCTCCTCCCAATATATAACAACATAGGATATGATGGAGATTATGCAATTATGATTAGTATATACAATCATACCATCATCCACTATTTTGGTAACTCTTTCTTTCATAAGTAATAGGGGAGTGACCTCATGATCTGGATAATATTTAGCTCTCACCAATCCATTATAGGCATTCACCGCATGCATCTTTAGGTTTTTAGTTTGACCAGCTTTAGACTCTAGTATAGTATTCACCTTACCTTCATGCTCGGTAATGGATTTTTTTGGACATTTGGTTGAGCAGTTGGAATGAAAAGGCTTTTGTGTCCAAGAGATTTTGGATCCGGTGCTTTAGGGTGAAACATTCATCAGTCGAATGTCCCAATTCACTACTTTGGTAATCACATTTCTTTGTGGAGTCATAACCCCGAGTGTGCTCGCGATTAGGGTGTTTTGGCTCACTAGTAAGAAAGCATTTTTTCCGGAGGATTATCAATACTCGAGATGGAGATCTAGGGAGAGGAGAGAATTGTCTTCTATTATTCGACTAGACGTATGATTGACGGCCATGAATTTGTTGTTGCCTTCCATTCAGCTGGATAGTCGAGGTGTGATTGGTATTTTCCTGGTTGGAAGCCACATTTAAATCCACATCAAACTCTTTTTCCTTCTTAGCGGAAGACCTTCTATTAGATGGCACAGCAAATAACCCTTCCCTTATCCCCATTTCAATTTGTTCCTCCACAAGAATAAGTTAGTGGAAGTTCTCGATGTATGTGTTAACTATCCGGTTACGAAACTCAAATGGCATGCTCTTTAAATGACTTGCTCATCTTCTTTTCTATTCGCTCTAGATCTTCCCGAGAAGATGCGATGTCTATATTGAACTTATACTACTTAAGAAATGCATCGGCTACTTCATTCCAAGTGTTGAGGAGATTTACGTTCTTCATGATGTACCATGTTAGTGCGGATCTGGCTAAAGTACATGATGGGCTCATTTTTTACATGTTGGGCTATCTGCACGTGGTACATTTGTAGGTAAGCCTTTGGGCAAGAAGTACTATCATATTTCTCAAACTCCGACATTTTAAACTTGTTTGGCATCTTAACCTTCTCATAAATCTACCAGTCGAATAGGAATGAACTCTGTGATTCCTGCAATTGCTTCACTTTCTCCTTAAGCTTTACAAAGCGTTCATTTCGCTTCGTTTTAGGAGCACTGTTAGACTTGGCCTTTTTAACGGTGACTGGCAATGGGTCATCCTACAGTTTGGGCATGTCATCATTAATCATTTGGGCCATGTTTGTCTGTTTTGGGATTACTAACTTGGGGCGAGTGGGTGTAGGAATTGAATTTACTCGAAGCAATTCGATTTGGGTTGTCATAAGTTGTGCATAGGTGAGCAACTGTTTGAGCTAATCTTTTACATTGGTAATATGGTCATGCTTCTCAGTTTGGTCGGCCATTTTAGCTCTTGGTTGTGTAATAATGGCCAAACATGGAGGATCCGTTATCACATATTCCGAAAAAATGAACGTACATAAGCATCTCATATAAAACATGCCAATCAATGACAAAGGTCTAACAACTTTTATTCATTAATGGAGTTATTTGACACAACCTAACAAAGTAGAAACTTGAAATGTCCTAAACAAATAAACTAGGAAAGTGAATAACTTAACTTCCTAAACATTAATCAAACTATGAAAATAACTAGATAGATTCAAGCCACTTCATTTGACTTGATCAATATACAATTGGGAAACTACTAGGCGCAATCATTTATTCTCTTCTAGAGCTTTTTCGGCGACTCTTTTGAGACATCTATTCTCAGGGCAGTTGGTGATCTACAATGGCACCTTTGGTATCTTTGAAAGTAACTTCTCTAGAATCTTGTGTTGTTGAATGTATTTAGTTAAGGCATAGTATCTCATTTCTTTACCTTTCAGCTTCTTTTCATACCATATGAGCTTTTGTAGGTGACACATATCTCACGTTGATTTGATTGTGAGAATGGAATCCTTATGGTCTCGGTCTCCGTCAATGAAGCTAAATTGGAGCGGATTTGATTGCAAAGCTAGGGGAAGTTCTTGCACAACTTAATACTAACGGATCACTCTAGTCTGGTAATATTCCGTTGCTCCAGTGAATCCCAATAAAGGGATCGGGCCAACTCCTCCACATGAGAGTCTCACCACACGAACTTTGAACCACTTAACATGTCACAAGAAACCTTTGGAAGTTAGTTTTTTTCATAAAAACTAGCTATCTAGAATAATGGTAATCCGGTGCATGTTTTTGTTTGTTTTCAAATCTCATAATAGGGTGATTAGAGTTACTAACATCATGTATAGTCATTAAACCACCAAACCTTTTTATATGAGAAATGAACAAAATCTGCAAAAGCTCAGGAGAGGAATGGAAAGTTTTGTCACCATTTTTTTTAAACCAAATGAGAGAAAGAAAATTTTCAGTCAGAATAATGTTAATGGAATTTTTTCCTTCCAACACTTGTTTAACTAGTCTCTAATTTTCTATGCAATTTATAACTTAATGGAATGCGAAAATTAAGGTGTCAACACTTATTGAAGATTTTTCAAAGATGAAATCTTACTAAGTTAAAATTTCCTTATTGTCTAGTAACTGTTTCTAATAATTTAGTAGGTTCAAAATAATTTTCGGTGTTTAGAACAGACACCCATTTTCTTGTTTATTTATTGAAATGCAAGATAGCTTGACAAATTATCAAATATAATCACCTAAACTAATCCATTTGTAACACTCTTAGTTGACGACATCTCCCTCATTTTACACCACAAGCTTCAACCTCAAGTTCATAATTGCTTTTAACCTGGGTTAATTGTTCTTATCTTTTTGTAACTCTTCTAAAGTCTTCCAAATTCATCTCTCTTCTTGATCGTATAACCCACCACAATTCAACTACAAAGAAAGATGACTTCTATCACATATGTTGCAAAGGAGAGCCTACCATTCCTCATCTTCAAGCCTCCAACTTCCGCTTTATATCTTTACCTTCCAATCTTTTCTAATAAAAGCTGAGGTTCAGACTTGTGTTGTTTAGACTTTTAATCTCATCACTCAAGTGTTTATAAAATAAATTCATGGACTTCATTTTTGTTTTATAAAGCTAATTTTGTTGTTTTCTTAAAGAATGAGAATGTTAATTTTTATTATTTATTTTAATTTCAAGGTGATTAAAGGCTTTGTTTGTTCAAGGTTTCACTCAAGGTAAGTGAAAGCTCTATAAACTAAGTTAGATTGATCTACTTGGTACTCTTCATCTTGATTGGTTGGTGTTTGCTCATTTTATTTAAAATTTTGATGTTAAGTTTAATTGGACTTCAAGGTTGGCATGTTGAGCGATGGTGATTTCTTGCGAAAATGGAAATCTTTACTACTTGTGCAGAAGATGTTTGAAAGACAAAAAGGTTTTATTACATCTTGAATGGGAAAAAGTTAGAAAACTATGAAACTAAACATAAAATGGAATTAGTAATTTTTGTCATGTCTTGGTGCAATTTTGTAAATTTCCAGAATTGATACTGCTCTTGTAATAGTGATATCTTATGAATTAAGTGTTAATTAGTGGATTACGAAGATTAATTAAATAAAATCAAACCGGTTCAAAGTAACTAGTTTTAAATCTATAGGGGGCAAATTTGTAATTTTACTAAGCTAGGGGACTAATATATAAAAATTGAAAAGTTAGGGGACTGTTCACAGCCTTAGAAACCTTATGATAATAGGTAGTTTAGTTATTATTAGAAATAATTGCTTAATCTAAACAATTTATCTAACTAGCCAAAATTGGACTTCATTGCACAATTAATTTGAAAGTGGGTAGTTCGATAATTTTACGATATCTATGGCCTATCTATGGTATAAATAAAATATTTATATGTTTATATAACAAATGAATGGCCTTTGGAAATTAGTTTAATTAATAAGGTTTGATTAAGTGAAGATTGGATGGGTAAAAATTATAAAATGAGAAATTTTATTAGGGAAATTATGTAATTATAATAATCTAAATTTATGGGAAGTTAGTTTTAATTGATGATTAAGGTGAATTTAATGAAGAAGTGGTCTTAGAAATGGAAGATATATGAATTAATTAAATTATAGAAGCGTTGATAGTCTAAAGAAAACTCATCTCAATAATATATGAATTTGCATAAGTTCTCCATTAAATGATGATGGCATGGTGTGTAGGGGATGAAGATTTATATGTTGAAGTGCCAATAATTATTTGATTGCCACTATTTACACGGCAAATGCCAAGCAATTAGTTTGTGTTTTTTTTTTTTTTTGGGTAAGTTAATAATGAATAGAGCTTTGAACCAACATTTACATAAGATCCGGTGCCACAAAACTTGCACTCAACAAGGCAATAAGTCAGAGTGAGTGGAAGGTAGCTGGATGCAAAAGAACTCTGCAAGAGTGGGTCAAAGTGAAGAACAGCCTAAACAACAGGCAAAAGGAAAAGAAGAGATCGGAGAGGGCTGCACGAGGCCAGGAAGACTCCAAATCTCAACCTAGACCACCAATGACAAAAGAAGACTCCGAGGAGCAGCCGCAATGAGGGTATCAGCATTCGGCACCCCAGACAGGCTAGGGCCCTAACGGATTTCAAGTGTCCCCAGCTGAGAAGATAATCGGATTAATGCCCTAGCTATGCTGCAACCTCCTGTTTCTAAACATATCATCCACACTCCTAAAAGTGATGGCTTTGTCTCTGACGACTTTGAAGAGCTACTTCTTTATCGCTAGAATGGGCAAGGTCTCTCCTCTAAAGAGGATATTGTTCCTATACTTTCAAATAAAATAGCAGAGTGCCCCAAAAGAGAAGCGGGCAATGCACTTATAGAATTCTTTGCCGGCAAGTGCGGAGATGGCCCAATTGAGATTCTTGGCCTACAATCTATTTCGTCGGGGAAGGTTGCATCTTGCGGTCCAAAAGAAGGCGATGCTAGCAGTGACGCGACATCCAAAAAATAGGTGGTTTATGGAGTCAGGAACCTCTTTGCAAAAGGGACACAAGGCACTATCTATCCTACTATAAGACAGTAGTAAAGCTTGGGTAGGAAGTCTACGATTGGCAATAAGCCAAAGGTTTAGTTGGTACCTTGGGACGATCGAATTGCTCCAAATAAGCGCATGCCAGAATACCGGAGTTTTCTTCCTTCTAATGCTCTCCCAAGCCGAAGCCACCGTGAAGAGGTGGGATGTGTTCTCCTTCTAGCTAAAACGATTCAGGATCTGGGTGAGGATCGGAGGGGGATCATCCCAAGAATCCAAGATCCTCTTGACTGTATCGCCATCCACAGTGAAGAGATCTGCCACTGTCGCCTTCCTAGAGAGGCCAGAGTTGTAGATGGCTACATCTGAAAAATATAAGTTCAAGGGACCCCTGGGGTGCCAATTGTCGAACCAAAGAGACACCGATCGGCCATCTCCAATCCTCTAATAGAAGGAACTTCGAAATTCAGTCCTGAGCTGGAGGATCTTCTTCTAGGCCCACGAACAGAAAGTAGGCTTTCTGGCCACCCAGAAGTTTGATCCTTTTAAGATGGTCGAGTGAACCTTGTATTATTATTTGTAAATGTGATTATTGAAAAATACAAGGCATTTGTTATGTAGCAATGATTTGCACATGATGATATTATGTACCGAATCATGATTGATTTATGGGTGGGATTGCAAATGATAACAAATAGAAATTTGATGCAATTGTTGTTGCGGGGAATACCAAAAAATTACAACGATTATATTTGGTCTATCACAAAATAATTGTGCATAGTAGTTATGATGTTATGATGATTTATATGTTAATTATGCCATGTAATGATAACATTTGTCATGACCTATTTGCCGAGAGTGAACTCCCTTGTATGAGTATGTGTATAAGCCTTTGTGAAGAAAATGTTCTATCGTATAAGACTAGTCTCTATAAGGTTGAAAGGACTTGAAGTCCTATGATTTATAAAAGATATGATATGGCATGTGTAGCCCTGCGTGGCTTGTGTAGACTATGATGTGATATTATGAATAGCCATCAGCATGTAGTTGTAGTGATGTATTTATCCTTGCTGATGTAGAGAACACCCATGATGTATGGACTAAGAGCGTGGCAAATATGTGCTTTTGAGTTTGTCCCTCATAAGTTAGTGGTAACAATGCCTCATTAGTCAAGATAGGTCTTTACTAGTGACAAGTACTCACCTATCTATCTTGGTTAACTATGATGTGGTTTTTGCATATCATGAGATTTATACGTTCATCATTGTGCATTTGAGTGTTGAAATATATGTAACTTATGACTTTATTTCATTGTACGTTGTACTTATTTATATGTGGCACACGATTTACGTCTTGAATGATATTAAATAATATGTTTGGAAAATATAAGTAAATACTTGTGGATTAGAACAGGTTTATATCGAAGTGGGAAAGTGATGAGAAATTTGAATATGTGGTTGAAGATGTGGATTTTTTTTTTATGTATTTATGAAATTATGTTATCATACGTGCTCATATAAGATAAATGGTTAATGTGTTGTCTTTAAATTGAATTATAAGTACTTGAATAATATATTATATATCTTGTACTTCTCGAGTGATTGAAATATTCCATCATGAATACGAAATGAATTAAGGAATAAGTTTAATACGTATTGTATTATAGCCAAATGATGAATGGCATATCTTAAATTATAGTGATTCCTATAAGTGATATGTGATAACTCATTAGTTATTATTATGTTGTTGTCCTCTTGGGTCAAGTGATAAGATGATTTTCTACCTTAGATCTAGAAAGTTTATTTACTGAGTTTAGGTTCACCATAATATCTTAGCATATATATCAAGTTCGAAGTTTAGGGACTCTTAGGTTAGCATTTCCGAAATATACTTGAAGACTAGATCAAAGTGCAAAGCGAAAGTGGCGATGTATTTCCACACAGAAGGCTTTCTTGTATAGTAGTTGGGGTTAACTTATTTTAATAGTAGAGGATAAATTAGTTATTCATCGGATGATCGAAGTGAAGCTAAATATCTATTCATTTTAGATTCAAATTTATGAAAAATTTCAGGCCATGACAAACTGTCAATTAAGAAGAATGACTTTTTGAAGATATATTATGGATAGAATTTAGATAAAGGAAGAATGCTAGATTCTTTCATCCACCAACAAACGGTGAGTTTCTTTTTAACGAGAAAGCATGCCAAATTTTGGATGTTTGCTTTTTTGTGCAATTATAAATAAGCCTCACTTGAGAGATATTCGTGAATGCATCAATACATGTCCGTCTATCCAATTGATGGGTACGAGTTTACTCTTTCAATGGATGTAAATTTTAACGAGACTTGGCACATTATACACATCAATTCGGCTCGCATTTCTTCATAATATTTTTCTTTTCCTTAGTCATGGAATGGTGCGTTAAAGGTGAATCAAAGATGTTTCACATCTAGCCAAGAGAAAGGGAGGAGGAGATACAAAGTGAGCAATCTCATCTGAAAAGCATGAAGGAGTGGGGGGAATTAATTCACGCACAAGGTGGGAAGATGAGTCGGTCCAACAGTCACATGGTTTTCAGACCGCTTCTTGGCGGGGAGCCGGCAATTGCTGAAACTAATATTTACTCTCTCTCTATCTCTCTCTCTCTCTCTCTCTCTCTCTCTCTCTCTCTCTCTCTCTCTCAGACTGCTAGTTATTCTCTGTATGCGGCGTATATGGCTGGCACGTTGAACAATTCCCGTGTTGTCTTCCCACAATTGAACCTATCCTTGGCGAAGTTCGGGTGCATTTGGGACCTACGTTGTAGAGTTTTGGGTTTTCAAAGTCCATTTGGCTAGATATTAGATGTTTGGTAAAAATTTTAAAAGCCACATTGGGAAAATGTTAGTTTTTGAAAGGCCGAAAGCCGATGGCAACCTACAACTTGGGCTTTCTAGGGTTTAGTATAAAAATTTGTTCCAAAACTATCCCCACTCAATTTTTTTTTTTTTTTCCGTTTTTGGCCCTCGTGATTCATTGTTCATCTTTATCTCCGTTGAGTCATGTGGCTGTGATGGGTCGATGACAGGCTAGAGAGAGGCTGGCGAGGTCGCGACTACCCGAGCGACCATCACTAGCTAGTGGCATGACCTAGCAAGTCATGTCGCCATGACCTATATCTAGGTTGTAGCGAGGTTGCACAACCTCTGGCACGACCCAAATATAGGTCACGCAACCTCACTGCGACCTAGAGATAGGTCGTGCGATCTTCGATGACCTAGATCTCGATCGCTGCGACCTCTGTGAAGAGTTGCCTAAGGTCGGGCTGCTTGAGGTCGCATGACCAAGCGGCCCTAGCTGAGTGTCGCCAAGCCCCAAACGATCCTTGCCCATTGTCTTCAAGGCTACCTGAGGTCTTGCAACCTTAGATGTCTACTGCTAACAATAGATTTCGATCGCCAAGGGCCACTTGCCCTTACCGGCCAATTTTTTTATTTTCTTTTGACGAATTTTTTTCTTTTTTTAATCACAAAAGTCCTTTATAAATATAATATCTCCAAACACTATCTTACTAAAACGTACTTCACAATGGACTTTCATATTACAATTTAACAAAAACAATTTGTATTTTGGAAAACCCTTTAACTTAAAATCCTTTGTATTTTCCCAAAGGTTTTGCTCAAAAATCCAACCAAACGCACCCTTTGTAACTCAATGTGATCTTGAAATTAACTCAATGTGGATACACACGTACATTTTATATACATTACATGGAAATTTTAGTGCTCCACTTTATTTAGTTTTGTGCAATCGAATTACACCATCATTTGTACCTAGCGACACCATCATTTTGCTAAACTAACACTGCTGATGCACCAAAATGCCACCATATCCCTATCTGGTGCTAATGCTGCACCCCCGTAAAGGGACTTTCCTCCATCATGGACGAGGGCCATAACCTTGATACGACGACGAGGATTGAGACACATTTTGACAAATCAACCTAAACTAAAATGATTTACTTGAAACAAAAAGAGTAAGAAGATTGATATTTCTTGGCCTTATGCCTAAAAGTTTGTCACCAATAAAAAGACAGAGTAAGAAGATCAAATTACATAATGAAGATCGAATGCACGAACTCCAGATTGCTAAAATTCTATACTAGTAAGATTGCAACACGATTGATAACATTGAATTATGAGATCATATAGTAAAATCGTAAGATTTTACAAACTATGAACAATAAAATTATGTCTTTGCCCAGAGATAACGGAATTACATATTCCATTTCATTTCCTAACTCTTCAAACATGCAATTGCATCCCAATGCCTTCTGTTCTATAATTAACGTGATCTACTTCTAATTCGTGTAATTGTATTACTTACTAATTTGACTTATACAATGAAGGTCTACACCACTAGTAAGGAGCCACGGTCCTTGCTAGTCCTTGGAGGGATGGCCATTGATCATCGCCATCTCCAAGTGAGCCAAGGGCTAACTTGCCCTTGCCGGCACTTGTTGAAGAACAAGCAAAGGGTACCGACAACCACCGTGCTAATTTTCGGAAACGTCACTGGCACTCGCTAGTTTCCCAATTTCTTCATTTACTAATGTACTTTTACTTCTTTTTTTCAACCTGGATTTGGCATGGGAAATCATCAGCACATGAAATTTTTTTTACCATGTTAGCAAATTGGCGAAGTGTTATAGAAAAATTTGTTTGAAAAACTCAAAAGTTACAAGATTTGATTGTAGAAAGAAAAGTTTAGGAACTCAATTACACGTTTTCTAATAGATGGTTAACGTTTTCTAATAGATGGAAAGTGTACTATAATCAAAAGCAAACTGTATGTAATAACTACTAGAAAATATAGATGGTTAACGTGCTTTTAACCACGGGGATATAGTGTATGAGCGCTATAGGTAAACTACTTTGTAATTCCATATTGGTATCCTCAACGAAGTAGACTTGACAGTCTATATAAAAAGTACCCAAAAAACACACCAACCACAAAATTTAAACTACATAACAAATAAAACTAAAGTTAAAATAAATCCTCCTCATTTTCTCAACTTCTTGATCAGGGTCTTTGACACATTCTATCATCGCTAAAAACGTCCTCATCAAAGCCAAAGTCATTATTAACATAATGATCGAGATCATTCGTTCTTTACGATAATAAAATTTGACTATTTTTTACTTTGAATATGATATGTAACAACCATGGCCCATCGCTAAAACTTAGAGCACTAAAATTGTAATCATGTGTAATAAAATGAGTTCAATGTTTCAGGGAGAGATGTTTCGCAATCTCTTATTTCTTCATGAAGTTTAATTAGGCCTCCATATAAATCTGTTACTTGTCTACTAAGTTTGATGTCATACATTCACACAATGATATACTTCAGGATCTTTCTTGGTTCTTTCTTCTTTCAATTGTTTATTATCAATAAAATAATGAAGAGAACTAATGGCTGACTTGCTCTAGATTTCAAAATCCGAAGGTGGGCAATCAAGATTTCGTTGCGTCCGTATCAATCTCAAGTGCTCTTATAATCAATATAGATTTTCTTTCTTAATTGAGGCAACGCTTAATGTTCACTATTAACTCTGAGCACGTGATTAAGTCACTGACTGGCCCCAAAGCACCATTTGATTTATTAATTTAAATTTCCCGTAGAATCTTGTAAGGAAAGGACCGTTCATCGGTCAACATTTTACGGGACGAATTTGACTAGGACATGCAATATAAGGTACTAGCATGTGAAGGTGCCCTTAAATCTCGTTCTCAGATCAAGATATAAAAAATAAAAATATTATGCCGTTGGATTATTGTCAGAATCAATTTGGTCGGTTTCGCGTAAATGGTCAACCCTTGATCGAGTTTTATGAATTTTGCAGTTTCCATGTGTGAAACCAAAGTGTTTTTCATAAGCGAAGTTGGAAAAGAGAAAAACGTTTCTTTGTGGGTAAACTCCCATAAAATATTACAGATCGTCACCGATCTCCCTCTACGAATGATTCATGAAATACGAAAAAGTGTCAAAAAAGTCATAAACCTACTTTATTGATGTCAACTTAGTCTTAGATCTTTTAATGGTGCCAATTGAATCATAAATCTTTTGAATTAGTGTCAATTTAATCCTAAATGTTTTGACTTTGTCCCAATTTAGTCATTTCAATTAATTTTGGCCAGATATTACTGATGTGGACATTGGCTCGCTTACGTGGCACCACTGGTGCTAACTTGGACAATTTTAATAATATTTTAAAAGATTTTCGATTTTTTATAATTTTATTTTTCTTTTTCTTTTTCATTTATCTCATTTCTTCTTCTTCTTCTGGCCTTGCTTGGCCATGGCAAGGCCAATCCTCGGTAAGTGTCCACCTCGCCAAATTTGGCCTAGGGAGGTTGACCCTCGCCTGGCGAGCCCTAGTGAGGGCTTCCCTTGCAAAATTCACTGAGGCTAACCCTTGCCCAAGCCAAGGGAGCCCTCACCAAGGCTCAGCCTCACCATGCCCAAGTGAGGCCAACTCGCCCATGGCTGGCCATCGTCTGTGGCCAATGGTTGGTCATTGGCAAAATGAAGATGAAGGAGAAAGGAGAGAAAAAAAATATTAAAAAACCCTAAAGAATATTAGAATATTATTAAAAATTATCAACATCAGTGCCGACAGTGCCATGTAAGCAGGCTAACATCCATATCGGCAATATTCGATCAAAATTAGTTCAAAGGACTAAATTAGCACCAAGTCGAAATGTTTAGGGCTAATTTGGCACTAATTCAAAAGTTTAGGACTCAAATTGGCACCATTAAAAAGTTTAAGTCCAGATGATAAAGCAGAACGTGTAAGACTTTTTGATAATATATAATGGACCAATTAGCATATAGAGCCAAGAAGCTACAAAAGTCAAAAGGAAAGGTGATGAAGCGTGATGTGATTCTGGAACTAATCCGTGAACCCCATGACTTAGTGATGTCTTGTGTGTATGGAGATAGTGAACAAGGGGTGGTCCATTTAGATACACAAAATCGACAATTAGACCGGGCATGTAGAGTTAGTGGACAAGATTGATTCCTTGTCTTCTTCAATCTTACAAATAATTTCTTCTAATTAGTCATGCCCATTACATCTCCCCACATCACCGATTACCTCTGATTAGGGCAAGTTCTTTCAAGGAAGGATCCTGTCTTTTTTATATAATACCTTTTTTGTTATTATTGGTGACGTGTTCCTTTTCTAAATTCATTGGAATATATCATTTTAAATAGATCGGTTCACTACTCTCTCTCTCTCTTTTTCTTTTTCTTTTTCTTTGCTTTATACGGGAACATGAGTTTTTCAATCACTCTTGACATGTTATTATCAACTGTCACCCACAAGTACCATGACAACCAATGATACAAAGCGTGACTTGATGGACAAAGGTGAAAAGCTAAATTTTAGTAAAAGAAACTCAAAAATAGGTGTTGAGATTAGTTATTGACATGGTCTGATACCTATAGCATTTCCTTTTACTAATGAGTAGGGTTTGGATTGAATGATCAACCTAGTCAGAGTCTATAGTAGCTCCTTTTTGGCTTCCTCTTCTAGATTTAAACATCTGCTTTATTATTTTATGAATTTACTTAGAATCTTAATTGATGAAATATATACACGTTCATCAAAAGTGCACCATCTAAAAAAAAATCATTAGTGTTGCAGCCACTACCAACAAGTATGCGTGATTCGTTTCTTTCTGAATATCAAATTACATTACTAGGCAACCGTGCATTTAAGTACCTTGAGAGTCATATTTAGATCCCACATAAGTTGAAGCACACTAAGATTCAGACCGATATCGAATCGCTTAAGGACTGTCAACTATGAAAGCATTAAGGACTAACTATATGAATAAATCCTAGCTTGGATCTTCCTGGCTTCTACATGGGTAGGTATTTACATGATCAGCAACGTAAGCATGATACGAGAGAGAGAGAGAGAGACAGAGACAGAGACAGAGAGACAGAGAGAGAGAGAGAGAGAGAGAGAGAGAGAGAGATCATAATTCAGAGTGAAGATCTACTCCCTTCATGATTATAATGATAAATATTGATTATATAAGTGTGAGGAACATAATATTGTTTGGCCCAGTAGAGGCTATAAAGAACTATACAATACATCGCGATGATCATAAGATGAGAGCGCATGCTTACAAGAATAAAAATTATTTTGTAGGGCAAAGATCTACCAACTATTTCAAAGCTTGTATTAATGGTTTTCCTTAGATAAAAGATTCTTCCTTAACACATCATTTACTTATTTCAATCAGTCCAAGAGAGATGAACCACCCATGCGTCCCAGAAGCAACGGGAAAACAGGAGGAAGAAGATTTGTGCCAAGCTTAGTTTCTATAATTAGAATAATCACAGGTGGCTAAAGCCTAACCAAACGTGGCCTTTCAGATAATATCGAGTATACTATGATCATACATAATAATACCCATTGCCTCGTTCTTCCGTGAAACCTTAAAGCTAGATGCGCAACTAGTACTAAACTAATCTTAAGTTAAAGACACAAAATGATACTTGATTAAGAAGGGCCCCTTTTGTGAAGGTTGAGAGATTAAGTGGGAACGCAGAAGATAGAAAATGATGCCTTCCCTAGGACATCTAACTGTATGAAGCAATTAAAGTGACATGTTACTGTATATACTTGATGTAGCATATAGTGCTTATCAAATGTTATGCTGCAAAAAAGATCAATGTTAAATACGAAGAAAGCATTTTATGAATTGAATTCATACATGTCATCGATCATGATTTTCTTTTTTTATTGGCTAAATATTGATTAGAGTCGAGATAGTTTGATATTCATCGACAGGTTTTCTTGTTTTATGTACGGCAGAAGAGTGGACTTTTTGTTTTTTTGTAAAGGTAAGTATTGTATAGACTTTGCCAAACAAATGTACAAGGTAGGAGGCCCGGCACCTACAACTAGACACTCAAGAAGACAAAAGAGTCAAAAAGAATGTAAGGGTGCCGTGGTTCCAAAGAAAGAAACAAAAGGCGATCAACACAAAGGATAGCCAAAACCAAGAAACAGACAAGGGCAGCCAAAGTCAATCAGAGATAGACAAATGGAGACCCCAGCTTCGTTGTAATCTTCTGTTCCTAGGGGTGTCTGGAACATGTTTTAAGGTTAGAGACTTATCCTTAATAGCCTTGTGCAAATGCATCTTCAGAGCCGGGAGGTAGAGGGACTGATTTCGGAAGATAATGTTGTTCCTCTCATTCCAAATGATGTAGCATAAAGCTCCAAATGCAAAACGAGCCAAAGACTGGTGGAAGCTTCAATTGGCAATATGGTTATTAGTCCAATCTAAATTTTCCAACCAAGATTTGTTTTGCCACGCAAGATTACATTTTGCCGCCCAATACAAGGCAAGACTTCCCGTAATATGACAGCCAAAAAACAAGTGATCTATCGAGTCTGGACGGAACGAACAAAAAGCACATACCGCAAAAGGAATTATGCCATGTGAGAGTAAAGAAACTTGGGTTGGTAGACGGTTGCGTGTGATCAGCCAAAGGAGAGATTGATAGCGAGAAGGCATCGCAGAACTCCAAATAAAGGATGACCATGGCACCAACTGACTTCTTGGGCGAATTTAGCAAAAGAGTGGACTTTGGCTTTCATAAAAACTAGTAACTACTTCTAGGCTCATTTATGAGGCAGCAAAGTTTCCAATATCTACTTTATATTAAACCTTATACATTTGCCCCTGACATATTTCTAATCTGCATCTCAAAATAACCATACAAAAATTATAAATGCTATGTACTTGACAATGGTCGATGCGGCACAACATGGCATGATTGTGAATAAGACTTTATTTTGATAAGAAGGTAGAGAATTTGTATTTATGTTAATCATATCAAAGGATAATTTTATAAATATTCTTTGAACTTTGACTCAATGCGTAATTTTATCCCTAAACTTTAGCCCAATATACAATGTTGTCTCTGAATTTTCATTTTATTCGATATAGTCTTTGAATTTTTTTTGTAAATGTTTCATCTAGTCCTTAGATTATATGAAAATCCAATGTTATGCTTTCATTAATTCAACTTAAGGGATAACATTAGATATTTTCTTATAGTCTAGAGACTAGATTAAACATGCACCAAAAGTTCAAGGACCACATTGAACAAATTAAACAAGGATCACATTGCATATTGAACCAAAGTTCATAAACCATTTATGTCATTTTTCTCTCATATCAATCAATGTAAGATAAACACAAATGGTAAGGTCCATGTGATGATTTCCAACATGAAATACGATTACATGGTTAATCATAACACTCAATGGGCGAAGTTGGTGCTACCTTGATTGTTCTAGGATCAAAATCATGTTGCTATGTTCAAATTTTGACATATAGCAGTGTTGAGGCACATACCCGTTATGTTACCTACGAAGAGAAAAGAGCCATCTTTTAAGGGAGGATGATTTTATTATTGACTGAATGTGCAACGAAAAGTTATTTAAGATGTGTGAAATGGGTAGATACTTGATATAGAGAGAGTAATGGGTAGTTTTAACTTTTGATGTAAAAATAATTTGGAAAGGAAAAGGTGAGATAAAATTCACTTTTTAAATTGAATATATAGGAAAATTCAAAAATTACTGTTGCAACCCACTTTGCTAAAGATATTATGAGTTTTGATCATATATCTTACGTAATATATAACTTGTGCATCCGTGTACGTTAATCCCTAGTTGACGTGAAATTAGATGATGGTGTAGAGTTCTCTCTCTCATACATTTTTGTTTGTTTTTGTTTTTTTTTTTTGTTTTTTTGTAAATATGTTAATATTATTCATAAGATGAGATACAAAAGCTCAGGGAAATCTCCTAACATTTCAAGGAGATTAATTATGTGAAAAGATGGAGGAAGAGGCCTCCATACATGCTTTGGAAGACTTACACTATGCGTAAAGTGACGCCCTACCTTTTATAACCTTTTGAATTCTAGCTAACAAAAGATGAGGGTCCATTGACTTATTTTGGAATTGTCTACGGTTGCATTCTATCCAAATGCTATAGATAGTCCCTAAGAAAGATAGCTTGAGGAGTCTTGCTTCCAAGTTTTTACCTTTGATGGCCCCGATCATCCATTTAAGTTCTGAAGTCCAACCTCTCGCAGAACGCCCTACCTGTCTCGTTCATGTTTCATATTGAAGAATAATCATATATACCCACCATTAATTTTCAGTTGATCATGCTTTAAATCTAGAGATTGGAAGCCTGCAAATTGCAATATGCTATTTAATTACATTTACAAATAGGACATCACATCTTCAAGTCCTACATCGGCCCATATCATGGTAGAACACATGATATACATAAAAACCAAATAAGGCAGCACAACCTCCTCATGCTCATACTCAATGTGTGTCGGGGCTCCAAAAAATGAAGGAAAAATAATGGAATGAGCCGAGGCCTAGTAAATTAAATCCCTAAGTCTAAAGTAAGAGATTCACCTATCACTCAATCTAGTACCAACAACAATTGTAAGTTCAAGGCAGCATAAATAACCGTGTACGGCAAGTGCATGAGTAAAAGTATTATCTTTCCTATCATGACATGTCAATCAAACAACAATAACATTGCAAGAAATCAATTACTCATGTGCAAGCGAATATCATATTTTATGTCATGAAAACCACATGATAACTCATCGATTTACACATATGAATTCATATTCGTCACTAGTCAAAACCATCTCGATTCACAAGGCACTCGACTAATGAGGCATTGTCGCCACCAACTCATGGGGGATAGAATCATACATAGCCATTTGCCACGCCTCTTAGTCTATCTATCACAAGTGTCCTCTACATTAGCGAGGATAAATACACCACCATAATCTACATGACTACATGAGTCATGTCATACTATGACTACACAAGTCATGTCATCATAAAATTTTATATCATCTCAACCCTTTAGAGAACCGTCCCATCCAGTAGAACATCTGGTTAACTCCAAAGTCTCACATATACTCATTCAAGGGAATTCGCTTGGTGGTGAATAGGTCGCGGCAAAAGTCTTAATCATGTAGCATCAAAGGCATACATGATTAACTACAATACAAAATTACAATACAATAAACGCCACATATTTTTAGTATCTACAATTGCATGTAATAACCCATTAATCTTTTGGCAGTTCTCATATAACCATGAGAATCGATTAATTACATGCATTTTAAAACATAACATTCTCTTTTCTTTTCACCAAGCCAACATTATTGGTAGAGAACTTTACAAGTTCATCAATTCTTGTTATCTATTTACCAATAGACATTACTACTCCAATATTTAAGTAACTCATGGTATTTAGATTTTTTTTTCTAAACTACCCTTGATTAAGTTCACTTTTACACAAAGATTAAAGAGCATTATCTATAATTCCAAATTCTTAGAATTGGATTATAACCCCTAATTTTCAATTTTCATCCAACCAAGCCATATCAATTAAAATAAATTGTAAAAGCTATCCTTTTATTATCTAAGACATACTAACATTTTATTTGCACTATAGACACACCACATATTTTACAAAATTATTAAAACAGCCCACTTTTAATATATCTACACAATTAGGTCCAATTTTGCATAATTAGACACGTTGTCCAAATTAAGCTATTAACTCTAAAAACAACTTAACCACCTATCATAATAAGATTTTCCAAGCTGCTAACAGTCCCCAAAACTTTCAGTTTTTATAGATTTGTCCCTCAACTTGGTGAAATTACAAATTTGCCCCTAAAGCTTCTAAACTCATTTTTTTAACCGGTTTGATTCCCCTTAATTAATCTTACTTTAAATCCACTAATTAATACTAAAAAACATAAAATAATCCTATGAACAGCCCCATCTCACTTCTGGAAATTTCGAAATTGCCCCTAATCTTGCCAAGAATTTACCATAATACCCATTTTATGCCTAGTTATGCCATTTTCTCATTTTTCTCATTCAAGTTGGAACAAAACCTTTTTGTAATCTCTCAAAGACATTCTAGGCATGAGGAAAGCTTTTTAATTAAAACCTAATAATTACAATAGCTTAACATACAATTATTGAAACTTACTCACACAGAGTAAAATCTAAACTAAATAAACAAACAATCAAGCAACCAAGCTCAAGAGTACTAAAGAGATTATTCTAGCTTAGTCCTTAGAGTTTTCACTTACCTTGACTGAAAATTTCAACAAAGCAAGCCTTTAATCACCTTGAAATCAAAATATTTACTAAAATTAACAAGTCTCATTCTTTAGAAAACAACAAAGCTAATTTCATAGAAATAAAGGAAACTCATGAATATACCTTGTAGACACTAGATTCAAAGTGAGGGTTTGGACCTTGATTGTCATGAAAGAAAGTGGAATAGGAAAAAAAATTTGAACTTGAAGATGTGAAGTGATGAAGCTGCGTGTTCAAGAGAGGAATGAGGGTAATTTGAGATCACCTTTATTAGCTCGAGTTAAAAGTAATAATATCAATTAACTAGATTTAAAAGTAGTAGATATAAAGTTACTAGAGTTGAAAATAATATGTCATGCATGAGGTCTTAAGAGCTAGGTTCAATGGATTTAATTAAGGCATGTGGGCAAAACATAAGCTGATAATTAAGACATTTGTCCAAGCTAAAGTAGTGACAAATGGCATGATTTGATTAAAAAGAATGGAGATATTATATTAGTTTGGATAGATACTTTACATTGTATTAAATAAATAGGAAAATCAGTATTCATTTGAAATGCCGGTAAATTAGAAAATTATTTTGAAACCACTAAAATTATTAACAAAAAATATAAAACAATAGGAAAACCATAACTTAGTAAAATGTAATGTTTGAAAATTATTTGATACGTCAAGAGCATATGGGTCCCCATTGACAATTGTTACACTAACTACATATCCAAAATATCATGAATTACAAAGAAAATTTCGGATTTCACAAACATTTTGGTTTTGGGGCCAACGTCGTACTCTTTTATTCTTAGTCTTTTACCACAAGTCTTTCTAGAAAATGTGCATGGAATATGCATAGCACGTGTACGGTGTGTGCGTGTATGGAGTATGCACAACGCATGCACGAAGAATCGTCATTGCAGACGGCCCTAAATCCGCCCAAAGAACATGCCTCAGTGGGAAGATCTCCGAGAGTGATCGCCTAATACATCGTTAAGCATATCATCAATAACACTATACTCACCACCTGTTTCACGGCGTATCGGTTGCATAGTCTTGTGCACATAGCATCGTGGGAAGATCTTTGAGCCGCACACCGAGGAGATCGGCCCCATTCTGACAGAGAAGAAGACCTTGTAGGCAAACACAAGGGCAGTGTACATGGCCATCATCCATATGAGTTTTGTTTGGTTGTGGTCAATGATGGTGAAGCACGGTTTCAGGGAGGTGCGTGAGAGGATCATCCCGTCGATACTGCTTCGCAGTCGTCGTCCCATCTAGTGAAGGAGGAAGGTGGCAACGAGGATGAACGCTATTGTTATGAAGTCAACTGCGATGTTCTCGAGGATCTTTTCGAGGGAGAAGGTGATGCTGGCCTTCGTAAATGCCCTTCTCGATGCTCTGCTTGATGTTCTCCTCCTCCTTCATATAAACACAGTAGAAACTCGTTGTAACTTTTGTTTTCACCAAACAACACTCGACGATGGGTTTCGTGGTCATTGTTATACTCTTCTTCTCTTAATCCTTTGCCACAAGTCTTTCTAGAAAATTTATATGGAACATGCATAGCACGTGCATCATCATCACTGATAGCCCCAAATCCACCCAAAAATCACTCCTTAATGGGAAGATCTTTAAGGGTGTTTGCCTAGTACATCAATAAGTATGTCATCGATAACACTATACTCACCGCATGTTTTCATAGCAACGTCAGTTGCATATCCCTGCACACGCAGAGTGGGAAGATCTCCAAGTTGTACACCAACGTAATCAGCCCCATCCCAATGTAGAAGAAGACCTCGTATGAAAATAATAGAGGCAATGCACATGGCCATCACCCACATGAGCTTCGTGTTGCTGTGGTCAATGATGGTGAGGGACAGTTCCAGGGAGGTGAGCCAGAAGATCATCTCGCTGATGCTCCTTAGTATCAATGGCTGTCTTTTGACCCAGTCAAGGAGGAAGGTGACAATGAGGATGAACACTGTCTTTATCAAGTCGACTGCGACATTCTTGAGGAGCTTTTTGTCAAAGTAGGTGATGGCAGCCTTCTCTCTATAGAGTAGTATGATTTCAATGGCAGAGGCGTATTGGACAAAGTGAATCCCAACGATGCAGATAAGAACGAAGCGGACGGCGGGGTCGGGTGGAGGAAGAGATCCCACCACAAACCCTCCCATTGCCGTGCTTGGTGTTCTTCTCCTCCTTTTTCTTTTAGACATAGCAGGAACTTGACGATGATCATTTTAATTTTGTGTTTCTCATTGTAACCTTGTTTTCTTAGTTCTTTGTCTGAAGTCTTTCTGAAAATTATGCATGCAACATGCATAGTGAGTGCACGGCACATTTATGAAGAATCATCACAACCGGTAGCCCGAAATCAACCAAAAGAACACGCCTCAATGAGAAAATCTTTGAGGGTGATTGGATTGTATATCAATAAGTATATCATCGATAACACTATACTCACCACCTATTTTACGGCGACTCCAATCGCATACCCCTGTGCATGTAGCCTTAGTGGAAAGATCTGCAAGATAAGTAACATCGACATTGATACTCGATATTCGACACAACACAGCACGACATGCCGACGGCGACATGTCATTTCTAAAAAAATTAGAGAGTTCCGACATGTTGGGACACGTTATATATTAAATGTATATTTTTATAATTTTTACGACTATTTTTGTCAAATTAATTTGATTCAAATTCACAAACAAATAAATAATAAAAGCAGAGCCTAGAGAGAATTTATACTAAAAAAATTAATCCACCATTTGTTAATATCATTCATTCTTTCAATTTGACAAATTCAACTCCATTATAATAATTCATAAAACTTGGAAAAAAAAAAGGCAATTCTAGACTCGCGTGTCAACACATGTTGGAAGAGAAGAGAAGAAAAACAAACTTAGAAGGTAAATTATATGTTACGGGAAGTGAGAGTCAAAAGAAAAGACAATACTAAGTTTTTTTTTTCGTTCCCCCTTTATTTTTTTTATTTTTTTTATTTTTTACATATTTACATTTTGACTCATTATTTATTAAAAAAAAATTAAATTTGACCCCATGCATATCGGAATTCCAAACTCGCCTGACAGAATTCCAAATCCACGTGTTGGAAAATGTCAAGAGAGTGGATCAGGTGTCAAACTTTTCAACACATGTTAATCGAATGTCAAAGAGTGTCAGACAAATATTGAAGTGTCTAACATGATACGAAGACTCTAGGATAATATCAATGCTTCCTAGGCGAGATGTACACTATCATGATTGGCTCCATCTCGATAAAGAAGAACACCGTGTAGGAAAACATGAAGGCAATGCACATGGCTATCACCCACATGAGCTTCGTGTGCTATGGTCGATGATGGTGCGGCACAGTCCAAGAGAGGTGAACGAGAAGATCATCCTCATTTCTCATAATTCTCCCTAAATTTGACATTATTCTAAAATACCCCTAAAAAATCTCAACTTTGTCCCAATTTTTTAATCAGAAAGAAAGGATTAAAAATTCTCAAACATAGACCAGAAAATTGGAGATGGAAGATTACTCTAAACACGTGAGGACAGCTGTAATGAGAACGTTGTGGACTCAAGGGAACATAATAGGCACTTTCTTGCAAGTGAAAAGATTAGTGTGAGGTCATTGAGGTGTGAGCGAACTTTGCCAGGCGCAAAACGTGCTATGATGAGCACGTGTTGGTCGGCCAGCAATTATTATCACGGGCTGCATACTCGCGGATGTATTAGGTCAAAATGATTAAGACTAGAGAGAGCTGTAGAACAAAGTTGAGTGCGAAGACCTTCGTGTGATGAGGAACTTTTGGAATTCGATCACCGTTTCAAAAGGGTATTGAGAAAGAAGTTACGTATTCAATCACTCATTTAGTGGCGTGACAGCTAAGAATTTTGAAGATCCAATATCTTTACCAAGAAGTTATAGGTGAAACAGTATTTAAAAGGAAAAAATAAAACTCAATACCCATGTTGCTTTTCAAAATGGTATTAACTGTAAATCAATGGAGTCCTCTCTAGCATGAGTAGTTCCACGTAGATGGAGATCTTCGATCCTGCACCATACTCTCCTGCGTTTCAACTAATTCTAAAATGTCGTACGCAAGGAAGATATGATAAAAAGGCCGAAAATGACTGAAACATGCATGAAGCATGCAGAGCAGAAGATCCACATCCATTTGGTAAAGACATTCATTTTAAGGATCACTTTTATGTTTCCTAGACCGTCAGAAGAGGATCAACAATCGATAGAATTCGATATGACCGGATCATCATAACCATTGTCAGGTAGAGTCCGCTGAGATCCACATGGGACACACATGATCAATTAACTTGTCATATGAAGTCGAGGGAAAAATCTTCCCGACGTGCGTCTTCAAAAGGGTAAATTTTGGTCACTCGAAGTGCACATTAGAGGTCACTTGGGCCAGAGCAACATCGAGCTGATGTCATCCTACCTTTAGGCTCAGGAAATCAACATACAACGAACTATGACCATCAAATGTAGAAAATCAAATGCTTTGTGAATCGTCTGATTCTTTCGTCCATGCTTTCCTGGTGATGAATACGGTCGCATCCACTAGTTGAGTCGCAAGAAAAGGCATCATCGGTTATGAAGAAAATTGCAGATGCACGAGGTTCTCTTAAATTGGACAATGAGATAGTAGTTGGTTAAATCCAACCGAAATGTCCTTATATAAAACCTCGCGGCAGTGTCTGGAGAAGGCTCAGTCCTTGTCCCTGCACTAATTTTTCTTGTACAATAACCTCAAACCTACCATCATATGGCTCAACTTTCTGAAAGATAAGTCCAACTAGAGACTCATACAATCTGTGTTCATTGAGCGACTTCAGTACCTTGATCTGCTTCTTACCCTGCAAAAACAAGCCACTTCCTATAAATCTGCCGGACGCCAAAAATCCAGTTACCAGTCAATACACAGTAGAATACACAAGAATAAATAAGACAATCAATTCTTGTGCGAAGTGCAATAAATGAATAGGTCGTTTGGCATAAAAGCTACCTTGGAGATCGAGACACAGATTGAGAGCGAGAGCGGGCACGAGATGGGGAACGAGACCAGGAATGTGAAGGGGAACGTGAACGAGAGCGTGAACGAGATCGAGAGTGATATCTTCGGGAACTCCTGCTTCTACTAGGACTTCTACTGCGCCTATACCTTCTGCAATACAACACATAAGGATGTAAAAACACATTAATTTTACTTGTTATGCATCAACTTCTATGACAACCACCTCATTCTCGGGATTATCCTTGGAGAAAACCACTTATTGCTGGTATTAGATGATCCAAAGTCAGAATGAAAACTGACAATAGACAGAATGAAATTAAACACTTTACAAGATGACCAACTGAATTTTAGGTTCATTCTCTAGGGAAAAAAGACCAGCCTTCAGTAAATCAAGACATTGTCCAAAAGGCACTAAATAAAACTCCTCTGATTCTGTAACACGTTAGTAAATATGGCAAACACAGAAGGCATAGAAAAGCAGATATACATCTTCTTTCTCATGGAAATGAAATTACTACTAGCAGTACAATAAAATAAAACTCCTCTAATTCTGTAACATGTTAGTAATATGGCAAACACAAAAGCCACAGGAAAAGAGATATATACCTTCTTTCTCATGGAAATGAAACAACCACTAGCAGCACACTAAATGTGGTCCCATGCAAGTTTTCACATTATTGAAAGTTCTTTGTTGATAAAAGACCGACCAAAAAACACTTCTATGTTGAACCATGTAAGCGCTTGACCAAAGCTGGGCTATGTTAAGGCAATCGAGAAACAAAGAACAATCCGCAATGAAAAAGTGTTTGGCTTGGTACCCCCGGAAAAAGGTGAAAGGCAACTCCACTACCAACCAATTAGCCTAGTCATATACTCGGTCACCTTTCAGCAAGAGTAACTATTAAGTTTCAGTAACTAACCATACAAGCACTTAAAAACAAAAAAATTGCTATTACAAAAAGCAATTCACCATACCTCGGAGGGGAACGACTGTAGCTTCTGCTGCGGCTCCGATGTCTGTAGCGACTTACTCGGTTTGTTTCTGCTATCTTCTCCAGCCTCTGTCGCTCCTGTTCCCGTTTCTTTGCCATTTCAGCAGCAGTATCTTTCTTAACTGCAAGACAATCAGTCATAAGCTAGTCTTCATGCAGCACAAAAGAAGACAGCTGGGGCCTATTTGTTTTAAGAAAACCAGTTTACTGTCTACATTTTTATCTAAAAATGAAAACAACACAGAAATTACTTACTATCACAAACTAAAAACTGTTTCCACCAGAAAACGAAAAATATCATTCACTTTTATAATGATAAGCAAGAAACTGTCTTCAAATTTTTATTCCGAAGGAGAACAGAGTTTACTTTTCAGTGTTGAACATGCTTCTTATCTTTAAAACCCCACTCGTATAGGTAGCCAATTTTTTATTAAGTTAAAAATTCTATTTTCATGAGCCAAACTCATTCCCAAGGAAACAAAAAGCCTAAAGCCAGAAAACAGTTCCAGTTTTCATTTGAAACGAACTCAAATCAGCATACACATTTGTGTGTGTGTGTGAGAGAGAGAGAGAGAGAGCAGTGAGCAGTAGAAACAATAAGTTTGAACTTTCTTGCAGTATCATGGGCCATACTTTGCTTGTTCAGCTGTCTACTCATTATCCTCTTTAATCGCTCTTGAGGAGTTTCCCTTTTCTCTCCTTGTTTTGATGGCCCCCCAGATGTTCCTTTTGTTAATTTTGCTAAAGCCGAAGAAGTGCTGCCAAAGGTACAGTTGACAAAGTCAAAAGAAGAGTCTCAGTACATGCAAAAGTGCATGTGGTTAACCCTTTCGTCTGCAGACGCATACTCATTAAATGACATCAGGAAATACAACAGGTTACAGTGTACCTCGCTGATGGTTTCTGTTTAGCACTCTTTTCCTTGTCAAGGGACACCCCAGATGCAGGATCTACATGCAGGGCTTCAAGTATGTGACTGGATGATGGCCTGCAACATGGAAAGGTGTTAGGAATACTGATATTATATCACCCATCTAAACCAAGCACAACATACGAGTCCAGTTTCAGGGGAAATATGAGCTTCAGAAAGGAAGCTTCCTTCCCTTTCCCTCTTTGCATTAGGCCCTTTATATTAGGCCTGATCTATTCTAGATCACAAAGGTTTGCCTCAGGTAACAAAACGGGGGGTAAGCTGCAGCAGTAAACACTGTCCAATCTATCTTTGCAAGAATTAAAGGTCCAGTGCTCCGACCGGTTAGGCACATCAGCCTGAGATGGAGGAGATGATGGTGGAGAAAGTCCTTCAAGCTTTGGTCCCCCTGAATCACCAGCGCCCCCAAATTCAGTAATATACTCTATCTTAGGAGTTTTTGGCTTGCTTCTATGACCATCATTAGTGTGTGATCCACGACCATAACGCCTGGAGTATGACGGTGAATATGACGGTGACCTCGATCTGGATCTGCATAAGCAAGAAGATGAAACAGAATTTATTAAAGTCTTCAGACAGGAAGTTAAACTAACAGTGGTCTACCTTCCAAAGAATGATTACATACCTTCGAGAACGGGGATAAGCATCATAAGTTGGACTTCGTCTAGTCTCCCTAAAAATTTAGACAAAGCAGCATTAGATGCTAGATTACGTGACATAGATCCACTCTGTAGAAAGAAAACCATTCTCTCACTATGACAGAACCAGTAAGTGATATATAAGACAAAACACATACACAACTGCCTTCTTTCCCTGTATCGCATTTGCAGCAAATGGACAACTTAAATTTTCTACTACAAGACACTTAACTAAAATACCTTACCGGTAGGGATCATGATGAAGAACTCGGGTCCCCGTTACGCGGGCAGCTTCCCTTTCCTTCTCCCTTTCAATTTGAGAAGCCTTCCTCCTCTCCTTTCGACTGAGCTTTCTCTGAAAGTGCCAAAGAATGTAATTAACAACTTTATCCAATCACTGTTTATAACAATGTAAGAATCTCCACCAATTGAAGTCAGCTTACAATTGCAGGATCGCCTTTGATGACTTCCTTTTGCCTTTTCTCTTCCTCTTTAGCCTTTTTATCCATATGGACAAGCCAGCCATATCTTTTCACTCCAAAGTCTTTTGCAATTGCATCCATACCTTCATCATTACTATCGTCACTGTTAAAATCTTCATCTACATCTTCATCATCATCATCCTCCTCCTCATCATCATAATCGCCATCTGAATAAGCATTTTCCTCCTTCCCATCCATGTCATAAGAGAATCCCACCTGTGAATAGGAGCCCTTGCTTGCAGGAGGCTGTGGCTGCTGAGTTCTGCTAGAAACAGAAGTAGAAAGACTCTAAACCAAGGCTGCCCAACATAAGCCGGGAAAGGGAATGCCAAGATAAAATATAATACATACTACTAAAGAAAATCTCACCTGGTCAAGATCGATCTAAAGAGGAAAAAAACAATAAAGATATCTCAACATATATGCAACAAAATTTCAAGAATTCCTGACCTGTCAGATGCAAATAAAGCAGTAGTTTTTGCTTCCATTTCTTGATTCACATGTTGCAAACCCTCCACATCCGTTACTGTTAAGGTCAAAGATTAGATTGTAAAGATAAAATGAAAAGAAGAGCAATAGAACTGACAATAATATTAATTAACCACTCTCATGTATTGTGCTCCTACTTAAGAGATAGATGAAAAAAGTGCACATCAAATGTTGAACAAATTTAACGCGTCATATTCAAAAAAGTACCGACATCCTCTACGTCGATGCTTAATTAAATCCCGATAACGCTCAAAATTAACAAACTCCTCTAGTTCTTCCTCTTCTTCTGACTTTTCCTTAACCCGAGAGTGCTTTGACTCCCGAATAAAATCAAGCAGTGCACGTCCATCAAATCTGTAGATGAAGAGTAAAAGATACTAAGATCTTAAAAGGTATAACAGAACAAGTTGAGGCTGACATGAGAAAAATCTCTACTTTTCATTGTGGAGGAGAGAACGAGGAAACGGTGGACAAAAAATTTTAAACACTGATTATTACCTGTCAATTAGAATATCCTCTTTCCCATTCCATGGTATCCTAAAAAAGAAATTGAAAATTAGGTCATCTTCATATCAGAGTAAAATTAAGCAATTACATGAAAAAAGTTGCAAAAAGTTGGACATGAAAATGAGGAACATCAATACCACAAAAAAAAAGTTCATCAGCATTTCCAATGCCTAGACTTCAGACCAAGTTTCTTATCAATGCAAAAAGCAAGTCAATGATTGTGCATAATTTCAAAAAATACAGTACCCTCATATGAGATGTTGTGCTGAAAATTGACTTTGCACCAGAAAGATAATTTCTTCCATGATTCAGTCCATATTATACAGGCTCTTAAAATGGACACCCAATGCATAATAGCCTCTAATGATGTTCGTTGTAGATTTCTCATGCAATATTTGTCTACATAGAAAAATTTCACTCCACCACGAAATCTCAAGTTCCAATCATGTTACATCCAACAAGGCTAAATATCCCAAACAGGCCTTTTCCAACTTCACATCAACTATATCAGGAGACAGCACATAGCTACCTCCAACCCATCCAATAGTATTCAACCTTGTAACTTGCAATCTTAGACGCCCAAAGGAATGTATCCCATCCCAAGATATCTAAAGGTTGCCAACTTTTCACACTCAAGAAAAAGATTACTACACAATCTTCTTTGCACACCAACATCATTCGTCTAATAAGAACATCCCATTTCCAGACAACTCATCAGAAGCTAAAAAAGTATAATTTTTAAACAGGCAACGAAACCTATGCACCTATTTCACAATCTGTGTACGCCACACGAGCAGCGAAATCACAACGGAGGCCGAAAATTCAACAGCTTGACAAATGTTACAGTCGGAGGAGGCAGCAGATACTAAACCGAACACAACGCCACGCAACCCTTTCCCAAAATTTCAGCTCCCGAATGAAAATCACGAGTCCAAAACTCAACACCCATTAATCCCAACCAGAAAACTACCAGTTCCTCGAGAAAGAGATCCCAAAACCACACGTCATCACCATCAATCCACGGTCGAACCACGGAAATATTTAAAAAAAAAAAACGAGGAACAGGGCCGAGAAACAGCCACGGGCATTTCGGAAGAAAAAATGAAAGAGGCGGAGCGGAGGGCGGGGGTAGCCGTACAATCCTTGCTGGTCCTGGGTGGCCTGGTAGAGGCCGTCGTCGCGGTACATGCGGCACCGGGAGCCGACGGCCTGGATCGACTGCTGCGGGTCGCCGCGCCTCTTGGCCAGGAACACGGCCCGCCGCTGGGCCCTCTTGCGGGCCGCGTCCATCATGTCATGCACCTTCTTCTCCGACCGCCGCGCCTCGTGCCACATCTTCTCCTACCTCCCCAACCCCCCGATCGATTTCCCTCTTCGAGAATTCGAAACCCTAAGCGCGATTGCGCGCAGTAGAGAGAGAAAGAGATGATAGAGAGAGAGAGGCAAGGGGCGTCTTCTGTGGTGGTACGTCGATGCTTCTGGACTGGAGTCTCTGTTGGCGGGGTGCGGCGGCGTCCAGGGGTCCTCGCGTGCTCCCGCGATCTGCGCCGTCCACGTCAGCACGCGGCGGAGGCGAGCTTTAGCCAGGGCTTGTTGCCGGTGATTTTGCCTGATTGAGAAAGTTCGGGGAAAATTTCGATTAACGAAACCACCCCCTTCGCGGGTTATAGGGTGCATTTGGGAACCACTTCACAAAACTCCTTAGATCTCTAAAGGCCCTTGAGCAAAAGCAAGTGTGTTTGGCATTTATTTTTGGGCTTACATTCCTCATATGCCAACTTTTACAAAGCTAAAAGCCCAAGGCAAGTGGGGGGCTGCCTTGGGCTTTCAACATTGCACTATTCTTCTTCTTCTTCGTCAGAGAGGCCGGCGAGGTGTTGTGATGGGTCGACGGGCAAGAGAGGCCGGCGAGGTGTTGTGATGGGTCGACGGGCAAGAGAGGCCGGCGTGGTCACCGACTAGTCGCATGAACCCAAATCTAGGTGTAGTAAGGTGGCAAAGGTCACGAGGTGACAGAGGTCGCGTGCCTGGGTCACGGAGGTGGCAAACGTAGCCTAGGTCGCGACACGCAACCTCCGGCGACCCAAGACCTCGCCGCAACCCAGATTTGGTTCGTGGAGGTCGCCTGGGTCGCGGGGCGCGACCTCCTCCACCTCAGCACGATCGCTTGGGTCGCAGCAGTCACAAAGGTCACTTGGGTCGCAGCGAGCTATTGCCACAAACTCCGGCTACCCACGACCTTGCCACGACCCAGATCTGGGTCGCGGAGGTTGCCTAGGTCGCAGTACGTGACCTCCTCCCCCTCGCCACGACCTCTGGCGACCCACGACCTTGTCGCGGAGGTGGTCGAAGGTCATCTGCAACTAGCTAGGTCGCAACCTCAAATCCGATCGTCACGACCCTTGCTGGAGGATCGCCCGACACGCCACGACCTCCGCCAAGGCCATGCGATCTGGGCACCACTCGCCAAAGGGTCGTGCAACCCTCGCCGAACCGCCTACCTCTGTTGGACGGCCTGCATCAGACTGCCCGCCCTTCGCTGGACCACCTACTCCTCGCCAGCAACTACTTGTTTTGGCCAGCCAACTCTCTCTCTCTCTCTCTCTTTTTATGAATAAAAAAGGCTTTGCGAATATAATTCCCTCAAACACCATTTTACTCAAAATACTTCACAAAGAGCTTTTAAACTATAATTTACCAAACATAGTTTGCATTTTAAAAAATACATTTAACTCAAAGACCTTTGCATTTTCCCAAAGACTTTCCCTAAAAGTTTTACCAAACGCATCCATTGGTGATCCTCCTATTTTCATATGACCATGTAATTTAACCCGTCCTGATAAATATAGCGCATTTTCTCGATTATGGTCTCTAGCCTATGCTCTTCTTAGCAATTTCCATGGATAATGTGCTTGCATCGGAGGTGCACCCGCTCTATATAAGCTTTTGAAGGAGTGGTTTGAATTTTGTCGAAGCATGTTGAAGGAAAGGCTTAGAATTTGCCCACCTGTGGAATGCTGAGACTCGACCTCGTGAGTTTTGTCGTCGTTTGACTTGTGGTACAATGAATTTTTGTCCTCTACCATGCATGCCCAGGCCTAAACTAGAAGTTGATTCCCCAAGTTTAATTGAATACGAATCAGACAATGAATTTGTGATTTCGATTTTTGAAAATTCCCGTTACTTTTTGCCATAGGCCAATTATGCATTTGTAAATTGCTCTAAAATTAATACCAAGATATGCATTTGAATCTCTGTACTTTCATATCTTCATTTATCTATTTGATCTTTCAAAAAATTTTACCTACGCGATATTAGGACTAAGAATACATGGGTTTATTAGAATTCTCCCGAGTTAGACATAAAAATGTGGTGACAAACAAAATTTGGTGTGAATAAAATTATGTTAATTCTAGCAGAAAAAATTGTTAAAAGTGTGAATTGATCACTAATCTTTTAAAGTAGAAATATGGGGACAAAATGTTCTTAGGAGAAAATATACAATAATATCATACCGTCAAGTCACATGCTAATGTGGCACACATGTGTCTAGTCAATGCCACTCAAAATTTGACACGTGTAAATTTGGAGCATCTCAAAATAAGAAAAAGAAATATATTGGCTATCCCTGTGGTCGGTGAAAAGTGGAAGAATTAATTGCCCAATAAATACCTTCCAAATTTCAATTAAGCACATTTTCATCTTCTCCACTGAGCTCATTTACATTCCTTTTCTATTTCCTTTTCTTTCTGAAACGAAATCTCCATCGTAAAAAATCGAAACTTTGAAGGTAAAATCCCCATTATAGAGGTGTGAAGTTTCGGTTTGAGTAGCACTAGGTTTGGTCTTCTTCTCCACTCTTTTACTCTTTACTTTTAGAACTTTTGCCCTTTTATTGACTTTCCCCAATTTTTCTTTTTTCTGTTTTGAAGGAAAAAAAATCATAACAAAGGTGCCAAGCTCCAGTTCATGCTACACTTGGTTGAGTTGCCCTATCAGCCCTTTCACTCTTTTATGTTTGGAAAATTTGTCCTTTCACTAACTTTCCCCTTTTTTTTTTGTTTCCGAAGGAAAATGTGCAAAGGTAACTTTGCACAACAAAGAGGTGTGAAGGTTGAGTGCGACACTCCGCTCTAGTTCCGCAATGGAAATGTGGGAAATGTTAAGTGCTACACTTCGCTTTGGATCACGCAAAACAAAGGTGCGTTTCGGCTCTACTCATATTTGCATTTGCAAAAGTCTCAATTTTGTAAATGAGCTGTACTTCCTTCCAGTTTGATCTTTTGTAGACTTTTCCTGATCATATAAATTGTTGTATGTATATTATGGCACATTGCTTGGATACCACCACTCAGAATCTTATCAATCAACTAAAACTTAAGCATATTGATGCGTGGATGGAGTTATTTTAGAAAGTAAGCTTACGCAAGTGAGTTGCTCTTAACAATTATGAGGAACTCAAATGATGCTCGCCAAGTGATTGTTTTCACTAATGATCCTGCAATGGAAGAAATGAAAAAAAATAATTAAAAACCCTTAAACTCAAGTTGTAGTCGCATTACTCTAATAAAATTATTTCTTTATTTCCATCCGTTGTAAATGCTGCTGGATGATTAAATAGCTTAAATAGAGATTGAAATTTCAATATAGAAGAGTACAGTGCTACTAGTGAGCTGCATATAAGATTTTTCTTTTCAAAGCTTGCAAATTAGTGGTTATATTAGATAAACCAAAAGGTTGTTTTTGCTAGATAGTTTTTGAAAGGTTTCCAGATAATTCATATTTTATAATTTCTTTTGCTTGGACTAAATCTATTTTTGATTATCATGACTATAAGTTTAACTACCAATGACATTATAGAGCAAAGATGCGCGAAGGTTGAGCAATCCACAATCATTGCAAAGTAGAAAGGTGCGAAGGTTGATCATGGTTGACCATTGCTAAGCACTCTAGAGGACCACTCAAATGCTCTTATTCTCTGGTCATAATAGGTTCTCTCTCTTATGTTGATGCTTTAGATTTTCTAGGCAAATTTATTGTAATTTGTGACGACGATGGTAGATTTTCCTAACTTATATATTCACATATATGTGGTAGATTATTCCTAATCCCTCTACCTACCTTGACTTGTTCTCGGCATAAATGGGATGGCGTCATCTTTATGTACCCCAGTGGCCACCCTTCCAACATGGAAGGAGGAGGTGAGGGGTTCAAATCCTCACCTTCTCAGGGGGGATGGGGTGGGGACGTGTAAGTTTCAAGAGTGGGTTTCGACTCCCACGCCCTGCAAGAGGCATGACAAAAGTCTGAGAGAGTGTGTAGAATAGGAATAGAGTAGAGGACCGAAAAAAAAAAAAAAAAACATGTTTTCACTTTATCTTTCTTCTTTCAATGATTATAATTTTTTTTTTTTTATTGCAGAGGCTCCAAAGGATAATAGCATTGTGTATAAGGTCGATAAGGGCCTATTTTATTCTAGTAACTGATTTTATTCTCTCTCTTTTTTTTCCAGGAAATAGATTTAGACCAAAAATCCATTTGGTAAATTTTTCCTAAGAACATTTAAATTTGTTTCGAGAATAGATTTGGAGCAGAATTAAAAAGTAAAAAGAAAAAATTGATTTTTTGTTTCCGGGAACAATTCTAGAATCAAACCTAATTTTTCTTCTTTTCTCTTCTCTTTATTTTTCTTTCATTTTCTTCTTCTTCTTCTTCCTTTTGGTCAATTATCGGCCTTGACCATGGCTGGTGACCTCACCGAAGTGTCGCCGACCCCGGCAACACTGAGCCTCACCGTGGGTCAGGTCGTCAGGGCTGATGATTGAAGGAATGAGAAGATGAAAAGGGAAAAGGAAAAAAGAGAAGAATTTAATAAAATTATTAAAAATTAAAAGAAAATGATTTGGACTAGAAATTTTAAGAGATTTATCATACATATTTCTATTCCGGGAATATAAATTTTAGGTAATTACCAAACGTTTTCAAATGTTCAGAAATTGTTCTGGGAAACAAAATAATAAATAATCATTTTTGAGAAGAAATTGTTCCCGGAAATAAAATGGTTACCAAATGCACCCTAAATAATTTGAATTTGGAATTAGCATGACATTTGCTAATGATGAACGAAACTTATAATAAATACAATGCATATGCAATTTGTAAGGAATTTGAAGTGCGAAAAGGACAAAAAAGCAAATAGTAACGAAGGAATAATGTGTAGATGCCAATTTCATTATAGTTGTGAAGGAAACTACAACAAAAAAGCAAAGATTATGATTTTGTCTGAATTTGTCAATCATTATGAAAAGCAAAAAAAAAAAAAAAAAAGCGCAATATTGAAGTTATTGATGATTTTGAGTGTGCTTGAGGAAAGCCACGTATTATGGATGAGAATAGTGGAATTTTGTAACATGCTGCAAATGTATACGCTCATTTCATATATAAGAATTTTCAAGCTGAATTCTTGCACGCTTTGTCTGAATATGTTCTTAGATAAAAAGTAAATAGGCCATTACATACTTGTATTTGGGAAACTGAAAGTAGTAAAAGGAAGCATATTGTCATTTTTAGTCCAAGTGATTCTATCATTACATGTAGTTGCAAATTATTTAAAATGCAAGGATTGCTATGCAGGCATATTTTGTGTATCTTGACTCATGTAATGAATGTTACGAGTATTCTATCACAATACATTCTGAAGAGATGGACAAAAACTGCAAAGTAAGAGACTCCTTGTGATGAGTGGTGTTTACTAACCACCATCTATGGTGCTTTTGCTATCTCTTTGCACCATAGATGTTGTGAGCTACTGATGAGATTGCTTATTATTTACTTTATTGTGATAGCATATGGTAAGTGCAAATCTTCTTTTCTCACATTAATTTGTATTTAATCATTGTTTTTAGATAAATAGAGTATGGATGCAATTTGAAGGAAGATCACTAGATTAAGTGCAAGGAACTTCTACAAGGATTCATAAATAGATGGGTTTTTTCATGCTTCATGTGAAATGGAAGTCCTCAAGTGCCTAGCACCTTATATATATATATATATATATATATATATATATATATATATATATATATATATATGGTTGGTATTGGCTATTCCAACGCATTTTGAATCATGGGCTCTTGTTTTATTTTGGTTGCCTTTACATGATCTTCCATGTAATTGAACAACTTTTGTTTGCAAATGGCTCTATGCAATTTTTCTTAGTTGCTGTGGATAGACAAGATTTAGAATGGTATTGTAGGGTACGGGAAAATGTTAAAATATAAGCATATTTTTACGGACTGCCTATTGAGCTTGGCACAAAGCAGGTACTAGAAAAAGATCTGGCTCTTAGTTTTATTAGAATTTAACCTTAAATGATGATGAGGAATTTGCTTTTGCATACTAGATTTATGCTATAATCACTTCGTTGTACAGAGGCTTCAAGTAGTGATTCATGCTAGCAGTTAGGGGAGGATACATGTGAAAGTGAAAGATCCCGACCTTCAGCTTCTATAATTACTAATTGGCTGTGTCACGCCCCGATCCTCCGACACGCGCACATCCCTTACCTTGGTCGATTTTAAAAGCGATATCCCAGGACTACGTATCGCTAACCCTTTCTTTTTAATGCGCAAGTGGAAGCATATATTAAATCCCCAGACAATAAAACATTGGGATAGAACAGTAGGACTAAATTTCAAACCTTTAAAAACATCCACACTTATATACATTGCAAACCAGTGCACGTATATACAAGGTGAACTATTAATTCAAATTCAAGTCAAGCCGGTTTAAAAACAAGGTCTACAAGTAGGGGTGTGGTTCCACAAACTACAGATCCTCGTCCTCCTCTTCATCATCCTCCACACTCCAATTGGAGTCTTCAACAGATTGCACCAGACTTTCGAGATCTTCAAAATCCAAGTCTACTACATCTAGGGACCTGAAATGGTTATTCAATAACCAATGAGACAACGTCTTAGCAAGTTCTACCTCCTAAGACCCAATTAGTAAACTAATATACCTTAGGGCTGCCTATGCACAACATGAGTCAGATGACTTACCTCGGCCTCAATCCAAACCTGCTAGTCAGTACAGTTTAATAGGCACCCAATAATCTCAACAGATTGAAGCATCGATCAAATCGATCTAGTTGATTGCATCTTAATCAAACCATTCAACAGTCATTTCCATTCAATCAATCCATTCACAACATTATGTCAAAGCAATGATCAATCGACTTAGTCGATTACATAACAACGAGACCACTTCCAGTCATTTCAACTATTTCAACTCAATTCCCAATTATGAATCACGGTCCTTAGGACACAACTTATTAATAGGTGGTAATCACGGCCCCATTGAGCAATTTTCTTAGATTGAGTGGCATCATGGCCCCACTCGGCAGTCTTAAACTTAGTGAAATCATGGCCCCACTTGGCAAATTTAGACTTTAGTGGCATCACGGCCCCACTTGGCAATTTTCTCGACTTGGTGGCATCATGGCCCCACCTGGCAATTTTCTCAACTTGGTGGCATCACGGCCCCACCTAGCAATTTTCTATCCAACTCACAACCTCACACGGTTATTTTCCCTTCAAATAACGACATTTTCCAATTTTGGGATAAATCCCCATAACCATCAATCACACTCAATTTTCATAAATCAGTACTCAATTAAACAAACAGAGAGTACCACAGTAATTAGCACGAAATTCCGATCACCAGCCATCCTGGTTGAATTTTCGAAAAAAATAAATAATTAAATAATTAATTTCAAAAAATAAATAAATAAATATTAAAAATCCAATTTAGGCTCATAATGCCTGATTGGAAGCCGAGATGAGCCCAAAAAATTATCGAGACTCATTCAATAAATAATATGGCATGCCTACTTGCTAATGTCTATTTCTAACCATCTAACATGCATCATTAAGTCTCTAATTTAATTGATCTAAGCTAATCTAACCACCTAATTGCATTTAATTAAATCTAACCAACCCTAAGTATAATTAGCAAACTAAGAAAGCATTAGCGAGTAAAACTCACTTGGCAAAGCGAAGATCGGAACACTGCGATGACGACGCAACGGCGGCCAAACTTAGGCTCGTGACAACACCCGCGTGCTTGGACCAGGCCTTAAACTTGAGCCCAACAAATCTCAGCCCAACCGAGATTTGTTCTTGTACTGGACTGGGCTCACTCTTGGGCTTGGGCCAAAATTCAAAGGGCTTCGCTAGCTTCTTGGCTGTTTGGCCGAACACAAAAGAATCTGCTGGATGGGCTTGAAAAAAAAGCTAAACTGGGCTTGCTGGTCTTGAGTTGAATTCGGTGGCCCAAAGGACTGAAGATAGGCCCAGCTGTTGGGCCACGAAATTTCTAGCTTCTTTAGGCTGCATAAGAAAGATTCACGTGGGCTTATCGGGCTTCAACTTCGTTAGCAGATGGTCCATGAAAGTTACTGGATTTGCTGCTAGGCTTCGAGGCTTCAACTGGCCGAAGACCACTCGAGGTGCTAGCCGAATTTGGAAGTGGGCTAGTGGTCTGCTTGACTGACTTCACGCAGCCCAATCGAGATAGAAGTGGGGTGGCAAAATTGAAGAGGTAGCTGCTGGTGTTGAGCAATGGAGAAGAAGAAGCAACGTGGCTTCGCTGCTGGGGTCAATCGAACTTTACTGGCTGACTGTAAAGGGGTGGCATCGATAGGTGGCAGCTGCAGGGGAAGAGGCAGCTTCTTGGGTGGAGATGGGCCGCACAAAGGAACGGCTTGATTCCTGGCCGCGTGGAGGAGATGGCAGCAAAGTCGGCGTTTGTTGGGCATGGACCGAAGGAGATGAAAGCTCGAGAGATGGCGCTGCAAGTTGGTGTGAGGAACGATGAAGATGCAAGGCCGTTCGGTGAAGCCTCGGTGGAATCTGCTGGGCTGTTGGTTTCGTGGAGAGGCCGCGTGGAGATGGGCGTGGATAGCAGCAGTAGTAGAGAGAGAGAAGGAGTGGATTCGGTGGTGTTGGAGCTTCGGCAAAACCCAAAAGGAGAAATGAAGTTGCAGGCATAAAATGAAAGTGAACTTCGAAGCAGCAAGGAGGTCGGCGAAGCAGCAAGGAGGTTGGCGAGAAGACGTGCCGAGTGAGCTTTTGAAAAGAAATGGTCAAAAAGTCCACAAAGATTATCTAGATAGTTAATGCTTGGTCCCCCAAATATCTTCATTCTTATCCAACTTGTCTCCAATTACTTTATTGCAAGTAAATCCACCAAATTAACTTAATTTGAAGCCAAAAAAAAAAAAATGTTGCCCTCCCAAGGTTCTAAATTTAACAATTTTGGACTTCTCGAATCTCTTAATTTGATGTCAAATTTTGTTGTAGAAAAAACCCACTCAATTTCTACAAACCCCTTGAACCGAATGGCTCGGTTCGGAAGCCAAATTTTCTTCAATTGAGCCCATCCGAATTTCCGCTATTTTCCTCGACGTCCGAATTGATTTTCCGTAAAAATCCCAGACTCGATGGAATTTCTCCGAAAGACAAGACAACGTCCTATAAATGAACCGTGACATGCTCGAACGTCTGATTCCCGAAACCGACTTCAATTTCGTGGTTAAAATCAACCGAATGCGATTTTAGTCCAATTCGACCTACCGGGTAGCTTTTAGGGATTTTACCGCGGTTATATCCCTTAACGGCTTCACCCGATAGATTGGTTAACTCGTGAGTGATCAGCTCAGAGAAAAAGGACCATCGGCGCGTCGACAAGATGCCCATTTCATATATTCGGAACGGGGTCGAAATTCAGGATGTCACAGGCTAAGGCAGAATAATTCATAATGTATATAGTTTTCATTCATATAACTTAATTGTTGTAGTGCTTCAATGGCATTCTCAACTCTAGCAATGAATAAAAAGTTGCTCTTTTTTTTTTCCTCCTTTACTAGTGTCCAAAGGATACATCTTGTCAAAATTATTACTCGATGAATTTGACGCAGTATTTTATTAATATTTGACAAGCTGAATTAACACTTTATCTATGTGGGGTTTTCCAATTAGGGTTAATAATCATCATCTTTATAAATAGTCCATGTTTGCCATGAACTTCTATATCTTAAATGAGTTTTATGTTCAGGTTATCACCAAAGAAGATCAAGATGTAATCTTGCATTTCATGTGCTATGATGCAATACCATAACCTAACGAGGAAATAGGAAATTGATATTCTTATTTTAATAGTGCTTGTGAAGATTTTCTCCCCAATTGAGTTCATAGCAATAAAAGTTAAGGTGCAATTTGTATCCAAATATTTGCTTGGTCAATTTACAGTCGGAACATAAATTAAAAGAAATTACCTCACTAAATCCTGAATATATCCAAATCATCACTTTCATTAATCCATGCATTTAGAACTTTTGACGAATATTTAGCTACATTAGAAGGTGTCAATAATAGTTTAGTATGTATAATACCCGAAATGTAATTTCAAAAAAAAATAATAATAACTGCTTACACATAAAAGTAGATCATTGTATCAAAATAAAAAAAAATATGCATTGTTCATACTAGCAGCAACAATGAATTGTACAAGTCCGCAAAACCATTTGCAAATCGATCACACCTATGAGGAAGTGCATGCTCATAGCAAAAAGACCTAGAAGCCGCACTAACTGAAGTTAATTAACTAGATACACTTTTCTGAAGAACTTGTCTCATCATTTCAAAGTCAAAAGCCATCATTTATCTTGCTCATTGTGCCGTATAGCCTCCTTCGACTCTCTTTGATTACATGGATCTTTTCTCTCTCAACTTGTCAATGGCAACCTACTTCCCACAACAATCAGTCGTACAAAATGTCCTCAAGTGGCTACAACATATTGAAAACATTTCTTGTCATTACTTCGACTTACAATTTTTAAGTTAAAACCATGCTTCAAAATGTTGAATTTCATCTCGAATGTTAAAACCATGCTTCAAAATGTTGAATTTCATCTCGAATTAGGTCAAACATGTTCACTAGCACAACTAGAGGGAAAACAAAGTAATCCAAACAATGCAAGCATCATAATGTAAAAACTTATGCGGAAAAAATGCGTAATTCAGGATTAATTAAGCAACTTGAATTGTCTTCTAGCAGAAGTTACGCCAACCCTACAATCACCTGAAATGGCTACAAGCTCTATTATGCTCATCGCATGGAGTTTAGATTCCATACATCTCAAGATAAAATCACATCACTCATAGATATCACAAGTAAAAGTTGAAAATTCAACACAAAAAACTACGCACTATCTACCAGCATAAAACACTGTTTCAACAAACCAATAATAGCTAGCACAAAGATACATGTAAATCTAAGCATATTTGAAGAAAATGAAGGGACAATACTTTATATTCATCCACATCTGAACCCAACACCAAAAAAACATGATAAAAATATAGTTCATGCTAATAATCATAGATAACTTTAACAACTTCAACCAAAAAATTGAAAAACTATTATATCATTGTAAAGTCTAACAAAATCAGTATTTTGAATTGGCAAAAGCCCTTACTCAAAACCTCAATACTGTCATAGAATGATGGATTAAGTTGTAAGAAGTTTCCTACATGGATTCTATTTAATTTACTTCAAATAGCGAATTGAGAAGAAATTGAAATATATTTGTGCAATGTAGATGCTGTTTGTATCTTGAGAAAGATCAACGTTAATGACTGCAAACTATTATTAATGTCAATCCTACAAAAAAAAAATGAGAATGTCAGAATGATTACATACAAAAATAATCTAAAATTATTGATGGAATTATTTGACTACATTAAATAAGCATCATACCTTGTGCAAAGTGCCTCCTACGCATGATTACATTTTTCTCTTTCTTTTCTCCGTAGTGCCCTTGATTTGAGTATTTTATACACCTTTTTGCTCTCTTTGAATGGGATAAAGTACTCGAATTCCACAATTTTCTGTATATTCAAATTCATCACCTTCCACCAAAAAATCAACATAATCTATAACTGTTAAAAATTGCATTTTGTTTGTGATTTGGGAGCGAAAACGCAACAAGGTTGTAGTTGCAAGCTCCTCTATAACATCATGATTAGTACTATCGTTCATAACACCATAATACCAAAAGCTAACCGTCTCAATCTCTTCAAATGCAATGTCTTTGATTTAACTACATGATAACAGCTTTGTGCAATATCTTCGCAATTAGTCATTTTGTTTTGTAGCTTTTGTCCATCTCTTCAAAATATATTGTACTGTTTGCATATAATATTTATAACATTTGTCAAGACGCATAAAACATGTTAAGTCTAAAAGGGCTAGGGGAGGGTACAAGACCCCATTAAAAGGAAGTCTAATAGTCTTTTGGGCCTTAGCAACCTAGTTGGCTACTTTATTTGTGTCTTTATTGTAATAGGTCAAAGAGAGATTTGAAAATCGAGATAGCAGCGCACATGCCCTAGAGTAAAGTATTTGTACTTTCTAGTTGGATTGAACAATATATTGAACACCCTACACTACTTCTTCACAATCAAATTTCACACATATTGTAAGAGTCGAATGAGGAGAGAGAAACTGCAAGGCTTCAACGAGGGCCACCGCTTCAACCTATCCGGCTTAGTTCGCCTCCACCACCTTGTCGCGACCCGATCTCGCCGCCCTCAAATCCCTCATCATCACAAGGAGAGAAAAAGGGGAAAATGTCGGGTTTAGGGGTACTTAATCACAAGAGTTCCCTCATGGCTCGCATTCCAAAAGACGTCATCACCTCGCTTTTTGGATTAAGCCTCTCGTGAGTTCCCTCCACGAGGTCGTGAGCTATCTCAAGCTCGTATCCCGCGTGACGGCGGAGTGTCGCGATCCATACCCACACGAGCAACACACCTTAGAAAAAAAGGTCAGGTATAGATATTAGATTTAAGGGTACCTTTACCATGGTAACCCTCTTGACAGTACGCCTCGCCCATAAGGATGGCATCACTTCATCCTTTAAGTTACTCCCATATCGAGTATGCTAAACCATAGTGAGTTTCATCGAAACTCATACCCCACATAACGGGTTTTTTTAGGGGTCGGCTAGAAAACCCAATTAAGGGTCGAGAGTGTTCCCTCGATTCCTACGCAACCAAATATCTAGGTTTGGGGATTTAGGTTACGCTAATATTTCTATTAGTGCCATTTCAGTATATAAATAGTATGTTGTGTTTTCCTAACATGTCTATGTATTTCTTTTCACAATTTCGAGATCATTTATCCTAAACTAAGTGATCATGCGTGGTTAGTCATTTTCATTCTATTCTATTTCTAGAAAAACAAGAAAAGAAAGTAATAAATGGAATTGGAATTGCAAGACAGTAAGTAAACAACCAAGGAAAGTAATAAATCTATCATGTAATCCTAAAATATATAAAAGAGAAACACAATTGTAAAAGATGAGAGAAAAGAAAAAAAACCTACAACTCGTTGGGTTTTATACAACAAATGAAACCTGAGATATATGTCGGGAAAATGAATAGTATATGATAATGGTCGAAATGGACATCAACCTCCACTGTCTTTGCACTTTCTCCATCTTCGGGGTTCTAATCTAAACATAATTTAAGAAAATTATAACTAGGTGCATACAATGGAAAGAAACAAGTATACATATCGAAACAATAAAAAAATAAGACATCATGTCAAGATTCATCATTTAAAAGAAGTGCAATATAAAAGTCAAGTTTTTGGGCCTCGGGGTCGACCTTTGTCTTTCATGCGAAGGTCCCACTAAGACACCTACCCAATCCATTTTTTGTGACTTATAGCAATTGTTGACAAATTGTATTCTCGCATGGCCAATAACGCTTATAAGTGTCCTAATAAAGCGATCTATATGATCCTAGGATTTTCCCTCATTATTATGCAACGACCCTATCATTCATCTAAAAATCACATGCATTACAAAAATGTAAACATACATGCAGGTCTTTTGAACCTTGTTTCTCAACCAATCAAATAAGAAAGTGAATCGTCAGTGGGTCACTTATTATCAAGGGTATGCGCCAATCACAAATATAAGCAATTTCTAATGCATTATGAGATTATATGTATAAATGGTACATGTGATATTTCAAAATTATTCATGAAAAGTTTTGAGACAATGTGATATTTCAGTTATGAAAGGTATTCAATTGCTAAAGCTAGCTCGAAGCTCGCATAAATGCACTCACAAGCGTCGCATGCATTTTGAATACAATTCAAACCGTGACTTTCACGATGTCAAAATAGGATTTTGAAAATGTTTGAAAATATTTAGGATTAAGGAATATCTAGGCTATGGAACACATTCAATTGCAAGGCTAGCTCTGAGCTCGCATAAATGCACTCATAAGCGTCACATGCATTTTGAATATGGTTCAAACCACGATTTTTCTTTAAACCAATTCGAGTTTTGGAGAAAAACGTTTTTTAGAAATCGTTATTTTCGGGGAAACATCACATGTACCAAATCAATTTTTTGAAAAAAAAAATGCAATTTGAAAAGGGCGATTGTTTAACAATAAAGATCAAAGCATTTAGAACAATTTTCATGGAGATGGCGTGGCCTAATTTCATGTACAAACTAACCTAAAAGGTATAACTAAACAACCACAATCATGTTATATCAGGAAATTTAAGAACAAGTGTATAAGGACAACAAAATTGAGTAATACCCATTAATAATTTAACTATGGAAAAAATTCTTAATATGTACGACATGATAATAAACAACTTTCATGAAGAAAGTTTTCTTGAACAAGCTACACATGAATTTACAAAAATTAGACAACAAGCAACAGCACATTAGAAATCTGTCAAGACAGTAGGACATTTAGCTAATGTCATGAGGATTTTTCCTATCAAAACATGTCTAAAAATCATCAAATTTACACACAACATGGCCAACATGATGACAAGAAAGTTTTCATTCAAATGCCAAGTTCATATTCCAAATATAAAAAAAATGAAACAAAAATATCAAGGGTCTGTTCAAACAAGAGTTAGAACAAGGGTTCGAGTTTGATCCCTTATCTAGATTGTAGTCTGACTTTGAAAAAATGGAAAATTGGTCCAAATGATAAGCAATTGGCATGAAATCAGTGGCATTAGAAACTTTTAAGTGTGCCTTACATCTTCCTAGAAGAGTTCGAGTTTAAACTAGGTTAATTTGTTATCTTAAGATCGAGATCTTTAAAAGTATGCACATCGGTAATTAAGAAAACATAACATGAGCATTCATTAGAAAACCTTAAAATCACTCAAAGATTTCACAAACAGTACGAAGAAATCGCATGAGACTTAGGATTGGATGCAACAAAAAGTTTGGATAGTCATCTGCATCCAATCCTAAGTCGACATGCAAAATGTTACACAATTTAAATGACATTATATGATGATTCATGATTCCTAATGATATGCTTGGGAATTCTAAGTGTGATGAACACTTTTTGTGAGACAATTTAATATACAAGATAATACTCAAAGAACATGACCTAAACATGTATGCAAACCTTGTAACATGCGGTTCAATCAGCAATAAAGCATTATCGTAAGATTTGATCTTTAGATAACTCAAACAAGCGTGGAAATATACACATTTGACAATGTTTCATTTCTATATTGAGTTTATAGAACAAGCATAATTTCAACCATCCTCAAGACATGCATAAATCCTACAAAAAATCTCACATACAGAGCATACAATGACAAAGATTTCTCATTAAGAGATTGAAACTCAATTAAGATCACATGAGTCGTGGTAAAAATGGCAAAATAGACAAACTATATGTCCAGCACATGTTGCTATAGTACCTTTTACTCTAATACATGCAATTGATTCACATTACCAATGTAAAAACCTTGCAAATCATGCATCAATTGAAACGAGGTCGTTTCGGACTTTATCTAATCTTAAGATGACTCAAGCTGAAACGAGGTCGTTTTGAACCTCATTTTGGCCAAAACAGTAACCTATGTACAAGCTTACGAAAATAACATATTACAATTATCATTCAAATTATCAACAAATCATTACAGCATTCATACTCATCAATCTTAAGCATGTAAAAGCTCCTAATCTTGAATCCTAGCCTTGATTGACTAACTCGATCTCGCTCTATCGGATTCAAGTTTTGAATCGTTACCTTTGTCTTAATTTTCGTTGGTTTCTATTGTGATCAATCGGATCAAGTTGCCGGATCACGATCGGGACTCCAAGAACCTAGATCAGGTCACTACGACTCTGATCAAGACCAATCGAACCATCGGCTCAAGGAAAAAAATGAAGAATCGGTCCAAAATGGACCGGCCTTGAGTTGCCGGCGAAGATCAGGCCACCAGTGAAGATCCGGCCACCAATCTAACCTCCTTTAACCATAGCAAGGTCGAGGACCCCTGCTACAGCAAATCACTAGCAGCTTGAAAGCTTGGGAGCTCTGGCGATCACCAATTTGAGCCTAGAACGAGACCGGTCCAAGAGGCGAACCGAATCTAGAGAGAGAAAACGTGTGATCTGTTTGGAAAGGATTTTGGAGGGAGAAAAGAGAGAGAGAGAGAGAGAGAGAGAGAGAGAGAGAGGAGAGAGAGAGAGGAAATTTCATGCAAATAAAGTATCCATGCTGAAAATAGAAGAGATTTCACTTATATACTCTCACATTAAGCGATTTGGACCGTTAGTTCGACCCGACGGTCGAAATCTCGATCCAACGGTTAAAAATCCATTTCGAATGCTCCATTATGATCTCGAGTTGTTAGGTAATTGATCTAGTGGGTTTGATTTGCAAAAAACCAAACCAAAATCAAGAATTGCGTCAAAATGTCTAATTATGGGTTAATTTGCAATTTGACGAAATTCGAGAACCAATTTGTAAAATTTAGGAAAATTGAAGGTGTATAAGTGAAATTGAGAGTGAGCGGTGGTCGAAGGCCAAGAACCAACCGGAAATGGCTTGAACCGGCCACTCCCGTCAGACTAGTTTGATCCGATTCGGCTGGATTTTGACCAGTTCTTGACTGGTTTGGTCCGATTCCTATTGTTTTGTCCACTTGGGCCTCTGTGGGTCAAAAATTTATGCAATTTGACCCCTAAATGACCTAATTGAAAAAGAATTTTATCATTTTTATGAAGAAAATGACCAATTAGGATACAATTAAGCTAATCAAACCTTATGAACATGATATATGGGTCTTTTATTGACTTAATTGAATGATTATTATGGAAAAAAAATGAGTCGAAACCATAGGTGCTTTGAATTGGGCCTAAAGGGCTAAAATGGTAAAATTTGCAATTCAATGGGCAAATTTGCAAATTAACTAAAATTAAACTCAATTAGTGTCACAATTGCCATATCTAATGAGCTACCCATAGGTAAGATCACTTACCACATTCAAATTGACCTTGAATTGAAGTGCTCAAGCTTAGGTAAAAAATGGATCTAAGCCTAATATTAAAATTAGACCTAGATTTATGAAATTAAACTATAGCCATGAATGGGTCAATTTGAATTTTGTCAATTGAAGTTTAATCGCTTGACTTTCTAATGCTTGGGAGGATAAAACTCTTCAAATTGATGAGTTCTTGTGTGAATTTCACAAAATCAATCTCAAATTTTGACTTATCTTAAGAAAATGAGTAAGAAACAATCGTCCGTTCACAAGTTATGAAGGATCGATTTTGGTCCCCTAATTAGGGCTCAAAACTGCAATTCGTATAAATAAATATATTTGTGCATTTTTTATTTTATTTTTTATCAAAGGTTTGACCAAAAATCAACCATTTAGTTGACCTTTTCTAAAAGATTGATTTTTTGGTCAAATCTTTGAATTTTCAAGAAATTAATTTGAAAAAAGTGAAATTAAAATTAAGTGGATTTTTTTTGGATAAAAGTCAAATTTTGACCTGATGTTGACTTTTGGTCAAATGGTTGATCGAAAAGTCAACCTGAAAGTCAACCATTTGACTTTTCGGTTTTTTTTTTTTCCCTTGATAATGAGCTAAAAACGACACTTTATGGTCGAGAGATAGGGCTCCGTTGCGATTAGAAACCTAAATCTCAATTTTTTTACCTTTTAATAATGCGTCGACAAAAAATCATGTGTCAACACACCTTAGCAAAACCATCCATCAATTCACCATGGGAATTGCAACAACACACACAATGGCTCCTCTTGCTAGATCAGCTGCGAAAGAGCCATCTATGTTGATTTTCAGGGTTCCCAATTCAAGCGACTTCTATGTTTGAGGTGAGTCTTCCCTTCATTTGGCTTTCTTCTTTGAATTGCCAATCTGCCTCACCATATTATCATAAATGGTTATGGCTATACTGATAGTAAGCTTCAAATCTGGGGTGTGCTTCCTAAAGATGTGATTTTTTCAAGCTTCGTAAATTGACCAAAGTGTTGTTGTCATAACAAGCTCAAAACTGATGTCATTCCTAGTTTTTTTTTTTTTCAATATAACCAACCATTCATCAATTTGAGATAATTTCAATCTATCTACTTGGATTTTTAGGGGCTGCATTTCACCAAACCGAGGCCGTCCATGGGCAAAGTAGCAGTACATGCTCAGTTGTATCAACTTTTCATTTGCACACTGCAGAAATGAGTTCAGGTACTATCTCTCTCTTGAAGAGATTTTCCATAGTAGGCAAGGTGTTTTGGCAAACACTTCATAAAAAAACTTGATCTTGGGGATACAATTGGAGTGTCATATGTATCTCCCTAAGTCACGCTTGGGCTGGTAAGAAGAGGAGGTTGTTTCTAGGTTAATTTTTGCTGCTAATTCTCTATTGTCGAGGTACCCACTCTATAATTTGTTGACTTGGAATTGGCCCAAACAAGTGTATACTCTATGCTTGAAAGGCCAATAAAAATAGCAAGTATTTCTCTTGTTGTTTTAGAGTCAAATAGAGTGTTTATCAAGGATTCATTCCATTTAGACTCCTATTATATTATCAAACCAACCACTTTAATTGGCTCCCCTATCGTTGCATGGCCACCTATTAATCCTCTTTTCAGACATTTGTCTTCTCTAATGGAAATTTTCTCACCATCACCCATAGCCTATAAAAAAGGACAATTCATATCCCTTCCAATGACCAGACTTTGCCTTCCCCATGATGCATGTGAACCCTTCCCTCCTTGCCAAAAGTTTTCTCCTGAGAAGTAAAGCACTTTCATAACTCGATTCCAAAGCATCTCATGATGCTGCCATAATCGCTACACTTGTTTACCTAACACAGCTTTGTTGAAAGCTAGTAGGTCTTGAAAATCGAGGCCCCCTTCACTCTTTTTCAATTTTAGGATTTCCCATTTCCACCAATGTGCCCTAATTGTTTTGTTGCTATTTCTCCACCAGAATGTGGCTATTTTCCTCTTAATGGCCTTACAAATCGACATTGGAATTCTAAAGATAGACTTGGCATATTGAGGTAGTGGCTGCACCACTACCTTAATCAACACTTCCTTATTGGCTTTTGACAATAAGTTCTCCTTCATAAAGCTTTGTATTGCCAGCCATTGGATCATACCATAGCTCGATTATCCTGTTTGTATGTTAAAAAACAATGCCTATGAAGAAGGAATTTACATATGAATTGGATGGAGGATGTTGATTGTGCCCGAGTAGTAAAGAAAGCCTAGACTTTCCTTGAATCACAACATATTGATCAACCGAAAAAGTTGAACCTTGTATCTAAAGGGCTTGTTGCTTGGAGTAAGGAGAGATTCTCTAATGCGCAAGAAAATTATTTGGCTGAAAGGCAAGCTCCAAAATTTAGTAAACAGTAAAGAGGGGCAAAATGATAGAGAAAAGGTGCAAAACCTGAATAGAGAAATTGTATTTTTATGGAGACAATAAGAGATTTTCTAGGGTATGAGATCAAGCATCAGTTGGTTAAAGTGGAGTGAGAAGAATACAAAGTTTTTTTACAACCATTTAGAGAAGAATTCAAAATAGGATCTCTACAATAAAGAATTTAGATAGGGAATGGGTGAGAGACAAAGCGTAGTTAAAGATGATGACTTGGGAATACAACACCAAACTTTATCAAATGGTTGGGCCTAGAAACTTTGAGCGAATCTTCCACCAATTCCTAAGAATGTTGACAAAATCAATTTTAATTGAGGAGGTCATGGCTGCTATGCAGCAACTAGGAGCAACAAAGGCCCCTTGACCAAATGGTTTGAATGGATTATTCTATAGGCGCCATCGGCAAGATATCGAGCAAGACATTCATAGGAAGGTATGCACATTTTTTAAAGTGGTCATTTAATTCCCGAGTTGAACAGAATATTAATTTCACTCATCCCGAAGCCCCCACAACCAGAAAAACTTGAATAGTACCGGGCTTTTAGCTTATGTAATTTCATTTATAAGATCATTTTGAAAGTTATCGCAAACTAGTTGAAACCATGGTTACCACCCAACCTAATAGTAGCAGAACAGAGTGCTTTTGTTAGTAGAAGATAAATTCAAGACAATATCCTAATTGTTCAAGATGTGCTTCATCAATTGAGAGTTAGATAGAGAACAAGAAAATTCTAAGTTGTTCTTAAGTTGGATATGCAAAAAGCATATGATAAAAAGAACGGGACTTCCTTCAAGAATGTATGATCAGGATGGGTTTTAATTCGAATATGGGTGAACTAGGTTTTGTAATGTGTTGCAATGGTTTCCTACAATATGAAATTCAATGGAGAACTTTTGTCTTACCTCAAACTGACATGAGACATCCCCCAAAGGTGACCCGTTATCCCCCTAATTATTATAGTGGCTAATGTGCTCTCTCAGTTGATGAATTAAGGTACTATTAGAGAAATTTTTTTTTTGAACACTAATCTTAGAGAAACAAATTGAATGCAAATTGCCCTACATTATCAAATTTCCTATTTGCAGACGATTCAACTTTCTTCCTGGATGGTACTATCATCAAGTGTCAGAATGTGGCTGAGGTATTGCACCAATATCATTTGACTAGATTGTAAATTTCAATAATCCGGGAGGTTCTTTAGTAAAGGCTGCCCACAGGGCCTGAGAAGAAATATGTCTTTAGAAATGAGAATGCTAGAAATAGAAAAGATGGGGAACTACTTGGGTATTCCATCGGATTGGGGGTCGTCGAAGAAAGATATGTTTGTGTGGATTCTTGCGAGAGTAGATATGCATCAGTTGAGCAGCTTGAGTTATATATTGAACAGCCTCGGAGAAGATGGTATTCTAATGCAAAAATTTCTCGTAACGTTCTGCACGACAGTTCGCCAACTGGACCGTTGACTGACCTGACCAAAATGGAACCGTTGGACACTCCAAACTCATTTTTTTCCAAGTTCCCACGGTGAATTTGAACCCAAGTCAATTTTCCGTGGAGAGGTACCTTTAAGTCCTTGTTCCCCGAAACATCCTCAACAACAAATTGACTTTTTCATCCACTAATTACGGACGACAATTCGTGTCATCAAATCTTATATTAATTATCTGTTTAATTTTTCTGTAATTGCAAAGTGTTTTTGCTTTTCTTTTATTTGATTTGTGTCATTTTGAAATAAGCTCAGCCGTGTCGCATGGGACTTTTCTCGACAAATCTAGAACTTGTTCAAAGTTCATCTTTGTTATGAATTGCCACCCCATCCCTATAAGTGGCACAATTTGTGGAGACAATGGTTTTGATGATCACAAACTCATTTTATGTTAAATCCCTTATTTAACTTACAAAAGAAGAAGAATGAGTAAGACTTAGACAAAACGGGGAGGGTTTTGCCGATCATTTAATGCATGACTTGATTTCAACCGTTGATTGAAAACTCAAAATCTCCCGCGACCTCCATGCCGCGGTGGTTGGCTCTGCTCATTGATATGCTTAAGTTTCAGTGAGTGAGCGTGCACCCGAGTACAGAACTCGTTGTGCAAAGAGAAAAGACGACGGAGCCTGTGATGACGTCGGTGGCAACAGTGGCGACGGTGATTGTATGGTGGTGGCGGTGGATTTGATTTTCTTTTTTTCCTTCATAATTTTATGGCAGTAGTGAATTGGAATTACTCTCTCAACACTAGGCATTACTAGGTAACTCAATTCCACAGATTACTAAGGAATCGAATTTCACAAGTAATCCATTTCCAGATTCAAACTTCTTTCCAAACATGATGATCTTGTATTAGGATTTCTATTCATCGACCAAGCAAGGCTTTCGAGTACCGTAGGAGCTAGCCACACCGGCACCTGATTCAGTAGGCCTAGTGGATTTGATCGGTAGGATCATGTAGGCCTCTCGGAGGGTTCACATAATCTAATAGATCACATGTCCTGAGTTGTATGGTCTCAGTGCACCTAATAGTTTTCTCGCGCTATGGATTCACGAGATTAGTCAAAGTTAAATGTCTGAATGAATGGGCCATCTCGAACCTCAACTATTTAGGTTGACGGGTCTAAGCAGCAATTGTCGTGTCTCCCTCGGATGAGGCGCTTGACTACGGTTGTCCATGCTTCGGGCCAAATGGACTTTTGAGGATTGCTATTGAAGCCTCCGTTTCTCTTTTCATTGACCCCCGTCTATTTTGCAACTATATTTCAGATGTAACGTGGCTCCTCTATTACTTATTCCCACCCCCCCCAACAAAAAAAAAATGAAAAAAGGATCGAGTCGAGTGGACATGCTTAATACTTCTAGGACTTCTCCTTGGAGAGAATTTTCAAGGTTAAGAGAGAGAAAGAGAACGAGGGTTTTAAAGAAACTTCCTTTGGTGGCAAAGCGCGAATAAAGAGGAGACCTGAGAGAGAATCGCAGAGTGAACATCGATGTGAATAAGATTTATCACTAATCGTAAAAAAGAAATTGATTAAAGTGGAGAGAGAAACAGCTACCAAGTGCCAACCGGAGGGCCAGGTAAAGCAAAACTTGCTAAAAAAACAAGATGAGTTTGGGCGAAAAATCAGAATTTATTATGTCAGGAAGTTGTAGCCTATGCTCTTCATAGTACATTCTGCCCACATTCGAGTCTTGAAGTCGTAGGTTTCTGAAGGGAATGGTTCGAGGGTCGGGTGGCATGTGGAGCAAGTGCTTAGGATATATGCTCACGTTCAGGGTGCGATCTTCTTGAGACCCTTCCCAGTTTTGTATTTGATCTGTAGTGTGATGAATTGCTGTTCTATTTCAGGACTTGAATTGGAAGTCAAAGCGTCCGTTTAAATGTATACTGATGGAACAATAATGGTGTGATTCCATCTTAAATTGATGGAACAAAAAAATAGACTTTTTTTTTTTTTTACTTCTTGTCTCTATTTCAAATCTATTTCTTGGCCACTAATCTACTCTAGGATATAGAAAAATTAATTGATGTACACAAACAAACTTTTTATTATTTAAAAACAGAGAAATACAAATGTTACCAAACAAGCCTTAAATATAGTGAAAAGAAAATCACATGCAACTTTCTTTGCCACATTATAGGTCTATTGCAATGTACTCATGGACACTATTTCAATTTGTACACGTTCGTCAATTTTCTAATTATATTTGTATTAAACAAAGAATATCGCAAGAATAGAGTTGCCTTGATGTCGAGACTTATTTGATAAGCAAGCAAACTTGGATTCTATGGTTGTTTTGAAGGAAGGATGTCATCTTTGTTATGTTAGGCTTATGTTAAGCGAAGAAGAGAACAGAGAGTTGCAATGTCTTCTCTCTCTCTCTCTCTCTCTCTCTCTCTACTTTTGGTTAAGAACCAAAAGAGGCTAAAAACCTAGTTATTTGGGCCGCGAGTGAGAGGGTTTGGGAATCAGCCACATATACTACAGAGGAAAACCCCGAAAATGGAGGGAGCATGCATTCCTTCGGAAACGATGCGCTTCAATTGTTTTCCGATGTCCTTCATTTCAATAAGGAACAAAACCAACGCGGCGTACAGTCAATCCTTGTTTCTTGACTATAGTTACCATATTAAAGTAGATTTTTAGCCGGCGTGGCCTGCTCGCAGCGGCTGCAATCATCGTGAGCCCTCCGTCTTTGTTGATAAATGGGGCCGAGAGAGAGATGCTTGCGGATGTTGAGAAGAGCTCATGGGCGACAGAGACGGCAACCTGGTTGTGACAGAAACTGGGCAAGCGACGACGAAGTTGCATTGTGCGTGCGCGGTGGCAGTGGCTGAGGTTGACGTGAGAGGGAAGGGGGTAGTTAGATTAGGGTTTGGTTCGAACATCTTGAAGCGAATTTCATGAAGGCTATGAGTAATTAAGCCTTTTCGTGTAGCCCCATAATGTTCATTTATCATTAATTTTAAGGAACCTCAATCCTTACTTCTTGTAATGACCAAAATAACCTTTCATCATATAAATTTTGCGGCTCAGGCACTCAGACTTTTTACATCGCGAAACTCTATATAACCTATTCCATTATACTCAAGTATTAAGCGAAATCAGACATACCATTTTCATAATACTTCGAGATTCACATTTCCTTTCATTTCTAAATTTCAGAGACAAGTCACTTTTATTTTTTACGCTCCTTTGCAAAAGACATGTAAAGGAGAGAGCATCAAGCATACAAACAGATTCCTAAACAAACCCGAAAAGAGAACCGAGGAAAACTCTACTCAGCTCAGCAACGAGAGGCATCTAATTTTCGACAACTTCCTAAGCCGAGCAACCCATCTATAAAGGCAACATCAAAGCCGACAGCTAATAAACAAACATCAGTACCAAGGTTCAATGCCCACTTTAAGGAAAGCCCTACAGGCAACTAGCAGGTACAAGTCATCACCTTTGCTTCTTCCCACTACTTTAAACATAATCCCTTCTAATCAAGCAAGGTCGGTGTGAGAATTAATATTCTGAATTACAGGTTGGGTCGATGCACATGGGTTTTCGCTGCTTCTTGACTCTGGTTGAGTTCCAGTTTAACCTCGAGCTATAATTGATGATGATGTTATTTAACGATGGTAGCTTAGGAAGACGATTGCCGCACCGAACAAGCAACTATCTGCGCCCACTGTCTCAACCTCGTCTTCACCACGTCAGGATTATCGCCTGCACAGACGTTTTCGTAATTCCCCATCAACCAAACCAACCCAGGACGGAAAAAAATCGCCTTTCTTTTACCATTATAGCGATTCAAGCATCTTCATGATTCTGTAAATAGTAAAAGAAGCAAAGCCATGAGCAGAGGGTTTTCCTTACTGGGTCCACATATGGCATGGGGGCTGCCGATGGGAGACGCGCTGTCGCAATCCGACGCAGTTGAGGTCGACGTCTCCGCCGACCTCAGGACGCTTCCGCTGCACTGCCTCGTCACGGCGTGGTAGAACCCCAGAGCTGGCAAGGTGTCCGACAGGCGGCCGTCCACGACCTCCGGCGAGTCAAACCCGAACCCAAGCTCTATGCATCCCTTGAGCTCGTCGAGGTCCTCCTCCGTGACGCTCTTGCTCTGGCGGTTCCTGACGTTCCCCTTACGCCGCAGCCACGCCTCCTCCCGAAACATGTCTGGGGACCACGATTTCTGCTTGCACAGGGACGACCGGTTCCTCAGCAGCGGCGGCGTCGATGCCAGCGACCGGAGCAAGGGCACCTCCTTGTTGGGTCCCGGTTCGGGTTCATCCTGCGGCTCTTGACGGGATAGCTGGCGGTTTTCTTGGAGGTGCGGCGGCAGCGGCTGTGCGTGGGGAGGGCGCATGGCGGGGAGGGCCCCGAGCACCGCCCCGCGAGCCGGGGTGCGCGGAGGCCGGGGGACCTCGCGGGGGGTGGGGAGAGCGCTATCGCTTGCGCGGCTCTCCTAGGTATCGGCCCTTGTTGAAATGGAAGATGCGCATCGTGCGACGGGTTTAATAAGTGGTGGTGGGGGGTGACGATCGGACCGAGCGGGGGTGGGTCAAGTGGGGCATGGCATTTATTGATTGGCTTGGTCGATGTCATCATCACATGTCTTTTTGCTTTTCACCCTTTTTTTAATTTTTATTTTCTTGTTCTCTCACTGTCATTTCTTGCTTGAAAATCACTCCATCAAAAATTTTTCTTTTCGTTCCCCCTAAAAATACCAATACACTCAAACACCAAAAGTAGAAACGCTAGCATCGGTAAATTTGGAAAAAAGAAAGATTTGCAGTCCATCTACGTGAAGAGTAGCTCGGAGATAATATAGTGAAAAAGTTTGTAGATTTGAGTTGTTAAGTGCTAAGCTAGTTTACTGGTTAGATCAACAAGGTATGCCTTAGCTATAACTTTGTAATAATTTCGTTTAGCTAAGCGGCCAATCCTTAACCCCACTTGTTCAATTTGATAGTTTTCACTCTTGAAAGGGACGAGATAAGTCCCCACATTAATTGAGAACGAATGATGGCCTGTGACTTCTAAGCGGGGGCTCAACCATTTTCCTCTTGGGGGTTCCTTTCGATGAGCACGAAATCGGGGGCTCGTGGGCCAATACGGGCAATACCTCGCAACACGGGATTGCGAACAGACCCCGACATCATTGGGTGTCGTCGCCTTCTGGAACCCCACATTGGCTTCCCACACAAAACCTAGTTCACGCCTGTCTTGGCTAGTCTCCATTTAATTGAGAGCCAAGGATGGTTTTGCTGTAAGCAAGGGACCACTCCCTCCCTTTTCCGACGACCCTTCGGGTAAAGCCAAAACCGTGACACCACGGGTCAAAGCGCATACAATACCCTGCAAATGGGCACAACGGATCCAGCATCATTACATGGTATTAAGATATCTGCACAAATCTCCTGAAAATAATCCGATATTACAATGCTCTAACCAATACCTGAGCTAGCTAGATTATTCAGATGAATAGACAGAATAACATGACTTTGCAACGAAATCGACGCCCTTACTTTTAAGGTCGGCAATGAATATTACTTCTATCAGAATTTATCAGGAAATGCTACGCAACTTGTACGCGCAGGTGCTTCGGAAGCTGCCGTGTCCAATGTATTGACCAAGGAAGTTAATGCCTCCTGACAAGGAAAACAAACGTGAAGTGTTCCGCAATACATATGTTTCTAGGGTTTTTTTTTATATAAAATAATGTATTTCGCCCATTTCTTGCCAATCACATAATTTATTCTCAAACCAAGAGTCAAGTCTGATGACGGTTTAATACGACAATAAGTTTCCATATAATATATATATATATATGTATATATAAGCCCTTTCGTTTTCAAGATGATGTTCTTTAATCTCCAGCTTACTAATAAGATTTTTTTGTTGTACAAATTTGTCTTTTATGAATGGACTAGCATGAGGAATAAATACGAAAGAGTTTCATGCAGAGATACTCAGGTTAAATGAATTTGGCTAAGAGCAATAGTACTAACACCATGAAATTTTATGAATATTCTATATGCATGCAGCATAACGTTAAAATATACTGAGTGTTTTTAAAAGCCGACAATATATCTAATACAAGAAAAACAGCACTATGTACATATAACCCATACAAATTAAACTTAACAATAAATTGTACCAGTAAATCATAATTACCAATTGATTACCAATATAATCAAAATAAAATGACATAAATGATCATTGAACTTTGGCCCAATGAGCAATGTAGTTCCTGAACTTTGAATTTGTTCAATGTGTTCTCAAAACTTTAACCCAATATGTAATATCGTCCCTAAATTTGAAATTAATTTAATGTAGTCCCTAAACTTTTAGTACATATTCAATTTAGTCTCTAAGTTATAAGAAAATGTTTAGTATTGTCCTTTAATTGATTCAAGTTCAGAGACAATATTAAATATTTTCATATAGTTCAAGAATTAGATTGAACATAAATAAATTTTAGAGACTATATTAAACAAATTAAAAGTCCAGTAACGACATTGCGCATTTGAATAAAATTAAAGAATCACGTTGTACGTTGAGCTGAATTTTAAGAATTATTGGTGTCATATATCTCTATAATTAATAATCAAAAAGAAACTCTGCTAACTGCACAACCATGACCCCACTCCAGGGCTTGACTGTTCAGACCCACTTTTTTGTCTAATAATGAGCATATACCATATAATATGCTTATTCCAAGGTAAGACTTAAAAATACATTAATAGTTAGCAAAGGTTTGCTCAAAACATATGTACAAAATCCCTCTGTAAATTAAGAAATATCCTCAAGATGTGGACGGGTAATAAAAAATAATTTCTAATAGATCACTGCGAATATTATTAAAGAAAAAGTGGCGGGAATAGTTATCTTGATAAATTAACAAATGACACATGATGTAGTGATCCATATCCATCATTTTCAAAGGACAAAAAAAAACCTAATTAGAATGCGTCACCGCAACTTAATCTATAATTTGCTTAGCTCAAACTACACTCAATTGGTAATAAATGTAATCTGATTTGCCTTTGAAGTTGCACACAGTCTACAAGTTGCGCACATATCCTTTGTGCTAGAAGATGCCAAAGTATGCAATTTATGTTGTCCACGTCATTATTGATTAAACTAATCTCCGGTGTTGATTAAAAGCAAAATTATCAGAGAGAGAGAGAGAGAGAGAGAGAGAGAGAGAGTCCCGAATGGAGTTGTAAGTTTAGGCATAGGACGATCCATGGATGAAAATGGAAACATGATCCGAGGTCAATTTAACCAACTTCCTTCCTAATTAGTGAGATTTCTCGAATTTTGTCATTAACAATTACTCCGCCAACTCTCCCGTTCCGATAAAAATACTCTGACAACCACGCCAAAAATTACCTAAAATAGATATTAACAAAATGTTGATGTGTAAATTTTTGGAAAAATTACCTAAAAAGTTCAAAACTTATTTTATGGCCAAAATTGGTCCTATACTACTTAACCTGACTAATTTAATTTTAAATCTTTTGACAATTTATTAATATATTTCTCCCGGTTAAAATTGGCTAGAAAGCGCCAAGGTGGCAACTAATCATCCTATGTGGCATCATCGACACTAACATAAGCAATTTTTACAATTTTTTTAAACTTTTTAAATTTAGAAATTCTTTTATTTTTTATTTTTTTTCAATCTTCATCTTCTCAACGTCAAAAAGGACTGCCAAGGCCTCAACGCCAAATTTGGCCATGGTCAAGGTCTGCAATGCTTGCTTGCAATTGATAAGGGTTTTGTGGGTCTCGCATGTTGCTCAACAGATGTCGAGGCCTTGGTGACCCCTTTTAGCTCTTCTAAAAAGATGAATGCTAAAAAGAAAAAGAAAATAAAAAATTTAATAAAAAATAATAATAATAATTTATAAATATGTCACGCAAGACTAGTTATGTCACGTAGGACAGTCGGTAACAACATCAATGATTTTCGACCTACTTTTTCTGGAAGGTCTAAATTGTCAAATTGTCAAAAGATTTAAAACTAAATTAGTCAAATTGAATAATTTAGAATTGAATTGGCTATCATTTAATAAGTTTATGACTTTTTAAACAATTTATCTGAAAGTTTTTGGATACTCCTTTGGCATTGTTCTTAAAAAAGAAACTGCCAAAAAAGTGGAACATTCCTCCACACATGAGATGGGTTGGTCCCCACGTGGATTCGCATAATCCTTAAGCATGTGAACCCAATGCATATACTCTGTTAGATGAGATAGGGCCCAAGTGAATTGACTCCTAAATGAGGTCTCCTCGGCCGATGACCAACCCTCTCAAAGGGTAACTACGAGGAGGGATCTAGTAGCCAGTGACGATGTGCATATGTACGTGTCATGTGAGAGAGTCCAAAAATACAAAGATGAAAAGGAGAACGGAAAGAAATGGATGTGCAAAAGGAAAGACGTGTGCACAAATGAAGTAAGTCACAACAGTCATTTGACTCCATTCATCTGCATCAAGTGCCATGTGGGTTTTGGGCCTTAGATCTTTGATGACAACGTTTCGCTTCGTTTCGTTTCTAAACCTTAAACCCAAGCTACGTTACACTCCTTGAAAGTGCCGTTCCTATTTAAGGACAACCACATAATCTACAACAATCGTCAGACCGTTGAGGACTCGGAAGATCTGGCGCATTCCGTCCCTCAGAGAAGACCATTTTAATCACGAACCGCCATTTGATTGGAAAAGCTCTTGATGCTAAAGTTGAACGAGTGACCGTTGATCTCGACCTACATGGGCTAGTGCTACAAGCCTGTTTGTATTAAGCCTCATGGGCCTTCGGAGGATTTATCCTTTTTCTTCATACTACCTTCAGCCCATCCACGGAATGTCTCCATGAAAGTCCGTTCTAATGCAGGATGACTTGAATAATATTATGCAGATTTTCAGCATAGACATGATCCACGGAAGTCTGCCCTGACTATGTAAAGGAAAAGTTCGAGCTTTTCTAATCGCCAAAGGAATCGCCGTCATCTCCTACCTTAGCTGTCCTACGTTATGACCTCGGAAAAAGACCTCTTGATTGGCACTGGTTTGAGTTTTGAAGGATCAAATTGCGTGAAAGATTTTAGCGAGCATCGTTCATCTGAGGAGTCCTCGTCCGTGTTTCACTCGAACTTCACCGGTATCAGCATGACTGTCGAAATGGAGTTTACTCTTGAATTTTCGGAAGGGAATAGTCCCGATTAAGACGTTATGTCCTACGGCGTTGGTCGGCCATGAGATTGAAGTGCTAGTTCATTTATGTTTTTTTCCTATAAAGTATCCTTAGGATCTCTTTCTGTTCTTAGGATTTGAGAGTAAGATCGTCCTAGGTTTCCTTCTTGCATGATCCCAGTCACCTACAGGTATCTGTTTCTATTGTCTTTTTCTAAAAAATTTCCTTTCACATAATTATATCGTGGGCTTGAGTTAGTAGTGAAAATTGGTTGAATATGAGTCTGGTACAAACTCATAAAGATCCACATAGAGTTGGGTTTTGATTCTTTAAACTCATTTCAATCCGTTTTCAAAATTTTAGGTGAGTCATATTACAACTCGGCTTACTAAAGTCAAGTTGAAAATTGGGTTTCCGACCCATGTTGCCACCTTTGGGTAATGGCATCATACAAATAGAGCTTACGAATGCGCCGGATTATCGGGCGAACCCCTGTAGATACGAAAGCTGACCAAAGCTGAGTGCATGGAAGATTAAAGTTGGAAGAAGACAAAATAAAAAATAACAACACCAAGTGATCCTTTCGAACCAAGTTTAAAAGACAGCATAACAAAGTGACATGTGGGAATTATTAATAACATGGTGACAACATGCCACGTTGCCCAAGACTCCAATGACGCATTTCAGCTTCAAGCACGCTTGATTCATAAATCACGAAATGAGGTATTGCTGCACTCTTTCATCTCCAGTCACATCTTTTAATTCAATGGCATATGTGACAGATTGCAGAGACGTGTAATGCAATGTCGGGGGGCATCTCAATGCTAAGCGAGCCATCAAGAGGAAGGAATACCCGACAAAAATTAGGAATATTTCATCAAAGCAAAAGAAAGAAGGACACCGGCCTTCGAGTACAAAATTCATTATCACTCACATTTTGTTCAATTCACGGGTGCACTATATTATGCACGTTCAAATTGGGATAGAAGTGATCATTTTCGTCTTGTATGCCCATTTTCTGAAAAGAAAAAGAAATGGGTGAAAAACTTTTGGAAAATCAAGATTTTCTCATTTCTTGTCTCTAACAAAAAAGGCCCAAGTTTGAGGTACCATAGAAAGAATGAATTTGATCAATTTTGTAGGTTCTGAAGCAATGATAGTTGAAATAAAACGAGTAGTACCTTAGTAGTGGATGCTCAAGACACATGACACGGGATCCAATCACGTTTGTCCATCTCACTCAAGTAGATGAGGCAATGGTAATCTTTGCTGGACCATATAGAGGAAAGATTGTTAGTGAAGAAATTGTCAAAATTGCAGTCTGATTGTGAAAGATGTATCCTTGTTAGAGGGGTTGAATGACAATCTCACAATGTATGAGTCAACTCTAGGACAAAGGATAGAAAATTCACCTTTGAAGGGGGAAAATGCTCTGGATGTCTTGCTCGAAAGAAGATCGACGAAGCAATAAGATTGCACCAGAAACAAAAATTTTAGAAACTTCCATTACATTTGTTTTAAACATTTACGACTTGATCACATTTTGAATTCGTTTACCAATTCAACCAAACAACCAAATATGGCCAGTTTGAACAAGGAGCAAGAAATTTAATACCCGAAATATCTCGTGTCATCTTGTTTCGTATGGTCATTCAATGTAGGCGAAATCAGGATTGCCTCCTACAAGATTCCACGCGGGAGTTGGTAACTATCACATGACTTTATGCCCCTTGCAACGACAAAGTCAAGACAAGCCTGGACAATAAAAGAGGACACACTTAAAAAAAGACCTAGTCCACATCACCTTCAAGAAACTTCTCGAATACCTTTAACTTGTACGCCACTCTTGATACAGTTGAAGTCTTCAATGATTTATCAATTCGATCGACCATGGTATCGACCATGGTACGTTCATTGACAGACCACTCCCAAGATGCAAGAAACATTTAAAATGAGACTGCTATTGGTTAAGCCCTTACGAGAACAATAAGGTTGTGTCGACTTCTTTGTGACTTGTTATTTTGGGTGTAGAGTAAGGTGACCAAATTAGAATGTTTCTACATCTGAGCTTTCATAGAGAGGGTAATGCATGTAATTTTCCAGGATTATATTTAAAATCTCAAAATGTAGAGTACCTAAACACATTGGTTGAACCTAATTCAGACTTTTCTCTGGCCTAAAAAAGGAAGAACTTAAGTGAGATGCTTAGGAGAACCGTGTTCACACCATAAGTGATTGTTTTTCACTCTGATTATGCCATTTTACATATGTCCCCCCTTTCAAAGATGGAAGTATAATACTTAAAAAAATCATATATGTGATGGCAACGTCAAGACCTTTGAATCACTAATTTTGACTAATGCATGCAAGCCACTCCATCCACATGGATCCATTAACTTCAATACACCGAATGACGAATATTGGGTAATGAGGATGCATGTTGAAATTACCGATAACTTCTTTGTCGATCTTAGAGACAATGCAATTTCAATATGAGACTTAACATGTTCAAATCAAGTTTCAGGCAAGCTACATATCTTTCATTTAATTTGGGGAAAGATCATTAATTAGCTCTAGATGAACATTCTAAGCTAATAGCAGACCTTGCAATGGTTTTTTTAACCTAGTTAAAGACTCCAATGTCAAAATCAAGTATGTGTGTGTGTTTGATTTCGGGTGTTGGTTCACCAAGAGAGGAATCATTATGTTCTGATTCTAAGGAGGTTTCTATCTCGTTGATTCAAAAACTCTCTTCTTCAAGAAAGTCTTCTGAAAAAGTATCATGATATGTGGCTGCCATAATGTTATTAAGTTGATAGAGAGTTTCTTCATCTATTAAGAGCTCAATTTAATCTTTTATTTATTCAACAGTATTTTGAAATATGTCCTCTTTTCCAAAATTGTAACCTTTAATATCTTTGCTAATTAGCCCGTGATTTAAAAAAAAAAAATTGTGTTTTTTTATTTTATTTTTAGAAGGACAATCTCCGTTACACTTTGGTTTTGACAGTTCATTGTATGAAGGATCATATGGAGCAAAAAAATCTCCTAAATCCCTATTGGTGATTGTTCTTCTTTAAGCTATTTTTGTAATTTGATTGAATAACACATTTGTATTCCTTATTTATAAACATATGAAATTAATTCTCCATATGATAATAGGTGATAAGTTATTTGACCATTGTATTTTTCTCTTATTTTATTGTGAACCTAGTTACCTAACGAGGTAATCCTTTAAAAAAAAAAATCCAAAAAAAGGGTTGGTTATAATCTGGCCTAATCATTACCCTTTGTAGGAAAATATCTTTCTATTCTCTAAATCTTCCTAAGGATTTGCATTTAATATTTGAAAGATCTTGATTTATACCTCTTATATGATTGGGTCTCCTATAAAGTGTTGGGATTTAGAATAGATATGAGAGTACAAACAGCATATCGGATGGCTTGTCCATTTGCATCCTCAGTACGCTCTTCATATTCATCTATTTTATATGTATTTAAAATTTGAGCTTTTTGTTCATCAGTGAGGTAATTATCCCACCAACCTTTTAATTACCCTATAAAATTGGCTACTAAAAAATTAGCAACAGCATGATTGGAAAATTCTTTTTGAGTTTTATATTCATTTGCTATTATAACCATTTGATTTAGAATATTAATAATATTATTTTTAGAGACATCATCATATTCCATTCATAAATCGCATTAGGAGAATAATAATTTTGAATTGTATGCGATGATTCTTCTAGAGCAATGTCAGGAAGTGTGGCTCTCTAGTAATCTTTTGGGGGTTTTTCCATAAAAGTCTATTTATTTCAAAAATTGATTCATTTTTAGATTCTTCATTAGATTTTTCAAGGACATATATTTGGTTTGGAGTATCATCGAAAACAAATCTTGTTGTCCTCGAGGTTTCTCTGTTGGAGGTCCTTTGACATTGGTGTCAAGGATTGGCATTCTTCCTAAAGACCTCCTTCTATTTTCTATAACTTTAACAAATTATGAACTATAGGTTTTAGGAAATTCAAAGGATTTAAAGATTGGTGATTTAAGGGATTTAGGTTTTGGTAATCGAGAAGAGTATAATAAATTGAAGATTCTATCCTATTTAATTCATTGCCAATAGTATGGAGATGTTGATTAGTATAATTTTTGCTGTATTATTTTTACATTTTGAGGATCATCGATTTTAGTTGTGATTCAGAAGAAGGTGACGGTAATTTCACTATCTCTATGCTAGATTTTAATCTTTCTCAAAGGAGGATGATTAGATTTTATAGTTTGGCCATTATCTAGTTGTCATTTATAAGCGTGATCTAAAACATAGATTTCTTTAGGTTGAAGGAAATATTCTTCAAAACAATCAAAGAAAAAGATATGAGTTTCGTGTTCACAAAGGAAATTATAATATTTTCTTTAATTTCTTAAGCAATATCATGGAAAGTATTAAAAAAAAAAAAGCATTGTCTAATTTCTTTGTTTTCTTCTAAATTAAGTTATTTGTTTAGAAATTCTTGGTTGGGTTCAAATTCTTTTTCAAGGGTAAGAACCTCAGAGTCTACTAATTATGAATAAGTAGGGGTGTGATGAAGAGGATCTATGTTTTCAAGGTTTTGCTTGTTTTGGTCATGTTGGTAAATGGGTCTAGAAATCCCAAACTGATTATCAAGACTACCAATATTAGCTATTATAGGACTACTAGGTTGATTTGAAGTTGTGACATTATCTTGGTTTCTTAGTGGAAGAGTGTTTATAGGAAGGAGATTTGGATGAAAGTCAACTAATCTTCTTGATGAAGTAGAAGAAATTGATCTCATATCAAATGATCTTCTAGGAAATTAAATAGTTACTTTTCCTTTTGGATGTTGTAGTATGTTTGTTGGTTCATTATTTTGAACAGCCCTTTGAGGGACTTGATTTTCCAACTCCCATTGTTTTGTTAGAATCATATCACTCCAATTTATTTATCTAGGGATGATAGTATTGGCTCTAGTAATATCAGTATGAAGTAAAAAGGTTTTTTTTTTCTTTTGGACTAAGTTTGAAGGTGTTAACCCCAAAGGTAGAAATCATAGCTTTATAGTGAATTTATAAACAAGAGCTAGAGGAATAGAACCTTTGACTATTTTGTAGTTGTATGATTTAACTTGGAGGGTTAAAGATTTAATAATGTTCAGTTCTTTGAGTGATACTGAAAATTTAAGGTAACAATCAAAATGAATTGGGCCATTACAAAGACTTGTTTCTACTATTCTTAATATGAAGTCTTCAAAATTGAATAATCTTGAATCACGTGGGGCTAGGAGAATAGAAGCATTTAAGCCTTCTTTATTTAGGGGTTTTAATACCTACTTGTACTACCCTTGTGTGAATGTAATTATATTTTAGCATATGTTTATCGAGGGAATTTTGATTTAAAAGTTTGATAGTTTCAAAAGATCTAGAAAGGGGTATGTCCCTTTCTTCAATTGTGATTAGATAATTCGATTTTTTCAAAAATTTGAACTTTGATTGTTTATATACTTGATCAAGTTGAACTTTAATGTTTATGGGGAAAAATACACATTAAGTGTAAAAACTTGGCACGAATGGACACTTAAGTGCCAAAAGTTAGGAAAGTAACATTTAAGTGTCATCTTCGGCGAACTCCGCCAGAAATCCTATGTGGCAATTTTTTATTATTTTTCTTGCCTATATGGCTCGCCAGAAAGTTGATTTAGCAAAGAAATGCAAAAACGACGTCGTTTTGGTGCGGATTGGAATTTTAATATAAAAATTAATTAAATTAAATTATAAAATACATAGATTTTTTTATTTAAAAATAAATTTAAAGGGGGGGAGGGATGCAGGCGAGGGCGAGCCCTCGCTGCCATCGCCTCCCTGCCGTCGTCAAGAAGGACTAATGACGGTGGGGGAGTGTCGGCCAGCGACGAGGGCCCGTGAGCCCTCCCCCAGATCCGGAGAGGATCGATGGCCCTCGCCCAACTAAGCCAAGGGCTGCCGCTAGCTAGGGCGACCCCCAGCAGGCGGCGGCCCTTGGCCCGGTCGAGCGAGGGTCGCCAACCCTCGCAAGATGCAGGGGAGGGCCGCGACCCTCGCCCCAGATCTAGGCAAGGGCTTGCGAGCCTTCGCCGCTGATGGGCCGGGGTCGTTGGCCCCTCGCCTAGGGCCCGGCGACCCTGATCGACCTTCCCCCCACCGTTACCGGCCCTTCTCAGCAATAATAGGGAGGCGGCGAGGGCCCGCGAGCCCTCGCCCAAATCTAAGGCGAGGGTCACGACCCTCCCCTAGATTCGGCAAAGGCTCGCAGGCCCTCGCCGACGCTACCCCCACCGTCGTCAGCCCTTCTTGGCAATGACAAGGGCTCAGCCCTCAGCCACGTGCCCCCCCCTTTTAAAATTTTAAAATTTTAAATGTTTTAATAAATTGTTTTTAATTAATTTTTATATTAATTATTTATCGCGTCGAGAGACAAAACGACATCATTTTTACATTTTCTAGCCACATCAATGTGCAAAACATTACCTTGCCAGAAAATTGCCATGTTAGTATTTTGGCCGGATTGACACTTAAGTGATCTATTTTGCTTCGATTTTGGCACTTAAGTGTCACTTTTCTAACTTTTGACAATTAAGTGTCCATCCGTGCCAAGTTTTGGCACTTCAAATATCCGACACTCAATGTTTATGTCTTCTCTATGTATATGAGATTGATTTAAAGACGTATGTGAAACATGTTGGTGGCTAAAACACAACCTAGAATGGGGTGAATAGGTTATTTTCGAACACAACCTAGAATGGGGTGAATAGGTTATTTTCGAACTTTGATGATCTTTTGCGAAAATTAACTATTCGCTAAATAAATATCAACTCATCCTAATGTTTGAGAAAACATTAACTAGCTATATATGTATGTGAACAGAAGAAAACAGTGGGACACTGGAAGTTATAATGGTTCAGTTTTATTCACAAGCTTACATCTACTCTTCATACTAATAGTCTGAAGACAGGTTGGATTCTACTAGCAATTTTCTTGGAGAGTTACAAATGGCTAGCACTAATCCTTTTCACGAGAGGTACCACTATCTAAACTCACCCGCTGCTCTTACACTTGTACACTTAATCCTTTGTACAATTGATAAATAACATTAATATCAAAACAATATAACAGAGAGCTTATAACTAAAAATAATAGCAAGAAATCTTCTTGATTTTCCATGTTGCACACTCCTCTAGTTTTCTTGGGTCTTCCCTTTGATATTCTTCTTGAATCTATCTGTTGAAGATGAATTGGAGAAGCAAAGAGCCATTGAAGAGTTTACGTTGAGTTGTTGTCCAGGAAAGGTGCTACCCATACAGTTTCTTTCCTTAAACTTTTACAGACTAATAAAAAATGACAACCGTTGATGTCTTCTCACTACAGTCTTTGACTGACCTGTCAGACGACCTAGCTGCTCCGTTACGTGCTTTATCTAGATTTAGTTGTTATGCAAATCCAGGTCGTTCAATGGCTACTTAGTTGACCCAATGAACATCATTAGATGTACTTGGTTGCTACATTACCATTGACATAAACATCATCAACAATTGATCTTTTAGGTTGACTAGTGCTATTTATCATAACAAGATATTTGCGAACTTCTTTCTAATTGCATAGTCTTTTGATCCAAACATTTGCATACACCATAATAAGTAATATACTAAGGATAGTTTGAACATTATCAAAATCACTTGAAGATATTTCTCCAACAAAACCGAATGTTGATTTTTTTAATAAATCCATTTTAATAAGTTTGCTTTCATGCATCTTAGGCTACTAACCAAAGCCGATCAATGAACTTACTACCAGATTAGGTTTTACTACGTGGACCACTACTAGTTAAACACACCTCACCTAGAAAAGGTTTGAACCAAACTCAAAAACCTATTAAAAAGAAAGTATTAAGATAATCAATATTTCTTCTTTGACACTAATACCATATAGCCCTTAGGATCTAGGGTTCTATATAAAGACAAGAAATGAATGTAGAATGATTTCAAATAAATCTATAGAAAATAGCAAAGTGATTAGTGACTAATGCAAATGAATAATTTGGAAAATAAATATAAATATTAAGTAAATGATATGAGCAATATAGAACTATATATAATGACCTTCCACAGGGGACAATAGTCCACACGCAAGTGGGGGTATTGTGAAACGTATTGAAAGTAATTAATAATGTGACCTCATGCAAGAGCGATGGTCCATACTCAAGCAAAGATCCCGCTGATGTAAGAAAAAATAAAGAAGAAAATGTGACTTTTTATAAGGGTGGTAGTCCATGTTCAAGTAGAAGAATACGGGTCTAGGCTTAGTAGTCCGCTTAAGCGTAAAAGAAAGAGAGAACTAAGAATATGGGGTACTAGTGCCAACCAAAATTTGGTTTGTTATCTTGTTAAATGATAGAAAATACTTATTAAAGATTGATGATACAAGTTATCATAAATGAGTACAAGTGATCGGGAATATCTTGAAGAAGTGATTCCAAGTGATTGGGGTGATTTCTAGTGATTGGGAAGTGATTACAAGGTAATACAAGTGATTACAAAGTTATTTGGGATGAAAGTGAAAGAAGGTTGTGATTAGGGAGCTTTGGACACTTGAGAGCAAGAGAGATTGAAGGCTTGAAGGCTTGAATGCTGAATAGTGCCTTCCTTCTTCTTCTCCTCCTCCTTTTATAGAGAAGTTTGGGTGCATTCGAATGAGATGAATAGTAATATTATTTTATTTTTGCTTCTGCTTTGGTCCCTTCTAAATAATTCACTGGTTTTGGACGGAAGACTCAAGTCTTATCGTCAAAATAAAGCATAATGATATTCTTCTCTTCCTTTGTCTTCTTCGATTATTGTCTCCTTTTGGTGATTGATGATTGCTGATTAGTGATTTAGTGATGTAGTTTTCTCTATTCATCCTCATCCGCACCTGACAAGTCGATGCCATTGTAATCATCTTCATTAGTGTTGCCAAGGTGATTGGATTCACTAAAAGAACCTATAGATTTTATTTCTAACATGATTTTTTTTTATGATGGAATAAGACATTCTTTTGGTGATTGGATGGCTGCTAATGAGCTTGGGCCAGTGATTTTTGCTAGAGAAATTTTATAATTCTATGATCAATAAGCGATTGGGCATTTGGGGGATTTCGCCGATTCAACTAGTTTAGGACTAATTGCTGATAAAGGTTTTCAATGACTTTAAAATTGTCCCACCACTCAATTTTAATTTCCTAAGTAGGTGTTGAACGTGTGAAGATTGAACTGAGTGATGGGAGTCAAATGTATAGGCAATTACCTAAGAAACTTGGAAATTAATAAAAAATGTACAAGGTAAGAAAATTTTGATTCATGATCGGTTGGTTTGAAATAGGTGTGAAAAATTTTAAACCTGTTTTTAAATTATGGAGGTAAGATTTCAATAACAAGACCAAAAGGTAATTGATCAGTGTTGAAATATGTTCTAAAATAGAAGAGCCGAGTGTGACAGTCATCTTCATTTTGGCAGAAAAATACATTCCTCTAAGTTTCTTTGTAATCCTAATAGGTGAAGGTAGAAAGCTATGGTAATTTAGAGATTAATCTAACTTCAAATCATAATTGGGTATGAGGGGTTTGTTCCACAAATCTGGTGATATAACTTGAAGGATTATGGCTATAAAATGGGTAATATTGTTTGGGTTTTCAAGTGATGTAAAGTATTTGAAGGTAACAGGTTCATAATAAGTTTGAGGTTTTAACAAATCAATTGGTTTGTAATATCAATTTTCAAAAAAAAAAAAAAAAACAATTGCATAGACTTTTAGGTTTTCATGATAAAATCCTTTTTTCAACTTACAAGATGTCTTGATGTTGGCTTTTAGTGATAAATTGTGATTTTACTAAGAACTATGATATTACCACAGAGGTGGTAGGTTTTGCAATAGAGGAAGTGGGTGGTTTTTTTACGATTTCACTTGTGATTCTTTTGAGTGATTGTAATTCTTTTGAATTGTGAGAGACCAATGATGATAGGTTTAAAGTAATTTCAATTTGTTTTGATGGATTTTCTTAAGTAATGTTTGCTCAAGTTTTGATATGAGCAAAAAGTAGTAGTAATTTATGAGCTTGTGATCTCATTTGAGGCTTGTGTGATTATGATGAGACAGTTTCTTGTTTTGCTTGTAAAAGTAATAAGGATAAATATAGGGTGAGATCATGTGATATTAATTATGGTAATGGTGTTTATTGGGCTTTGAGAAGATCTAACCTTGTTTGCAATTGCTGTGGTGATTGAGATGATGGTGATTGTTGTGCTATCATCAGGTCTAACTAGACTTGGAGCTAGTCCATTATTAGTGATTGGAATTATGATTATGAGGTTTCGACAATAGCTTTACCTTTGTCTTGTTTGGATAATTTTGGAGGCATTATTTTCCCTACAAAACTTCTCTCATAAAAAAATCAAGCAAAGAATTTGATCATCCATTAATAAATTCAATGTCAAAATCAAAGACAAATAATATAGCCTACCATTGGGCAAAAATTTGTTTTGAAGCAATATTTAATGCATCCTTTTATAGTATTTCTTTTGTCAATTTGCAATCAATGCATAAAAAATAAAAAATAAAATAAATAAGAAAATTTGATTTGAAAATGTCACCTTAAAATTTGGATATTGCTAAGACAATAGCTTATATTTCTTTTTTGATAGTGGAATAATTTTGTTGGGTTTGGTTCAAATGTTTGGAAACAATGGGAAAATATTGATTATCTTAATACATTGTAATCTTTTTCAGAGAAGAATGATTAGATTATATAGTTCGGCCATTATTTAGTTGCCATTTATAAGTGTGATCTAAAACATAAATTCATTAGGTTTAAGGAAATATTCTTCAAACTAATTGAAGAAAAAGATATGAGTTTCGTGTTCAAAAAGTAAATTATAATATTCTTCTTTAATTTCTTTAGCTTAATCATGGAAAGTATTAAAAACTCATTATCTAATTCCTTTGTTTACTTCTTAATTAAATTCTTTGTTTAAAAAGTCTTGATTGGGTTCGAATTTTTTTTCAAGAGTAAGAATCTCAAGGTCTACTAATTGTTAATAAATAAGGGAGTAATTATGAGAATCTAAGTTTTCAAGGTTTTGTTCGTTTTGGTCGTGTTGCTAAATAGGTCTAGAAATCCTAGATTGATTATCAAGACCAATAGTATTAGTTGTTATAGGATTACTAGGTTGATTTGAAGTTGCGGCATTATCTTGGTTTCTTGGTGGAATAGTGATTATAGAAGAGAGATTTGGATGAAGATCAACCGATCTTCTTAATGAAATAGAAGGAATTGATATCATATCAAATGATCTTCTAGGAAATTGAACGGTTACTTTTCCTTTTGGATGTTGTATTTGTTGGTTCATTATTTCGAACAACCCTTTGAAGGACTTGATTTTCCAACTCCATTGTTCTAGGGGTGTGCATGGTCCAGGCGGGCAATTCCCAACCTAGAACCAGGAACCGCCCACTAAGGACTGGTTCTGAAAAATTAGAACCGGAATCCACCCGTTTGTTGCATGAATCCACCCGGGAATCGGACCAGACCAGATGGATCCATGGATCCAGTCTCACTGACCACAAGATGAAAATCTTAAGCTAAGGAAAACCCAACATCAAAAGAGAGGACATAATTGATCTCAATTCTCAACTACACAACAAGCATCATCAAAGTAAGCCAAAAAGTTTCAGCTCCCCAGTTAAACATCTTCAATGAATGATTTAGCAATAGGTTTTCCATAGCGTAAATGAGAACATCAAACTTACATTACCCGATGGACATTGTAACCAGACCAGAAATGCGAACTTCATGTAGTAGTAAGCTGGAAACCTAACAAAAGAAGCAAGAGCTTTCTTAGATCTAAATCATCCAACAAATAAGGCTAAAAAGCCAATTTTGCATTAAAAGGAAGATAGTAAGCAACATTGAGCAAAACAATAATGAAAGAATGGGAACAAATAAAAGGCAGTCTTGCTTAACTACAGAAAGGACAACGCTGAGGAAAGGTTAAAAAACAATGAACTTGGTCCACCTAGCATATTTCAAGTGTCACAAGTAGGCTGGACTTCTTAGGGACATCCTCATGACCTCATATCATAGTTACACCTAAAAGACTTTTCTGCAAAGGGGAATAAGAAGGCTTTCATGCTCTCAGGCAGTGCATGTTGACAAATAGGCTCACCAGTTAAAATAAGCCCTTGACAGGAGAAAATCAATTGTTTGCACAAGGGACTACTAATAAACCTTAGAGAGCATGGAGGTAAATATAAAGGTTAGGTAGAAGATCTTTCTTTGACATAAACAGCAGTCAAACTTCACTGCATCTTCACATTTTGGACTATGATTAGGTAGTGTATCATAATTAGTTTCAAATAAAATCCGAGAAAGGATATTCTTATATAAAAGGCCAACATTCTGTAATAACCTCGACAAACAAACCTAGAGAAAAAATAAACAAAAGAACTGGGAAAGACCATATTGGAGTTCAAAGACTCACCAGAAGAGAATTTTGTCCTCAAACACTTCGGCAACTCTAAAACTTCCATAAGCTACAATAGTGAACTACTACTATAAGATATGACAAGGAGTGTGGGCAAGCAATTCAGATTGTCAGCCTCCAAATGAAACCACAGTTCGCAGTGACTAGTAAGTTAGATGGACAGTGTTCAAGCAATTAAAATTCTCCACTTTGTATAACCTCATGTCCATATTAGATATGCTGCGGAGACTAGCAGAACCACCTACCCACCCATCCTGCTCTTTACGACCGCACTTGTAAGGTATCTCTAGAACCACATAACACATAGTTCTTGATAAAGATTTCCAATCAACCTTTTCTCTAGAATGGTAGGCTAAATGCCTAGATGTGAAGGTCCCAACAATTTCATCAAAATTCTAAAAGTTTCACCTACAATAATTTGAAGGATGTAAAAGGTACCAACCTGCCCAATAAATAAGCCATCTCTACACTTACCAGGTGGCACTGCTAAAGAACCAAGGACTTGCTGTAATATACTAGAAACCAAAAGCTACAACAACTAGAAATCAAAAGATAAAACAAAAACAGCAACTAATTTGAGAAACTACATTAATCAGGTTTCACTCAAACAATTATTGAAAATCTCACCACATATATTCCTCCCACTTCAACTTGTAAACTCTATGGACCGTCAATCTCCTTGTTAATCTCCTTGTTAATCTCCTTGCTAACATCATCCATATCTAACAAAAAGAAGATATTAAATAAAGTATTCAATTATTAGATAATAGATATACAAAAGAATTACATGATGAAATGATATGGACTTACCCAATTCAAACTTTTCCGCATTTTCAATACATTCTTCAATATTAATCGGCTCAAGAATTGCTCTCAACCAATCTTGAGTGCAAATGAAAGCTTCCACAACTCTAGGAGTCAAAGAACTCCGAAAACCATCAAGCACATGACCAGAAGTACTGAAAGTTGATTCTGAAGCAACAGTAGTAACGGGAATAAACAAAATATCTCGAGCCACCAAAGATAAGATTTTAAACTTTTGGCCAGCAATGCTCAACCATTTCAAAATGTCAAGATCATGACCATCTTCAAGTTCAGCTTTAAGATATCGATCGAGCTCAGATAAGTTGCTATCGGACTTTTTCTTCTCCTCATTAAGAAAGTCATCATACAAAGGCTCTTGCACATAGAAATTTAAGCTGCAATCGTCATCTTCATTTCCCTTATTGAAATAAGAATCGCAGCTACTACTGATATTAGTAGAACTTACCAATTCGCCATCCAAATTTTTGTCTCTAGAAGTGCGACAAGATTTCTCATAAAATTTAAACACACGTTCCAGGGAAAACTTCACCTTATCAAACATCTCATCAACTTTTGCAGCATCATCATAAATGAGTTTTCAACAATACCTCACATAATTCAGCTTTTTTCTAGGATCCAATGTTACCGCAATCAACACCATCATATTTACTTTTTCGAAACTCCCATAATATTTGTCAAACTTATCTTTCATTTTCAAGCCCATAACTCTCACCCTATGATCAAAAGCCTTCGTCGCTTCTCGCAAATATTTATACAAAGAAGCTATCCCCACAAAATAATCATTTGAAGTGATATACAAAGTTCCGGACATCTTCTTGGTGGTATCATAAAACTTCTTCAAAAAATTAGAAAGAACAATAGCATTTTCCCAATCAACACTACTTGGAGTATCAGAATTAAGCTCAGTCAAGAAAGACACATCTTCTGGTTCCATCCTTTCAAAAGCTTTCCTTAGCTTTATGGCACTCTCTAACATTAGGTAAGTGGAATTCCACCTAGTTGAGACATCAAGACAAACTAAACCCTTATAAGTAATCATTGTACTTTCAATGCAATCTCGAAATGTCTTAACTCTCATAGGAGAACTCCTCACATACTTAACCACGTTTCGAATACGTGCAATGGAATCACGTATCTCGGCCAAGCCATCCTTCACAATCAAGTTTAATATATGAGTCGTGCATCTCATGTGTAAAGATTCACCATCTAAGATCAATAGCCTCTCTCTTGAAAATTTTTCTTTCAAATAATTAATAGCCATATCATTTGAACTAGCATTATCCACTGTGATTGTGGACACTTTTCTTTCTATTCCCCACTTATATATGCATTTCTCAACTACTCTCCCAATATCCATGCCCTTGTGACTAGCTATCATCACAAAATTGATTATCCTTTTGTGCAATTTCCAATTTTCATCAATAAAATGTACAGTAAGGCATATATAGTTCAAATTATGAATCGAACTCTATGTATCAATCATGAGTGCGATCCTAGAATTAAGCTTACGAAAAGAAGCCTTCAAATTTCTTTTTTCACAAAAATACAACTTCATGCAATCCCTAGCCATTGTAAATCGCGAAATATGCTTGAAGAGAGGTTGTAATTGATTCACATAATCACAAAATCCAACATGTTCAACAATCGAAAATGGTTGTTCATCAATTATAATCATCTGAATAAGCATTTGCCTACATTTCTCCTGATCAAACTTTCATGTCGTTAACATTCCACCACTCCGTACTACTAGTAGTATCTCCTCCTATCATTTGAGTTCCATCTACTCTTTGTGATGCAAACAATTTTTGCCTTTTATCCACATTGCGAGGATACTTATTGCACTTTCTCAAGTGCTTCAACATATTTGAAGTACCATTATCAACGTGGTACGAATACTTGGATCCACAGTAATTGCAAAATACATCAACTTTCCCATTTGTGTGAGTTGTTCCTTTTCGAAAATGAAGCCAAGCTGCTGATTTTCGCTTACTAGGAGGAGGACATGGACAAGAATCGGATACCTTATTTGTTTTGGATGTTTCTTCAAAGTTTTCATCTCCTTCATGTTCTTGTGATGTTGATTCCACTATTGGCGTTATTGCATCATAGGATTCCTCCATTGACATGCTAATAATCGCTTGAATCAAGCAACACACTATCAACACTTAAACACTTATCACGCACAAAATTAACTATTTTAAAAGGCATCACAAAATGCGGATGCCCCTGTCATGAGTCAAGACACCCATGGCTACGGCGAATGACCATGAACACACGACTGAACCTGTGCGAGTGCCTAGCCCAGCATTAACCATTACAGACCACCAACACACTCAAAATTAACTTCTTCTCCGGACCACGATTGTGTCCTCAATGGATTGACTCCCCAGTCACCACCGAGGACTCACGTAAAGCACAAACTTGGCCAAGCTCCTCTACCCTCTTCCAAATATTCCATTTTTTCCCGCAAAGAACCGACCTTTTTCCCAATCGAACCAAAGAGCTAATTTGGGTCCCTGAGAATCGGCATTTCCAGACAATAAAACAAACAACACAATCAATCACTAGTACATGCAAAGAGCAATGGCACAGGACGCGGAGTGCGACCCAATCGACGCCGCACGACAAGGCACGGCGTGGCACCTTCAGGGCGCCATTGCACAGAACGACGTCCACAAGCTCGAACAATCGTGTCCGACTCCGCGTGCAGACCAAGTGGTCGATGATATTGATGACGACGACATACCTTCGAGAGGGAGAGGCAGCAAAGGCCTCGAGCAATGCGGCGGGAATTGAGTGGAGTGGCGGTAGCAGTAGGTGAGGGAGTCCTCGCCGAGACGGAAGCTGCGGGGACGTTGTATTTAATGGAGGAGAGGAGGGACGACGGAGAAAATGAGAGCGTGGGTCACTGCTGGGCGGAGCAGAGGTTGTGGTGGGTGGCGGCCGATGCGAGGGGTGGACAGCAACTGCAAGATGGTGAGAGGAACCGAGGAAGAGAGAGAGAGAGAGAGAGAAAGGCAGCTGCAGAAGAAACCAAAGAGAAGTGAGATGAGAGTCAAGACGGTAAGATCTGACCTAGGTTTTTTTTAGTAATTCTTTTTTTTAATATTAAAAGGGAACCGGTCCGGTCCGAATGGGCGGGCGGGCGGATCCGCCCATGGAACCAGGAACCGGACCGATTCCCATTGGTTCCAAAAAATTGGAACCAAGAACTGAACTGGTTCCCTCAAGAACCGCCAGTTCCAGGCGGTTCCGGTCTGGTTCCGAGCGGTTCGGGCGGATCCCGGATATTTTACACACCCCTACATTGTTCTAATAAGACTCTATCACTCTAATTCATTAATCTAGGATAATAGTATTAGCTCTAGTAATATTGATTTGCAGTAAAAGGGTTTCTCCTTTTGGACTATGTTTGAAGGCATTAACCCCAAAGGCTAAAGTCATAACTTTATAGTGAATTCTATAAACAAAAGCTAGAGAAATTGAACCTTCGGCTACTTTGCAATTGTGTGTTTTAACTTAGAGAGTTAAAGATTTAATAATGTTCGGGTCAGCGAGTAATACTAAAAAATTTGGGTAATAATTGAAATAAATTAGGCCATTACAACGACTTGTTTCTACTGTTCCTAATTTGGATTCTTCAATATAATATAATAAAATTAATATATATCAAAATATCTGTTGAAGGTTGGGCAAGTCAATTCTTGCTAAGTTTTCTACAAAATTGAGTGAGATCTTATGGTAATTCTTTCTTAGAATGGGGTAACCATTGTATGTGGGCTTGTGCAATGAGTGAATGAGTCGTATTTGTAAAAGCATGTCGTTGTGCCTTATGAAGAGGTAACTTCAATTGTAGACGCTGTCAAGACTACAACAGTTATATTAGTGGATTGCAGCCTTGTCCTCAAGCTATTAGAACTTGAAGAATGAAGTAAGTCAAGTGGAAAGAGCGAAAGACCATAAATTTACTTTGTAATCTCTTATATCTTTTACTCTCCTTATATTTTTGCTGATAGAAAATATTTGCATCGCAGACTTCATTGATGAACACAATTTCATCCCATAAAAAGTGTGTTGCATTTGAGTACAAAAAAGTTTTAAAGATTCCTATGATAACCAATCAGCCCCCATTTCTTAGTTTTCAGCTTCAATCTATTTCAAAGTTCGCTTATGGCTCTCTGAGAAATGGGATTGGCGAACTCCTATGAATGGACAAATTTCAGGAATCCACGAGGAAATCTTTCAAAGCGCACTCATGATATCTAAAGCATACCTAAAATGCTTTTCAAAAACATAGGAGAACGCCTTAAAAGGCCAACCAAGAAAAGAAAAGAGGCCAAGCTTGCTTCAAGGGGTTAGGCTTGTGCTGGCTGCTCTCGGGCCAACACTGCATTGGTCAAGGCACAAGAGCCCGAGGCTTTGCCCATGTGTCCGAGAGTTATGTGTCATGGGCTAATCGATTAGGATCGTGACCGCACGGCGACTCAGGCTCTTTTGGATCGCCTAAGTTAAGCCTTACAGCCTTACTCGATTGCACACTCACTCGCTTACCTGGATCGTAGAGAGAGAAAGATTCTAGAGAGAGGAGCTCTAGAAAAAAATGAGCTTTGATAAATCGAAATGTTTGGATGGATCCAAATGAGGGGGAGGGCACCCCTTCTTATACTAGAGGCCCTCAGATTACATCTGTTGATCGACTCTTTATCCGACGGATGAGATCGCACTACCATATCTACCAACTACCGACATTAATGACCAACACTAATGATAGGAGACTTCTAGAATACGGCTCAATTACCATATCGCCCGGCCTTGGAAAGTTCCGAAAGAAGTCTTGTCAGGAATCCAAGCGAGCACAGGAGGTCCTCTACAGCAAGGCACGGTCCTTTAGCTACCGAAACCTCTTGACTGTAACATTCTCCCCCACTCATTCAAGCGATGCCCTCGTTGCTCATAGCTCAAAGGGTGGCCTTCTTGGCATAAGCACGGGCTTTCCTCCTTTGATTTTGCTTTGCTCGAACGCTGACAAACGATGGACCATCTATCTTCAGCTCCAACTTTGGTTTGGGCATGGTACGCGGCGAGTACTCAACCTCGGGGAAGAGCGCTTGGATCGACATGTCACGAGTTGGAGTAGGAGGATCCAACTCTACCTTCGGTTTCTCCATGCGTGACGGCTTGTGCATGTGCTTCTCAATCTTCAAGCTCTTGTCGAGACGCCAGATCATCGTGATGGTCTTGGTGTCGACCACCCCTTTCATCATGGGGATCATCACCGGACATTTTGGATCGAGGATCATGATACACTTGGTCCTCATGTCAATCATGGATCTCACGCTATGGAAAAACTGCATTCTCAGAATGAGATCGTAATCGTCGAGAGGAATTACCTCAAATGACAACTTGCCCTTCCATCCGCTGATTTGGACATCCACGTCAGAAGTTGATCCTACACCCTTAAGCCCATCCAAGTTGATGGCCTTGAATGAATTCCTAGTTGGCTCTACGCGAAGTCCTAAGGCTTTCGTCACTTCAGTCAACATGAACGTGTTTGAGGCTTCGGTGTCAACCAAGGTGTATAACGTTCGGCCACACACTTCAACCTCCACGAAGAACATGTCTGAGTTCAAGGTAACTTCTTCTTCTTTGGACGATGTTGACAACCTTCACAGCTCCAAGCCGGATTTGCTGCTTCTCTTCTTTGGGCTCCTCCTCCTCTTCTTTGATGGCAAGGAGGGCATTGATCCTACCCTTCTTTGGGCACTTTTGGGTCCAATGCGGACCTTTGCAAATGAAGCAAGGAGATGGCGGGGGTTGATCGAACTTACTCGTCATGTAGTCCGTTTATGGTCGACCCCTTTAGAAGGACGGCTTGGAAGTTCCTTCTCCTCATGTCTTGACTCAGTCGCTTTGATCCTTCGACGCATGGGGAATGTTTCCACCTTCATCCTCAGAGGATCGATCCGACCTCCAATCCCTTGCTCGATTCTTCAGTTCGGCTTTGGTGAGGTCAACGAGTGACTCGGCCACAGTTAGCACTCTCGCAAGACTACTCATGTCCCGTCGCTTTAGCTCAAGATGCGCCCACGGCGTCAATCCATCCATAAACACTCCTAGAGCCTCCTCCTCTCTTAGATTGCGGATTTGGAGTTTAAGCTCCGTGAATTCCTTCACGTACTCTCGGATCGTGCTTCTTTGTTCAAGGTGATGGAGCTTGCTTCAAGCTTCTTGTTGAGCAAACTCGGGGAAGAAGTAATCTCGAAACTCCCTCACGAAATCATCCCATGTATCCATGGGATTAGCGCCGCGCTTCATCTCGTCGCACCTATTGTGCCACCAAAGTATTGCAGTATCGTAAGGAACATCGAAGCAGTTCTTACCTTGATCGACTCATCTTGGATGTTGATGATGCCATAGTACTGCTCCATGCTCCAAACGAAGTTGTCCACCTCCTTGGTGGATCGGTTGCCTTTAAACTCCTTGGGCTTCGGCACCTCTAGTTTGGGCACCGCTTGTGTAGGCATCGACCCATTGGTGATGCTTAGCTTGCATAGGGTGAGCTCGATCTTGAGCTCTTGGATCTCCGCCTTCATGGCTTCGACCTCATACCTACAAGGGCTTTCTTCCTCAATCACTTGGGCGCGCCTCTTCAACACATCGATCGATGCTTCAAGGGTTTCATCCTTGTCGTCCAGCGAGGCCATCGCTCGATTGATGCCGGTCGTGAAGTCTTCACGAAGCGAGCCCTCAACCTCCATGATGCGGTCTCTCACGTCGTCGAGTCCTTCCATGAACTCGACCATGGCACTCCGGACCTTCGCAAGTTTCTCATCAATCGCAGCTACGGTGTCCATCGAGGCTTCTCTTTTCTTCATTCAGCCGCGAGTCTCCTTGACTTGAACAGCCTCTCCATCCATGGCAACTTCTTGGCTCAACATTCTCTTGAACAGTTGGCGCTCCTCAATCTCTAGAAATGGATCCGTCCTTTGTCTGATACCACTTGTCACGGGTAGATCGATTGGGATCGTGACCGTATGGCGACTTAGGCTCTTTTGGATCCCCCAAGCCAAGCCATACTCGTTCGCACACTCACTCGCCCACCCGGATCGTAGAGAGAGAAAGCTTCTAAAGAGAGGAGCTCTGAAAAGAAATGAGCTTTGATAAACTGAAATGTTTGGATGAATCCAAATGAGGGGGAAGGCACCCCTTTTTATACTAGAGGCCGTCCTATTATATCCGTTGATTGACTCTTTATCCGACGGATGAGATCGCACCGCCTTATCTACCAACTACCGACACTAATGATAGGAGACTTCTAGAATACGGCTCAATTACCATATCATCCGCCCTTGGAAAGTTATGGAATAAGTCTTGTCGGGAATCCAAGCGAACATAGGAGGTCCTCCGCGGCAAGGCACGGTCCTTTAGCTACCAAAACCTCTTGGCCGTAACATATGCCCCGTCATTCCAGGGTCCGATAGGTGTTAACCAAGCATTATACAGATAAATGGTCGACTAGGGCGTTGTCTTTGCGTTGGTCCCACGCTGCAATTTCCAAGCAGGAGTTGGCGGTTGCCCTACCATGCGCTAGCGGCGGCCTATGCCTTAAGAAAACTGCTCAAATTTTGGTCATGCATAAAATTCATTTAATGTCAAATTGACCTGATCTTTGCTCCAAGTGAAAAAACGTTTAAGCTAAATTTTCTAAAAACATGACCCAATTAGTGAGAAAGTATTGGGATTTTAGGTTTTATGTGACACGGGATAAATGGATGATAATGGTGGAAAGTCGTGATATTTTGATTCGAACTCCTATTGGCGAGAATTGCAAAGTGTCGAAAGGCTCGTGATTAGATCTACAAGAATGTATTTGTTCAATTGAGAAAATCACAATTTCCCGACAATCTCAGGATCAAAATAGCTGAGAACTAAAAGTGTGATATCTTGAATTTGCCCCTTCGGATTTCAACAAATTAGGTGTCTCTGAAAAGCCCTCGATGAATACTATCCTACTATGTTGTTCGATCCAAATTTCAGACAACATGTCGAGTCAAGCTCTATTCAATTGTGAATACCTTTAGTAAAGATTGACGAGTCTATAAAAATCTCTATTTTTTTATTTCCAGTGTAATCTAGGTGGGCATCGATAGATTTCAGTGCTGTCCTTTTCGAAATGGATGGTTGGGACTAACCCTGGAGTATCCAAGAACTTCCTCCAGATGTGCACGATATTTTCTCGGACGCATGAAAATTACATCCTCATATAGCAGTGCTAAGTTTCTCCAAGTCAAATCAAGAAGACACCCCACTAACTCTACCATTGCCGACCCAGACGAGCCGTCCCTGATCATTGAGGGGGTGACTAGGTCCTCGGACAGATGATGAATCCTCGCTTAAGGATTGGCAAAAATCCTTGGAGAACCCAAATTGATGGCCTTGCAAGAGCATCCGAAATAGAAGGAAAGCGAAAGGACGACAGGGTGAGGGAGCGACACACCAATCAGGGAATGAAAGACCAGGACCCCCTTGGATATATATACATATAAAAGCAAAACAACCAAATTCAAAGTGACGATGAGAAGAAGCAATTGAAAATGGAAAGGTAGTAGGTGGGGGAAAAGGAAATGTCTTCTCACCCGCTCCCTCCGCCATACTTCCTCACCCTGGGGAAGAAAACCAAAACACTTCCACGTGAAGAAGGCGCTCTCTTCAAAGACCACTCATCTAATGGTAATATAATCATCATTTGAAGAAAGAATACTAATATGTTGCTTTTAACACGTATAATCAATACTGTGGAAATCAAATGTTGTTTACGAGATATATACTCGGTTGATTTTTTCGAGATACCCATTGACAAGACTCTTCAATTATTTTCCAACACTCGAGTTGAAGTGATCTAATAAAACGAGTCTAGAAGCGACGGTTCGCACGAGGCGATGCATGAGAGACGGCGGTGCGGGCTCGATCCCATGTTCAGGTGCCGAGTCTGAATCCATCCTTCCGGCGCAATGATGGCGGGGAGGCTTTATTGCAACCCGCAAGTAACTGGCCCGTCTCGATCGGGCATAATGAAGAACGGTGCGGGTCCTCCCCCCTCGCGATTATTAAAAAGCGAGAAAGATCTAGGGTGTAGACATTGTGTGAGAAGCTTCCTCCAAGAAACGACCAAGAAAACCCAACCTTAGAAAATTCCTCCCCCCCTTTCCCCATCTCTCTCTCTCTCTCTCATCATTTTCTTGAGGAAAGCAAGAAAATGCGTGTCGTCCCCCTCTCTCCCTCCCTCTCTCTCCTTTGAAAGATGACCAAAGTGGGGGTGATACTTTAAAAATATTTTCTGCTTCTCAACACTTCTAGAACTATACCCAAACACCCATCATCATCATGACCAAGAAGAAGCCTCCTCCTTCTCTATAAGTTTCCAAAGAGCCCCCATCTCAAGAAAAAAAGAATTCTCTCCTCTTCTCTTCCCCTTCTCTCTCCTCTTTTTTCCCATCTCTGTCTTTCCATTGATGAGGGGAGTTATGTTCAGCCATGGAAGCAGCTGATACAAGAAGGAAGAGAGCTTGCCACATCCTGGTCCACATCTCTGGGTTCTACTGCTGGGGCTGGGAGTTCCTCACCGCTCTCCTTCTCTTTAGTTGCTCCATCTGATCACCACCAAACCCTTCAATCTCCTCTCTCTCTCTCTCTCTCTCTCTCTCTCTCTCTCTGTGTTTTCTTCCCTCCTGAAACTGCAATTCTTGCTGCCGGGGAGGGGCAAATCGGGAACAGACGATAAGGGTATGGCGCAGCGCTCGGCTCCGGCGCCCTTCCTGACGAAGACGTACCAGCTGGTGGACGATCCGGCCACCGACGACGTCATCTCGTGGGGGGAGAGCGGCCGGACGTTCGTGGTGTGGAAGACGGCGGAGTTCGCCAAGGATCTGCTCCCCAGCTCTTTCAAGCACAACAACTTCTCCAGCTTCGTCCGCCAGCTCAACACCTACGTAAGTTCCCCATCTACCTTCTTTTCCTCTTAAATTTTCCATTTTCAATTATTGTTACTATTATTATTATTTTATTCCCCCTTTTTAGGTCACCTGCATGTGATTTTCCTTCTTTCTTTCTTTTTCCGCGGCGCAATCGAGAAAAAAGGAAAATAATTTTTTCGTGCTTTTCGTGGGATGTTTCTAATTGGTTTATGTAATTATATGATTACGGAGCTAGCTTGGGAAATAAATAAATAAATAAAAGGGGTAAGGTAGGTGTGGTGACAAAATAGGGAAAATTAGCCTAAAAAGTCTCGCGACAAGATTTTAAATGAGTATTTGAAACACAAAATTGTAGACTGTTTCTTTTATAAAATATCCAACATATTTGCAAGGAACATAATTTAATGTAGCAAAATGATCGGTGTTCTTAATTCTAATTAATTAGGATTATTACGAAATTACTTTGGTCTTATTTAGGGACTTTTAGGATGAGGTCCTGTGGAGAAATAATTTAATAATATTTGCAAATTGGCCCCTGGAGCCCAGGGGTCAATTCCGAGACCTGCCTAACCTGGAAGCGCCCTCCCTTGGGGGGTGAATTGACGATTCTGCCCTTTCTTGTTTCCACTCATATTAAATAAGAAGTGGTCAGGCGATCGGAGTTGTCCTTTCGGCTGTATATAATTGACTCGGGCGGGCGCACGCGCGAACCTTTGTTCCAGTTTGTCAATTTTTTTAATTAATATTTATTTTGACTAGCAAGAGAAAAATTATAAATATTTCGAAATTTCTTTTTCCCGATATTCAAAGGAGAATTATGTGAATGCTGCGTATTGACTAGCTAGCCATATTTCAAAAAGTCCAAACCTACCCGATAGTGTCATTGTCACAATATTTAAAAAGATTTCAATTTTTTCATGAAAAATAAATGATTTAGAAAATTGTTGTTAATAATGAACTTTTTTTTTTCATTAATTGATTATTTTAGACAATAAAAAATATCACTTTTAAGAAAATATTTTCTAAAATCATTTGTTTTTGACAAATCAAGCGAGATGTAAGTTCATTTAAATTCATAAAAAGCTTAAAATCTATTGCAAATATGTTGGGGTCTGATATAAGAAGAATAGTTAATGTGAAGAAGCATGATTAATTCGGTGAAAAATGTGTAGAAGTAGTAGTCTCATTATCTACCAAGACATAGAAAGTATGCGATATTAGATTTTATTTGTTTCGCAGAAAATAAATTATTTGAAAAATATTTTTTAAAAATAATTTTTTATATTGCTAAAAATATTAGACAATGTAAAATGTTTCATTATTAATAGCAAATTTATGTCTACGCATTGCCATGAATAATGAAGAAAATTCCATTCATCTATTTTTGTCAACAATAAAAGTGATTATTAAAAAAAAATTCAGTTTATTGATTTTTCACGAGGACTTTAGTGATAGAAACTTGAAAATAAAGCCAGGACATTGATCTTGCATTTATTTTCTTTAACAACTTGAGGTGACAGATCATAATATAAATCCTAGACAAAAACTTGTCCAGATGCGGCATCCACAGTTGTTGAGTAGTTGGTTAGTGAAATAGTTAGCAGTTACAATCCATACATCAATAGTGTTGACAGCCGCATTTGGTTAGATTTTAAGGAAATTATCCAATCAATTATCAATTTGCTTAACTTTTCAATTTTGACAATTTCATCATTAACATTCGTGCGAATTTTCAATGTAGCCCTTTCAATTAAATTTCATCAAAAATCGTTAATACGACGATGTGCCACATAAAGCAATTAGTAATGATTGGACCGTCATATTAGCGATTTTCAGTGAAAATTAATCGAAATGACTATATTAAAATTTCATAGAAAAATCTAGGATTGAATTAACAAAATCAAAGAATTTAAGACCCAATAGACACCCATACGATGAGGTCCAAACTAATTGAATAATTTTCCCGACAAACTTGTGTCTAGGAGAAGTGTTTCTAAGAATTATCCAACAAGCAAAACGTGATTAACCATGGGTTTAGAAAATATTCCTACACACAATAAATAAATATACATACATATGTTGAAAAAGTATATTATGTATCGGCGATATCTATCTTTGACTATGAATGTAGTGATTGAAGGGATAAATTCTCCAGCTAGGTCTTTTGCGTGTTTGATTATTCTCGCGGCACGCAAACGGTTGCCCTTAATTTCCGAGTTGGCCGTCCAATATGGTCCAAATTGATGGCCGATGATCTTCGAAAAGTAGATTTTGTCGCTGACCATGGGAAGGTCCCTTTCCAGAAAAGATTTTACGCGCGTCTTGCCTCGTCTTTTCCTACTTAGCCTTTTTCTGGGAACTCTTCGCTCTTAATTTATTTTTATTTTTTTGATCGCTCAGTTTCATCATTTCATGTTAGTCTATTCTATTTTCATACGTGGAAAATTTCTTTTCTTATGTAAGAATTGTATTTTGGGTAATTTGGTGCGAAACCCCTTTTCATATACGAAAAATTCGATTGATGAAATGATGTTGATACAATTTTCAAGAATATATTTGGGTAACTGAATAAATCAAAATTGATTGCTCGCAATAAAAATTAAAAAAAAAAAGTTCTTAGAAAAAAAAAATGCGAAGAAAAGTTAGCTTTCCGAAGGTGGTGAATTAAGCAAGAAAATTAATTGATCACTGGCGAAGTACAATCTTTGGCAATTTTACCATTTATTATGTTATGGCTTGTCTTTTGGAGTGAATTTAAATTTTATATTTTACTTTTACAATTTGTGCAAACTTTTAAAACTATTTAAGAGCGAAAATACTTTTCGAAATTTATATATAATCGCACGTGGGATCTTTTATATTTTCCGTAAATTTTAAAAACTTATAGATTTCGATGGGAGGCTTCTGAGTTATTTCTTCACTAAATAAACCAAAACATAACCCTATTAAATAGCCTTGAACGCATCGTGAGGATATAAGATACTAGAACCAAGGCGTACCTACTGGCGCCACGTGTATTTCGTAAATGAATGCGATTACATTTTTTCTTTAAAATATTTTTTTGGTTGGAATGCTAAACATTTATCGCTAATAATTTATATGTAAATATCTTTCGTTTATGATAAAAAATATTTTCGTTTGTTTATATTTGAGATGCCAAAATGGACAATGGTTGATCCCGTACGCAAGGCCTCTTTCGCAGGGCTTCAGAAAGATCGTGCCGGACAAATGGGAGTTCGCCAACGACCGCTTCCAGCGGGGCCAGAAAGAACTCCTCTCCGAGATCCGCCGCCGCAAGACGGCGGCGACGCCCCCGAACCCCCCGGCCTCCGGCGCCGCGAAATCGGCCGCCGGCGCCGCGGGGGGGCAGACCTCGCCGGAGAGCTCGGGCGAGGACATGGGGTCCACGTCCACGTCGTCCCCGGCGGACTCGAAGAACGCGGGCTCGGTGGAGACGGCGGCCGTCGCGGCGGCGACGGTGGCCCAGTTCGCGGACCTGACGGGCGAGAATGAGAAGCTGAGGAGGGACAACGAGGCCCTGAGCTCGGAGCTGGCGCAGGCGAAGAAGCACTGCGACGACCTGGTGGCGTTCCTGACGGAGTGCCTGAAGGTGGCCCCCGATCAGATCGACCGCATCGTGCGGCGAGGGTGCCGGGGGACGGCGGCGTTGGCGGCCGCCTTGGACGGCGCCGACGGCGTCGATCGCGACGATGACGACGACGACGAAAAAGCGGCGGCAGAAGTCGCCGGCGAGAAGAGCACGAAGCTGTTCGGGGTGTGGCTGAACGGGAAGGGGAAGGAAGAGAGGAAGAGGGCCCGCGAGGACAAAGTGGGGCCCGCGGGGATGGAGTTCCGTCAGCCCTTGATGAAGACCAGCAAGGTCTGCAACTGATCGTGCGGTCAGAAAAGCGATGAGGGGCCGGGGTGCACTGTAAGCTCCTTGCACCTCGGGCGCACCGGAGTGCGAAGGTTTAGGGACTTGATCTGATCGGTCGGTCGTTGGTTTAGTAATGGAGAAAGAGACTCTTCAACCTTGAAGGTTTCAATTTCTCTCGTGTTCTTTTTTTAATTTTTATTTTTTGTACTTCAGAATTTATTTTTTATTTTTGGGTTTGGTAATAGGGACTCTGATGAAATAGATAGATAGGGTTCCTAAGTCAGTTTGTAAATTTGTTGGTGGTGGAGCAAGTGGGGATCGAGAAAATGAAGAAGGGTCTCCACACTCCTAGTCAATCAATGCTATTGGAACTTGCTTCTTTAAGTAGCTTTTCGAATATCATGTCACCACCGCGGTGATTTGCCTAGTGATGTAATATTTAGTATTGAATGGTTATGATCACAAATTTTAATTCTCCAATCGCATACCAAGGTAGAATTTGGAATCAGAGAATAAGATTGATGAGAACTTGTTTAGCTTCAAATTTCAAAAATTGATAAACTTGTTTCAATGAGTAGATTTCAAATTTTAGGTACATGAAACTTAGGAATTATTTTTGTATTTTTCTTGATCTATGTTTGTGTGTGATTTTGTGGTATTCCAAAATATCCGATGATAAGTGTATAATTTAGAACAATTAGTTTGAACTTTCATTTTATGATTGAGGCTTTTACTTTGTTAATATTTCATATTTTTCGTGTGTCTAAATATAAGTTGAGGTCGATGGATTGTAACAACAACTGGTGGTTGTTAAAGTTAATAATTCATTGCAATCATTTAATTAATTCCGAATAGAATTTGGAACCGACAATGGAACCTATTATAAGGTAGGTTCCAATTTCCAATAAATAATATACTTGTTCTAGCGGGTAGGTTTCAAGTGGAATCAATATAGAACCTCGAACTGCTAACCCTTACTCCTTGATATCCAAAAGCCTTAGTCCTTATGCAACATGAAAGTAGGATGGCCTTGGCCCTACTCCCACAAGAACCGTGATGGGCTGATTGCCTTGTTTAAAATGTATAGGCCCCTGGCTCAAATCTAACATTCCGTAGAGAGTTACCAACCCACCGCCTTCCTATCCTTTAAAAAACTCATATGTTTTTTGGAAAATGAAAGAATAATTCATCAAATAAGCACACTTTTATTGAGTCTTGAGTATGACTACTATATTTAAATTCACTTAGATTATTACTTTTAGAAGTAATTCTAGAAAATTGCATAGAAGGCACTCATTTTTTTCTTGCTACATCTTCGTAGGGGAGCCCAAGTTCAATCTAAGGCTCCGTTTCTTTGATAAAAAATGAATGATGTAAAAAATATTTTTTGAAAATAATTGATTGTATTGCTTGAAATAATTAGTTGACAAGAAATGTTTTCTTTATCGATAATAATTTATATCTAAATATTTACGGAACAATGAAAGAATTTTTTATTTGTTCATTTTTGTAAGAAATACAAGTGATTATTTTAAGGAAAATATTTTTGAAATGATTCATTTTTCATAAAATAAATGCACCCTAAATCAAAATAGTATAGAAAAACAAATATGATTGATGTGTAGCTGTAGTATTAAGCGTGGAGATTTAATTGGGGAGGCAAATGAAGCTTGGAAAAATTCGAACTCAAAATCTTTAACTTTTATACCGTGTGAATTCAATGGGACCACAACCGACTGTTCCAATATACCGGACTTCCAATGGAGAGTTCTGATTTAGCTAGTCTGGTGAAAAATAACGAGTTAGCTAATGTAAACAATGTTTTTACTATTTTATCTTCAGACAATGTGTCCACATAGAGATTGGTTCCACAAATATGAGAAAGTCAGTGGTGGTTCAATTTTGATGGGTAAGGTATTGGTACGATACATATTAAATGTCATGACCATGTAATAAGAAACTTGACAAATGTTAGGCACATTCCAAATTTGAAGAAGAACCTTATTTTGTTGAGTAATTTAGATTCTATTAGGTGCATATACACAGGTGAAGGTGGAGTTTCGCAAATTTCAAAAGTCTCCTTGATTGTGATGAGAAGTAACCAGAAGAACAACCTTTATATTATGCAGAGAAGTACCATTATGGATTCTTTAAATATATAATCCTCTTCAAATTCTGAAAAAACAAGGTTGTGGCATATGTGATTAGGCCAAATGAGCGAAAGGAGAATGGACATCTTGAGTAAACATAGTTTACTTTGTGGGAATCATATTGTTTCACTTGACTTTTGCGAACATTGTGCTTTGGGGAAGCATCGCAAAGTTAGTTTCAATACTAGGATACACTCAACAAAGGGCACTATTAACTATAGAACCAGCACATATAACATTTAAGGGCGATGCAGTTTATCTTATGAGATTTATCGATGACTTTTCTAGGAAAGTTTGGGTTTATTTCTTAAAGCGTAAAAGTCATGTTTTTGATACATTCAAGAAGTGGAATACGTTGATAAAAAAAATCTAAGAAGAAGATAAAGCATCTTAGAATGGACGATGGTCTTGAGTTTTGTGCAGGTGATTTCAACAAGTACCGTCAAAATTCAAGGATTGTTCAACATCGAATAATTAGGTACCTCCCTCAAACGAATGGGGTGGCAGAGTACATGAACCAGACACTTTTAGAGAGAGTTAAATGTTTGCTCTCTAGTGCTTGACTTAGGGAAGATTTTAGACTGAAGCCATGAAAACGGCATGTTATTTGGTGAATTATGCTCCTTCAACCACAATTGAATGTAAGACTCTTAATGAGGTATGGTTAGGTAAACCTTTTGATTATTTTAGTTTAAAAATATTTGGATGTCATGCTTCTTATCATGCAAAAGAAGACAAGCTTGAACCTAAAGCCAAAAAATGTATTTTTGGTTAAAGGATATAGATTGCGGTGTTCTTAGTTGCCAAAATATTAAAATTCTATACTTGAATAGAGAAAGGTTATTGCTGAGTCTACAAATATTCAAGACGAGAATGTTGGGAAAGAGGTGGAGCTTCATGTAGAGCATCCATGGAGAATATTTGAAGATGTTCCTATTTAGCCAAAAAGTAATAATGAGTAACAAGACTTAGATTCTATCAAAGATGATGTAGAAGAAATTAAGCAACCTTAGCGTTTAAATGCAAGGAGGGCTAAACGATAAATTAAGCCTCCCCTAAGGTATGTTTTCACTGATTTGGTGGTATATGCTCTTACAGTTGTTGAAGAGCTTAGCATTGAACAATCTTCTACCTTTTGTGAAGCTAGTATTTATTTTAAATCTAAGAGGTGGCTTGTTGTTATGAATGAAGAGATGGAGTTTCTTTGTAAGAACTAAACTTGGGATCTTATGAAATTGCCTAAAGGTAAAAGAGCCGTTGGGTGCAAGTGGATCTTCAAAAGAAAAAAGGGAATTCTAAGGGTTAAAGATGAAAAATTTAAAACATGTTTAGAAGTGAAGGGTTTTAGTCAAGAGGAGGGGATCCACTTCAATGACATGTTCTCTCCAATTGTGAAACATAGTTTCATTCATATGTTGTTCAAGTAAGTGATAGTTTTATTCATATGCTGTTCATGTAAGTGACCCTTTATGATCTAGAACTTGAGCAACTTAATGTCAAAATCACTTTTCAGAGACACTCTATATATCTTAGCCTTAGGGATTCGTTGTCGAGGATAAATAAGATCATGTTTGCAAGTTGAAACATTCTTTGTATGGTTTCAACAATTTCCATGGTAATGGTACAAGAGGTTTTATAATTTTATGTTGAGTTATGACCACCTAAAAGCACCGACACAGACACACGACACGCTGCATGATACGATACGACACACCGACACATCATTTCTAAAAAAAAAATCGAGAATTCCAACATGTTGGGATACATTGTATATTAAATATATATTTTTATATTATAATTATCTCAATCAAATTTATTTGATTCAAATTTACAAATAAATGAATAAATAAAAGAGCTTATAATAAATTTATAATAAAAATATTAATCCATCATTTGTTAATATAATTTTTTATTTCAATTTGATAAATTCAACTACATTCTATTTCAATAATTTTTATTATGGGGAAAATAAAGGAAAGGGGATGTGCAGTGCACAAGGTTGTATATCTAAGTCAGCTTCCTTCCTCTCTTTCTCTCGATTTCTCTGTGGACAAAAGGGAGCAGGACAAACGATACAATGGTTAAACTGTATTGATTGATTTTTACCATAACAATGACTTTTTTATATTCCCCCTTCCCTCTTAATTTCTCTCTCTCCTCGCAAATTTGACCGCCACCCTTAATACGACCTCAAATCTCGATCCAATCACCTCCACGTGTGTGTGTGTGTGTGTAGTGTATTCCCTCAATGGAGCCCCCACCTCCCTTTTGCCCTAATCTCTCTTCCCACCACCTTCTTCTTCCTCTTTCCATTTTCCATATTCTTTCTCCTCTAGATCTGTCGTTGCTCCTCCTCCTCCTCCTATTCGGTGGATGGTTCTCTTCTTGTCCTTTGACTAGGTTCCCCTTGATTCTCTCAACTCCCTTTTGCTTGTAGTAGATTTCCCCTCCCCTTCGCCCCTATGTTCCTTGTTTGGTTCAAGGTCTAGCATTCCAACGGGTCATTAGAGTTTCCCCCCAAGGTTTGGTCCCCTTCCTAAAACTTGAGGTTTTTTGGCTCACTTGCTGTCGGAAGTGAAATCGGACATGATTCTGGAGTTGCAAGCTACGATTTCGGAGCCCATCATTACTCTCCCGCAATTCCTTCCTTGAGTTGTTCCTTTCATTTTTATTTTATTTTTTGGTTTTGTGGGTTTGAGGCGATTGGAATGTGTTAGAATTGTGTGTTGAAATTCGAATTCTCATGCTGGAGCGTATTGGGGAAAAGTTGACCAAGTATCGGATTTTTCGATGCTCGTTGGCCGCGTGTCAAAACATATCAGAACATGTTGAACACGTGTCGGAGCATATCAAACATGTGTGGGAGTGTCAGAAACGACACAAAAGCTCTTAAAGAGTATCGATGCTTCTTAGATGATCACTCACAAAGTGCGCATGACAATTGTGTGTATTATGAGAGATTGCATGATGGTTCTTTTATTTATTTGTTGTTATATGTAGATGACATGTTTATTGTAGCGAAGAAAATGTTATAGATACAACAGTTGAAGAGGCAACTTAGTAAGGAATTTGAGATGAAGAATCTTGGAACTACTAAGAAAATTTTGGGTATGGAAATTTGCAGAGATAGACATAGTGGGAAATTATACCTCTTGCAGAAGATGTATATTGAGAAAGTCCTTGAACGCTTTTACATGAAAAATGCCATATCAATAAGTATTCATCCGGCGTCCCATTTGAGGCTTTCGGTTTTTTTTTGTCACCTAAAACTAAAAAAGAAGAGATAAGATGTCTCAAGTTCCATATTCTAGTGCTATGGGTAGTCTTATTTATGTTATGGTTTACTTGTTTGGATATTTGTTAGGCTATTAGTGTTATGAGTAGGTATGGCACATCCAGGTAAAGCTTATTGGCAAGCTGATAAATTGATTCTTCCGTACATTTGGGATACCTCAGATGTGGGTTTGGTCTTTGATAAATGTTGTGATATAGGACATTCAGTTGTTAGCTTCATTGATTCTAACTATAAAGGCGATCTTGACAAAAAGAAATCTTTGACAGGTATGCTTTTATGCTTAATAGTTCCCCGGTTAGTTGGAGAGCAATTTTGCAAGACATAGTTGCTTTGTCTACCACCAAAACAGAATACATGGCAGCAACAGAAGCAATAAAGGAAGTTCTTTGGTTGAAGCGTTTGGTTGTAGATGTTGGGATAAAGCAGGAGGGAGCCTCTGTTATTTTTTGTGATAACCAAAGTGCGATCTAATTGACCAAGAATGCGATGTATTACAAGAGGACGAAACATATCGACATACAATATCACTTTGTACGTGATGAGGTTGCTAACGATATAGTTACAATTAAGAAAGTATCTATGGCGGATAATCCAATAGATATGTTGATCAAACCAGTTTCTTTTATCAAGTTCAAGCATTGCTTGGACTTGATTGGTGTTTTGACCATTTGATTTTCTTAAGCGAAGTTAGTGGCATTTCAATCCTTATTTCCTACACTGAATACACTCACATAGACTTAGGGGAGTGTATCCTCAATTCCATCATATTGGGAGTGACCTTGTGTGGTCACTTTTGGTGGTGAGAGAGAGGTCTTGTGGTGTTTGGCATAACGCTTATTTTGGAAATTTGAAGTCAAGGTGGAGATTTGTTGAATTTTGACTTTCAAATTAAAGATAAAGGGTATATTGGACCGTGCACATTTGTTTTTTTAGGGCTTTTTGAAATGAGACTATAAAAGGATGTGCTCAACAATACATCTATAATCCTAGTCTCCATAAAATTCCCTTCTTTTATTTTTCCTATCTTCTTGTTGAATCTTTAGATCTAATAGCTCACCAAGAGCTTTTTGAGCTTTTAGATTATTCTCTTGTACTCTTTGTTAAAGATAATAAAATCATTCTTTCTCCCATGGTTTTTCTCATTTTGGGTTTCACATATGTTTTGCGTCTCGTATGATTTCTATTTTGTTTTTATCATTTACTACTTGTGCTTCAATTAGTGCATCTTTTGGCTTTTTTCTGAACCATGAACAATAAAATAAAGTCAAGGGCCCCACGGCGATGGGCATCGCCAAAGCAACGTTTGCCCATGGTGATTGAGAGCTCTAGGCTCAGTCTTCATGACTTTCCCTTTAAATGAAATGCAAGGGAAGGAGGAGAAACCTTCGTGATCATGCATGTGTTTGGTACGACTATAATTGTATCGTGACTGTATTGCATTGCAGGCATAATATACCATAAAGTCCCGTGATTTGTGTACTTTAGTACCATATATTTTTAAAATTGCAATGCCTCAAAATTAGATGAGTCGACTTTTTAAAAATTATTATAAGATGCTGAAAATTCGATGACGCTACAATTCTAAGGAGTTAGTCCATGAAAATTGCAAGACCCCTTTTTCTCAATTATAGCTTCGGTAAGGAATTTGCAGGTAATAGGTTCCACTTTTTTTCCCCTTAATTACTATAAGAATTTGTATTAATTTGATTTGATTCATAACTACTCATTCGGTACCATTTGCAAATCTAAGAGTCACTTTCAGAGAGGCATAGTCCAAATTTGATCCTTTGACTTGCGCAGTTTTTGCAATTGGATCCTCGAAGGAAGAGTTCGAGGACCCAATTGCAAAACTCGTTCGAGTTTAGAGGACTGAAATATTACAATTATCCCTTTCAGAAATTTGAACCTGTATTTATTATTATTATTCACAAAATTAATGGATTGACGATGCCCGTGGCAGATATTTTGGTGTCCGTTGGAATCTAATGGCAGTCGTCTTCCGCCACTTCTCGCTGCTCTCCCCACTCCCTCCGCCGCCGCCGCCGTCGCCGTCGCCGTCGCCTTCTGGATTCCCGCCTTCTCGCTCTTCCTTCGCTCGGTTCGCAGCTTCTCCCTCTCGATCGCCGTCGCCGGCGTCCTCGATGGAAGCTGCGGACAAGTTCATGGAGTTCCCCCACGTGTCGGCCCCGCACCGGAGCCTGATGATCGGACTCGTGTCGGCGGTGGAGGAGCGGCTGGGGCCTCAGCTGCTCCCCTGCGCTCTCCCGCACGACGTCCGGTACTACCAGAACGACGCCGGCTCGGCCCGGGGATCCCTCCACGTCAGGCGCGGCCAGGGTTCCTCCAAGGTACGATTCGCTCTTTCCGTCTTCAAGAGATGGTGATTTTTCCGTCGGTTTCTGGTCTGCGACGGAGCGCGGTGGCGAAATTGAAGGCGCGAGAAGAGGTTGTGAGTCGTGAGAGAAGCTTGATAGTGGATCTTAGAGAGAGAGAGAGCAACCATAATCTGAAGTTTTTGTGCAATTTAGCCAGTGGACGTATGTGTATAGTGTATGTATGTATGTGTATAATCGATGCCAAGGTTCTCGAGAAGTTCCATTCATGTCGTGATAGCTGCTCCTGTACAAGACTGATTCATATTTGTGTATGGATTACCTGTAGATCTTCTCATATAGGATAATGCATATGGTGCATAATTCCACGAGCCTCGATGAATGGATAGCTTCGCAAGAAATACTTCGCATGAATAATCGAGTTCTTGTTCTACTATGATCGAAATTTAGCTGCTCTCCATTTTGATGTAGTCTACTCATAGCTAGATGCTATAACTTAAGGATTGAATCTGGACGGGATGAATTGTGAGGTCCAGTTGTCAAGTTCTCGGCGGCAGAAATTGCGGCGCTTTTTGGCGGCCCTGCTCTGATACATCTCCTTTGCGTTGCTCTGGAATTGGGAGGCTTTGTAGGCCTCAACCTCATCAAAGCAATCTTTTTTCTTGGCTGTATAGGCAATAGCTAAGGAACTTATTCTGTCTGCCACTATTTTGCTATTGCTTTGTGGAGTCCATTGATTGCTTCGGTCTACAGCTTTTTACCCTTGAGGAAAGTTTTCGTAGAGCTGATGTTCTGATGACACTGTCTGATTCAGTGATTAGATTCTTTTAAGTGCAGATTAACTTTTGTATGTTCACTGTCTTTCCCTGGAACTATTGTTTATATCTATCCAAAACATGGTGGTTTGTGATGATTGTGAACCTGCACCAAGTCAATCGTTTGTAGATTATTGTGATAAATAGATCATCTAGGGAATTTTGAGTTCAGTTCTGGGACATGTATTGTTCGTTTAATTATTTTGTTTTGGTTTGTCAGGTTGATTTCTTGTTAGGAAGTTGGCTAAACTGTCAGCTTCCAACTGGAGGATCGCTGAACATAACCAGCCTTTCGGCCTACCTCAAAAATTCAACCGACGCTCCGAATTTTCTGTTCGAGCTTATACGGAGCAGCCCGACAGTGTTGGTCCTAATCCTTGATTTACCACCACGCAAGGACCTCATAACTTCCCCTGACTACCTTTCGACATTCTACGAGGAAACCCAGTTGGAGTCCCGCAGGCAAGCGCTCGAGAAGCTTCCAGAGGTTCAGCCTTATTTCTCCTCATCCCTTTACATACGTTGCGTGGTCTCTCCCACAGCTATCATGCTTCGCATAGAGAGTGAGGCAGGTAAAGCGGAACGCTTGGACGAGATTATTGAGAGTCACGTCTCTCCTGTTGCCAGAGAGGTCCTGGGAATATGGCTGGACAAGTGTGCCACTGTGGATAGAAATGTGGATGAGGAGGACAGAGCGTACTTAGAGAGAAGGGACGGGATAACTAAGAGGAAAACTATTGAGATCGATCTCGGGTCCAGCTTTCCGAGGTTGTTTGGGCCAGAAATAGCTAACAGAGTATTGGATGTGCTGAGAGAGGTTTATGGTGTATGAACTGACGAGCCATGGGGCCGGTGTAGAAATTCTCTCCCCTCACCTTTTCATGGGGGAGCTTCTGTAAGAGCCACTCTTATGTACTCATTTCTCAAATTAGTGGTAAAGTTCTCCTGTCATTATAAGAGTAGACCATTTCAGAGTTTTCGCCCTTTATTGAATGCAGGATTGAGCCTGAAGGGAATGAAGGCCACGAAGGCTCACTAGTCTTGCGAACTGTGTTCAGCACGGACAGAGCCGACTAGGCCAGCATTCTCGAGGAAACCAGCATTGGTGAACAGGATTAAGGTTGTGTACATTCACGAGGCTCTCATGGACGGAATCCGAAGCATCATTTGTATCACATGAATGTTCAGACTGTTGTGTAAGCTAAGATGACGTATATGATGAGAATGTATCCAATGTTTCGACGATGTTCAATTCAACCGAATTGCTGACTCGTCCTACGAGCTGTTTGAATATAACTGTTTACTCGTATTGGTGCTCTCTAAATGGGCTAGATCTACTGACCAAAAAAAAAATGGGCTAGATCTTACCGTATCAACAAATCATAAGGCGAAACCGAGAGGATCGGAACCGGGGAAAGCGTGAAATGGGTTCTCAAATTGCCGGACTTGTTTGATAAAAGTAATGCTAAAATTTCAACTTTGGGGGTGACTATTGCACTCCATTGCTTGGTAAGTTATATTAGGAGTAAGTCTATCAAATGGAAGGGTCAAGTGGAAAATAATTTGATCAACCCATTCCGATGTATTACAAATTTAGTGACTCATATTCGATTCGATCCAATTTATATTGCTAAAATATTTTCATATATAATCGAATCTAGAAAAACTCAAACCCAAAGTGAGATGAAAATAGGGAGTGAGTGAGCATGAAAAAAAGTAATGACATAATAGAAAGTGAAAAGAGAGTCATAAAGATAAGTCAAATTTAAGTAAATCATGAACCCATTTAATATTCATATTATTTTGTATTTTACTATTCTAAACCAATTTACAAAATATAAATAAGAAAGACAATCTATCAAAATCGAGTTGAGAACTTCCGCGGTGACAATTTAAATTTCGATAGTGAAATCACGGCTCCAAAGGTGATTAACGTGATCTTAAACCTATAAACACTTTCCTAATTGCACGCGTTCGATGCAACTATGACCGATGCGTTCATTAAAATCCAACTCCTCCATTTTCTCCATCACCGATTCCAACCGGGTCGAACTCGATTCCATTCCCCTGTTTTCTCCCCCTCACACCAGTGACCATCCTCCATTTTTCCATTGGCGGGAATCGCCCAAGAGATGCGACCAGACCTGCTCCATGCTGTCGAACTCCCCTATGGCTCCATGCTTCGCCTCCAATATCTGTCGAATGGATATTTGGCTCCTGCTTTGGTATCAATGTATGCTTTAGACGATAATCTATGTAACGCAAGAGATATGTTTGAGTCTCTTCAAGAAAAGAATGTGCCTGTTTGGAATGCTTTGATCCACGCTTACAAGGAGAAACAGAGGGCACTTGATGTGTTTGACATAGTCCATCGAATGATTCGATCGGGAATACAGCCTGATGTCATCACGTTCGTGTGTATCATCCCTGCATGTGAAAATCTGCGTGACCCTGTGCATGGTAAATGCCTTCATGCTTTAACAATGAAACATGGAATAGGTTGTCAGGTATCAGTGGGAACCTCCCTCGTATCATTTTATGCCAAGCATGGGGACATAAATTCAGCCAAGTGGCTTTTCGATGATATGCCCGACAGAAACTTGCTGACATGGAATTCATTAATTTCAGGTTATGTGCATAACGGGCTATTGGATGAAAGTTTCGCTGTCTTCTCTGAAATGCAATTTGTAGGATTGACTCCAGATCCAGTTTCAATTATTAGCATTCTTTCTGCGTGCTCCAAACTTAAAGCAATTCTATTGGGAAAATCTGTCCATGCATTTAGTGAGAAAATGGATTTTGTCTCTAATCTTAATGTGTCAAATGCTCTCCTGGCATTATACTGTGAATGTCATGACCTTGCTTCCTCATTTGCTCTATTTAACAGAATGGCCTCAAGAGATGTTGTATCATGGAATACTTTGATTTCGGGATGTGTACACACTGGACACATTGAAAAAGCGTGGGAGCTTGGTCATCTTATGCAAAAGGAAGAAATGAAGTTGGGTTTTGTTAGTCTGATAAGTATTCTCCCGAGTTATGTTTCAATTGACTATTTGCTACAAGGGATGAGTCTACACTGTTATGCCATCAAAATGGGGTTTGCCTTGGACATTGCTTTAGTAAATGCTCTTATTAGCATGTATTGTAACTGTGGAGATCTCGATTCTGGTAGTTTGCTCTTCAAGATCATGCCTAGAAGAGATTTGGTCTCATGGAATGCTCTAATGACTGGCTATCGGCGCAAAAGACTTGATGGTGATGTCCTTGTGTTGTTTCATCAAATGATGGAGGAGGATCACAATACACCAAACAATGTTACTCTGATAAATTTATTGCCTTCATGTTGTTCGCAGCTGCAAGGCAAGTCCGTACATGCCTTTGCTCTGAGAAGAGGGATTCTACAAGACACTCCCTTACTTACGTCACTTGTATCCATGTACACCAGATTTGACAGTATCAGATGTAGCCTCAGGTTGGTTGAAATGGGAGATAGGTTGGACATCTCTTTGTGGAATTCCTTAATGAGCATGCATGTCCAAACAAAACATTCAAACAAAGCAGTCGATGCTTTCTGCCAGTTGCTTCGTATGGGATTGGAGGCTGACCATGTTACAGTCCTAATCTTAATTTCTGCTTCTGCTCAACTAACCATTGCGAATCTTGCCCATTCTGTGCTATCTTACGTGATACAGAAGGGCTTCGAGAAAGATATTCCGATCAACAATTCCCTTATTGATTTGTATGCAAAATGTGGAAACTTATCGATAGCGAGGGATCTATTCAATAGTTCCGATGAAAAGGACTTAGTCTCCTGGAGCGCGATGATTAATGCATATGGGATGCATGGAAATTTCGAGGCTGCTCTCAACCTTCTCTCGCAGATGGAACTCACTGGCATGAAACCAGATGCCGTCACTTATTTGAGTATTCTGTCAGTTTGCAGCCATGCTGGCTTAGTTCATCAAGCCAAGATGATTTTTGGTTCTATGGTCGAACGGGGAGTATCTCCAAACACGGAACACTACTCTTGCATGGTAGACCTCCTCGGAAGAAGAGGACATCTGCATGAGGCCTTCGAGATTGTTAAAGGGTCCCCTCATCTAGCTTCCACTGCCCTTCTCGAGTCTTTGTTGGGTGCTTGTTCGGTGCAGGGAAATGCTGAAATCGCAGAGGGAGTTTGCAAAATGCTGTTAGAAGTGGACCCGAGTAACTCTGCATCATATGTGATGCTCCACAATACGTATGCAGTGGCGGGACGGTGGATGGATGCTAGTAGAGTGAGGTCTGACATGGAAAGGAGGAGGTTGAGCAAAGTCCCCGGTTATAGTCTTGTTCATGGAAGTTAAGAAATCGTGTTACTTAGCAGAATGAGATTTCAGTCCTACCGTTCTGAGAATTCACAAGCTGCAGCCATACATGATTAGCAGTATGGTTCCAGCAAATTCATTGGAATCCATAGCGAGAGAGTGACGTGGTAAATGAAGAACCATGAGGCGAGAGAATTTCTTTGTATAGCAGGGTAATCTATCCTGACATTCTAAGGAGTGCTCACCTTCATATTGGTTTGGAGATTTTGAGGGATTTTAGCTTCGTATAGTCGTGAGTTGAAGAAGTTTGAATATTTGGCGGTGTCAGCCTCAAAATAGTAACTTTCGACATCACGTCCTTTTACAACAAATTCGTTGATGATTTGAACCGTAGCTTGGATCCAAGTTGCAATATTTTCTCCCATGCAACGCCGCAATGGCAGCTGAAGTGCGGAAGTGCTGGTTTGTTGTAGAGAACTATCAGATGGAAATCAAATCACGACATTGATTTCACCATTTTCCGGACTGATGGATCCAAGACATTCCAATGCTGCCTTAATTTTCAAATTTTCTTTTAAGACAGCTCTCCGAAGCTAAAGTCGGACTACATCAATCTCTCCGCACAAATCTCTTTATCTCCCTCCGTAGACATAAATGTGCGTACAATGGCACAAGCACACATTCCGCCACTTTTCTCATAATATCTTCTTTTACAATTCTCCACAAGGTAATCAGATATACAAGTTGAGGTGCCTAATAACTAATGATGCCATCGATTCTTGAATTCTTGGAGAAAAACTGATGTTGCACATACAATACAGGTACTGGAAATATCAAATTATATTTCCTCAAAGCATGGAAGCCTTGCAACACCATGACAAGCATGAAAGCCATTAGTATTATACTCTGCTACAAACACGTATTTTCCACAGGACGTATCAGTCTACAAATCAAGATTACCAACATGGTAAAAAAATAGTTGGGTCACCAAATTTCCGAGGTTTTCTCCCCCTAGAAAATAAACAATCAGTTCACATAAACCCAAAGAATAGAGATAAAAAAACTAAGAGCCCAACACCAAATGTTCCAAGGACAGCAGCATCCTTACCAGTAGATCAACTAGCACGCTGGATGTACCTGTTATGGGACTCAGCAGTAACAATAATCCAAAAATGCTTATCCTGAGATACTTTCTGCAAGTTTTATTAGGTTCGCATGGCTCCTTGATAGTCTTACATAATCCCAGATCTCAGCAGTCACCTTCAAGGCAAGCCACTCTTTCCCAAAAAAGAAGTTCCATAGTGGAGCATACCAACTGTCACACTTTTATCTGCCATGAACGCATCACCTTTCCATGGTCTTTTATGAGGTTGCTGTTTTCCCACCAATAGTCTGCTTAGCCACATATATTTGCTTCACCTTGGAGGAAGCAAAGCTCTTTTCTGAACCATAAGAATTGTTCCGTCCTGGAAAACCTGTTCGACGGTGAGGCCATTCATTGCCCTTTTGAGAAGGGCCTCCTCTCTGATAATTATACGCAGAAGAACTGCTGTAATTCTGGGAAGAAATACTTCTCTGCTGGGAAGATTTGTTCTCAAAAGCTGCAGCTGTTTCAGAGCTGCATCCGTCATTATCACTGCGATTCTGATGATTAATGTTGCTGGCATTTAAAGGTGAATTATTGGTGACAATACTAGTAGAAGCCCCTGAACTGGAGCTTGATGGGTCTAGCAGCCCTAGCTCATCAGGCAACCGGTTGGCACTGGCATCCGTTGCCACAGGAAAATTCCGACTGCTTTCTGGAGTTGAGGTGTGAGTCTCAGCATATCTGTTCGCAGTTAACGATTGGTCAACAGAAGGCCCATTATTAAACTGTGCAGGAAGTGCCCCAGCTTGTTGCTGCTGCATTGGCAAAGACATTGCAGAGGACTGGAGAGGAGAAGCAGGAAGATGTGTCCATCGAGTATGGACCGACATCTCAGGATTGGTCTGCAAATCAAAATTTCAACCAATAATCAGTGTCTTAGAAGGCAATGACAACAGATCCACAACCAACATTATTTACTCCAACTCAAGGAAGAGGATATCAAATTTCCTAAATCTCCACCTCTACCATGTGAAAGACCCACCCTATATTTACTTACAAAGATCCAGTCTGTAGTCTGAAGGGCAGAAGTTTTCTTTCTTTCCTGACTTACTTTAGTTGAGTAATGCTTTTATTAAGGCTTTATGCAAACAAAAATTGAGGTCCAATATTAGAGCTCTTCTGGAAAGATAAACTTCAAGGACCACAATTCTATTATGCAGATTTTAATGGTCAAGGTTCTTGACATCCGGTCTTTTGTTCACCAAGTGAAGAACACATTATCATATCACAATGAGCAATCACTTCATGTAGCCTGTTCACATCTTGCTGCTTAACTTCAAAATAGAAAAACATCATGAGGCCAGAATCTCTTCTGGATACCGTCACCAGCAAGTTTGCCATAAAAGATTCACAGCAGTTCTAGATCTAGTAACTTCTTTCTTTTATCACTTTTTCCAATATTTTCTCCTAAAAAGATAAGGACCATGTCCTTTCATTTCAGTTTCAACAAATATGGACCTCCTGCTTTATGATTTATAGCTATTGTCATCTTCTGCAAATCCCAAAATTGTCACTCTTTTAGTAGTTTCATGCTCAAGTGACAAAAACACTATGAGAGCTAAATCAGGTATGATTGTGACAAAAGCTACCCGGGATCTGACTGTGGAGCCAGAAAGAATAGATGACTACCTGGAAAGGAGGCACATCAAACATAGGGGAAGCTATGGGCAATAGAGGTGAGCCAGGAGCAAGATGCTGAATTGGAGCAGGCATGTTTGCCGGATTGCGCTGGGCAGAAACAGCATTTAAATTGTTCATATCTCCCTCACCAACCATCGGAGCGGACGCAGGATTGTGCTTCCAATCAGGTTGCCTTCCGGAAGGTATGAAAGCAGTGCCCATGAAACTCAAGCCAACCTGTCCAAACTGCCCAACTGGTGCAAAATGGTTATAGACAACCATGTGCGGTCCGCCCTGAACTCCAGGTATACCCCCGGGACTGATGAAAGGGCCAGTAAATCCAGCAGGAGGACCGTAAAATGAATCTACACCAGAATGGCCTTGTGGCCAGGACCCATGTGGCCCTGAATTGGGTGCACTGCTCTTCTGTGATTGCTGTTGTGTAGATGCAGATTCTTCATTGGGACCGAAAGCAAATATTGGACTCCCCATCATTGGGTTCATCTCATAGAAAGGAAAATGAGATGGTGGACCTCCAGGAAAATGTGAAAGCATCTGGCTTGAAGTGCTCTGTGAACTTGTCAATGGTTGCCACATGGAAATGGGAGGGGTTTCAACAGAGAGGTCAGCAGGAAGAGAGACATTCAGAGGCTCTTCTGCCCTTAAGTGATTTGCTGACTCCTGCTCACCAGCTACGCCTAACAAAATTAATAATAAAGCATACATTATCAATCACATGTTCCGCTAAACCCAAAAAAGAATGCTTGCCACAAAGCTGTGAAAGGCTTCACTACCTGCGGATATCCCGTCAACATCTACAGCTCCAAAAGTTTTGACATCTGAAACAGAAACAGAGCAACCCAGTCCATTCCCAACTATCTCATCACTGCTAATTGCAGCAACAGCAACAGCGGAAGCAGCTGCTTCAGCTTCAGCTTCACTATCTTCTAGATGAACACAGGGCTCACCTGAGTTCTTATCCTTCTCAAAGAAAATGTTGCAACCATCTTCGGCTCCAGGAAGTTTATGAGAAACTTGAACATCTGGAAGACATGAATTTGGAGGGCCTATCCCATGAGAAAGAGCATGACCGCTAGGAGGAAGAACCGTTGGAGATGTTACCGCACCTGAATTTGGCAATAACCACACACAAGGATGTCAATAATTGGATCTTGCGGTACATTACTTCGCATGGATAAAATGCTCACCAAACTGAATTTTCTCCCCCGCAAGCAGTGAATTTATTGGACTTGCTGCTGAAGAAAACGATTTGTCTTTTGCTGATATGGACGTCAATGGCACACTACTCTCAGTGACTGTAAAACTAGATTCTCCAACAGAAACATGTGCATCAAATTTAGCGGGCTTCATTGCCTCGTCAAGTTGTGACTGTGTAAGGGACATAACCTACAACAAAATTTAATCACTTTCAAATCATCATATCCAGAAAGCAGTATCAGACTATAAAGGATGGATCAATGCAAGTTCTTCCTCTTCTACACACTTTTATTTACATTAATAGAGCAAACATTTCAAACAAAAATAAGGAAACTCCATGGATCATCCCATAATTTTGTGAATCAAGCTATAAAAACTGTCCAGTCTAATAAAGCTTGTCACAGCAACCAAGCCCCAATTTAACTCGTATAAAATCAAATCAATATTTAGATAGTTACACAGCTTTTATTTTACTATAACGCAAAGAAACCAACTAAAAGATCCTAATTCAAGAGGATCTTAGAAAACACATAATCCTTGAGAGACAACTGAAACAAGAAGTTGGTGCTTAAATATATGAATCACCAGACAGCCTATCAACAATTTCCCATGAATGCGACTAACCTGTTGGTTAATGCCTGAATTACCCCAAGAGTCCAAAGGTTGAACATTATCCATGACCTTATTCTTGCTCTCAAATATTGAGCCTGGCCCAAGGTTCTTTCCAATGTCAGCTGGAAGGGACCTGCACCAAGAGAGGAAAATGAAAATTGAAATAAAGTACTTCATCTTTCAATGCAACTATAGGATTTATAGAGTATATACATGATATTTTGGGGAACTGAATCACCCTGAGCTTCACTTTTAGCGGCAAGTGTCCCAATTGGAGCCAATGGTTGTGACACCATGGAGGCACTAAAGCCAACTGATACTTCAATATTTGCCAAATCACGTCCATCTGTGGTGGCAAAGTCAGTGTGACCTGTGGTCAATGTTTCTCCACTTCTCAAAGAAGAGATTCTCTTGGAGCCACTGGGGAAGTTATTATTTTGCAAGGGACGAGACTTCCTTGGCACCTAGAATAAAACGGAATTACAAACAACATTAGTAAGCAACATCTCAGTGACAACAGCTATTGAGAAGCTAGAAATTTAATGAAACCTTTGCGATACGGGACTTTGCCTTGATCTCTTTCTCTCTTTGCTCACGCTTGTCATTCAGCATTTGCCTCTTTGACCTCACCTCAATGAAGTCGTCTTCATCACTAGGGGCTTCTATTCCAGGTTGCTGAAAAACACGCACAACACCGCTTTGAAGAGGAGCATCAATATCTTCTTCATGGACATTGCTCTTAGGGATTTGCTCAAGAGAGAGTGGCTGATGAACAGATTGGCTCTTTGAGATCGATTCTTTTAAAGATCGCTTTTCATTTCTGCTTCGAGATTCCACTTCTTGAGTATTCATTGAGCCAGATCTAACACTTTCAGACTCAAATGTCCGCTTGGGCAGTTTACTCGATGAAACAGCCTTTCCATAACCAGTTCTTCCTGTGATTACTGCGCTTCTAGCATTTACACTTGACCTGTCATCAAGCCCAAGGAGGGAGGGTGAACCAGGGATTGCTGATCGCCTTTTTTCACTGTTCTCTCTAACTCGGAACTCAGTTCGCCTAACAGTACGTCTCTGCCTTCTTTGGTATCCTGAAGAATCTGACTGGGAAACCTCATTTTCTGGAATAGATGATCTAGATGCAGGGGTTTTAACCTTGAACACATAATGCTTCACTTTGCCACCATTTACAGAGCCATGAACCCTTGATCCATTGAAATCCTTCTCTTTCCTGATGGCCTGAGACGATGGAATCCCAGTTATGCCCTGCCCTTCCCATTTTTTCGAATTTGACATGAATTTGTAGTTCTTGCCACCTTCATTCTGTTGGTCCAGCTGCTCTAATTGGAAATCTGGAACATTATTGCCCTCGAGAAACTGAGAATTTTCTGCTCGATCCTGCTGCATGGTCAACATGCCTTCTGCTTTTTCTCTCGCTGGTAACGGATTTAAATTTTTCATTGCCTTGGCTTGAGGCAGAATGAAGTGCCTAGGAACAATGCCTGGTTGGCTTTCCGCTGAGAGAGATGCATCATCCACTTTCACAAGATTTTGGGCAGGGATTTCTTGACTTGGTTGAACTGACAAAGAGCCATCCCGATTATGGTTAAAAGAAAAATTAGCTGGAACACTTGGCTGAACCAATGATACTGGCTGGGAAGCCATGGGCACAATTCCTGGAGGAAATGCAGATGAGTATCTGAGCTGCCCAAACTGAAAAATAGGAGGATGTGCTTGCTGCATTGGACTAAGAGATGGAGTAACTTGAGGATGCAAATGAAGAGGCATCTGTATGGAACCAATTTGAATAGCTGGCACAGGAGATGGTACCAAGGAAGGACCAGAAAACAGACCAAACTGAAGCTTAGGAGCTTCAGCGTGAGCAGCAACAGCAGATGCAGTTGAATGCAATATCAAGTTGCCACTGGATGGAACTACATGCCTGACAGGAGCATCTGTGCTATCCAAAATCTGAGAAGCTGCTGATGTAACAGCAATGTTGTTAGGCTTAATCTCCAGGCCTTGCATGGCTTTCTCTGCTTCCTGCAGCAGCCTAGATGAAGCATCCATGCTTGATTGAGGAGAACTATCAAGAAGTTGACCAGTCAGCACATCACTGCTCAGTCTGACTGAGGACTCCTCTTCTTGACCATGGCCAAGAGAAACAGACGGCACTGCATAAGCAAGTTCTCTGTTCCTTGGACTTTGTTCATACTCATCACTTGGCACAGGAACTTCAACGCCCTCATTAAAGCCTAAAACCAAATTGTCCCCAAGCCCAGCTGAACGTTCATCCTCCAAGTGAATATCATCAAACTCTTGATGTCTATCTCCAATCTCATCATCTGCTTCTCGTACTTCATCTTCTTCCTGGTATCCCTCTTCATCTTCATCATACTCTTCTTGCTCCTGCAACAGTTCATCATTCTCCTCAGTCCATTCTCCTCCATCCTCACTAGACATAGATCTGGGAGCATCTGTAACCTGCCCAGCATTGGTTGGTAAGACAACAGCTTCCTTTTCAGGGATGAGAAAATCTCCATCCTGTCCAGCTGCTGACTTCACAGAATAGTCCCCAGATTCATCCAAATCATCATGAGAAAGATGAATAGGAGAATCAGGGGGGCTCGAAACAGAGAGAGAGGATTGGGAGTCACACCTTGGTGCAATATGTGGATCTGGTTTCTGCTCATCAGTTTTCTCTTGCTTGACAACAATTAAGTCATGATCCACATCCTCTTGATTACCCACCCTGTGACCCACATTCAGAGTAGATCCACTTCGTGCAGACCCTGTATGCTTCATCTCGCTATCTAGTAAATACGACGGTCCTGGACGCTCAATTTCACCTCCACGCGCATTCTTATGCAGTGAAGATAATGAAGGAGGAGGAAGAACACGAGGCTGCCTCATGGAATACCTTGACCTCCCAGAAGAATAAGAGCCACTGACCTCAGAATTCTGATAAAATTGTTCAGAAGATGGAGGATAAGGATAATCATGGGACTGACGGTGCCCCCACCCAACATCACCAGCAAACCTCTCATTAAAATTCTCATGAAACTCAGGATCAAGCTCAGGATTCCTATTAACAGGATCTCCATCAATAAGATTCCACCTTTGCCCTCTGTGTGAGGGAAATCATCCATCTGAGGCTCTGACAACCCTCCTTTATTGTAATTCCTATAAGGGACATATCCAGCGCCATTGAACTCTTTCCTCTCTAATGTTCTTCCTCCATGTGATGCATCTCGTCTGGGGCCATAATGACCACCCTCTTGTTCTGCCAGACCAAAGGTTGAGCTGCTCCCTGTCTCAAATGGGTCCCTTCTCCATGCATTAGGAGGTTTCCCTCTTTCCATCGATATTGAACTATCCCGAGAGATATTTGGCCTGCTGCCAATGTCAAATGTTCTATTGAAAGTAGAAGAATCAGAAAATACTGGAGTAGTAATCCTCTCAACCATATTTTCACTATCTTCCCAATCACCTGTATCTGCTACTCTCCAAGCGTCTTTCTCTTTCAGCAACGCTGCAGACCTCTCATCTGCAATTAGAGAGTTGCTACTACCACTTACTGTTTCAGCCTGCTTTTTGGCCATCCTCTCCTCTAGTTCTAAAAGCTTTTGCTTAGCTGCCTGTTTTCTCCTCTCTTCCTCTAAGAGCACCCTCCGCTTCTCCTCTTCCCTCGCTATCCTCTGCTCCTCAGCTCTGCGCAAGGCTTCCAACCTTTCTTGTTCTGCTCTCCAGGCAGCTTCTTTGGCTTCTTCTTCAAGCCTTCTCTGCATTTCTTCTTGCTCTCTGGCTAGCCTAGCTCTCTCCTCCTCTTCCCGACGGGCAAGCTCCAAGGCTCTTTCTTGTTCCTCGAGAATGCGCTGTCGTTCCTGCTCTTGCATCTTCTGAACTCTCTCAAGTTCAGCCTCAAAAGACTCCCTGACAGGGTCATAAAAGTCGGTCTGCTTAAGCATATCTTTTTTCCTTTTCACCACGCCTACCAGGCTTCCAGAAAGAGAATCCCGTCCATCACCAAAATCCTTTAAGAAAGGATCCTCCAGATAAGGCTTTTCATTCTTCGAAAACAGACGTTTGTCCTTTGTAAAATTAAGTATTGAATCATTCACAGGAAGGCCTTTACCACCAGATGAGCTTTTGGATGCTGAACTATTCTGCAGACCATCACCAGGGTATTTGGTGTCTCTCGCCATCCGCTCTGTTCCTCGACTATTAAATGAATCTAAATTGCTGTTCCATGACAGTCTCCCGCCTTGTCCATAAGCATTGTCCTTCCTTCCAAGATCATCTAGAGCACCATCTCTAAAAGGCGAAGCCACGTGCTTGTTATCCTTTTTTGTTTCAGTACTCAACATAGATGACCTGACACCTAGATTGTTTCTGTCATTTCTGGATTCTTGTAAACCAGCTCCACCTTTTGGAATGGGGGAAGATATTCTCCATGAGCTTCCTTCCCTGCCTTCGCCAACAGATATTCTCACATCTCTGCCATAAGGGTCTGCTCGATGGACTTCACTGGAAGAATATTTCCCAGTTTCATTGTCACGCTGACCCCACCTGTCAAGAGAACCATGAGCTGGTTTGAGAGGCAGAAAACTTGCCTTGGGCATATCAAAATCCCCATCCCAATAAGCTTCACTCTTTGTAAAAGCATTATCTCTGCCACGTTCTATCAAACCACGACTGGTATCACGCTCATCATCAGCCCAATCAGACCTTGGATTCAAGCAAACAAGAGGCAGTGGCCCTGAAAGGTAATCATCCTGCTTTCGACTCTGCTCAGACGTTCGAGAACTGCCAAAAGTATGATTCCTATCGCCATTTTCATGGACTCCATTAGCAAAAGTATGATGAGATGACAGCCCTTGAGGACGCATATCAACAAGGGAGCTCATATGAGAGCTTGGCCTCTGCTCATTACCTGCTTCTTCACCTGATAACAGCTTTTGTTTCAGATTCAGACCATCCTTCTGCCTCTGTGATGAGCCAGATACAGCAGGAACCGCAGCTCGCAAAGAGGGGAAGTCCTCTCCCCTCAAAACTGTAGGTTTCTCCACGGGCAGATATGCAGACACCACAGGTCCAGGCCGAGCCGAAGGTGGCATATATGCACTACCTCCCTTGTTCGATACATCAACAGCACTATGCATATCCAGATCAACTGCCCCAGAAACACCCTTATCACCAGAACCAGAAACTTCCTTCTCCTGCAATCCGACATTCACAGGCTTAGTCCATCCCATACCCGACGAACCGGGCCTCATCCCACTTCCACTCGCCCCTCCGCCAGCAGCACTGCCACTGGTTCCCAAGGTATCAAATTTCTCATGCTCCTTCCGCAGAGACGGCAAGTTCAAGGGGGGTGGAACAGAAAGCTTGGGCCCAGCTTTCTGTGAGCTACGAGGCCGCGAAAGCACCACCATACCTCCACCTCCACCTCCACCGCCGTGACCACCCACCCGGGCTCGGCTCTGGCCGTAAGAGCTCCCCTGATGGTGCTGCGCATGCTGCCCATAAGACTTGTTCAAGTTCACAGACACGAATTTGCTCCCGACTCCCGGGTTGGCCATGTCCGACCCGAACACTTCACTTGTCCCGCAGCGGACTCAGATCTCCGCCAACGCATCAAAGCACGAACGCCCCACCCCGCCCCCGCCCCCGCCCCCAACCAATACGAATCAACTCAAACCTCACAAGATCTAACGCCGGAAGATCGAGTCGACGGCGGCGAAATCGAACAGGAACCCCGATCGAAAGCCGCCCCGAGCTCCGGCGGGCGGAATGACTGATCGAACTAATCGACTGAGCCGAAGCGGAGGACCCGGAAATGGCCCGACCCGACGCCGCGCGAGGGGGTTTAATTAGGGTTTCGTCACAGTGATCGGGCGCACCGGAAAGGGGGGAGAGGGAGACAGAAATGAAGAGGCGCAGGGCGGCGGGGAGCTTACCTCCGGAGGCGCAAAATAGCCGGCGGGGAGGTAACGTGCGCCGGTGGGGGGGAGCGAGGCAGGAGGAGCGAAATGGGGAGCCCTACTGATACAGAAGAGGAGATAGAGAGAGAGAGAGAGAGAGAGAGAGAGAGAGAGGACGAGGGAGACGGCTCGAGGACGAGGAAGAAATAAAGAGTCGGTTGTTTCTTCTTCTTTTTTTTCAGGTTTGTGACCCGTAACTTTACTGTAATTACATGTGGCGCCACCAAAAGTTCTTCTGTAGTTGCTATTTGCCCGTTCCCTAGGAATCTCGTCAAATCGTTCATGCCCCCATTTCTGTTGCGCTGTGAAGCAAGAGAAAAGAGTTTGTGGGGATGTTCACTTCCCAAGTTGGTTTGGATGGTGTCTCATTTGAAATTAGGACATTCAAGGTCGGTTAGACTATGTTTCGGCTTTGCATGGGGTTGTATTTTCGTATATGTATTCCTATTTGCATGGGATGTCCCGTGCTCTCTTGTGTTTATAGAGAAAGTTTAATTTAATCTAGGGCCTTAAATTGAAGCACTTATGCCCTCCTATTTAATCTAGGGCTCTATATACTTTGTGAAAAGTTTGACAATTATGGAAATATTTTTCAATAAGCCATTTTTCAAGAATATTTGAATGTTTTTTTCTCGATGTTTGACTGAAATTTAAAAATGAACTAGAAATCATTTTTTAGTTGCTTGAAACGGAAAACTTGCTTTTATTTTCCTAAATAGACTGTTGATGTCTAAATTTTGGCAGCCATTTAGTAACTCATTACATAGAAAATTCGGGATTGACCAAGGTCCCTAAACAAAAAAAAAAAAAAATGAATGAGTTTGCGTATGAATAAGCCTATAAATTGCATTTAAGTTGAACCAACAGTGGATGGACTCAAATAAAGATGAGTGAACTTAATTGATCTATCTAGAATAAGCCTGTAAGCCCAATAAAATTCGGCTAGGCCCAGGAAGCACACAGCCACTGAAATTTCATGAGCAAAGGAAGGTTCACTGAGCTTTAATTGAACTGGATTACGCCCATATAATTAGAGCTAAAATCTGTTTAGAGGTTCTAAGCTTAATTGAGCTTGTAAGAGAGAACTTGGCAAACCCACGGAGACCCCCTTGCCGAGATTTCTAAAGATAGGGGATGAGTTTTGAGCTTTAATTAAATGGGTTTAGCCCATTAAAGTCAAAAAGGCTTTAAGTTTAATTAGAGGCCCATAGGGATTAAGCCTTTTATTGTTAAAAAGCCCAGTAATCAATATTGAATCTAAGATTTTCCCTATATAAAGACATTAGGTCCTTATAATTCTAGGTTGGTAATTAGTTCAGCACACGTTGAGAGATACAACAAAGAAAAGAGAGAATGCGAGAGGGAAAGTCCCTAGCCATTGCTCCCTCACGACCGTGCCTTGCTATCCCAACTGCTACCACCCACTCCTATTGTGCCTTGCCTTGCCATGATTTGCGACAACGAGATGCTCCTCCTTGCCCACCGATGACTAGCTGCAGGCCGTGACACTTCCTAGCCTCGCCATGTCGCTCTGACAAAACTGCTATTGTTCATGCTTTGTCGAGAGGCCCAACAATCCCTCCTGTTGCTATTTTCAATCGGGCCACAACCTTCCGGAGGCAATTTCCAAAGAGCTCTAATCGCACCATCGTTACAGCCCGTTGCTTTCCTAAACCACTGGGACGGAGCTTCTGTTGTTGTGATTTGCTCATGCCCATTGACGACAATACCACTAGTCAAGAGCATGAACATCAGTACCTCCTGATTTCTTTGATTGACAAGAAATACAAGAAAAGAAGAGGAAATTGTCTATATATTCACTGATTTGTATACAAGCACATTAATACATTTATAGTGCAAGAATGAAAGAGAATAAAAAGGAAATAATATACAAAGAATTATAAATTTCCTATTTACTAAAACTATCACATATTCACTAAATCAATAAGTCCACAATTAGAATCGATCCACGATCACAATCTTCAACTGTATCTCCAACACTCCCCCTCAAGATGATGGCCTATATATATCAAGGACACCCAGCTTGCTTAGTAGGTAAGTATGTTGTCTCTAGCATAATAGCTTAGTGAAGATGTTTGCAGGTTGATCCATCGTTCAATACCCTTTACCATGAGGACTCCTTCTTTGATCTTGTCTCGTGTGAAGTGGCTATCAACTTCTATATGTTTCGTCCTTTCGTGAAAAATTGGATTTGCTGCCAATTTAAGTACAGCATCGTTGTCACAAAATAATTCAATTGATCCACTAACTTGTAACCCGAGATTTGAGAGTAATCCTTGTTGACACCTAAATTCTGGCAATCCGATCATTTATTTATTGCATAAAATTAGGGGTTAGTTTCATTCCTGAAAAAAAAAATATTAATTGCATAGCATATAGATTTAGGTGCATTTGTTTTTAATTTGCATTTTTTCATTGGACCGGTGACGGGTGGGTTCGAATTAGTGGTTCTGATCTTTAACTTGGCAGCCCGGACTAAGCCTATGAAGCGAGGAAATTGGCCCAAAAATTAATGATAAAAAATTATCTCGTGAAAAATAGGAATTTGAAATTTTTCCGAGATATGATGAATTTTTTGGATAAGAGCAGATGTGAAAAGCAAATATTGTGAATATTGCGTTTGGATATGGATTTGGAAAAATTAAAACCCTAACTCGTGGCCTATAAATAGGTTAAATGCATAGGGTTTTGGGGGCCACACATTGAATATACGGTCACACAATGGAGTTTTTCTTTCTCTCGGTTCTCTAGCTCGAAAAATTGAAGTCAAAAGAGAAGAAATACTTCCCTCATTTTAGGGTTTCATGGGGCATTTTTCTAAGTTTTCTTGGTAAAAAGTTCAAGCACAAAAAGAGAAAAAAAAAGAAAAAAAAACTTTTCTCTCTTTTTCTTTTGGTTCCTTGGTTCCTTCATTGGGGTCGGGGCTCCAAAAGTCAGAGAACACAGCAGCAATAGAGACTGCACAGCAGAAAGCAGAGAGAAGACGTGAGAAGATAGAGGATAGAGAGAGAGAAAAAAAAAGGAGGAAAAGAGAACTACTGTTCTTCTTCTTCGGATCTTCCTTCGGCTTCCCCTCGTTACTTGAGTTGCTGCCCATCGCCGTGCCTCCACTAGCCATCATCGCGCTGACCTTCGAGCAACACCGGAGCTCCACCTCACCGCGCAACCATCGCCGTCCAATTCGCCCTGCGCGTGGCTTCGCCCCCAACCACGACGAAGCTTTTGTTTCTACGACGCCCTTGCAGATCCCGAGCCCCCCTATGCCAAGCGACGCCCATAGCAACACTCCGCCGGTTTTGCTATAACCTGCACCAGCCCGAACCTTTTCCGCCGCATTCTGTCCGCAGCACAACGTTGCTGCAGCTAGCCCCGATCGTTACACTAGTATCGCCCAACTTCACCGGAGATCTGCTCCTGCTCAGCCCCGCATTCGCCGAGCCTCTCACCATACTACTGAGACTCCAGTAGCCCGAGACTCTGCTGCTGGCCCCCTATGACAAGCCGTCGCTCCTGGTCCAAGCTGCTGCTTCACCTACCAACCCATGAAGCCCCCCAACGATGACTGCAGCTCCAAACCACTGCTGCCTTCTCCAAATGGTGGCACCACAGTAGCTTGCCCAACTCGCCGCACGCCACTGGACCTTCTCCGGAGCTCCGACCAATGGCGAACCACCACTCACAGTGACCCACTGCCATGGCCGCCCATCCTTGAGCCATGCCAAATCTCAATCATGGTCCATCCCGATCGGATTTTTTTGGAGAAAATTCAAATTTAGGTAGATTTTGTTATTTTATTAGGTAGAGATTTATTTTATTAGGTTGATTTAATTTATTAGGTAGATTTATTAGGTATGTTTATTTTGTTTTGTTTTAATTTTTGATATTTTGTTTACTCTATTTGAAATATTTCTCGATGCATTGTTGAAATTCTCGATGCACCACCTAACTCGCAACTGCACACAATTTTTTTATTTATTTATAAGGCTTTAGATGGAATAATAATTCACGCAGGAGTAAAATTGATATCTTGATCATTAAGGCTTAAGATCAATTTATCGATTTTATTAGCGAAATAATCAAGTTTGAATTTCAATTGGAATGATGGATAGCATCTTTGATGACCATGGGTGATTTAGTGTTTATCTCTTAATTGTTTTATTTATCCTGAAAATACAAAAAAATGCATTTTGCATTCCACGTAAATTAGGATTGATTGCATGATATGTTAGTTATTTTTTAAAAATGCATGTTTAGAAGGCATTTAGAATGGATAACATTTCACTTTAGTTTTCACTTTAGTTAGATTTTTATTTTTAGTGATTTTAATTACGAATTTAAAAAAAATAAAAATAAAAAATCATGCGCATGTCATGTAGGATTAGGTTCATGAAATGTCCATCATCTAGTGATTGTTGCTAGGTTCATCTAGTTAGAAATTACTCGTCATTGGAATTAGGTCATTTGGTTAATTTAGATTGCACATTTAGATCGTAGTTCTTTAATTTCAAATTTCGTGGAAAATGCAAAAAAAAAAATTGTTTTAGAATAAATCAATTTCATTTTTTAGGACAGACTGCATTTTGTTTATGTCATGTAGTTTAGGTCATGTTACCATATCATATCATTTCATGTTAGATTAGTAGCATGCATTGCATAAAGTATGATTCTCATTAATTAAGTAAAAACAAACAAAAAAAGAACTTGCTTGTTAATTAGAAATCATATCTAGGACTGTCGATGTGAATTCTGATTTAATATTGTAGATGCTTTCGTTGCTATGAGGTAAGTCTTGCAATTTATTCATTGCTTTGTCTAGGTGTTTAATTGGTGGTTTGCACACTCGCATGATCGTCTCACATATTAGGGAAGTGAGTTAAAATCAATTCAAGCTGCCTGTAAAACATTTTTTGAAAAATAAAAGAGAAAGGTACCGAGAGGGTGTTAGAAAAATCTAGCGTAATCAAGTACATGAACTCGTGATCTCTGGTTCGTAGAAGTAAAGTAAATCTCCCGTTACTTTACTTGGGTTTCTAATCAATCCACCAAAAATAGATTAGTAGCGACTCCTAGTTAAAAATCAATTGCATGTTAAGAACTTGAACCTAAGTCGCGAATTGGTATAGGCTTGAGAGAGCCCGAGCTAAGTTTAGGCTTAGTAATCCATTAACCAAATCCTAGGTGGATCACCCGAAAATTTGGTCGGGACAATCCTCAAATCCAAACCACTTTGCAAGTAGTTTTTGCCATGGCTCGATACTCTGATTCGGTCGATGATAATGACACAGTCGATTGCTTCTTCGTCTTCCACGAGATTAATGACTTTCCCAACTTAATGCAGAAACTAATAATTGATCTTCTGGTCATTGGACAAGTAGCATAATCCGTATCACAGAAAGCTGTCATCTTCATATTGTAGTCATGGGATAAGAAAATTCCAAGTCTTGGACATCCTTTCAAGTATTTCGCAACATTTAAGGTTGCATTCATATGAGATTGTTTTGGACCATCCATGAATTGACTGAGTATATGTGCTGCATAACATATATTGGGTCTTGTCACAGTAAGATATATTAATTTACCAACAAGTCGCTGACATCCTGACAGATCTTTGAGCAGTGGGTCCTCAATAGATGAAGAAGAGTTCAAATCATATTCATGGGTAGTCAACTTGGCATTCTACTCAGCTGGTATTATAGCTGGTTTGCATTCGGATAATCCAGCTTCAAAAACAATTTCGAGGATGAACGTCCTCTGACTGAGATTGATACCCTTATTGGATTGAGCAATTTCAATCCCAAAAAAAATATTTGGGCGGTCCCAAATCCTTGATATAGAAAGTAGAATGCAAATATTTTTTAAATCTTGCAACATGAGAGTCATTGTTTCCCATAACAAGTATATCATCAACATATGTTAGCAAATATATGGATGAATTACCTCCATTCCATGTAAACATGGCATAATCATGCTTAGAATGTTGAAATCCTGCATTAGTCAGCCCAGTAGTGAACTTGGTGTACCATTGCCTAGATGTCTGTTACAATCTGTATAGGGATTTGCGTAAACGACATACTCGAGACTCCCCCTGTCTACGTAATCCCAGTGGAAGTGCCATATAGATCTCTTCATCTAAATCACCATAAAGGAAGGCATTATTAATATCCATCTGATGTAATGACCAATTTATGATGGCTGCAATGGATAAGAAGGAACGGACGGTGATTTCTTTGGCAATAGGCGAGAAGGTTTCATGATAATCGAAGCTTTCTCTCTGAGTAAACCCTTTAGCCACTAGTCGAGCTTTATATCTTTCAACTGAACCATCTGCCCAAAATTTGATTTTATAGACCCATTTACACCTGATTGGCTTCCGATGTGGGGGGAGTGGAACAATGTCTCAAGTATGATTCTCTATCAAGGCAATAAGTTCTTATTACATTGCGTGTTGCCACCATGGATCATGTGATGCTTCATGGAAGGAAGAAGGTTCGTTCTCTTCTAAGAGACAGCTGACGCAACACATATGTTTCGATGATAGCCGATTAAAAGACACATATGAAGAGACAGGATACTTCATACCTGGAGAACGCAATGCATAACAAATGTAGTCCTTAGTCCACGTGGGTGGACGAGTTTGCCGTCCAGAACGTCGAGGCTACCCAACTACTATTGGTTTAGGTGCTGAGAAAGACTCGGAAGTAGTCTCTAATGGAGCCGATGCAAAAGAAAGATCCTTAGATAAGCCGTCTTCAGAAAAGGTGGTATTCTTCAAAACATAAATGGATGGTTCCGGAGCAACAAACAGATATTGAGAAGCCATAGATAAATCTTCTTCGCATAGAAAAGGCCCATGATTTGAGGATGACGATGTGCATGACGAAGATATCATATCCTTAAATGGAAAAACATCCTCGTGAAAGATGACATCCCTACTTATGAATAAATGACCCGTAGAAATCTCCATAACTCAATAACTTTTTTGAAGGGGCATATATCCCATGAATATGCATTGAGTGGCACAGGGGCCCATCTTATCCAAAGGAACGACATTTGTCGCATAACATAGACAACTAAATGCTCTGAGATAATCATTGTGAGGCTATCTATCATAAAGCAGTTCAAAAGGAGTTTTCCCATCGAGGATACGAGTTGGCATGCGATTAATCAAATAGGCAGTAGTGACCACACAATCTCCCCAAAAACCTTCAGGAATAGAGGCTTGATATTAAATTTACGGCTACGGTTACATATTAAGATTATAGTATGATATAAGTTAACATGTGAATAACACTAGAGGAAACCCCAACGGCAACCCTCTCCCTCTCTCTCTAGCTACTCCCAAGCCCTTCTAGCAAGCTTAATTTCAACTAATTCCTCACTGGTACTCATACTCAAGTTAAGATTCTCATATTTGGGAGAAAATAATTAGTAGTATTAGCGAGCCACGTCATCCACTAACATGGCACATATTTATTGAGAAAATATTAGCTACAACTCAGATTCCAAAGTGCCATAATTTGAGTCCATTCATCGGGCGACATGTATTGCTCGATGCCATGTTGGAATTCGAATTCCTTCGGAAAAAAATTTGGCATTCTCTCCTGCTGGGCCCCACCAAAGAGAAAGTCTCTCTCTCCAATTTGAATTCCAGCGTGCAACTCTCTCTCTCTCTCTCTCTCTCTCTCTCTCTCTCTCTCTCTCTCAAAGAATTAATGTGCGCTAGGCCCATCAAAGATATCTCTCTCATAATTAATTTGAATCTAGGACTTTCTCTCTCCAATTCTTTTGTTCAACACTTTCTCTCCCCTTTGCTCTGCCCCTTCATTGTGTCGCTCCTTTTGCAATGGACGACAAAGCTTGCTATCTGACGAACCACGCTACCGCCACCACCGCTTCCACATCCGCCTCGTCCACTACTTCCACATTCGCCTCATTCGCTACCTCCACATTCGCCTCGCCTACCACCTCTGCATCTACATCTGCTAGTCTCTCTCAACTAGCTCTTGCCCCTTCCACTGCCGCCCGATGAACCACTCCACTCCACCTTCGCCTTCGCCTTTGCCTAAGTATTGATTTTCAAAGCCTTTTCTCCAACATTGTGTTTTTCCACCATCGATTTGTAATTTTAGGATTTTCTTTTGACTTTGGGCTTTTTTGTCCCTCTCTATTCTCGCCCTCGTCGTGGTGAGTAGTGGCCTATGAGTGAAGAAAACTACAAAAAATTAGTTACCCAAAACATTCACAACAAAAACTTGCTCAGCCAGAAATGCTTGCATATCTTTTGAAAATCTTGCTACTTCATTCCATCGGATTGTGGACAAAGAGCCTAATCTCCTGCAAACAGTTTGAAAATAAATAAGCCCATAAAAAGAAGGCACTAAGATACAAATATAATTCATACCTCGATTGCAATAATTATTGACACAAGACAATTCCTAATAGAAAAAGTGAATCCATGGTCCAAAATGTATCTTGATAATTTGTTCTTCCAGAAGGACAAAAGTTTTAACGGGATGGAACCCTTAATTTGCACCTAATGCATTCTCCACTTACTATTTTGGGTAAAAGATTCACTTTTAAGACATGCAAAAACTGATTCCAAATGGAGTATAATTGGCAATGCTATTAGTTGAGGCGTTGAAATGACAAGGGCCCACGAAAAAATAGTTCTTGCAACATTTTTAGAGTGGCAACCAAGGTTGAAATAGCAAAAGTTTTTGTTGATTCGAGGGCTTGTGAGTTGATTGATTTATTCAATTTTTTTCAAGTAGAGCCTCATGTCTTCTACTCGCTAGCAAAAGATTGAGGCATATGAGCATGAATGTGTAGAGACAAATAGAAAGAGATAGAAGGGAAGAGGGTAGAGGAGGGGAAGGAATTATATTTGTATCTTAGCGCCTTCATCTTTGTCTTTATGGACATGATTTACCAGGCTTTGAGATCTTGGTTTTGAAACCTGGCTTTGTTTGCTAAATTTTCATTGATTTTTATCACAACCTAAGCTTGGGTGCACTATATAGGGTTTGGCTAATGGATTACTAAGCCTAAATTTAGCTTAGACTCTCCCTAACCCATACTAATTTGGGACTTAGGTTCAAGTTTTTAACATGATTTTTTAATTATGAGTCACCACTAATATATTTTTAGTAGGTCGATTAGAAAACCCAAGTAAAGTAATGTGATGATTACTTTTTTTTTTTTTTTTTGACGTGAAACATCATATATATTAACATAATGGGACCTTACACCCTGAAGAAAAAGCATCCGCATAAACTAAGTCCATCAATACGGATGGAGGAGAGATATGCCGTTGAGGGCCGAAATGGAGGAATGGGCCTTGGCAGCCCGATCGGCCACTAGGTTGGATTCGCGTCGACAAAGTGACACAAGCGGAGATGAGGAAAGCTGGAAAGCCAAAAAAATGTCTCCTCTATCACAGGTCGAAGCTCCCATGGCGGCGATCGTGTTCCGTGAACGATTTCAACAAGCTGAAGGCAGTCAGAATCGATTTCCAGTCGAGCGTCTTGGAGGCCTTGTTGGTGCAGATGTTGGAGGGTGAGGTTGAGCGCCTGGAGTTCTGTTTCAAATGCAGATTTCGCCGAAAACGCGCGAGAAAACATCTCGTAAGTTGTCCTTGATAATCTCTGCAAATACAGGCCATAGAGCCCTCGTGATTACCTGGCATATAACTTCCATCAATATTACATTTCAGGTTACCCTTGGCCGGAGGTCGCCAAAGCTGCTCCGGGTTAAGAAAAGCCAGTCCAGATTGCGGTTTGGATGCAACAACAGAGATCTCGTAGGATCTGGTTAGAGCCAAAGCCACGTCAACAACAAGGGAAGGGTTCGGATTCTCGTTTCCGAAAGACAAAGTTGTTTCTCATCCTCCGATCCGCAAAAGTAAATTGGCTACAACTTCTAATCGAGGTGAGTGATCAGGGAGAATCACCTTTTCGTTTATCCAAGAGTCGATTCTGGAAGTTGTAAGAGATGAGGATAATAAATTAATCTGGGGATGGGACCAAACATCACTGGTCCAAGAACATTGAAGAAAAATATGTTCAATGGTTTCAGGGAGAGATTGCTGGCAGATTTGGCATGACGGAGTAGGAATGATATGGCGGCGAAACAGGTTATCCTGGGTTGCGAGGGCATTTTGGCAGACCGACCAAAGAAAAGTACGAATTTTGGGAACAGTCTTCATCGCCCAGATCTTCGGCCAGAGGGTGTGCGAACTCTGGTAAGCTGAGGAGGCATTTTGACTCTGTTGTTTACTGCTGGATTGTAGGATTGCATGATAATTACTTTTAACGGTGTGTTGACCATTAGTTGTGGTGACCATACTAACTTGTCTTCGAATAGAGAGGTCGAATTGGTAGATTAAGAATTTCGTGGCGACTTGTGCTTCAAAGAATTGTTGAATCACCGATGTATTCCAAGTGTGGTGAGTCCGGTCAATAAGATCGGCCACCATAATTGGTTCTTCTCTAGCTATAGGACCATGTAGAGTTCCCATTGGTAACCAACGATCACCCCGAACTCGAATTTGTTCGCCATTTCCAATAGACCAACATAGTTCTGGTAAGAGGGCATCTCTTCCTCTAAGAAGGCTTTGCCATCCCCAAGAGGGTCGCGATCCTCTTGTGGCTGATAGGAAATTTTTCGAGCGAAAATATAGACCTTTAAAAAGAGCTCCTTATAAAGAGTGAGGGTGATTCAGCAATCTCCACGCCTGTTTTCCCAGCAGTGCTGTATTCATAGCAATTAGGTCTCGGAAGCCCAACCCTCCTTGTAGCTTACTCTCTTTCAAGACATCCCATTTTTCCAATGCACTCCTCCCTTATTCTCGGTTAGTTCTCCACCAAAAGCGAGCAATACACTTTTCAATAGAGGAACAAACAGAGATAGGTAACTGAAAAATAGTCATTGTGTCTTGTGGAATAGCTTGAACAATGATTTAATAAGGATTTCCTTACCCCCTTAGAAATGAATTTCTCTTTCCAGCCCTCAAGTTTGGCAGTCACTCGCCCTATTATCCAGGAGACCACTTCCTTCTTCGATCTTCCCCATTCGGATGGCAGCCCCAAATATTTTCCAGTCCTTTGCAAAACTGGAATACGAAGTTCCGCAGCCATATTCTATTGTAAAGAGATAGGACAGTTTTTGGTGAATGTCAAACCTGATTTGTTTCGGTTAATCAACTGTCCTGTAGCCATACAATATACATGTAACACATTGGCTAAGTTCGACATTCGGAGATAGAGCCATCCAAAAAGAAGATTGCATCATCGGCAAAAAATAAGTGTGACAAGGTAGGACACCATCTGTTTCGGTCGAAGGCCTTTGATATGTCCTATCGACGACTTGAGAAATTAGAGTCGATAGAACATTAGCCAATAGAATAAAAAGATATGGTGATAAGGGGTCACCCTGTCTAAGGCCACGAGAGGGAAAGAAAGAGGGTAACTGTTCGCCATTGAACTTCACACTCAAAGATGAAGTTGTGACACATAGCATAATCCATCCAACCCATCTTGGATGAAAGCCTAGTTTAAGGAGGTAATCACGTAAGAAATCCCATTCCACTTTATCATACGCCTTCTTCATGTCTGTTTTCAGAATTGCATTGAATTTGCTAGCAAACTTGCGAGTTCGAAATTGGTGAAGAACTTCTTGGACAATTAGGACATTATCTTGAATCTGTCGTCCTTGGACAAAGGCTGATTGTTCTTTTGAAATTAAAGTCGGCAGCCAAGGTTTGAGACGATTAGCAAGCACCTTAGATATAACTTTGTAGGCATAGTTGCACAAGCTAATAGGACGAAATTGGTCCAGTGTTTCAGGTTGAGATGTTTTTGGAACGAGGGTTAGGATTGTCTGATTTAGACCAGGAGGCATTTCCCCATAGAGCATAAAATTTTGCACTAATAAGAAAAGATCTGCTTTGATTGTCTCCCAGTGTTCTTGATAGAATAAACCTGTTAAGCCATCCGGACCTGGGGCTTTGGTCGCACCCATGTGAAATGTGGCATGCCGAACCTCCTCGATAGTGAGTGAAGCCATTAATTGAGTATTCATCTCGAGAGTCACTACTGACAAGCATTGATTAAGTAAAGGTCTATAATCCCGATGACCTGCAGTAGTATATAACTTAGAGAAAAATGTGAATGTCATATCCTAGAGAGTGGGTAGGTCACGTACCCATTGCTGATCATCATTTTGCAGCATAGTAATGCGATTCCTCGTCGTATTTGAATTGTTGATGCATGAAAAACGTGTATTTTTGTCACCCCATTTGAGCCATTTAATCCTGGAGCGTAAGGCCCAATACTGTTCTTCTTGTTGCCAAGAAGTTCGAATTTCTTCTTTTAATCTTGATGCCTGTTCTTTGTCATTTAGGGAAGGCCGCTTGTTCATTAAGATCTGTAATTGGTGTTGCAGGAGCATGATTTTCTGATGACCATTGGTGAACTTCTGCCGGCTCCATTTGATCGATCTTTGCCGTGACTTTATGCACTCGAGTATTAAAATCAGCATGTGGTAAGCACCACGAGATCCATGCATTAGAAATAATGTCTCGCATTCAATATCCTCATTCCAATAAGCTTCAAAGAGAAAAGGTTTCTTGCTTTTTCTTAAAAATGGCGAAGTATGTATCACAAGAGGACTGTGATTAGATCCCACAGGAGGGAGGGCAAAAACTTCCGCCGCAGGAAACATTAACCTCCATTCCATCGAACAAACCATCCGATCTAATTTTTCCTTCACAATCTCCTCCCCGTCTCTGTTGTTCATCCATGTAAATTTACAACCCTTGCTTTCTAATTCAGTGAAAGCGCAATCATCTAACAGAGCTTTAAAAGACTGCATTATGTGCAAAATGGCAGGCCTCTTACCGATCTTTTCCCAAGGATAAAGGACATCATTAAAGTCGCCAGCACAAAGCCAAGGGAAGCTGTTGGTGGAATGGATTTGGCGAAGTTCATCCCAGACCAATTGACGCTGCTGAAAGGTCGTAGGAGCATGAAGAAAGGTAATGCGTGAAGTCCTGTCTTGACGTCCAACCTTACAACTCAAGTCAAACAAGTATGGTGAGGAACTAATCACCTGTAACAAAATCGGAGCATTCCAGAACACAGCTAAACCACCCGCCAAACCAACGGGGTTAAGTATATATGAATTAGTGAAGTTGAGAGTTCGTCGAACATGGTGGATCTTTTCTTTAGAGTTTTTGGTTTCCATTAAAAATATTATATCGGGCTTTTCCTTGGCCGTCATGGCTCTAAGCGCACGAACTGTCAGGGGATTGCCCAAACCCTAACAGTTCCAACATATCATCTTCATTTGTTAACGGGTGGCTGTTTAGGGCCAGCCACCAAAGCCCGAACATCAGCTTCTTCTGCTAGTAGAACAGAAGTTTCCATGAGATTTAAATCAGTAGGTTCCCCGATGAGTAGACCCCTTGTATCATACGGATTGTATCTACGCTGTTTCTTAGCCAAACCTAAGGTGAGTTTCGATCTAGCATTTGTCATCTTCTTTGGTGCATTAATATCCATGGGTTCATACTGAACTCCCTTCAACTTTGTATCCACAGGGACAAGTGTGGTGCTATTCGTAACTGAGGGTGTTGGGAGCAATTGAGTAGGTGCTGGAGTAGTTGCTCGGAAACTGTTCACATCACTGGAATGGTTGGATGCCTGAAGTGGAGATGGTGGGGGCAAGAAGGGAACAATATGGAGCTGTGCAGGCGGAGTTTCAGGTATGACTTCTTGTGCACGCTTTCCGACGTGGCGATGGGTTATAAAAGATATTCCAATAAGGACTATGAGTGTTGACTTCCGCTCGAAGCCATGACCCATATGCCATCGGCTCTCGCCTTCATGCTTTGCTTCAGTATATGGAATGTCTTTGCAGTACATAGCATAGTGCCCAAGTTTGCCACAGGAAAAGCAGAAATGCGGAAGCTTTTCATAGCGGTAATCCAGCCAAAAAGGTGTGCCATTGAGGCAAATTAATTTCCCTATGACCAGAGGTTCAGACACATTAACTTGAACGTGAACTCCTCCTGCTTTAGACAAGTGTCCTGCCTTAGAATCCATTTTCACTTCGACAACCTTACCAATGTGTTGTACTGCCTTGATAAGCATTTGCTCCGAACACCATTCCAACGGTAATCCAACAACCTGTATCCAAAAGTCACAAGTTGAAAAATCGTAACAGTGTAGTGGAGTGTTAGGAATCCATGGTTTGAGAATGACTAAATGTCTTGAAAAAAGCCAAGGGCCACCTTCAAGAACTCGTTGTTTGTCTGCTTGTGTTTTGAATTGTGTTATATAGAAACCTGCCTCACGCTGTGATATTTCTACAAAGTCAGTCCTCCAGGCTTTCCTCATGGTGGTTTGGAAAGCGGGAAGGTTGATGGAGGGTTCATAAAGGATTTTCCCAACAAGGGTTAAACTGCATTCCTCTAGTGTTGCAGGTGATGGAGCTTCATACCAATCATCAATAATCTGTTCTGTGGTGAGATGAGCCAAGCTAGTACATAGTGCTGCCAGACGCGGAGATTGGGCCTGTTCGTCCGAAGTCATCCCAAAGAAACACGAAGCCAAATAACGGAATTACTCAGTTACAGAAGACAGGAACAATCGGTGCGGAATTTGGCGAAATCGTAAGACATCGGAAGCCGATGGAGCGAAGGCCACCCAACTTCGAGGAATCAGTGTAGATAGGAGGAAAGCCGCCGCGAGTTAGGTTGCGAAGAAGGAAAAACCATCGAAATCGGCAGACATCGGAAGCCGATGGAGCGAAGGCCACCCAACTTCGAGGAATCAGTGAAGATAGGAGGAAAGCCGCCGCAAGTCAGGTTGCGAAGAAAGAAAAACCATCGCAACGGAAACGAATAAGGAAGAAGAGCGATGTAAAAGAAAAGGAGTGAATCGGGGTTTTAGGGTTTAGAAAAACTACCAAGACGGTAGAGAGAACTCTCAGGAGAGAGAATAAAACAACTTTTTATGTGATGATTACTTTACTTCTACAAACTAGAGATTAAATAAGTTCAGGGACTTGATTACGCTAAATTATTCTAACGCTCTTTTGGTGCATTTTCCTTTTTATTTTAAAAATATATATATTTTTGCCGGTAGCTTAAATTGATTTTATCATATCCTCTAACAAACATGGTGATCATGCGAGCACACAACTATTATTAAGCACTCAATAAAACAAGGCAACAAAAAAATTGCAAGCATGGGAAGGAAATACTTACCTTGATGCAACCCAAGCATTTGCAAGCTTAGTTAGAAAACCACATGTGATTTTTAATTGTCACAAAATTCCACTCAATCTCTTTTTGGGTTTTCTCTTATTTAAATAAAAATTAAGATATATGTCATGCAATTTAACTAAATGGCTTAATTCTAATGACAGACATTTTTAGTTAAATGGACCTAGCAACAATCACTAAATGATTTTAACCACCCCGCTATGGGCGAGTTGGTTTGGGCATTTTCCCCTCTAATTGCGGAAGGGGGGAGGTTCGAGTCACCGCGTGCACATTAGCGCGACTTAATCGGAGTACCGTGGGAGGTGGATTACCGCACCAGTGCTCCCTGGGGGTTTACTCCGAGCGCTCGCTGTGAGGCAGTTCCTCCAGTCTAAAAAAAAACAAAAAACAATCACTAAATGACATGCATTTTGTGAACCTAATTTCAATATGACATGCACATGATATTTTTGTATTTTTATTAAAATTCATAATTAAAATTGGTAAAAAAAAAAAAATTCTACCTATAGTGAGATATAATCTATTTTAAGTTAGAAAATAGACTAACCTAAATCCCATCTTAACCTAGAAACTTATCTCAACAAGAAAATCAATTCAAAAATGCTATTTAATCTAGATATTATCTAAAGATGCACTCTAATTTAATAATAATAATAATAAAAAGATAGCTACACTATTATATCATGCAATTCTATTTAGGAAATCAATTCTAATCTACATGATATGCAATTTTTTTTTTTTGTATTTTCAGCATAAATAAAACAATTAAAGCAAGATAAGCATCAAATCATTCATGATTATTAAAGATATCATCCATTGTTCGAATTAGGAAACAATATCTAATCGATTTGATTATTTCGTAGATAAAATTGATAAATTGATCTTAAGCCTTAAAGATCAAAATATCAATTTTATTCCCTCATGATTAATTATTCCATTTAAAGCATTATAAATGGAATAAAATCAATGTGCGGTTGCGGATTTGGAAACAAATCCTAATGGATATTGCCTATCACTCAAATATGCACTTTTTTTTTTTTTTGGTCATAAAGATAACTTTCATTACGTAACAGTAGTTGTACACCCCGCACGTAAAACATCGTTCAAAAGAAGTTCAATCAAAACAGGGGGAGGGGAAAAGGCCTACTGTGATTTCAAAGTCCCATGATAATGAGCCCGTGCAGCCCAATCCGCTGGTGCGTTTGCCTCATGACGGCAAAACCTAACTTGAAGACAAGAGAAACAGGGGAGGAGAGCGGCCGTTTTAGCAAGTAGCGATCGTCCTTCCCATGGCGTCGTCCGTCGGTCAGCTACGGTCTGAACCACCTGGAGGCAATCGGTTTCGATGATGAGGGGATCGACAGCCTTAGCGATCTGCAGAAGATGCCTCAGCGTGACATTAAGGGCTTGGATTTCAATTTGCAAGACGGTGGAGGCTACAGCTTTGCAAGTAAATCCTTCCTTCAAATGACCGGTATGTTCTCGACAAATGTACGTGGTTGAGCCAGAGTTACAACCGGTCTTGAAAGCTCTATCGATGTTGATCTGCAGCACACCAGGGTCAGGGGGGCACCACAAAGAGCCTAGATCAATGTGAGATAAGGTCGCGCCTATTGATGTAGATGTCAATTGCTTCATCAAATTAGAGGTAGCAAATGCCGCTTCAACGACAAATATTGGATTCGGCTTCTGATGATTGAAGATGTAGTGGTTTCGTTCTTTCCAAAGTTGCCAGAAGATAGTAGCAATAGCTTCCATACTAGGTGAGTGAGTTTTTTTTTTGCAAATTTGTCTACAAGCCAAGATTCAATTCGTGTGATGTGAGTAGGTAGGATAGATATGTTAACCCGAGGATGAGACCAGATGGTCGAAGTCCAGGGGCATAAAAAGAACAGATGCTCCATCGTTTCTAGGGTATGGGTGTCACAGACATTGCATTCTAGATCTTCGCTAACGTGTCTGCGAAATAGAGTCGCCTTTGTGGGAATAGCATGATGAAAAATTGACTAGAGAAAGAACCTGATTTTAGGTGCGACTTTAAGTTTCCATATGCTCTTCCATAGGATGTTCGGTATTTGGAAAGAAGACGATGCTCGGTGTTCATTGTTAGGGATGACTGCTTGTTTGATTGCTTGATAGCCACTCTTCACTGCGTATTGGCCATTGCTAGTTGCTGTCCAGATTAGCTGGTCATCAGTATAATTCGGTCTCACTGAGAAGCTGAGTATTTTTTTTGTGGTTTCTTCATCAAACATTTGCTACAGAAGCACCTCATTCCATCTATTCTGTTATGGTAATATGAGTTCTGCCACCATTCGGGGTTCCTCTCTATCCATTGGCCCTCCTATAATCCCCCTAGGCAACCAATAATCCTCACGTATGCTGATCTGTGATCCGTCACCAACTGACCACCGTAGCTTAGGTGAAAGTGAATTCCACCCTATAAGTACTCTGCCAACCCTATGACGGTCATGCACCTCTAGTAGCATGTAGAAAGTCTTGTGAGTGAAAATAAAGGCCTTTACATAATTGACTCCATAAAGATAAAGGATGTTGAATCAGTCGCCATGCTTGTTTGGCCAGTAATGCTCTATTGAATGCAATCCCTGAAACCAAGACCCCCGTTTTCCTTCCTCTCCTTCAGTAAGTCCCAACTTTTCCAATGAATGCCTCGCTTTTTACTATTTGCCACCAAAATCGAGCAATCTTTTGTTCAATAGATCAACATAAAGACATAGGAATCATAAATATAGACATGGCATATTGTGGGATGGCTTGAACAACACTTTTAATTAAGATCTCTTTTCCTCCTTTCGACATAAGTTTCTCTTTCCAGCCCTCTAACTTCGAATTAACTCTCCCTAAAATCCACGCAAACATATCTCGCTTAGAGCGACCCCAATCCGAGGGGATTCCAAGGTACTTTCCAGTCTTTTGAAGCACAGGAACCTTGAATTGTTGTGCCAGATTTTCCTGTAGACTTCTAGGTTAGTTTTTACTAAAAAAAAGTATTGATGGCCTGACCAGTAGCTACACAGTATTGATTCAGAATGTTAGATAGGTTCTGACACTCTATTACTGTCCCATCTAAGAAAAACATAGCATCATCTGCAAAGAATAAATGGGAGAGAGTGGGGCACCACCTGTTTAATTGGATTCCTTTGAGTTGTCCCATATCAACTGCTTGATGTATGAGAGTGGAGAGTAAGTTCGCCAGTAGAATAAAGATATAGGGAGAGGGGATCACCCTGTTGTAGGCCATGAGTACGTTGGAAATAGTTGAGCTGTTCCTCATTAAATTTGACACTAAGAGTGATAGTCGTGATACACTGCATCACCCACGTCTCCCAAATGGAGTGAAAACCAAGTCAAAGGAGGTAGTCTTGAAGGAAGTCCCACTCTACTCTGTCATATGCCTTTTGCATATCGATCTTTAAAATTGCTTTAAAATGTCTATTTTTGGTTCTGGTTTTGAGGTAATGCAACACTTCCTGGACGATGAATATGTTGTCTTGAATTTGGCGGCCGCCTACAAAGGCACTCTGTTCTGGGGATATGAGTGAGGGAAGGAAGGGTTTGAGTCTATTGGCGAGAATCTTAGATATGATTTTGTATGCGTAGTTATAGAGGCTAATAGGCCGAAATTGGTCAAGGCGTTCGGGGTGAGAGACTTTTGGGATAAAGGTGAGAATTGTTCTATTGAGGGCTGAGGGCATGACTCCTGTATGGAAGAATGTCTGGACAGATAGAAACAGATCCTTATGAATAATATCCCAGTGTGATTGGTAGAAAATACCATTAAAACCATCGGGGCCAGGGGCTTTAGTTTTACCCAACTGAAAGGTGGTTTGATGAACCTCATTTAGGGTGAGCTCTGCAGTTAATAAAGTATTCATCTCGTTTGTAACAATTCGCGAACACTGGTTCAGAAGTGAGCCATACTCTCGGTGACCTGCTGTCCTATAAAGATCAAAAAAGAAGGCCGTAGTCATTGTTTGAAGAGTTTGATCATCACTCACCCAGTCCTGATGGTTATCATGTAATAAGCTTATTTTATTTCGCTGTCTGCGTTGAATAGTTGTAGCGTGAAAGAATTTGGTGTTTTTGTCACCCCACTATAGCCAATGTAGTCGAGATCTCATCGCCCGGTACTGTTCCTCTTGCTGCCATGCTAGTTGTAAATCCGCTTTCAATTTGGTGGCTAATTTGCTGTCATAGTTAGTATGGTTGTTGTTGGTCAGAGTCTGGAGTTGTTGCTGTAAATTTGAAATACACAAGTGTGCTTTGGAAACTGAGCTCGACTTTACCTTTGTAGTGCTGAGCTGACTATTCTAAGTTGATGTGGCAGGTTTTTACTAGTACGCATAGCTGATGTCCATGCGGATGCAACAATGTTGGTACATTCCGGGTGTTGTAACCAATAAGCTTCAAAGACAAAAGGTTTACTTCGGCGTGTCTTTTTAGCTTCAGTATAGAGTAACAGAGGGCTATGGTCATATCCAACAGCCGGTAAAGCAAGTACCTCAGCTGCTGGGAAGGTGAGGCGCCACTCCGTATTGCAAAAAGCCCCGTCCAACTGTTCTTTAACCAATTCTCCACCCTGGCGATTGTTCATCTAGGTAAAAGCACAACCTTTACTTTCTAAATCCATTAAAGAACAGTCATGAATCATCTCTCTGAAATAGTGAATTCGATGTGAGTCAACTGACATTTTGCCCACTTTTTCCCAATGGTAGAGGATGTCATTAAAATCACCAGCACACAACCAAGGTAGGGAGTTAAGATGAGATATTCGACGCAAAGCTATCCAAAGAAGCTGGCGAGAGTGGAAGCTGACAGGTGCATATACACATGTTAACTTCATCATGATGCCATTGCTATTCTCTGAACAAAGTGTATCAATAATGTTGGGATTAGCATATTCAACTGAAACAGTAATATGAGAGTGCCAAAACAAGGCTAGGCCCCCTACCATGCCGGAAGGATTGATCAGGTAAGAGTTCGGGTACTTAAGTCTTCGCCGTAATTTAATAACCACCTCCTCTTTGTTTTTCGTTTCCATCAAAAATACCAGGTCGGGCTTCTCTTTGACCACAATGGCCTTGAGAGCTTGAACTGTCAAGGGAGAGCCCAGTCCCTGACAGTTCCAACTAAGCATCCTCATTTTTCATGCGGTGGCTTTTTGTGGTAAGCCACCTCAACCCACTTGCCAGCAAGATCAGCTGACAGGACAGGAGTGTCTAACAAGGTTGTTTCATCGAAATCTTCAATTGCAGTAATGTGAGTGTCGTACGAGTTGTACCTTTTAAGTTTCTTGGCAGTCCCAGCTTTAGTTGTGACTCTAGAGTGTTTATGTTTCTTCAGAGAAGCTGCTTCCCGAGAATGAGCATATTGACATATTTGTTTGGCTGAAGAGATAGTGAGGGCTACAGTGGAATCATTCTGTGGTGGAATAGTAGCTGGATGGTACAATATAAGTGGAATATCAGCAGGTGTGTTGATTATGAATGAATCATGTTGCATTCTGCTGGGATCCTTAATGACATTAGTAGGTAAAGTAACCTGTTTGCCTTTCCATTTGGTCTCTACTCTTGCAGAAGTTGAGCTTGCTGGATGAGGTATGCAGGTTAGTGGTTGTTGTTCACTGGAGTGAGAGTGCATTTGTTCTGGTCTGGTTGATGGTGCACTTGTTTTGACTTCTTTTGCTACTAATACAGGTGCGGGAACATTCTGCTGAATAGTGGAGCTGTTATGCTGCAAATTTGATCTGGGTGGAATGACTTCTAAAGGCATTGCTGCTGGTGGTAAAGTATTGAAAGTAGTCTGCTGGAATGGAGGAGTTTAGGAATAATCTCCGGAGTCGCTACAGAGTCGACCTTTGCCCCATAAAAGGTGAGCCAATATGGACTATATTCTTTAACCTTGGCCCTAAGCCATTGGCCGAAGGCCATCTTTTCCTTCCCTTCCATTTTTGCATCAGTGAATGGAATGTCCGAACCAACCGACCACAGAAATAGCAAAAATGAGAGAGCCGTTCAATGGAATCGAGTAAGGAGTAATACCTAATTGTAACAATAACTTTCCAAATTTGAACGTTAGATAATGGATCGCGAACGGTGACCGGCGGTGGTTCGCGGTGCTTGATGGTGAATGACGAACAGCAGCAAATGGGGATAACAAGCTCAAGCGGCAATAGGGCATCATGGCTTGCGTTGGCTAGGAACAGTGGTTGGAATTTCAGGTGATTTCACGGCAAAGGTGATGTTGGCCACGATGTGAGATCAGCAACAACGTTGGGTTTTCCCGAGCACCAAAAAAAAAAAAAAAAAAAAAAAAAAAAAAACTAGAAGTCGTTAGACGCTAAAGATATCGAGCACATGTTAAGTAGTATATATGAATAGCAGCAACTTCGGACAGGACACTGGAGCTATAGAAAATTCGCTAGGTCTTCTAGTATGATGGTCGAGAACGCTTGGCTGCAAAAGGTTGACCAGAAGACCACGTGAGTCTACTGGGGCAATTGTTGAACCCTTGGACTCCTTGATAATTGCCAGGGAAGTTTGTTGGATCACCAAAGTGGAACAACGCCACTAACTCGAATCGACAAGTGCTGGCTCTTCGCAAGTCACGCCCATGTGGGTGGTCGGGCCTACGCGATGAATGGAACTGTAGCAAGTCGTCCTCATCGGGCCGTATAACAAAGGGAACGGTATCGTGAAACGGTGAGGGTGCGACTGTGGCAGCGGCGCCGTGGGGTTCTCGCCAAAAGCTTGGCTTAGAGCTCTCTCTCTCTCTCTCTCTCTCTCTCTCTCTCTCTCTCTCTCTCGTGTGATCGTGTCTCTCAATTGTGAAGCCACGCCAAAGCAGCCAAAGCAGCCACGTGAATTGTAACGCAAATGACTCTTCTAATGGCCAACCTCCCTCTCTAATTTTCTCACGTGTTCTTCTCTGTGTTGTGCTCTAGAATGAATTCCCCCCAACCTCAGAAGAGAAACTCCATGTCCTTTTATAAGTTAAGAAATCAGAAGATTTCTCAATTTTTACTTTCCATTTGTATCAATAAAAGAAATCGTTCTCAAGCAGTGGATGAATTGTTTCAGAAAGAAATTCCATTTGCGAGTGATGCAAACATCTTCTCTCGCCTTTCTTTCACTTGCTTTCTCCGCACGCTCGCACTAACCAGCTCAACCAAATCCTTCTATCCTTTTTTATTATTTCATTTGCCTACTACATCATAAATTGAATATGATGCCATGATTACATAAGAAGCAAATATATGCTCAAGATTTTAATTCTTTTCTTCCATTAGCAAAAAAATTGGTCCAGCGCCTAGATTCTATTTAAGCCCATCGTGTGGGTGGGCTCCTCGATGGCCAAGTCTTTATTCGCCCATTAAATACGTACATATTTAGCCCATATAATTGCTGCATCTTTTCTAGAATTCAATTCAGATCACCAATTTTGGCTATGTGGACTTGACGAGCTTGATTGAGTTTCATGTTTTCGCGGGTTTAGCTAGATAAATCAATTAAGCTCAAAACTTCAAACCATCGTCGGTCTAATCTAATGTAATGAATGAACTTATCCATATGCAATGATATTTAACTCTAATATTTTTGTTTAGGGGTAAAAAATTAGTCTCTAATTTCTATGCAATGAATAATTAACTAGGTCACCAAAATTTAGGTGTCAACAATCTTTTTCTTTTTTAAACTTGTTTGGTCTTATGCATCTTGACTGCGAAAAATTTTGGCATGTTGCACTTGAACATGTGACTGTTGTATATAACAAAGATTCTAGCCCAGTTAAGTTGAATTTGGGAGTCAGTGCCCACCAACAGAGGTAAACTATCTTCCATCTATGTCAATATGATGTGTCTTGTTGGACTTAAGACATTTGAAAGTGCAACTTAGATACACAGTTCATGTTCTTCCTGGGTATGGAGGTTTTTCCCCCCTTTTCTCTTTGCTCACGACCATATGAGGAAAAATAAGTGAATTTAACACATGCAACACACAATGATTTATGCGGCTTGGTAATTGACTTACCATATAGGAGGATTGGTACAAATTTATTAAGTTAGATTAGCACATTTCATTCAAATTGTCTAGACTGATTTCTTAGTGAGCATTTATTTTTTAATTGAAATATCTCGTAGTAGTACTTGTATTTGTACTTGCATTTTCATTTTAACAATTGGACAAGAAATAAAATTGTTATGTTGCAGGTATATGATGTCATCATTCAATGTGAGGTTTCTATAGGTGTAAAAAGGCACAATCTATTATAACTAAATTAATACCTCAAACTATTAAGTACCTAATTAGGGAATGTGCAAAATCCATTCATAATCCCCAGCGGCATGATGTATGGTGGCTACTACATCTATGTAAAAATTAACTAGATTAGTAATCATATATAAACGGAGGACTAAAAGCGACGTACATGCTTATGAAAATTTAGATTTATCATTGGATCACCGATGTTGCTAGGATAAAAGATGCATAGAAACTGATTTGGATTACTCAATAATTTGGAAAATAAGTCTCATCTGGTGTTATTTGGATAGACAACTCTACATTACAAAGTAATAAATATGTTAATTGGTATCATATAATATAAGCAAAAAATTTACCTACTCATAGTTAGTAGAATAATATGTCACTCACATTGACTTTCTATTCGCATTGGAGGTGTTTCTTTCTTAATTTTTTTCTTTTTCTTCTCATTTGAACTTTTAAACCTTCCACAAATTATTCCCTTTCATTTCTTTCGAAGAGGGTCCAATACCAAAACATCGCACAAAGAAGCCTCATTATCATCATCACTACATCATCAGTAACAATTACACTTGATTGGTATGATGATAGCTGATGATAGTTCGGCCTTCACATTTTCTATGTTCTTCGACACTACTCTTATAGTATTTACATTTTCGATTCACAAACTCATCAATTCAAAAGATTGCTACATTAACATGAAAAATCAATTAAATTTAGACATACTCGGTGACATCGAATGAGATTCTTCACTTACAATCCCTTATTTAGCCCATTTAGTCTATTTTTTCAAACTATAAGTAGATGGAATACACGTAACCAACATGTTCTCAATTAGCACTTTTAAGGCATGACAACACAACTACATTTTTTATTCAAATAATTTGCATTCATAAGAAATTAAAAAGTCTAGAGTCAAATCTAACAATAATTTCACATTGATTCCCCCATACACTTGAGAGCATATAAATAAATTGATACATCAAAGAAATATATTTAAAGAGACTTTGCAAAAATTCTATACTGAACTTATTACAAATAGTGCAGGTATATATTGAAGTGGCATGGTCCGAGATTCTATTATTCAAAATATGCAATTTGGTCTTCCCACAAGAGGCATAATCAGTTTGATTTTCAATTTCTCTTATGTGTTTTGGTTGCTCTTCATAGTAGTAAACAAATTCTACAAGACTTAATGTCTTCTTTGACATATGTTGGAAGACATTATTGGTACTCTCACTTTTTTGGCTTGATGTTATACCACATGTAAATGAATCACAACTAAAAGCTAAACTCTATTTATGTCTAAGGTCGTATAATCTTCAAAGCCAATTGTTATTCTCAATACGCCATTCCTCTTCCATTTCCTTCCAACTAGATTCAAATTTGTCATTCGATGTGCATCTATACATAAGTGTGAAGAAATATTTATCCTTTAAACCTAGCTTGTTGTAAAGATGTGGGGTGTTTTGATTGGCATTTTTCCCAATGTGCCAAGTGCATGAATGATGTTGTGTATTTGGAAGCACCGTTCTAATGGCTTTTGCTATGGTTACGTTTTGATTAGTGAACATGATTTTCAGAGTCTTATTTCCCATAAACTTTAAAAACGTCTAAAATAACCAAATAAATGATTCTATAGGCTTGTCCAACAAAAGTGCACATTCAAACAAAGTATTCTTCCAATGGTTATTAACCCCAACAAAATGTGCACATATCACATTATATCTATTGGTGCGATACGTGATGTGAAACACTAGCACATCGCCAAAACAATCATAATTAAATTTAAACAAGCTATCTCTCCAAAACAACTTTGTTAATCTACTATCTTGATCTACTTGTACAACATAGAAGAACATTAGATTTTGCATTTGCATGCAATGAAAATGATTTATAAGATTTTAACAATCTCCCCACTAATACCTTTAGATATTTTCGTCTGTGAATAATTTTTATAATCACGTAAATTGAAATCCAAGTTTTTGCTTCATTCGACTTCATTTGCTAAAACTTATATGATGTAGTCTCCCTAATGCTAACTTTAATCATGTTAACTAAAACACTGTTGTAAGTATCGGATATTAATCTGGCACATCTAATCAAATGTTTTTGATCTTTTGGAATAAATGGATGATTATATTCAGAAATATACTCTATGGTTTCACAGACACCATTATCAATCTTAAATTTGATATGAGCAAGACAGCTATGTTTAACTTCATACCTCTCATATTTCTTTTCTTTACCATATGAGCTGTTAAAATGCCTCTCATAATTACATACAAATGTCCGTCTGATTATTTCTTCTTTACTATTTCTAAACATAATACCCATCCTCACTCCAAATCTTTTACCAATTGATACACTTCAAGTTTATTTTCCATATTACAAATTCAAAATCTTTTTTCATATTATATTACATGTAAAAGATGGGAAGTTTCATGTTACAATTAAACTAACAAAAAGTAATTAACATAGTGCTTTTATAAACATAATAAAATCTCATCGGTTCAACAAAATATGCTTCACATAGTATAAGTGAAGAATTACTTGAAATTTTTCCATCTGATAAATTTACACATGCAAATTTGCATTCAAAATGTACTAAATTAGAAGTGAAATGACACCAAAACAGTCCCAACTAGTAAGCTTTGAAGTTATGTGCCGTAGGTTTAATCAGTTTTGATCAATATAGTAATCTAACCTAATTACATAAACAACATAAAGTAGATTAAATTAATATCCCCAGTATTGCTTCAAGTGTAAGTGATGTCGGTTGTTTGACCAATCATTTGAAGATTCTAAAAGTGTATATTAGGTCCTCCATATTTAATAAATTTGTACCAATCCACACTGGATGACGACATTATATACCTACAATATAACAATTTTATTTCTTGTCAGATTATTAAAATGAAAATACAAGTATAAATACAAATACGTCTACAAAATATTTCAATTAAAAAATTAATGCTCATCAAGAAATAAGTCTAGATAATTTGAACAATATCTACTAACCTAACTTAATAAATTTGTACTAATTTGCCTATATAGTAAGTCAATTACCAAGTCACATAAATCATTATGTGTTGTTTGCAAAAATGACAAAAAGCAAACAATATTAGAGGAGTATTACAAAGATGCACATTTATACGTAATTACAAAGGACAATTTCCACCAATCCCACCTCATGAACAAAGAGATGTTTATAGGAAAATGAAGAGAACCGAATGTCAAGTTTGCATTAAATTCAAAATTAAAGATGGGGCTTAGGAAATCACAAAGTTTGGAGATGTCCACAATCATCATTTCATTGATGATAAGCAAAAACATTTTATATGGTCGTATTGACATATGATGGATATTAGTAATTGTATTTTGACTTGTATGACTAGGCCGGTATAAGGGTTACAAAAGCATATTTTTATTTTTGTGGTGAACCAAGGGAAAGGAATAATGTTAATTATACGTTATGTGATTGTCAAAATTTCTACAAAAAAAGTAAAAATAAACCTAATTAGTGTTGGTGATTGTTAAAATCTTATCCACTAGTCTTATTGCTTAAAAGCAAATACATTTTAATTGGATAAGGCAGAGACTGACCATTTTTTTTTTGTCTGATGGTATATCTAAATTGGATTATGAGAGTTTTGGAGATGTGGTGATATTTGATATTACTTATTTTACAAATAAACACAATATGATATATGCACCTTTTGTTGGCTTGAATCATCGCTCAAAAAATATTTGTTTGGTTGTGCATTTTTAATGGATAAAACTATTATTTCTTTTATTTGGACATTTTGATCATTTTTAGAGGTAATGGGTATAAAACACCTAATATTATTTTCACTAATCAAAATCATGTTATGACAAATGCCATTAGAACCATTTTCCTAAATTATGATCATTGTTTATGTGTATTGCATATTGAGAAAAATGCTACACTTCATATTGTACAAGCTGAGTTTTCGCGATAAATATTGACACAAGCTTCTATATCATTACTAATCTAAAATTGAAATGGAGAATACTCAGAAACTTATGTGTTGGGAGTGAAGCTTGGGTGACAACAAGTGGTTGGATAACATATATCGACTATGTCATAAATGGTGTCCTATATTTTGCCTTTCGTTTTTTTTGGCGAAAATTAGATCTACACAAAAAAGTGAAAGCACAAATAATGTATTTTAGGATATGGCATGTAAGATTATGATTTATCTGAATTTGTCAGCCACTATGAGAAGCAAGCTAAAAACAGATGCAATGTTGAAGTTGATGATAATTTTGAGTGTACTCGAAGAAAACCACATTATGATTGAAAATAGTGGATTTTGCATGTAAGTCTATACTCATGTCATTTATAGGAATTTCTAGACTTAATTCTTATACATAATATCTAAACGTGTTCTTAGATAAAATAATAATAATAATAATAATAATAATAATAATAATAATAATAATAATAATAATAATAATAATAATAATAATAATAATAATAATAATAATAATAATAATAATAATAATAATAATAATAATAATAATAATAATAATAATAATAATAATAATAATAATAATAATAATAATAATAATAATAATAATAATAATAATAATAATAATAATAATAATAATAATAATAATAATAATAATAATAATAATAATAATAATAATAATAATAATAATAATAATAATAATGGGCCATTGCACACTTATATCGTGGGAATTAGAAGTAGTGAACAAAAGTATTATTGTATATTTTAATCAAAGTAATTTTATCATTTCATATAACCATAAGTTATTTGAAATGCAAGGATGGTTGTGTGGACTCTACAATATTTCATGCAACTAAAAATTATTTGAAATGCAAGGATGGTTGTGTAGGCATACTTTATACATCTTGGTAATATTGTTTTAGTAAGGCTACTGATTTTGTAACATTAGCAGAGTTGGACCAAAGAATTACTAAAGCCATTGCCATCAATATCGGCTATTTCTATGGAAATTGACCTCTCGCAAGTTGCAACCATATTACTTAGACAAGATTACTAAAAATTTGAGTTGGTTCAAGAGCTCCGGAGCTAGAATAATTTGACCATGAACAACATCCACCTAACTCATTCAATATGCGGAAATTCTTGATTTGAAATCATGAAATGAAAATACAAGACAATGAAATAAAGAAAACTCAAAAGGGAATGAAAACAACAAACTCGTAAAAAAAGAAAGCAATACGTAAACTTAATATTCACAACAATTGACATTGTCAAGTTGCTAGTAATTTTGACCAAAAAAAAAATAAAAATTGCTAGCAATTACCAAGCTATTGGTTACAGAAGAAAGGCACATATTATGCCTAATAGGAAATTGTGTTTTCGAAGCTTTCTGAAGCATAAAGATAAATAGCTACAAATCTACTATCAAATAGATAAAATTAAGTATGCATCAAGCATAATTGTAAGAAGTTGCTCCCATTAATTAAGAATCTTGCCTTTCGTTGTTGCGATCTTTATCTGCAATTCAATTGAATTAGTCTCTACCGAACAACACCCATCACTCACTGGACTATCACCGAACTAAACTTTGTTCGACGGTTGCATGAAAAAGCCAAAATAGAATAGAAAAGAAACAAAAGGAGTTGGGAGCGAAGGTAGCTTTGGGAATGAGAAAAAACAAACTAAAATCAAGTTTGATAATAAAATGAATTCTTAGATCATGTGACTTATGCCTATACATGCTAAAACAAGCTCAAAATCGAAGAAAACTGAAGTGAACCTAATTTAGGCACTTTATCGATTAGATTGTGGACAACTTAGCTAGATCGTTTAGGCTCAAAACTTAGGCAACGATTCATGTTAGACTACTATGTCTATTATTATTGGCAACTTAACATATCAGTTCCTCCACAAAAACAACACAAACATTATAGATTTTCGAATATGACACTTTTGGGTTTTCTTCCTAAAATAAATGAGAATAGAGTTGGGGATTCTTACCTCGTGCGGGAGAGAATCTGATTGTGAAGGACGTCGAAACTGGATAAAGAGAAACCCTAATCTGTTGGTGAAGAAAAGTGAGTGGCATGTGAAGGCGGAGGTGGAGGGGGCTCGGCATTTAGCAGTTTTGATCGGCAGGGCTCTTAGGGGAGATGAAAGCGGTGGAGATGCTACTAATATATCCAGCCTTGTAAGCCTCTTTAGCTTCCACTTCAAAATCATTGACGACATGCCAGAACTCAAAATTGGAACCTGAGCCAGTTAGTAGTTTCTAGAGCCTGAACTAAAAGGAAAACGACGGCAATGAGGACAAAGTCGAAGAAGGAGGAAGGGAAGGCTTGAGGTGAGTGAAGGATAGAGAGAGAAGATTACCTCAAAGAGGAAGAGAGGGAACCTCCATTTTCAAACAAAAAGAATATTTACAAAGATGAGAGAGAGCAGCAATAAACACCGGCATTTAATGTTGCTTTTGCTCAGCATTTCCGTAGCCTTCAACCAGAATTAGAGAGAAAAAAATGGGTTTGCAATTTAATTTTTATTCCATGTCAAGTACCATGTGTCACATTATTATTAGATCCACGTGCATTTATATATGCCACATGGGCTGGTGATGTAGTGGTTATAAATCACTGAATATTTTCCCGGTTTTAGGAGATTATAGGATGGAAGTATGATGCTTAAAGGGCGTTTTGGTATTGTTTGTGCATATTTATGAGGTTTTGATTATGCGTGTTTGAGTTTGGATGAATATAATTGAATATGTTTTCGATATTCATATTTGGACTTTGAAGATTGCCAATATTACTGGAAATAGGTTGAATATGTATTAGATGTTCATAAATTAAGGTTGAATGTTCACAAATTTTTATAGTTTCTAGAAAATTTGGATTTCTTTGACCTTTATCCCTTCTCCGATTTTTAGATTTTTTTCCGCTCAGATTTTGAAAAAAGTTAATTCATGAAGTTAAAGTTGAGATTTTAAGCTTCCAATGATATAAATTTCACAAAATTCCAACATCATTTGGTTAGTGCAATGCCCTCTTTAAAAGGACGATCAAACTAGAAATTTGATCCATTTTTTGAAACTCGCGCTAGCCAATTTTGTTTCGTAAAAGTCACATAGTTTGGATCCTTTTTTTGCAAAAACTAAAAACTAAAAGTTGCTCATTAGGGTCTAATTTGATATTTTGGAAAGTTTGAGGGCAATTTTGTGAATTTCATAAAAGGTCATGAAGAATTTGATCGATAGAGGAAAATCAGTAATTTTGACAAACTCTAACAACTCTTTTACGAAATCTCAAAACAAGAAGTTTTAAGAGAAGGAAAGGACCTTCTCTAGTAAAGATTCGGATTAATTTGATGGCATTTTCAATTTTTCCTGAATTTCTTAAAATTGGGTTAGGATCGAGTTCAAATTAGGGGTAGCCAGGCGATTTTGAAAATTTCAAGTATTTCAAGTCCAAATTTCTAGCTCATTTGATAAGAAAGAGAGCTAAGAAGATATGAAGTAAAACAATAATTTTTTTTTTTTTTATCAAAAGAGGAAGTTTTCCCTAATTTAAATATTTTGTTTTCAGTCCATGTAGAACTCTTTTTCTTTTCTTTTTTTATCGAGTAGTTTTCCGTAATCCAAATATAAAAGATCCACAAACAATTCCTTGGAAATGGTTTTTCATCAAACAAACTAACCCTTCATCTTTAGCTTGTCTTTTCAAACCCATTTATAGCCACTAGGAAAAATGCAGTCGAGTTCTTCTACTTTAATAATGTTGTCTGTTTTCAAATAATTTATTATGTGTTTTAAATAAACACAAACGTTTGGGTATCAAGATGAAGACAGGGTAAGAGAAAGTGACCGGAATCACTACTATGCAAGTATAGAGCGATGCTGCTCTTGTTTTATCATGGGCACACCATTGCAAGTATCATTTTGGCATTCATTTGAAATATACAGAGAAATTGACAAGATCTTGCCTTCTCTTTTATCGCACTTTTAGTTGGTCATTTTGGTTCAATATCCAACTAAGCAAAACATTTGTTCATCTACCTCTATTTTGTATATCCTTTTTTTTGGGGGGGTGGGGAGGGTGGAATTTATCTCAAAGAGAAAGTTTGAGAGTATGCTTTAATCTCTTGATACTTCGTTTGTAACAAATTTAGGCAAAATTGAGTCCTAAATTTTCAGCTTCCTATACTACCACAACACTGATGTGTCTCCTTGTGCGATCTTCGTGCCACTGCTTTACACATTGCTACCTGATCACTGATCTCCAAGGTCCAGCTAATTCCCGTTTTCTATGCAGTCTGTCCTAGACATTGAATGAACTTTAGCAAATAGCGGAGTGGCCTTATTGTGGCTTTTCGTGCATCAATAGTATGGAGAATGTTTTGCACAAAGATAATGGTAATAGTTATTCAATTTTAGGGTAGTGCATGTTCTGCGCTCGTGTTCTACATTATCTTTCGGTATGTCCACAAATTCGACCTACTATCCACCAATCTTTTTAGCTTTTCGTTGCTCGTCAATTCGACACTCCTAAGCTGGGCACGCCTTTGCAAGAAACTCTGTGTCAATTCCATTTTACGTTAATGTTAGGTTATGATATGCGAAATATGCACTTGTACATTTTGTGGAAGAATATCTATAAATTGGTAACAATGCACTCATGAAAACTTCTTTGTCAGGGGCTATATTCATCATTGCCTAGCTCTACTTCATTTTGTGGGGGAAGGGCAATGAAACAGAGCAAGTATCATTGTGTCTGACCAAAAAAAAAGGTATCATTGTGAAGGTTGAAGCACTAGCTAAGTACCATGAGAAAGAAGATTTGAAGACGCGGCGTCATTCGCACATAAATAGCGAAAACCTACAAGATTCGCACTAAGATTCATGAGTTGCTGAAGTAAGCGAAATATTTCTTCTTTTGTCTCTAGATTTTGTTTTATATCCTTTTGTTAGGGGTGAAATTTATCTCAAAGAGAAAGTTTGAAAGTATACTTCGATCTCTCCATACTAATTTCTTAACAAATTCATTGAGTTCTAAATTTTTAGCTCCTTACTGTCACAACTCACGCTTTTCATCTAAAAGGGGAAAGACATATAGGTTTAAAGGTATTGCTTAAAATGCAAACCTATGACCTTCTATTAGATGCGAACTCTCTCGAGCCCATATTTGGTGCGATATCGGGATATTTGATGTTAAGTCAAACTGACACTATAAGAATTTTCAAATGAGAAGTCACAACTAACTTATTGAGGCTGGTCAGAAACCAAGTAAGGCATAAAAGTATATCTTATTTCTTACACAACTTGAAAATCTAGGCCTAGGGACTTGATTATAGTAATAAAGCACTTAGTGCCATTTCGATACCTAAACTTGTTCAGTTCAAGAAGATGATTATCAGATAGTCTGCATTGATTTTAAATATATTCTCTAACACGTGAGGTGATCATGTCGATGCGCAATCATTAAGATAACAATCAACAACCAATGAAGCATTAAATAAATTGCAAGGAAAAACAAGTTCTAACGCTAAGAAATAAGAAAAATGTCATTTCTAATTAGGTTAAAGGGAAAGAAGAATCAACATATCAAAGTGCGCAATCAAGTAATAATTGAAATAGAAATACTCAAATAACGACCTAACTTTAGTCTCTAGAAACAATCAAAACCTTATTGTAGAGCCTTAAGAGTTTGTTCAATTTTAAGTATAGTTTTTTCGAATATTTTCTCAAAAAATGGGCTTTATTACACCAAGCCCTCCTTAGAGTTAGAAATAAGGCAAACTCACTAAAGAACAAGCCGAGTGCAAGTCTAACCATGCTAAGTTAAGCCCATAGCCCGTATCATGGCTGAATCTGACTCAAACTTCACTAGAGTTAAACCCAAACTCATCTATACAAAGGGCCATAATCCAAACTTTCAAAATGAAATGAATGAGCTTAGACTTGTTACACCAACTAGAATTTAACATCAAATAAAACAATTCAAGCCCAACAATCTAGATAAACCTCAATCCAGCAAAATTAGTCTAAGCCCCCACTTATCGTGCCTTCCTCTATGCACTACCTACCATCATTTTCTGAGGACGCAAATCAAGGGCAAACAAAGCTTCGACACCGGAACATGAATGCCTTATGTCACGATAAAAGTAATACGTTCATCACCAGACCTCCATTGCTGACTACTTCCAATCATCGAACCACCATCCCTCGACATCCATTGTTGATAAACATTGGGTTGGCCTACCTCCGACCTAGCCCCTTTCCTCTCTCTCTCTCTCTCTCTCTCTCTCTCTCTCTCTCTCTCTCTCTCTCTTTAAAAAAGAATCATAATAGTAATAATAATAATAATAATAATAATAATAATAATAATAATAATAATAATAATAATTTAAATGATTTTCTTTAGCAAATTTTAATAAATACTATTACCACTAAAGCAAATGCTCCTAATGTCTACATGCTATGCAAATTTAATGAAAATTATTTGTTTAAGGGTTAAAAAATTAATTTTTAATTTTCTATGCAACTAAACCCTAAATAAACACCCAAAATTTTTGTGCCAATACTTACAATACTACAATGTTGATGTGTCTCTTGGCCAACATCGAATGTGCGATCTCTATGTTGTTGTTGAACACAATGTTGCCACCGATCATTATTCATAATTTCTATGTAGTACATATTTAGAGATTGAATGAACTTTAGCAAATAGTGAAGTGGCCTTGTTATGGCCCTTTGTGCATCAGTAGTATGGGGAATACTTTACACAAACATAATAGCAAGAGTTATTCAATTTAAAGGTGTTATGTGTTATGCACTCATGATCTGCGTTATTTCATGGTGTGTCCACAGAGAAAGCTCGCTCTACACCGCTTTTTTTTAGCCTTTTCTTGCTCAATAATGACGACACTCCTAAGCTGTGCGCTACTTCGTGAAAAACTCTATGTCGGTTCCATTTTATGGTAAGGTTAGATTAGGATATTCAAAATATGAAGTTGTACAATTTCTACGAAGGACTGTCTATAAATTTGTAATGATGCATTCACTAAGATATCTTTATTTCTTTTCAAATTTCAGATTGATGGGGCTTGTGTTCATCATTGCGGGGGCTCTACTTTGTCCCATGGGGTAAGAGGGAAGCAGAGCAAATGAAAATTATTATGGAGGTTGAAGTAGTAGCCAACTACTGCAAGCAAGAAGATTTAGAGACGCGGCTTCATCCACACGCAAATAATGAAAGCCGACAAGATTAACATAGAGAATCATGAGTTGCCCAAGTTAGTAAAAAATTTCTTCTTTTGCATCTATGTTGTCTTCTATATCCTTTTACAAGAGGGCGAAATTTATCTTAAAGAGGAAGTTTGAGAGTCTGCTTCAATCTCCCAATGCTTCTTTCATAACAAATTCAGGCGAAATTAAGCCCTATATTTTCAGCTCCTTACACCACCACAACCCTAATGTGTCTCATGGCAAGCATCAAATGTGCAATCTCCATGCAATTGCTAAACACAATGTTGCTATTTGGCCACTAATCTTCGAGATTCGGGCTATCGTTGTTTTTTATGTGATACGTGTTCTAAACAATGAATTGTATCAAATAGTGGGGTGGCCTTATTATGGCCTCTTTGTGCATTAATTCTATGGGGAATGTTTTGCGCAAAGGTACTAATAATGGTTATTCAATTTCATGGTGATTTACACTTTGCACTTGTGTTTTGCGTTATTTGTTATTGTGTCCACAAAAAAAAGGCCTACTCTACACCATTCTCTTTAGCCTTTTGTTGCTCATCATGTTGACATTCCTCCATTGGGGACTCCTCTAGGAGAAACTCTATTTCAATTCCATTTTATAGTAACGTTAGGTTAGGATATACAAAATGCAAAATAAAACAATTTTTGCGGAGGATCGTCTATAGATGGCAATGATGCATTTGCTAAGATTTCTTTGTTTCCTTTTGTTGGGAAGCAGATTCCCAAAATGTGATCCGATACTCAATCAAATGCCGAAAACGTATGCGGAATACGAGCCCAGAAAACACATGTTACACCGATCAAAAAGTATATCACATAGTCGAACATATCTTATTATTCATAGATTAAACACCGTCGTCGCAGTCTTATGAGGAATTCTTGGAAGCCTTGATTCCGTTTGTGAAGAGGAGAGTACTGTTTCTTGGGGGAAAAACTTGAAGAGCGTAAAGAACAGAGAAAACCTATTCTTACTTTCTAAAATGCAACAGATCTGATAACTAACTGCTCAGATTTTTCCCCCTTTTTTACAGTAACTGCACTCCTAAATGAGCCATTCACTTACGGGCTGGGTTTTAGCCCAACATGGGAGGATCAGCTTAAATAAGCCCATCAAACATAAAAACCCATCATCTCCCACTCGCACATGGTGGGCCGAACAGAACCCTTTTTTCCTCTGTGCAACATTCATACTAGTGAATAATCCGTGCGACCAGCATACTTTGAGAGCTCATTACCATACATCTGTTAGGAATATATAGCAGTTCATATTGGGCATCACATTTTGAGTAGATTTAGTATGCAGTACCCTAGATCGATCAATCACATTTATTTCTCTCTTGATCTCTTTTTAACAATGATATATATTGTATTCACAATTATGATTATCCCAAAAACAATCATAATTGGTTGACCAGTGAATACAAAACTAGAATGTGATTCTCCAAATTCGATCTTCCTCTTTTCTTGAAACTCTCAATTTTAATTCAATTTATTTTTCTAGAAATGTCCCATTAGATCGAATCAATTCATCAACATTCTAAAATAGCAAACACTAAATAGAAATATTGAGAATAAGTAAGAGTCAAAGGGCACTTAATTGAGGAACTCTTTTCCTTAAGAGTCTCACATGACATAAAAGTTGATATTAAAACTTTTGACACTCTTATTGGTCGTCTCGTGCATACGTACTATGAATTACGTATTACGGTATTAACTCATTTCCCATGGAGCGTATGTCTACACATTCAATATCGTATAGATAATAGTTCAGACATACCCAATGTCTAACTTGAGTTCACGTATCTACTCTTTTCATGGAATTCATTAGAACTCACATCTAACATCATAGACAGATAAAGTAAAATATGTGGATTATTTTACTTTCGAACATAGTAAATATTATGTCCTTATCTTAACACTCAGTTAAGGTGACATATATATTTTAAGTTTGAGCTCTCGATTATCAACTAGATAATAAGCTTAAAAACCGTCTCATCTCTATTTATCACATAACAAATAGAGGTGATTACCCATATAAGTGGACTAATCTTTTATCTGTCCGACATACTTTTTTCAATTTTATATAATGCACTAAGTATTAAGATGCATAAACGTCAAACAAAGACTTATAGGCATTAATAATGAAAACATAAATTCATTAAATGTGAACACTTCAGGGAAATTACAATATTTAGTACATCAACCTCTATGTAGTTCTAGAGATTTCACATTGCCACAAAACACATCTCTAGGTATTGGCTTCGTCATAGGATCTGCTACCATTCTATGCGTAGATATGTATTGTAAGTTCACATCATTTCGTACAACCATATCTTTGACAAAATTATACTTGGTATCTATATATTTGGTCTTGCCATGATATTTTGAATCTTTGGTGTACGCTACTGCTGCTTGGCTATCACAACCAATAATGAGTCTGCAGCATTCTCAATAACACCTAAATGATTCAAGAATCTCTTAAGCCAAACTCATTCTTGTATTGCTGCTGAAAATGTCACGAACTCAGCTTCCATCATGGACAAGACTATACATGTTTGTTTCTTACTGCTCCGAGATATAGTGCCATTATTTAGTAAGAAAACAAACCCAGAGATAGATTTCTTTTCATCTAAATCTCCTTCCCAATCAGCATCTGAATAGCCTTCAAGTTGCATATCCTTTCCTTGGTAACTTAGCGTATAATCAACAGTTCCCTTTAGATACCTTAGTATTCTTTTAACGCTTTCCAATGTGCTTGACCTGGATTGGATTGGTATCTACTTACCATTTCAACTGCAAAATATATGTTAGATCTTGTACACATCATAGCATACATTAAGCTTCCAACAATACTAACATAAGGAACATGTTATATTTGTTTCTTCTCTTGTGGAGTCTTTAGATACATTCTATGGTTCAATCCCTTACCTTTTGCAATAGAAGTATCTATGGGTTTACAATCTTGCATATGAAATCGTTCAAGAACCTTATTTATGTATGTTTCTTGCAAAAAAGATAATGATCTCTTCGAACAATCTCTGGAAATCTTAACTCTAAGAATGTATGCAGCCTCACCCATGTCTTTCATCTTAAAGTTGGAAGATAACCAACTATTGATAGTATTAACAAACTCCATATTGCTTCCGGCAATCAATATATCATCAACATATAATGATATGATCACAAATTGATTTTTAGATCTTTTGATATATATACAATAATCCTCATTAATCATTGAAAAATCATATGCCATTATAGCATTATGAAGACGTATATACCATTGTCTCTACGATTGCTTAAGGCCATAAATCGATCTCAAAAGTCGACATTCATTTTGTTCTTGGCATTTCATAATGAAACCAACAGGTTCTTCCTCTAATTCTCCGTTGAGAAAAACAGTCTTTACATCAATTTAATGTAACTCAAGATCCATATTTGCCACTATTGCCAGAATAATGTAAATCGAGGTAAATCTCACAATAGGAGAAAATGTTTCCTCATAATCAATTCCTTCATGTTGATTATACTCATTTGTCATCAGACGAGCCTTATATCTTTCTATTGAACCATCAACTTTACGCTTTATTTTGAGAACTCACTTATTCCCAATGGCTTTGCGTCTTTTTGGAAGAGCAACCAGTTCCTAAACATGGTTTAACTTCATTGACTCCATTTCCTCTTCCATTGCATGCATCCATTTTTCCTTACTAGGGCAATTTAGAGCATCATTAACATTTTTTTGGCTCATCTTCATCTTGCGAAATAACCATAAAAGTTTCCCCTTCAATGCCAAAACATCAACGGGGAATATTTTTGCAACTTGTTCGCCGTATGGGAGATTGTACACTTTGCACATCATTCCCTATTATGCTCCCACTCATATTAGATAATGACGATATCGTCTCATTAGTTGGTTGTAATTTAGAGTGAGTTGAATTAAATTCATCACTTCTCATGTTACTCTCATTTGGACAAACTCTACTAAGTTCATTATCTTGATCCAAGGTTTCAAATAGTGAGTAATTCTCATCTATTTCGCCATTCTTAGGAAATTCATTCTCTAATAATATAACATCCCGTTATTCGAATTCAGTTATACTCCCACTTTCATGCTCACCTATAAGCACATATCATTTCGAGTGTTTTGAGTATCTTATGAAAATACTCTTCTTGCCTCTAGGACCCAATTTCCCAAATTTGTGAGAGGGCTCATGAGTATAGGTAGCACAACCACATGGTTTAAGAAAACTTAAGTCCGATTTTCTATCTGTCTATAACTCATATGGAGTGGAAGTAATTGATTTGGAATACACAATGTTAAGTATATAGGTAGCAGTTAATAAAGCATCACCCCAAAAGGTTGGTAATAAGGGTGAGCAGTTCCAAGTTCCGGTTCGGTTCCGTCTGGAACCTGGAACCTACTCTCGGGTACAGGTTCCTCAAAATGAGGAACTTGGAACCTACTCGTCAGAACCGAGAACCTGAAACCTACCCTGTCACAGGTTCCATGGTCGATTCCAGGTTCTAACAGGTTCTTTTTTTTTTTTTGTTATTTTCATATTTGAACTATAATGTACGTGCACGTTACCAAAAAAAAACTATAACGTACGCGCACGTTACCGATAATGGGTGTTAGGTAAAACTAGCATAACTTAATCTCCAAACGAGAAATATGTGATTTATAAAGAAAGGCAATCTCCGACGTCTTACTCGCCCCCTTAATTGACCTAGAATATGATAGAGGCGACTTGGCAGAGTGTGTGCAAGGCGTAAGCATCACCTCGTAAGAGGGATTCACTTGTGACATGCCAATAGAAGTGAACTGATGAGGATATTAGAAGAAACAAACAACATTTGGGAGTATATTGATAAAAAAGAAAAAAAGAAAAAAAGTGAGATGATTCTTATTCTATCTTAATTGTGATGTATAAGTTCACCACATCATTTTTTCGTACCATACATTTACGGGAGAGGTTCACTCCCATGGATAACAATCAATGAAGTCTCCAGTATTTTGATCAAGCCTACAAGGACCACTGAGCGTGATCTTCCAAACACAAATGTCACTATTTTTTTCGTCCCTCTTTTGCACATATATATCAAATTTGTAAATATGATGACTATTCAGCCATTGAAAGCTACAAAAAAACAGTGTTGTCCCCTAGAAATTAGGTCTAAATGAGGATCCTAACCGATTCCGAAACCGGTTCAGGTTCCGGTTCCGCGACCGGTTCCGGAATCGGGATCGCCGGTTCTCGGAAAAATGGAACCAGGAACTGGAACTGGTCCTTTAAGAACCGAGAAAGGAACCGGAACCTTCGGTTTGGTTCTCCGGTTCCCGGTTCTACCCGGGAACCGCGCTTACCCCTAATTAGTAAGTTAGCATGTACCATTATGGACCTAACAATTTCCAGTAGTGTTATGTTTCTTCTTTCTACAACACCATTTTGTTGAAAAGTATATGGAATAAATAACTATCTTTCTATTCCTTTTTCATCACATAAATTCCTGAACTCATCAGATAAATATTCTCAACTTTGATTAGATCTCAATACTTTTATTTTCTTATCTAATTGATTTTTTACCAAACTCATAAACTTTTTGAAATAACTCAATACTTCAGATTTATGAGAAATCGAATAGACATATCCAAATCAAATATAATCATCTATAAATGTGATGAAATAAACAGCCACATGCTTTTCTCTCACATTCATTGGACCACAGATGTCAGAATAGATTAAAAGCAAAGGAAATTTATATCTTTTATCTTTTCCAAATGGTTTCTTTGTTGTTTTTCCTATTAGACAATGCTCACATATGAGCAAATTAACTTTTCAATGTTGCCCAACAAGCCCTCTTTGGCTAGTCCATTCATACGTTATTGGCTAATATGATCAACTCTAGCATGCCACGCATTCATATCATTATCATATGAATTAGAATATTTGAAAAGGAAACAACAAACATTGACATTAGCACAATCAACATTCAATACAATAAAACCATCTAGAAACTAACCACAACTATAGTAGTTTGTATTCAAATACAAATTCATACCATTATTATGGAAGTTCATACTAAAACCAAGTTTTACCAACACTTAAACAAACACTAAATTCCGACAAATCTCTGGAGCATATAATTCATCATGTAGGAACAAGATGCGTCCACCACGCATATTTAATTGGCAAGTGTCAATCCCTTTTACTTCAACTCTAGCGTTGTTTCCTACTTAGATCCATTTAGTTCCAGTCGGTACTCGTCAAAATTCCATGAAGGATTCTCTATCCTTTGCTACATGGTTTGTTACTCCCGAATTTACAGTCCACAAAGGATTAGATTTAGTTAAGAATACGGAACTTGATACATAAGCAAAGTTCTTAAGAGTACAAGGGGTGTCTATCTTCTTTGGTTCACGACAGTTGCAAGCATAGTGATCTTTCTTGTCATAGTTATAACATTTCACTCTTAAAATTCTCTTCACTCGAGGACATTTTCCTCTCTTATGTTGGTCAACTCTTAGTTTCTTGCTAGAAGGACTTGATCCCTTGCATTTCCACATTTTGAACAAATCAATGCGCTTACATTTAGAGCTCGAAGCCCCTTCTAAGCTAGGACCAGCACAGCAAATATTTGTTTCCTACTCAAATGCCTTTAGGCGGTCCTCTACTAGCTCAAGGTGATGCACAGCATCCTCAAGTTCTTCCATAACATAGTTAAGAGCCTTCAGTGCTTCTTACTTTTCAAGCACATATTGAATTTTCATATTCAATATTTTACAATTCTCGTCGTTCAATTTATCACCTTTGTTCAATTCAGCAACTATGCTCTTAGTGGCTGATGCCATTGATCTAAACATATCAAACACATATGCACGACTTATTAATGTCTATCATCTATGCATCCATTTTGCACAAACTCATCATATTAATGAATAATTTCAAGTAATGTTTTATAATTAAAATGTCACTATGTTTCCAATCATCATCCAAAAATCCTAATTTGAAATTATCATTAATGTAATCTTTTATACAAAATAGAAGTTCAGCAAAGTCACAAAAACTTTCTTGAACTTCCCACAAAAAATTGTAAATTAACATACTAATTTACAACGATAGATAACATTGAACTTTCAATAATTAAATGTCATTTACACTAAGTAATATATTAAGTGAAAAATATATCAACATAGAAAGAGATATTTACAACTAAAACATCTCAAACTAATCTAAGAAAAAATAAATAAATAAACCCAAATATTCTCATTTATCTCATAAACTGGAAAAGTCTCTTCAATCTCATAGTAAAATTCTTTGAGAATTTTGAAGGCACATTAGTCAACCACAGAAAAACCTTCGGAAAGCCCCCATGCCACCTCTAAGGTGCACTCATTCTGCACCATGTGACACTCAACCTAGGTGGAATAATTTTCATTAAGGCCGGCACCTTCTCAAAATCCGATATAGGATAACCATTTCAGATGATTTCTTCTATCATCTGATTGACCTTGACCACATGTGATACTACATCATCATCATTCCACCAATAATTAGCTAATTTTTTTTTAGCCCTTTAAATCTTGCCTTTTCTTCGTTCGTTCTCGAAAATGTAGGCATGCGTGCAAAACGCATCATGGTTTCTGCAACAAATGCAGAACAAAAATGGATTACTTATAATCCACAATGAACAAAATCTGAAAAACGTAATTTTCCTTTTCTTTTTTTTTTTTGGCTAGTTGACGCAAGTCAACGATAGTCTACGCCGGTCAATGGTCAAAGTTAATGGTCAGCGATCAGTGAGATCAACGGATCAGGTTGGGTTGGGTCAAACCGACTCGTCCAAGTGACATCACCTGCATGTGCGCAGGGCAACCGTCGGCTGACGTCACGATGACGTCAGCTGGCGTGTGCACGCACGCACCAGCGGTTTGCCCCGCGCACATGTGTGTTGCACACACCTGGGAACCGCCTCAGCGCGTGCGTTGCAGGTGCCAATGACATCGAATCTTCTAGCCGCGCGTGGTGGCACGTTTGGCGGCCCTCGGCGGCGGGCCACCCATCGTTTTTCTCATCTCAACGAGAATTACGACCCTGCGCTATCAAAAACAAGTTTCGATTTATGGAAAATAAAAAAAACCAGGGGGAACAGTACAAGTGTCAGGATTTTCCATCCCTAAGCGACGGACGACGGCGTTTCACGAAAATTCAATCAAAAAATAATTTATAAACATCTACAGTAATCGGGAAACATGAATAACATCACTCTGATACCAATGTTGAAAAACAAATTCCCAAAATGCGATCCGATACTCAATCGAACGCCGAAAACGTATGCGGAATACGAGCTTAGAAAACACATGTTACACCGATCAAAAAGTATATCACGTAGTCAGACATACCATATTGTTCACAGATTAAACACCGTCATCGCAATCTTATGAAGAATTCTTGGAAGCCTTGATTCCGTTCGTGAAGAGGAGAGTACTGTTTCTTGGGAGGAAAAACTTGAAGAGCGTAAAGAATAGAGAAAACGTATTCTCACTTTCTAAAATGCGACAGATCCGATAACTAACTACTTAGATTTTCCCCCCTTTTTATAGTAACTGCACTCCTACATGGGCCCTTCACTTACGGGCTGGGTTTTGGCCCAACATGGGCGGACGGACTTAAATAAGCCCATCAAACATAAAAACCCATCACCTTTCAAATTTCAGATTGGTGGGTATCGTGTTCATCATTGCTAGGCTCTACTTCATCCGACAAGGAATAAGGCAAGGAAGCAAAGCAAGTAAAAATCACTATGGAGGTTGAAAAACTAGCCAAGTACCATGAGAAAGAAGAATTGCAAACGTGGAACTATGCAAATAGTGAAAGTCAACAAGATTCACACTGTGATTCATGAGTGGCCTAAGCAAGCTAAACATTTCTTCTTTTTCCTCTACAATTGTATTTATATCATTTTTTAGGGGCCGAAATTTATCTCAAAGAGGAAGTTTGAGAGTACACTTCGACCTTTTGATGCTTCCTTTGTAACAAATTCAGGCAAAATTTAGCACTAAATTTTTGGCTTCTTAAACTATCACAACACTAATGTGTCTCATGGCCTACATCGAATGTACCATCTCCTTGTTGCTACTGAATAGCATCTATTTCGTGTCCATGTGACAAAAGAAGACAAAATATATTGCAAGTCCCTCTAGCTCATCATTCTAGAAGGATTCCCGCTTAAGATTATCGTGCCATGGATTTCTTCACTCAATGGCTCCTCTTGCTCTCCTCACGCACTCCTCTCTTACAAATCATATGGTTTTGCGTGTTTTTAGTCCGATCTTCTAAGAGTGCATGGGAGAGGAGTAAATGACCGGGCCTCGACACCTTGCCCCATGAATTTCTTGTTTAATTAGTCTTGGTTTAATGGGTTTTGGCTTGGTGAAATTTAATCTCATGAGCTATGTGAATTAGGCCACAAACTACAAAAGCCCACTCTTTGTTTCTTTTCTTTCTTTTTTTGTACTTTCACAAGAACAAACACTTGAATTTTCTTTTCTCGATCGCTTCGGCATGGCATGCTATCAAAAGGAAGAAGGCTAGGGTCGATTGGGTTTCCTTGGTCTAGAACAGTGCTATCATTCCGAGAAATCAATTCAATTTCTGGCTTATTATCAAGAATCGTCTTCCCACCCAAGCATTACTTTTGTCCTACGGCAGGATTGATAATGTGGTATGTGTTTTTTGCAAGCTGACGCCAGATTCCATCAATCATCTATTTTTTGGTTGTTGTATCACAGCCAGCTTGGCTTTCTTTTGGGCACCTAGGTGCAACCTCCCTTGGCGCAACATGGCCTGGTCAGAGAACCTTCAGTGGGCGTTGAAGTTTCTCTCCGATAAGGATTTCTATCCTTCCATTGCTCGCTTTTTGTTTGGTGCTCTTTGCCACCTCATTTGGAAGTTCAGGAACGAGATTCTGTTTAGAAACCATATATTGGCGATTCCGACCGTAAAAAATCATCTCCTTAAAATTGTTAAGGACAAGGCCTTAACATTAAAAAATGTTGATGATATCTCGAGAAACAAGAGACTTCAACGTAGCTGGGGGATAGATCCTTGCATTTTCTCTTCTACTCCTATGGATCTCTAGTGTTCCTTCGAGTGGCGCAAATGCTACTATTGGAAGGCTCAACGCTATTGACTTCTCGGTGGAGTTGCTATTTGGTAGTCTGTTGGCTCCAATCGCTTTGCTGTTGACCGCGGATCACTGGGTTGCTGTTCCTAGAGGACGGTGATACGGGCCCGGGGTTCTTAGGTGATTCCTGTTGTTGTTTTGGGTAATGCTGGCTTATAGCCTGCTTTTCCTTCCTTGTTTTCCGCTGCTTTGTTTAGCGGCTATCTTTTGCATTTAGCTCCCTTCCACTCACTCTGACTTGTTGTCTTGTTGAGTGCAAGTTTTGTGGCGCCGGATCTTGTGTATATTGTTGGTTAAAGCTCAATATATTATTACCTTTACACCCAAAAAAAAAAAAAAACACTTGAATTTTCAATAAAAATTCAAGCGCCATCATGAAACTCCGATTTTCATGTAACTTCTACTTAGAATCCTTGCCTAGAGTGACAAATGAAGGGTCGGTGATGGCTTAGGATGATAAAAAAATCGTCAGTTTTTGCTAGAAAAAAGGAGAGAAGATCGAGTGAGTTTTTTGTGTTCTCTTCAAGAGGGCATGAATTGTGTGTGTAGAGGGAATGAATTTGGTGATTGAGAAAGAGGGAGAGGAGAGAGAAAATGTTTTGGCTTTGAGCTTAACTTTCATTGCTTAAGCGTGCATAATGCAAGAGAATCATTTAAATTATAGTTGTTGATAGATTCAAGAGAGAATATTCTCAATCCCGATGTGGTTTAGCCAATCAATTCAAGACGTTTAAAATTGATGAGTTGGCATGTAGAGAATGGTGAGGATTTTGGCCAATTAGAGGACGCTAAGTGGCATGGAAATTACGGTTAAGATGGGGGGCTTCTCTTTGGGCGCCGATTATGGGCTTGGTTGGCCGGGCCCAGGTTCTCATGGACGTTTCTTAAGTTCAATAATTGCCTTGCGTGGTTAGTAGGTCGTTATATTATATTAAATGGGCCCCGTCTGAATAAAAAAAGTCCAATTTAACTTTAACGTCAAAGTCAATCAGTGATTGTCAATGATGGTCTCAAAGTTCATGGGCTCCCGAAAATCGGGCCTAAGGTCTTTAAACTTTATCGTCCCTAGATAAAATGTGCAGAATTGTAGAAAATAATGACCACGATGAAACGACTGTGTTTTCTATCAAAGATCAAATTTCTCGGTTTAATCGAAAAAACTCAACTTTTGACCTATGCATGAAAATTTGTAATTTGAGATCCTAAATCTATATGCAGAGATGGAAGGGCAAAGACATCCATATACAGTGCTACAATATCTATGTATATAATTAAAGGTTCACTTTCTTGGTCTAACTTAAAAAGTTAATCGAAAAGTCAACTTTTCAGTTTATTTGCAAATGATTTAACAAAATGCGATTTAAATCCTAAAGAAATATGTAGATAGGATGATAAAAGAAACAGGGGGTATTTAGGCCTTTATTTTGTGATGCAACTATTACCAAGATGAGGAACATTGGTTCATTTCTTTTATCTCAAACACGTGAAATTTCATAATTTACTCAACTTGAGCGTTTGTATAGATAATATGAAGTATTTTGCAAAATTAACCCAAACTGCAGTTACATAACATACCAAGACAGGGAGCTATAAGATATTCGAGAAAACCGATTTAAACAATAAAACTTTTGATTAGATAATCATTTCTAAAATGACAAGCGATATTCAATTCTGTAGCCAAAGAATAGGTGAATCCCCTTGCTTAGCCGTTTTGAGCGTTTTGTTTCCATTTCGTTCAATCCAGTCAAGTGATCAACCCCCATACTAGGGCAAGGCAATTAAGACCGTTGATTGAGAATTCTGAAATAATGCCCATAGTGGGGCAAGTTGGTACTGTTGGGATATAATATGCGGAATTACCAGAATCTTGCAATTTACGTTAACGCGAAATCATTAGAGAAAAGTAACGGGAAAAATAAGGACATTAGAAATTTACGTGGTTCGGTCCAAAGATATCGTACTACGTCCACGAGAGAGCCTAACAAAGAAATAATCCACTAAAATCGGAGAATCAGAATTTACAATCGCTCAATCGCTTAAATGTTTCTCACATCTAGATTTAACCCCAAACCCCAAGTGTTTATAAAATAAATAATTCTCTTGGATATAAACTCACGGTACAAAATTATCGCACATTCAACCTCAAGATACAACGCTCTACGTACGCCTGATTCGCGTATGTACGAAATCGCGTATCAAAGTTTCACGCGGAATTTTTACTCGGCGGACGTGCGGCTTCACTTTCTTCTCGGCGGCGTGCGGCCTCTTTCTTTCATAGGTCTTCGGCAGCTACGAACAGAGAAAAAAGAGTTTCGTTTCTTCTTTTATACGTGGGCCCAGAAGGTCAAACCTTTGACCTGGACCCACCAAGATATTGGCTTCTTCACGCATGCGAAGGACGTCTTCCTTCGGATGTGCGTGTGCCCAGAAGTGGGACCCACCCTTTTTTTTACACGTGGACTTCAACAGCTTCTTTCTTTTCGTATGGTTGCTGTGGCGTCTTTCAGAAAGCAAAGAAGACTTCGGCAATTTCACGATTCCGCAGCTAAGAGGAAACTTTCCTCCAAATTTAAATAATTATTTTATATTTCCTCTTTTATAATCCTTGCGAGTCCAGCAAAATTCAAAACTCGAGTCATAATTTAACAAGTACTAAGGACATTCATGGACAGCTATTACTTTTGAAAATCCCAAAAGAAAAGGTAAAAAAAAGAAAAAAATAGCCCGGCATGAAAAAGCAATTGCCATTCCAAAGTAAAGGCAAGTGGGGGGAGGCACCAAAACCAGGATGATGTGAAATAAGCAAAGCAAGGAATGATCAGCAAATGACACCAAGTTAGGAAATTGATGAGATATGGTCAAGGTACCAAGACAAGCGAAAAGAAACACCTTTCATTATCACAAAGAACTAACGCACAACACGGCTGCATGAGTTCTGTGCTTTCGATCCTTCCCCCAAGGATCAACCTTTCAACTTTATACTTAGCCAGATGAAAATCGCGTCTTCGGAGGAAGTCTGCCCGAGTAGGAATATTTACCTCAATCAAAACAATTTTCACATCTAAATCAATGATTTGCCCTAAGGAGATGTACGTCACTAGAAAATCGTTATAGAACATACTAGTGTGCGTGAATCTTGAGCCTTCCGATCCCCAAACAGAAGGTATCCTCTTTTCCATTTTGACAACAATGGCCCAAACAAACATAACGAGCTTACTGTTAAGACAAGACCTTTGGAATAATCAGCAAGTACACAATTGTGAGGGTGTTCCCACCTAAGGAATATGCTGATGACGAGCCTTTCGACAATTTGAGCGGCAAAGTTGTTGAACAACTTATCTTGAGTCACAAGAATAAACTATATGGACCGCTGAACATATTTTAGGACGCATGAAAATAGAACTCTTTCAAGGATGGGACGAAACCAGCGAAAATCTTGGATCTGAATAACTTGATCGCTAACAAAGCGATCCTTCACTTATTACATGTTTGATTGAATGACTATCAACTAAACTTAAAAGAGGAAATGATTTATGCATAGATTGCATATCTTATTAGTGTTGATTTAATCACCGAATGATATGCTAATATATGCGTAGGTTGGATGTCAGATTGATGTTTGAGTTGATAATTGAGTGATGTATGCGTGTTCTAACCCTATGACATGACCCCTCTTATCTGTGTTTGTGTTCCCGAGAAGGATAGGTCAAAAGTAGACCAGAAAACCAAAGCTTTGGACCGAGCCTGATGGCTAGGCGCTCGCCTGGAATGAGTTGGGTGCCCGGCAAATGACCCGAGAGCTGTCCAGGCTCCTGCCCGAGAACCGGCCCAAAAGTGCCCGGGCACCCATCACCTTGCCTGGCTTACGGCCCAGGAGCCTGGGCTTTCGCGATCGGCTGCTCGGGCCGCTTCAGACGCTCGCCCAACGCATCCTTGGATCTATTCCTCATCCCCAGGATTGATCCGACTCCGATTGTGGAAAGAAATCAGGCCACAGAACAACAACAAACGACCCATAACCCGGAAAATGAGTCTAAGGAGGTCATTCGTAATCAAGTCCTGGATCCGATGATCATAAAGTTACTCAATAGATTGGTGTCCTGGGTCTAGGTAAGAATGTCTCTCCTACATTAAGACCTTGAACTTATCGGGTTCCCAATCGACTTTGGAATAGGCTGATGTTGACTCCGAATATATAGGACCCACGGAATTTATTATTGCATCGGACACAATTTGGATTTGGGAGAGCCCGAATAGGTCTGGACCAATTCTACCAAAAGAGAGCACTTTCCCGTACATTGCGAATCCAATGACAAACCTATGAAATTGTTCCGCGTTCAATTTGGTGCACCCCTTTTTTCCTGAAAAGAATCTTCAAATTGAATTTCTTTTTAAGAGATTTGTCTGGATTCCTACTCGAATCTAATGCAAAAAGTCTTGATTCATTGACATTCACCAAAAACTCGCTGGTTTGAGTAAACTTTCCAATGAACTTAATCTCATGTGATAATTTTAGTACAAAAGATCCACTAAGGCTATGTTTGGTAGTCTGGATTTTTAATCAGAATATGACTGGATAGGATAGGATATGAAATCTTGAGATTTTTTTTATATCTAGTCCATCGTTTAGTGAATCGTAGTATTAAAGTCGGATATATTCATACCATATCATGTATATTTTTTTAATATAAATGGCATATCATTATAAGTGAACCTAAATGTTCATAAACGGAAATTGTGAAAATCTTTCATAACATTATTCCTTAATTTATTTTTATTTTATTTTTCCTTTTTTTATATTATTTCTTTTTTCCCCTTTCATCATTCTTTAATAAATTTTATTAAATAGTAAACTGTACTAACATACGTAAAATACAAAAATACCTAAAATATATAATAAATATAAATATTTAATTTATAGATTGAATGTTTATTATAAGATATAATTAAAGTTGAATATATAAATTAAAATAAGATTAATTTAAAATAAATTTCTATTTTTTTCATTTTTAATTTCTTAAATTAGAATTCAAATATTATTTATTTTGAAATATAATTTCAATTTTATTAATTTAATAAGTTTGTTATTCGAGAAAAATAACTTTCCTATTATAGACATTAGAAATACTATCCACATTTATTCCATCTCCCCCATGGGATTATTTTGTCTTGTCTAGATTCTCCTTATATCCGACTTTATACTGTCCTGAGCGAGCACTAAACGTAGGATAGGATAAATCATATCATATCCTGAATTTTATCCTGACTGCCAAACGCAGCCTAAATGGCTTAGCTTTTAACCTCTTGTGTTAACTATGTGCATATTAATATAAATGCACTTTCCAATTGAATTCCAAGGTGGACTTACTCTAGTGGTCGAGAAATTAAAATTGCCATGGAATAAAGACTTGTAAAGTTTGATAGGAATCAAATCCAAGAGTTGCAATTCAAATTGTCATTGTAAAATCCAGAGCAAAAGATTCTACATTTTTTATCATTTCACTCGGAGAATCAGCCAACCTCTCCTTTATATCATATATGCTTTCGTCAAGAATGAAAAATTCCTCAAGTGGGTTTACAACAAAAATAGAAAAAGAAAGTTTTTATTTTGGACAACAAATACCCAAATGCCAGGTGGCCATCTTTGTCTCATATCTCCCTCCCATAAGGAATAAAGTTAAGGCACGTATCTTAAAGAATCACCACAAACGTATGCCTATAAAAAAAAGAAACTTGGGAATGAAACCATCATATTTCCGATTGACTTAAGTTTTCCTAACTTGCTTGAAATTCTTCATACCTACTCCCTGAAAATGTCAAGATTCATTCTTAATCTCCAATACTCTCTATCAAAAAAACCATCGTTCAACCTAGGCAAACGGAGCCTATCCAAGGACACTAGCCAGAGACCTGCCGCTGCGCCGAGAATTTATCGACCTAACACTGAGGAAATGAGACGGGTGTTTGATAAGTACGATGCCAACAGAGACGGGAAGATCTCGAAGGAGGAGTACAAGTTGGCGATGGGGGCCCTGGGCCAGGGAATCAGCGATCACGAAGCGACCGAGGCGTTCCAGGTGATGGATGCCGACAAGGACGGGTCTGTGGACTTCAAGGAGTTTCTGGAGGTGCACGGCTCGGGGGGCGGGATAAAGAGCTGCGACATCGAGGGCGCATTCCGAGCGTATGACCTGGACGGGGACGGGAGGATCAGCCCGGAGGAGCTGTGGGAGGTGATGAAGAGCCTGGGCGAGAAGTGCAGCTTGGAGACTTGCAAGAGGATGGTCCGTGGGGTGGACGCCGACGGCGATGGCTGCGTCAACATGGACGAGTTCATGTACATGATGACTCGTACCATGAAGCAGTGCTAGCTAAATCGCTGAGCGGTCAAGGTTTATAGTTTTATTTTTCAAATGGAACGTGTACTGATCGTAAGCGGGACATACAAAGGATAATAAGTATGTCAACTTATAAGCACATCGTGGTTAATTTGGTGACATATTAGGTTCATGTGCTTTTGTTGTTTGGATTCCAGATGGTACTTTTATTAGGCGGTCAGTAATCGCAATTCGAATCATTGTATCGCATGATTTTACGAGCAAAAGCACATAAGCGTCATGCTCAATTGCTGAAAAGTCATTTTCTATATGGATGATAAATCGGATGAATGGCAAGTTAATTTCAAACTCATTAATTTCAAGAATTGGCTCTCTTTTCTTTTTTTGATAACAAGGCCAAGGGAGCAAACCACACTAGGTGTTATCATAGGGTTTTGCACTCACAACGGGATCTTATGCACTCATGATCTGATTTGAGATTGGTAACGTGAGATCATAGTTGACTATCTTTAAAGCTTAAAATATTAGATGAAAGTGTGATATATTATTTAATATTCTAATACTTTCCATCACGCTTAATTTAGTCTTTTACCCGGTATTAAACGTGAAAAATTTAATTAGGAAGGCAAAAACCTCCGGCTCTTATATTATGTAAGATTTTATGAGATCACAACTGATTATTTTAAAAAGTTTAAGTTATTAGATGAAGTCGTCACTTATTATTTAATGTTCTAATAGGTAAGTCGGTGATCCCATCCTACCATGATGATAGAGGCTGGATGGATGGCTCCGTTCGGATTGTTGGCTGGTGTGTTTCGGCCATGCTTTTGTGTTGGAGGTTGCGGGCTGTGAAGCCTAAAGCTACATAAATCAGCCTAGAGCCCACGTATGCATCAGTGAAACTCAGTATATAGACATCTTGCATGTGAAAGTGAGGATGTGGATGATCGACTATATGACAGGACTCAAGAATACAACAAAATTGACCTTAAACGTTACACAATTCATATGAACAATTGATACATTGTAACTAAATTATTTTTTTACTAGTTGCTTCACAAATATCCTAAGGAACAAACTCCTAATTAAATATATGTAGAAATAGGATAATAGATCAAACCATAACAGAAAAAAAAAAAGTTTTGAGATTCCAGCTCCACATATGAGTGTGGATGGGGCTGTGACTGTTCCTTCTCTCATGCGTTCTCTACTTTATCAAGCCAACTTATACTTTTCTTGCACAACGCTTACCCTCTCTTACTAAATATCTCGAAACAAGAACCTCTACCTACGGTGATTAAGCATTTGATTGAGATATTTTATAATATTCAATATACCAATTGTTTGGTAAAAGTGTCAAAAAAGTCTTAAACAATGCCAATTCAGTTCTAAACCTCTTGACTTGGTACCAATTTAGTCCAAAACCTTTTATTGGTGTCAATTTAATTCTAAAACTTTTGACTTTGTATCAATTTAGTCATAAATCTTTTGATCTAATGTTAATTCAGTCATTCCGACTAATTTTGGCCGAATATTGCTAAAATGGACACCGGTCATCTGACATAGCATAGCCGACATTGACGTGGCTAACTTTTAATAATATTTTAATATTTTTTAATTATGTAATTATTTATTTTCTTCTCTTTTCTCTTTTCCTTTTTTTTTTCTTTTCTTTTTTTTTTTTTTCCTTCCTTTCCTCCTTCCTTTAGCCGGTTGCTGGCCGAGCAACTAGCCAAAAGCAGGGGCTTGAGCCCTCATCAACGGCAATGAGGGCGACCTCGTGTTGGGAGGGCTCGCCCTCGCTAGATTTGGCGAGGGTTAGGCCTTGCCAGCCATGGGCAAGGCCTAACCTTGCCCTAGCAAGGTCGGGCCTCGCACTGCCTCACTTGCCTAGTGCGAGGCCACCCTCACTATTGCTAGCAAGGGCTCGAGCCTCACTAATGGCCAACAAGGCTAACCAGAGGCTGGCGAGGTTGACCTCGACCTTGCAGGCCCTCACCTTTGGCTGGTCGCCCAGCCGGCAATCGGTTGGAGGAAAATGGAGGGAAAGAAAAAAATAAGAAAAGAAAAGGAAAAAGAAAATAAAATAAATAATTTAATAAATAATTCGAAAAAATATATCAAAATATTATTTAAAATTATCTATGTTAGCACTAACTATGTCACATGAGCCAACCGATGTCCATGTCAATAATATCGGGTCAAAGTTAGCCGGAAGGGTTGAATTAGTACTAAATCAAAAGGTTGAGGACTAAATGGACACAAAATCAAAAGTTCTAGAACTAAATTGATACCAATAAGAAGTTTAGAACTAAATTTGTATCAAGTAAAAATGTTTAGAACTAAAATGGCACCGATAAAAGATTTAAGAATAAATTAATCAGCACAAATACAAAAAATTGAGAACTTTTCTGACACTTCTTTTCTAATTGTTTCTATGTTACGCGTAATCATTACTTTGAAAATTGAATCATTCCACATTAAGTATGCATAGTAAAGCTTCTGAAAGCAATAATTGACATGACCTCCTACACATGGTCTAGTTTTAATGCTAGAAATCAAATTTTCATGAGAGAGGATGCGTCAAGCATCTTTCTGTGGAAAACATTAAATTGACGGTAGTGTCGCCATTAAGACATCTCTCTTTCTTTAATCTCTTTCTCCGACTGTGCTCGGAGGCGGCGCAATCCGGTTAGACTGGTCAACCTCTTCCTTAGCCAGCTTTCGTCTTTATTGGGGGCTAATTCGCCACGTGTCTCAACCCCATTTGCTCAATGACAATGAAAAAAGATTTCAACCCATGTGATTGACAACCCTAATTCACGTGGCGGAAAGCCACATTTCTACTTAATCTACTCCCTGGCCATGTTGCTTTCGGTCACTCGATCAAACCACTCCTTTTGTCCTGCCTTGATCATGGGGACTTTCTTTAATTGGGGGATCAAAAAGTGAGTGCCTTGTCCAGTTCATTCTCTGCATCTTAAGCAAGAAGTGGGTGGTGCACGAGAGTCTCGCTTCCCTCATTGGATTCGCCTGAAAAATCGCTATATTGATTATGTAAACTTTAATGTTGAAGTGCATGTGTAAGTTGTATTATAATATCCCCTATGAGAGATTTGATGTATGAGAGATTTGATGTAGTATGTAGTTAATATTCCCGTTGGTCTCTAATCTATTGGTTTAAGAAGTTTTCTAGTATCTGTGAGCTTAACTGGATATGTCGATGAGTTTTTAGTAATTCCCAGATAAAAAAGTATTGAGATTCTATTGAATGTCTAAGGAAGTGACAGAGCCATGCAATAATTATAAGTGAGACCCTCCAATGTGTATTGGCTTTGGCAAATAAATTGAGTTTTTGCTGTCCATCCAAGTATCTAGCACTAAGTGATTATCAATACTAAGAAAATTTTTAACGCATTGAGAAATTACTCTCACTTAGACCATTCCATGTTTTTCAACACGAAACTATATAGGTGAATCCTCTCACTCTCTACGTATTGAGAAATTACTCTCACTTAGACCATTCCATGTTTTTCAATACGAAACTATATAGGTGAATCCTCTCTCTCTACGTATTGAGAAATTGCTTTCACTTAGACCATTCCATGTTTTTCAACATGAAACTATATAGGTGAATCCTCTCTCTCTACGCGCCCGGGGGTGTGCATGTCAGAGTATGTGAAGTTGCAATCTAATATGATGACACTATATTGGTCATTGCCTTTGGCTAGTGACCTCCTCTGCACAAGCAACACGTTAGTGGTCACGAACCTCTAGTGTTGTTGATGGAAAATCTCTCTCTCTCCCCCACTAACACCGACGAAATTGGTGGTGGTCCTATTGCAAATAGATATTTGGTATTCAATTTTGTGTGTTATTTTTCTTAGAGTACGAGATTATATAATGTAGTGTGGTAGAATTCTTAACTCATCATTAGGAAAAAGAACGCCAAAAGTGTCATAACTTTTATACGTTATTCATTGAGTTCCTTTTTTTTCAATCAAGAATGTCACAACTTATGTATGTCGCTCACTTAAGAACCATGACTTCTTAATCCATCACTTGAGTGCCATGAGTTTTTTAAAATGTTTACCACGAGTGCTACGTTACGTCGGATTTTTGACACTTGGGTGAAATGTTTTAAAAAGTTATAACACTCAAATAATCAATCGAAAGCTATAGGACTCAAATGAACTTTTTTTTGAAGTCATGGTAGTAAAGTGGCCGAAAAAAATGTTATGGCATTTAAGTAAGCACCATACAAAAGTTATAATACTTGTGATTGTTGAGAAAACCTTTTAATAAATTTTGAATTTGACAAACCTTCCTTGGTTATCTTGAATCTGATAAATGCATAGAAGTATCTTCCTACAAGAATTACTCATGAAGAGAAGTTTATTCAAATTCAATATATTGTTGTTTGAATATCGCGGCCATGAAGAGAAGTCTAAATCTTCAAGATATTCAGACTCTATCTAATGTTGCTCAAATGCCGTGGCGGAAGATAATTACGTTGGATATCATCTTGCAATAACGTGGACATCAACAATATGGATATCGACAATGCTTGTCTATGGAGATCGTCAGAATCGTCAAATATCTTGAGAGTCTACTAGAGCTGGACAATATAAGAATCTAAAATTTACATGATATGTATGTACGTATGTGGATATATGTGTATTCATACGCAGGCCTCATTGATTTTAATTACACAACTAGTAATTTGGCTATGATTTCTATATAAAATGCAACAATTAATCTTAAATCTTAAGAATAGTTTTGCATTGAAATCTTTTAAGTCAATTGGCTTTGTAAAAAGAAGATATCGAACTTCTAAGCAAGACATCCATATTAATTAACAATCATTACAAAGACAAGTTGCTTTCCTGAATTGAAGAACTCTACTTATGGAAACTAGAAATTTGCTTGTATGTTAGACCAAATTAATGCGGATTTAAATCTTATCTCTCAACGGCTACTCAATCTTCTTTACGGCTTTCGTCCAATGGATTGATTGGAGAATTATCTCTGAAGATTGTCTAACGCGTGGAATGGAAGCAAAGGAGTATAAAAGGAGAACAAGGTGCCGAAGAGCAAAGTGAGGTCTAGAATTATTCCAAAATGCAAGAGAACTCGACCTTTTATGCTTTTTTTGAGCTACAAAAATTATAATCCTTGAGAGGCATTGAAAAGATATTGAGCAAGATAGAAAGGCCTATCATTTACTTGAAGACTATCACTCACTTGTGTAACCTCTTATTGAATGACTAGTGAAATCCAGTTATTAGCCTATTAGCGTGAGAGGCTATTAGCTTACTCTACAACCGAATCGCTATGAGTTTTATGTGCAATTTTCTCTATTTCTAATCTCTTGTTTGCTATTTTTGATAGACTTTTGCATACTAGTGATCATTATATCACTATCAATATTCAGACTTTGACTCTTGTGCACCGGTGATCATCGGTATTCACACTCAAATTTCACTATTCTCATCTTAACTATTTTTATTTCCACTTTAGATTGTCAATTATTTTTAAAATTATCTATTTATCTCCCTCTAGGTGATATTGCTAGCTCCAATAGTGATGTCTTTATCCCCCTCTTTATTATTTAATTGTTGATGTATCAACCATTTCGATTGATAAATAGATATATCAATTTACCGTTCAAATTTCAAATGGAGAGAGACTCAATCTTGTTTTGGGTGTATTCTCACAATTCACACCAATAACAGATTTTCACTCGTAATGACTAAACTCACCTAAAGAGAGCTATTCATGATATCAACCATGTTTGAATTTACTTTTACCTTTTTACTTTTTGCTTAATCTATATCGTATGGTGCACTCCTTTCGATTTTTTAATCTAAAACGTCATCAGCTCCTGACATAAACGGCGAGTTCTGCAGTGGTACGTAAATGGTATCATCGGGCACGGTGGCGTGCCACCATGACATAATCGAAAATCGTTTATAGAGTCGATTGAAATCCCAATTTCTAAGAGATTACCAGCATCTCCCTTGTCTAGCTTAATGCAGATACATCAAAAAATCAATTCCACATGCTAATTGGATCTAGATGATTTATACAAGGGGAACTTCTACATTTTTGTGCCCCAATGGACGACAAAGTTATTGTGGGTGTCATAAGCCATCCGATCTGAGTGTCAGCCATTTGATGCGATTCATGTACTAAACTGAATCTGGAACATTAAATATGATAGGCTTGATATCAGTCTTTCGTGAGTTTCACCATATTCAACAATTCAAATGTAATTTAATATATTTAAGTTCAATGAAATAACTTTTCCTAATGAACACATCCATATGTATACTCATCTAAAACAACAAACGTATAAAAAGAAAAAAATTTGGATGCAAAGGACAATCCTCAAGGGAGCACAATTAATTGGGCGTGCAAAGTCCTTTGGATCAGGATTGCCTACAAAAGCCAAATGTCCGAATTTAATCAGTTTATGCGGCGGCTTATAGGATGTTTCATGCTCTATATAATAAGGTCTCAATGCATACGTCCGTGCATTATAAAACCAAAAAGAAAATAAGAGTAAATAAGGAACAAAACCTGAAGATTTTAAGGGAATTATTAAGGCAGAGGCAAAAGGAAAAGAGAGAGAGAGAGATGCATGTGGGATAGCCATGGCTTTCCCCTTGCTATGAACATGGAAGAGAAAACCATGTGGGGGGTAGAGCATGAGGTAGTCTTAGGAAAGAGGAATCTCATTGTCTCCTTGGAAAAGAATACATTTCATGGATGTATGTGACGGCAACCACCACGTTCGATGTGGAAAAACATATTGTGCGAAGTGAGCTCGATCCATTAAGTTCAGTTCTCTGCGCTAATTGATCATGGATTAGTTTGACTGGCACTTTGACTTGGAACGTAATCAGGAGTCAATGAGCTGGCTGTGGCCATAGATCGGAGGAACACGTGGTTTCCAAGTTTGCTTTCGGGAACTTTTGTTGCCCCTCGAAGTAACATGCTTTTGTTTCGTTGGACATTGTGTGGAAGTAGTGGAAGGTCACTCTAGGGTTAGAGCATGTGTGATTATTCAAATCGGAGCGACCATTATTATGATGGTTCGAATATGCTTAACAAAGGTACTAAGTTCCACGGGGTTTATTTTGGAAAAAAAAAAAGGAGCTCTCTTTCTAATTATGAGAAGAATTTGGTGAAAGAGTGCCTCAAAGACACTGGTTAAATAACTAACTAAAGGAACTTTACTATTTATAATGCATCGGTTGTCATATTTGACCTTGTGTTTTGCACAATGAATATTTTGAACTTTAACTTAGTTCAAATTAAGAAGTACTCGAGGTACTTTTTAATAGGACTCCAAAGAGAAGTAGAATATAATTGTGATATGTGAGAATAAGATAATCCCGAGATGGTATATCCATATATGGATCTTTCCACGCAAAGAACTTAAAAGTATAGATCTTTCGTTAGGCTTAATCTGAGTTTGACTTAATTACGAGGTAAGTAGTCTTGTGATATGGTCATTTGATGTAATGTGTGACAAGAGAGTCTATTTGCCACTGGTATCTAGATTTATTCGTCCTCTTGCTCTTTATCATAACTAAGGGAAAATATGACCCTACCCCAATTCGATTTTACAGTTAAAAGGGAAATTTACCTCCTTAAATAAATTCACAATCAGTAAAATATTGTAAATTCTGTTTTTTCTCATAAGTTTTTTGTATACGGCATCATATTAGAACATAGCCAAAAGAAATAACATGGCTAGAATATCATAACAAATACGTCCAACACCTCATCCTCTATTTAATTAGATATAAATAGGCACTCCCACTTCATTGCCACTTTGAAACACCGTCCACAATTACTAGGCAAAGAAACAATCCCATTCTCTCCATTTCTCTCACACATCCTTCCTCCTGTCCACCCTCATTACCCATCCGAGACCACCTTGAAAAAGAAAATCACAATCCAATGGCATGCATAGACACGTACAATTCCGACCAGCCGCAGTACAAGGGCGTACCGATGAGCCCGAGGATCTCCTTCTCCAACGACTTCGTCGACCTGAACCACTCAACGAAGCAAGATGCAACGAGGGGTCCCAGATCAGAAGCCGCAGCAGCCGCATCCGCAGACTTTGAGTTCTTCTCACAGTCGTCTTCACCGTCGGTTGCAGGCTTCTCCATGATGAGCGCCGACGAGCTCTTCTTCAAGGGAAGGCTGTTGCCTCTTAAGGACGCGATATTCCCAAAGACGACTCTGAGAGATGAGCTTCTGATGAATGAGGATGAAGATGATGATGGCGTGTTTGTGAAACCCCCAAAAGGGGCAAGCGCAAGGTGGAAGGGGATCCTGGGCCTGAAGAAGACGAGCCACACTGCGTCCAAGAGATCAGTCGAGACGATCGGCGATGAGAAATTTGTTGAGTTTGAATTCAACAGTGATAAGTGTGATCTGGCCTCAGATGATCAGAAGATTGTCACTCCTGGCAAGGCATCACCGGTGAGTACAATTTTCTGGGTAAAATAAGGAAAAATATTTATTAGAAGTTTTACATGTGAAATTTATGACATAAGTCTTGTTACGTCGAGAACCCGCGGATCTTGTTAACCAGCATATTGCGACTCTTGGTCGAGCCCTCTCGAAAACAGACTAATTACCGATCGAGAGTCATGTCTAATTAATGGTCTTCCGAACTCGATGCAGGGAGCGATGAATCATGGAGGCTCGGGCCGCAGAGACACTAAGATGGTATTATAGGAGATTCAGCTGGTGTGGTTGGGTTGCCTTGTGTTTCGGTGGTGTGATTCACTGCTCGTTCTGAAGTTAGTGTAAGTCACGTTTGGACAAGATTGGAGATGTCAATGTCGCATTAGCACTTTGAGGCTGTCTTTTCTTTTCCTTCTTTTTTCTCGTTTTGTATGGGGGGCCTTTAGTTTTCCTCTTCGAATTGAGTGGAGATGTGCCAATGTAAATTATCTCTTTATTTTGTCAATGAATGTGCAAATCTGATTACCGTGAAAAGCAAAGGCTATTAAAAATAGAAGGACTACCATTTGGTTCCGCTTCTGATTAGAGGAAAGATTTTTCGAATTACCAAAAAATCAACATCTTGCATTGTACTTTTCGCATATAGGGAATGTACATTTCTATAAAACCCAACAAGCTGGGACTTGCCAAAGGATGGAGGAAAATATGACACAAAAAGATAAATATGGAAAGAAAGTAGCGAGAAAAAACACGAAATGGAGTGAAAAATAAGAAAGAAAAATGAGAGAGTCAAATAAATATTCACCATTGATTACTTTTGGAATTAAGATATCGGAAATGGGATTAAGTACAATGAAATAGATTTCATTTCCCATGCCCCAGTAAATGTAAATAATTTCATATCTAATAATCCATCTAAGTGTTGACTCACATTTTATTTTTTTTCTGTTGATATTCCAAATCTCTGATATTCACCGGTCATCGTAAAAAGAAACCAACATATAAAAGAAACCAACATATATATATATATATAGATAGATATGAACGTTGGGATAGATCTACCTAAGTAGCTGTCTTGGGGGGTCGGGGAAGATCATGGACATGAAGTAAAATCCATATGAAAAAGAAAAAGAAAAAGAAAAAAATCCTTTCCGTTGTGTTAATGATACCAAGTTGCAGATCAAGAGGATCAATTTCAAATCCGGTTTCTGATTCAGTGAAGGAATTGAAATTCGATATGACAGCTGAGCCACGAAGCTTGCTTAGTTTAGAAACCAAAGGAGGAGGAGCACATGCTCTCTTTTATCTTATGGTCAACAAAGTGATTTGATGCCCCCGACTCCATGTCTACTCCAAATTAAAGAATCACCCTTGATCCTCCCCCCATTTCTGCCGTTTATTCCGTATCGGTTTGTCATGAAGCAATCATACAAGCTGTGTAATCATGTAGCCCTGCAATTTTTGGATTCATCCGGAAAATTATATTGCGAACATCGCCAAAAAGAGAACACATACGCAAGTTATTCTATTTATATTTGAATGTTTTTGTCCCGTTGGGGGCTTCTTTTTCCACACTGTTTATATATGAAATATAAGTCTGTCGGTACGGGGAGTAATGATATAGACCGTCCTTAAAATTTTTCTAATTATTCAGCATTGTCTTTGAATATATATATTATGTTAAATATATATTATATATATTATGTTTTTTTTTTTTTGTGGTCTAGAATCAGCTCAATCAAGCCGTTTTCTTCCAAAAAAAAAAAAAAAAAAAAACTAGCGGTATTTGCTGACGTGAGGGTTAACACTGTAAAGTTGGTATTAAGGGTCCAAGTTGGCATCCATATTTTCCTCCAATTCAGGTTGGAATGGATAAATATCCTTCCAGCCCCTCATTGGTAGGTTTTTCTCAAAAAACTGACCTGTGAGGCTGTGAATACATGCTGGTAAAGAAATGACTGGTGACTTCATTTTTTTTAGTAAGTTAGCAAATTCGTAACCTTATTCGTAAGTAACGCAAACAAAGATTAATAACGTTATATAATGATTTTTAAATCTACGCCATTGGTAAGGTAAAAAGTTGGTAAATGATAAGAGAAGTTCTTCTTTTTTTTTTTTTTTTTTTTGGCCAATTCAGTCCTAAACTTTTTTGTATTTGTGCCAATTCAATCTATTAGCAAATTTTGAATGGCCAACGTTGATGTGGTACTATTAGAGTTTTGACATTGACTTTTTAAATTAATATTTAATGATTTTTTCTTTATTTTTTTCCCCTCCACTAGGGCCACCGAGGGGTGGCACGCCCTTGCAATTACTAGGCAAGGGCGTCACAGTGTTCACAATTTATTGTGATATCGGGGAATGCTATGGTGATTCTAATATTGTTACCTACACATGTTGCCTGAACAGTCTGCACACTTAAAGTAATTATGTTCATAAATTGTCTATTGGCACTAGCATTAATGCTCACTTGTCCTATTCCATCATACATGTTGGTGTTAGATATGGATTTTTGGTATCTATCTTGCTGGAGTTTTGAGTTTGGTCTTTCGAGGCCTTTAGACGCGAGGATGAATCGAAGAAATTCCTCCACTGCGTTAAACTGAAACTTTTACTAGGAGCTTAATCTTGTCTGGAATTAGGAATTTGATGCTAATGCCAACTCTGATAACACACTCTTGGTTCTTTCCTTTCCTCTCATCTCTTTCTATGTCCTAGGATGGGACATGGGATACGATAAAAGGAAGTTGTACTGTGGTTCGAGATTTCTTGCACTACCCGACTTACTTGAAGGTGCTAAATGAATCTGCGGCAACACATGAAGTGCAGACTTTTAGGTAGATTTACAGTGAATATTCATTTTGTGCTTTTGTTGCTTTGTTTCTGAAAGATTGTCGATTTTGATGTTCATTAATCATAGTAATATGTGCACCGAAATTAGCAATGAACGTTAAAATAAACTTCTTTTTCCTATAGTTCAATTTAACGATTTAAGTTGATAAAATAGGGGGGGTGATGATCCAGGCAGCTCAATGAACCACAGTGACATGTTTAGTTAATGATTATGGAAATAATTGAAGTCAGCAAAGTTGTAGGTTCACCGAGTTCCGCGTAGTCTGGAAGCAGTCATTTATGAAGCAACTAAATTTACCAACTTCTATCATTCTCTCTCTCTTTTGGTTTTGTAGATTAGTGCAATTTGCCGGATGTATCCTGGTGGGACTGATGGGGCTACTCGTGCATGTCCCCCTTTACACCACTATTATGGTCATCAAGACTCCGTACAAACTATTTAGGGGCTGATAGCGATTAATACACGATCTTATCAGTCTAAGAGGGCCCCTTTCTTGAAACTGCCTGCATTCCGATTGGCGGTTTGACAATTCTCATGTGGCCCATTGCCGTAGCTTCAAGCATTTTAGCAGCTGCACTTTTGAGCTGCTTTATAAGACTATAAGGATCAGGCATCGTGTATCAGGTTTGCCCCCAAATTCACTGCTCATTTTCTTTTTCATCGGTACCATTTTTGTGAAATACTAGACTCCAACCCTGTGGAATTTTGTGGAGGCAGGAAATATCTTTTTGGAGTGGCGTAGCTTATGTCATTGCTATGGTTGCTGAATTCGTTGAGTACACGAACCACTGTCTGTATCTTCCGGGGGAACTATACTTCCAAAGTAAGTAAGTCGTACCCTTCAGTCCTAATGTCACTATGACTAGCACAAATGCAACGCTGTAGCAATTTCCTTGTCGACCACTTAATTTTGGAGGTCTTGACAAAACAAAAACGTTTCCCACAGCCAGGCCTTCATACAGAAAGCAAAAGGCTTCTCAACCATCCGAGCTGTCGGTTGGAGGAAATCATGTAAATAGAGGCAAAACCACCTCTGCATCTGAAGACGCACCATTGACTGCTTGTGCATAGCTTAGCTCAGTCAAGATCAGTGAGGGAGACAATACAAGAAATCCGGATGGTGCAGGTAAATAAGGTTCTTTGGGGTCCTATTAGTGGTGACCAGTAAGATGAATTTTAGATCATTATGAACTTGCTGAAAATCACTAGTCCACACAACTTTCCCACTTTTTGACAGCTTTTGGATGGAAATGATCGAGTCCAATGAAACGACAGGCAATAGAACTTTTGGATGCTAACGTAATGACACCCGACGATCTGTATGAATGGCTGAAAGCAAAGAACAGCAGTGAAGCGACTCATAGAGGCTTTGGCCTGCCTTGTTTTTCACTCGTGCAGACCATCCTCCGCTCTATCCACGCTGGTTTGGATGGTTTCCCGATGTTCGATGGCTTTGAACTGAACCAACTGAACAGACTGCAGGACAAAGTGTTGAGACTTGTTCTTTGGTCCTCTTCCGGTTCTGAATAAACAGATCAAGGTCATAAGATTGGAAAAGAGTGAGGTGAGATTTTTAGAGAAAGTAGTTCTTTTTGGAGCAATAAAGCGCTTATGGATAGGTGGAAGAATGGCGGAGTTGAGCCTCCGGATAGCAGAAGGTACTCCTTTAGTAAACCAGTATATTTCCTGCTAATAGTTTGAAGAACAATCAATGTTTCTTTAAATTTTTCAGTTGAGATATTATGCTCCATGCATCTTCTTCGTCGTACACGTCGCTGACTGTCAACTGCATGAACTGTGAGTTCGATGTTATCTGACCAAATCCTCTTTTAAGAACCAGAATTTCTCTGGGTGTCTTCTGGTATCCCCTGAGGATTCCATCTCTTGATTCTCAAAAAAACATGAAGACACTTCCATTCCAAATCCAATGACATTGAAGTACATGCTTGGAGATTTAGCGGACTGATCAATCTTTCTCATGTAATTCTTTATCTAAGGACACGCATGATAAAATTTCTATTTCTCTATTCCCCGGAACAAGTTTGGAATAGAAATCCATGTGGTAACGCAATTTCATTTTTCTATTTCTAGAACAGATTTATATTTTAGAAATAGATTTGGAACAAAAATTAGAAACTAGAATTTTTAATTTTTTTCAAATTTTGGAATAAAAGTGAGAAATCAAAACTCTTTTCATCGTTCACTCTCGTTATCCCTCATCACCCACTTGCCGCCCATGGGATGCCGGACGCCCACTGCTTGTTGCCCATCGTCGGCTGCCCACAATCGGTCGTCGGACCCGCCACCAGCTGTCGGATGTCGACCGCCCATAGTCGATCGGCCATTGAATGTTGGACATCAGACTTCAGTCACCCATCGCCGATAGTTGACCACTGACCTCCGGCCGTTGGCCGCCGGTCGTCGGCTGCTAACCGCCGAATACTTGCTACCAAACGTGGACGTCATATGTTGAACATCACTAACCGGCCACTCATCATCAAACGCCGGACTTTGGCCACCCATCGTCAATTGTTGGCTACCAGACACCCGTCGCTTGTCGCTGGTCATTGGCCACTCGCCACCAAACGTCGGCCGCCTACCGTTGGACACTTGCCACTGAACGCCGTACGCCGGCCACTAAACGCCAGACCCTCACCACTGAATGTCGGCCATTGCCGTCCCTAGAAATAGAAATTTTATTATGTCATCAAATGAATTTTTATCCCAAAAACAAAAATTTTGAATCGTTATTAAACACGTTTATTTGTTCAGAAACTCTTCCGAGGAATAGAATTTTATTTTTATTCTAGAAATTTTATCATGCGTGTCCTAAATGACCACCTAAGAATAATGCAGCACCATCATATTCACTTTGCACCAAAAAAACGTCACATTTACAGTTGACCGTGGACTGACTTACCATATCGATGCTTGCGTTTTACACAAACTTTTGGCAGGATGATAGTTATCGTAAGAAGTAAATCGAAGTTACCAACCTACAGAAGGACATAACGTCACATGGTCAAGGCTACATTCTGCAAAGAAGGAAGGTTCCAGTAGCGATATTTCAGTCGGATCCGGTGTCCGCCTTGAATACGCCTTAAGTGTAAATTAAAGGCGCACCCATTTTGATTTTTATTGAAGATAGCAAAACAGTAACCTATGCAGATGTTAATGAAAGTCTTGCAGATGAACATGCTGGTCATGTTCAGCTGGTGATTACACAGTAGTTCAGATACATGAACCCAAAGGGCATCATGGTGCATACAACTGTCCTAGATTTGTAGAATGAAAATTCAACTCCCTTTTTCCCCTGCTTGAGTTACATTTGCAGGGGCCTCGCGCTGATAAAGGGTCATAAATAACTTGGAATATATGTGAAATCTACCTTATTTATCTATACTTTTATTTAAAATCGGCGAATTTTCTTGAATGTGTCAATTTTTTCCATGTTCAAAGCAACTTGATAAATGTTCCTTTTTTTTTATTTTATTTTGAATGGCCATAAAAGTGCCATTAATAAGATGCATTCAAGAAAATATCTACCAATTTTATTTTCCATATACATTTTTTCTTTTCGGTAGTAGTGGCTTTCAAACTCCTGCAACTCTCCCATCCAGTGATGGCAATGTTGGTCAAGAACTAATTTCTTAAACTCGTATTTTGGGTTGTATATGGATACTTAGGCTTCATTTGTTTGAGAGAAGATAATTTTCAGAAAAATAATTTCATTAACTTCTAGTGTTTGGTGTTGGAAAATAATCCAACGAAGAGAAATGTTTTTCATCTTGAAGAAAATTCACACTCAAGATAAAGGAGACTTCACACCCATTTTCTACTTTGTGGCAAATTGTGGTAATCACCTTATTAGTAAATATAAATGCAGAGATGCATGTTTCCAAATACATTTGACCAATCATATATAACAACAACAGCACACTTGGAGCTAGGCTACCAAAAACTCTCATTCTCGAGCACTTTCTTTTTCATGATTTAGTCTATTTATCAAACGATTCATATCTTACACCAACAAATCCATCGTGTTTCTTCCTAAATGAACCGAAATTATTGTCTTAGCGACCATAACGACATAAATTAATTTCACTACCCTTTATGTTTTGCTATCTTGCCAATATATATATGTATATGTATTAAGAATATATACACACACTAGGAAATATTAAGAATAATTCTTCCTTTTGTGTTTAGCAACACCCTTCACCATAATAATGATGGAATCCTAAACACATGAAGACTGTACATGAACAAAGGGAAACAACCAGAGAAAGCCCTAGCCAATCATAAGAGAGATAATTCCCAAAATGGCCAGTGAAATTATTCCCAAATTAACCAAAAGTAAACCAAATTAGAATATCACCAAACCCTTGCTTAATTCTCCTTTCACTCATCACTCAGCAGCCTTCAAGGCTTCAATCTAATCCACTCATACCGCCCGCCCACCGGCTTGTCCTTGACAAAATCATAATTATACCTAAATACCCACACACAAAAAAAACAACTAATTAAAAATTTGAGCATTTTTATACCCAAAATAATAATAATAATGAGAGTTGTTTCTCAGTGTGACTTACTTGTCCTTGTAATATCGCAGGAGCTTCCCCTCCACGGCCGCAAAGAACTCTTCGATCTCCGCTGCCACCAGCACTGGCGCGACCACTGCCCCCAGCTTCCCATGGCCCGCCTCCTCCTCCGTTTTGCTGCGGTGAACTTCCATATCTTTCGCCAGCACCTGCAGCTCTCGAAGGGTGGAGTCAAGAGAATTTGAAAATGCTGTTGATACGTTAGAAGATATAGTTTCACCAGCTCGCAACGCAATCAGATTTCGAAACGGGCAAAAAAGAAAATTTGAACGAAGGGGCCTCCGTTTTTCTTTCTATTTTTCACCCTTTTGAAATTCGAATTTTTAAAAAGACCGTAGCAGGCGTTAAATACAGAGAGAGGGGCTCATCAATTTTGCTTCACGTGCAAGAAGCTGGGAGGGATTCGTCTCCCCTCAGCCGCAGCTGGTGTTTCCTACTTTCGTCATGTCTCGTGTACACTAGTTATTTAATGCCATTCTAGAGCAGAAAAATTCAAAAAAAAAAAAAAAAGTCGGAATAAATCTATAACTGGCCACTCCCCAGCGCCGAAGGCCATCCGCTGCTACCGGGAGGTGGGAAATTCTCGGACGGCCGCGCAACGACCACCATTAAGCAAAGGGACTAAATTTGAAGGCTCTGGACGCACGAGGAGCAAAAGAGCAGAATTTGCTCTAGAGACCTGGATAGGATGCCCCGTGTATTAATAACTGGTGCTGACTTAGCAAATTTCGCTGGGACTGAGTATTGGTCCAAAATTAACCCTTCAGCCGGTCCTAGTCGGTCCTTGGTCCCGAGATCTCTGGACCTTACACTATATGGGTTGTTTTTCGATTCTTTAGGGTTGGTCCTGGTCCAGACCAACCCTATATATGTTATATATTATATATTATATATTATATATTATAAGATTTTGTTTACTGTAAATCCTAGCACCCCTCCTTTGTTCTCTTCACAGTTCAGTTTGTTATGTAAATTAGAAAATAAAAAGAAACCCACCCTAATTCAACCGAAAAAAAAAAAAAAAATAGAAACCCTCTTTCATTCACCTCGATCTTGCTCTCCTTGTTCACTTGCTGCTCCTCGCTTGCTTGGCTCACCTTGCCGCTCGCATCTGTCCACTCACCTCGGCCTCTCCTCGCTTACCTCACATGTTCATTTTTATAGTTTGTTGCTTTTAGTAAGTGTTAAATTTTTATTATTATCTTATCTCATATTTATATTTGATATATACTAATGTTCATAATTTGGTTGCTTAATATCTCATTGTTAATGAATATGTAATTTGCAATGGTAAGTTTGTCCTTTGGAGAAATACAAAAAATGAAATGAAAACATAATCAGTTCGGTCTTGGGTTGACCCTAGAATAGATTGGATCTCCGACCCTCAGTCCCAAACATTGGGGACCAACATTGTCCAAGTCAATCCCTAAGTTAGGTGCTAGATCAACCCAACCTAGATCATGCTTTTTCCTAATTTTCACAATGAAAATAGAATTTAAATTATCCTTGGAGATCAGTTTAAGGACTAGTATGCCAATCAATAAAAGCATAAGGACCAAAAGTGATAGCTGATTGCCAAATGCTAAAAGCAAAATCACGAGAAAAAAAAATCTTGAAAATTGATGTAACCAAATGCCTCCCGAATTCGGAAGCTGATGTCCAAGATTCAAAAATGAGGGTTCGGACTTGAGGAAGAATCGACTCTTTCGCTTTAGGGACAAAGAGATTCCGTAGTCATTCTGGATAATTTTAGCTAGAAATCGCTAAAGAACTACATTAATAAATCATTAAAAATGTTTAGGAATAAATTGACAAATTATCAAAAAGTTTATGGCACAATTGAAATATTTATAATTGAATTGGTAGTTATACAATAAGTTTAAGATTGTATTGGCGTAATTGAAATATTTATAATTGAATTAAATGTTACACAATAAGTTTATGATATTTTGGATAACTTTGGACAATTTTCACCTCAAAGATGAAAATTCCGCTTACTTCATAAAGAAGAAATTGAATTACATTCATATTTGTCGTTCCTGGTGGCGTTGCTCAAGTTATAGTCTCCAACATTTTTCGTCCTGCAATGTTTTGACGACTGGCGCGTTACATTGTGGGTGGCCTGGTGTTCGGACGTGGTTCGAGATTTCGCAGAAGGCCGGGACCACGTGGTGTTGAGGTCGTTCATGGCTTTCTAATTAGGGCCAGTTTATTGGTGGGCTTGGGCCTTCCGAGAATGTACATGGCCCTTTTTCACAGGCTTCTTGTTGGGCTTCTTACCCGGCCATCCATTGACAAATTGTTCTGCGTTAGGGCTCGATCCCTAATTAACCTTGACGCCTGTCGATTTTATTTTTGATGTCATTCCCTTTCTTGTTCTGTGTTAGGTCCTCCTACCGCTTGCTCAAATTTGATCTATATGGTGTATGGAAACAAGGATTTCAAAGAATACATTGTGAACCAAAGAGGATTTGAACACATCTTTCACCCGCCCACATCTAAATTTTGAATTGACTGGACACTACGAAATAAGATGCGATGCCTATGTGTGTATAAGTTGCTTACCAAGCATATAAAGTTACAAGTGAAAATTATCAAAAAATTCATAAACCTATTGCACTTATTCAATCTTGCTAATCGAGTTTTAAATATTTTCACTTTTTGCGAATTAAATATATCCTACCAAGTTAGGTAGGAAAATCATTGACGTGAAAGCTAGTCATCCTACGTATCATAATCTACGTTAATGTAAATAATTTTTATTAATATTCTAATAATTTTTCGATTTTTGTCTTTTTCATTTGCTTCTTTTCTATGCCAGTGAGGGTCATCAACAGCCCTTGTCTACATCTAGTGGGATTGCAAAGCCCTCACCTATGGCTATCATGACCCTACTGGCGCAAGCGAGGGTGTGACAAGAGCCTTTGCACCCTCGCTATGACTAGGAGGCCGTTGTGGTGACCTTGTATGCAAAGGAAAAAAAAAACCAAAGGAAAAAAAAAGAATATTATAAAATTGAAAAAATTTTAAAAATAAAAAAGTTAAATTATTATTAAAAATAATCTATGTCAGCGCCGACCTTATCACGTAAGATGGTGTGTCACGTAAGATGACCAGTATCCGCGTTAGTGATTTTTAGCTCATATTAATAAAAAGGAAAAATGTTTATGACTCAATTAATAAAATTGAAAAGATTAGAATTGAATTTGTAAAAATTTAATAAATTTAGGACTTTTTTGATAATTTTTCAATAGTTACACTTATGCTTCTAGGGCTTTGAACAATTTCGATTCTGGTCCGATACAATTTTCATGACAAACCGTCCACGTGCTATTTTTCAATTACTATTTTAGCTTTAAGGACATTTTTCGCATTTTATGTCGAAAGCTTGCCATAATTTTGCTGACTCTAATCTCGTGACATCATTTCAGGTTTAATCTTAAAAAGCAAGAATTCCATCGGCCCTATCCTTCCATTATTTAGGGAAGATTGACCTCGAAAGTATTTCATGTGTATTCATATACATTACAATACAATCATCATTGTCTGCATGCCTTGAATCTTATCTTATTTGTCTTTATATGTATATGCAACTCATCGTTGATTGGTTGATTACATCACCTGTATTATCACATATCTGTTATATAAAATACATTCTTTGGAGAGTTAGACAAGAGGAGATGAGTTTGATTTCGTTGCTCGAAGCATCTAGGTTGGCTTATGTTGTATGTTAGTTTAGCTCACGTAGGTTTATTCTGTAACTTGAACAAACATCATCTCTATTTCTATTCAGTTGTCGTATGACAGAGGTTCTTAACTCGTGGTTGAATATAGTAAAAGTACTAATTTATCATAAAATAGTATATAAATTTAAATGTACTCTATTTGTTATAAAAAATAAATAATTTTAAAAATAATTGTTTGTATCACTTATAAAAATGTACGAATGAAAACTTTTTCGTTATCAAAAGTCTAACTATTTTCGTGGATGATAAAAATATTTTTTATTTATTTATTTTTGTAAGCGATAGAAGCGATCACATTTAGAAAAAATTCCAAATAAAAAAGCTTGAAGTATTTCAATTTTCTCAAATAAGAACATGAAACAAATATTATTTCAAATAGAGGTCCAAAGTGCATTCGTTTTCTCAAATGAAGACATGAACTAGACTTTGTTTTAAATAAGGGTTTGAAGTAGTTATAACAATCACAAAAAGGATTTGAACTCACCAGCTCGTTAAGGACAATTTTGTCTTTTAAATTTTTTTAATAAAAACTTGTCGCGACCAATTTTTCGAGGGGTGAACCACCTAGGGTTTGGCTAATGGATTGTTAAGCCTAGACTTAACTCGGGCTCTCCCAAGCCCATACCAATTCGCAACTTAGATTCAAGTTCTTAACATGCAAATGATTTTCAATTAGGAGTTACCACTAATCTATTTTTGGTGGGTCGATTAAAAACCGAAGTAAAGTAACGGGAGGTTTACTTTACTCTTACGAACCAAAGACTATGGGAATGGAGACTTGGTTACATTAGATTTCTCTAATGCCCTTTCGGTACCATTCTTTATTTTTTAAAAATGTTGTCAAATGCAGCTTGGATTGATTTTAAATCTATTCCCTAACATGTGAGGTGATCATGCGAGTGTGCAAACCACCAATTTAACACTCAGATAAACAATGAATAAATTGCAAAAACTTACCTTAAAGCAACGAAAGTATCTGCGATGTTAAATTAAAATCCACATTAACAACCCTAGATGTGGTTTCTAGTTAACACACAATTTTTGTTTTTGTTTTCACTTAATTAATGAAAATCATGCAATATGCAATGCAACATTAACTAAATGACCTAATTATAATGACACGTAATTTCTAATTAAATGGGCCTAGTAAAAATACTAAATGGCATGCATCTCAATGAATCTAACCCTATTGACGTGCATATGACATTTTTTTCTTTTCTTTTTCCTTAAAAGAATGCAATCTATCCTAGAGATTGAAACTAATTTATCTTAAGATATTTTTTGTATTTTTCTTATGAAAATTCATAATTAAATTTACTAAAAATAAAAATCTAACAAAAGTGAAAACTAAAGTGGAATGTTATCTATTCTAAATACATGCATTTAAAAAAATAACTAACCTATCATGCAACCAATTCTAATCTAAGTGGGATGCTAATGCAATTTTTTTGTATTTTCAAGATAAATAGAACAATTAAAGTAAGCACTAAATCACTCAAGATCATATATCATCCAATCAATGAGAACAAGGAAATAATATCCAATCAACTTGTAATCTCGCAAATAAAACCGATAAGTTGATCTTAAGCCTTAAAGATCAAAATATTAATTTTAAAGATTCCTGCGGAATCAATAATTCCATCTAAGGCTTTATAGGTGGAATCAAAGATTATATGCGGTTGCGAATTAAGAAATAAATCCGAATTGAAAGTTATGTCTATCACTCATAGATATGAACACTAGATATAAATAGACATATATTAGGCAATAAAATATCCAACCGTACTAGAGATGTGCATCTTACCTAATTTGAGGATATTCTTTCCAAATTTGGACCAAGTGCGATTGGGTCGGGATCGTGACCGATTTCTCGATGGCGAATGGCGGCAAGCGTTATGTGTGCGCAACGATGTAGGTTGACATGAAGCACGGCTCCTCTGACAGTTAACGGCGGCAGTGCTCGTGCTGATAAGGCTAGCGGGCAAGGCTATGCACGGCCAAAAACTCAACTAAGGTCCTGCAAAACGGAGACAAGACAACTCGGGTCAGGTACGAACTGTCAGTGAGTGAAGTGGCTCGACAAACGTTGGGGCAGCTAGCGGTTTAGCGGATTGATATGGCTTCTTAGATTGCCAATGTCGCTGCCCTTTGTATCTATTGCCTCTCGGGTAAAAGTGGATGGAGTGATGACGACAGATGTACTGTCCAAAGAACACATCTGTGCATGGGATGGCTTTTGCATGAATCCTGAGAAAGAGATAATATATTAGTGGAGTATTAAGATGATATTTTAATGAAGAATTACCCTTCTTTTGAATGCATCCTCCCAAGTGTAAGTGTGCATCGCAATGTAAAGTCCACGCCATAAGATGGCTCCACGGGCTGGATGCAGCGGTGGTTATGGGTCGAACTCGCAGGAACTATGATTGGCCTTCGCAGCTCAGCGATGGTCTTTCGATCAGCCTCGCGATTTGGTGGACTTGAACGAACCTATGTGGACTTGTGAAAACAGAAACTCAGATGGAACGATTAGCAGCATGAGGTGGCGCAGTTGATCGTCTAAGCTTAGCTCGCAACTCGATGGATCACAACAGCAACAACTCGCTATGTGCATCAGGTCTTCTCATGATCCTCTCCTTTTCACAAAATTGTGGCATGATCTGTTTTGGGCTGGTTCGGATACATCGACACAAAGAATTAAATAGCCAGCATGAGGAGCATTGGGACAAGTTGGATGGCCGTTGATCTGGGACCTCAATTGGCGTCCGTGATCTTGCTGGAGGTCGTCGACTTGTAGGTTGATCAACTGGAGATTCAGAATCACCGGAGAAAATTGACGTGGAGAAGACGAGGAGCGACCACTCGTGGATGTCGAGGCTCAAGAACGATGACGAATTCTTTTCGAACCCCTGACACTCTCTTTCGTTTCTCAATTTTTTACCCGCATGTGTGTCTCTCGGGTTTTTGGATTTGCAATTCCCCACCCCCCTTGAAGCTCTTTCTTTTTCTGCTTTTGGGGCCGTGTGTATCAATTGTCAAGCCTCCCGAATGATGAATTGCCGGCCTCCTTTTATACTGCTTAGTAATTGATCTCCTCATATATTCTTGTCCTCAATCTTTTCCTGGTTGACTGATTCCATGCGAATATTTTATTGTATTGTGTGCGTTGATATCAGCAAAAGAAATCTTTCCCAAGCGGTGGATGAATTGTTTGAAAAAAAGAAATCTAATTTGTGAATAATGTCAAAATCTTCTTTCCTCCTTTTCATGCTTTGTCCGCACGATTACCAGCTCAGTTGGGTCTCCCTTTTTTTCTTTGTTTTATTTGCTTATATTTGCTGCACCTTCCCCTCAAGGCTTAAAATTATAAAGAATATGATCTCTTGATTTCATAATTCTTTCCAATTTAGATCACCAATTTTCAGCTATGCGGACTTGATGGGCTTGACTGAATTTCGTGCTTGTGCTTTTGTGGGTTCCATTAAGTTCGAGACCATTCACTTGAGTTTATCCATCGCCGGTCCCGTCAAATGATAATAATAAATAAATGCATCTAAAATTATATGTTATGCAATTAATTTTTTTTTTTTTTTTTTAGGGATTAAAAATTAATCCCTAATTTTTAAAGCAATAAATAAATGGCGGGCCAAAATTTAGGTGTCAACAAAACTAAACAAAATTATTTAAAAAAAAAAAAAAACAAAAATATAGGCGGGAAGGCCGTTGCCTTATTGTTGGTGAGGCGGTAGCGATGGCCAACAGGTTCATTGGCGGGCGAGGGTCACCCCCCTCACCTTGTCGGCAACCCTTGTCTAGATTTGGAAGTGGGTTGTTGCCCTTCTCCTGTTTCTAATGAGGGTCACGGCTCTCGCGCAGGTGTTGGCAACCTCAGTGGGCATCGCCATTGCCCCACTGGCAATGGGGTAGTGGCCACAGGTGGGAGGGCTGCCTCTTACTTGTTTTTGCTCTTTTATATTTTATTTAAATTGTGTTTGGACGAAAATATCCTTGATTAGCTAGAATATTTTGTTGGCTGGTGAGTTGGCGAAATTAGATCTTTATTTGAAATAGTCATAACTTCTTCAAGCTCTTATTTAAAATTGATAAAATGAGGATACTTCAAGTTTTTATTTGAAATATTTCCTTATTTTTATAAACAAACTTCTTAAATCATTCGTTCTTCATGAAATAAATAAAGTCTTAGTGTACGTGGGGCTCTGCACATTATTTTCAGGCACTTGAATCGACAAATTTCATCGAGATTTAGATGATAAACTTAGAAAATGTCTGGGAATAATCTCTTGAAGACCATACAAGGGTCAAACTGAACACAAAAAATTGATGGGAGGACCAAAATCGAACACGTGCAAAAGCGAGGGAGCATAGCGTAATTTTGAATTTTTCCTTTATGGAGCAGGCGTTCTGATCGAATGTGGACAAACGACCATAGCCACACCGGAAGGAGGGGAGGAGACGAAAGTCCTTCGCGTCCGACTCTCCTCCGGCGACTCCTCCAGGGCCGCCGCCGTACGGCGAAGAGCTCGACTCGAGCATCGGAAATGGCGGTCCCGTCTTCCCTGCAGCCCAGACTGCTCTCCTCTTTGTCGGGGGCCGCTTCGTTCGCTCCACTCAGCCCGCGCAGCACCTCTTTCGCTTCAACCCAGGTCGAAAATTTGCGCCTTTTGCTCCTTCAACGGAAACTGGGGGAGCTTCCTCTGTTAACAAGAGGGTTCTTGGTTTGTGGGATTCGAGATTATGACACGTTACATGTATGAAACTTGTTGTTGCATGTGTGCGTTTGTTTATTTTGTACTATAGAGTAGAGTAGCATATGTCGCCTCCGGCTTTTCTTGCTCTAGTTTAGGATTGATTCGTTACCTTTAGCAGTATGTCTCACTAGTAGAGCGGTGTTTGTGGTGATAAGGGTGTCGCTTGCTGGAACAGAGTCTTATAGATGATGGGTCAGTTTGTGAGAAAGATATGCACCTAATTTAATTCTCTGGATTACAATCATTTTACCCTGCATTCTTGGTTTCTTGAGGAGCTGTAAGTGGTCAGACTGCATAATGGAATTGTCTGTTATGAAGTAAGAAAAGCTGAAGGTTAAAAGATATTTTTAAGTACTCTAGATTCTAGTTTTGGTGATTTGTGTGAATGATCCCTCGGTGGAACAGCATTTAATCTTCGTTTGAATTCTCTGTTCAACATATCTGAATGTTTTGTGTTAGAATTTGAGGCAATGAGTAGGACCATTAAAGAAAAGTTCTTGGTTAAGCGACTGTGAGTTGTAAGCTAGCTTGAACAGCATTTAATATCAGTTTGAGTTCTCTGTTCAACATATCAGAATTTAAAGTGATGGAAATTGAGGCCATTAATAGGATGGTGTAAGGAAAAAAATTTCAGTATAGAACTTCAGTTTGGATGCTATCATCACCTAGGCAGTTAATTTTTCTTACTCACTCGTGTGCCTGTTTTTGTTCTTAGTACAAAAGCTTAAGTATTGCCAAAAAACTCTTCAATTTTACTTGTCTTCCCTTTTAAAAGTGTATCTTGTGATCATGTATACAACATTGGCACTATTATTTGTTGGGGTGGAGTCAAGTTGCGTGGCCAGCTGTTGTCGTTTTGGTCCATCAACGTAAAAATTTGGCTTGAATTCTGCCTTTTCTGGAAAGAATAGTTGTCGATGAATATGTGCTAAACATCAAACATCCATCTTCATCTTTTATGTGCATTGCAATTGCAGGAAGCAAGCACGTGTCAATGCAGTTATCAAGATCTCTCTCTGGCTTAACCGATCTGTTATTTAATAGGCGGTATGTTGAGCAAGAATCCACTGCAGTGCAGAATCTAGCATGTTTGCGAATTATTGTTGATTTTTATGAGGGGTACCTTGTTCAAGGATCATGTTCTTTGGCCATCTGTTTACTGCTAAAACTTTTAAGTAGACATCATTTTCAGGAACAGTACAATGTATGAGCACATCTCTACTTTGTCTTGCTTGTGAAGTTCTCTCATGTACTTTCCTTCTTGTAGAATAATTTCTTTAGTATGCAAGTTGTCAAAATAACATCCTTGGATAGGTTTTAAAAAGTTTATTCTTTGGAAATACCTATGAGGCTAGCATCTGCAATTCTTGGCCAGAAATCCTTATTGTGCTCTCTTTCTCCCAAATTAAATCCGCTGGGTAGGTTGGAGGGCAGTGAAGGTAAAACCCACCTTGTGATTATTTTGTTTACATCAAGAGGGTATGACATGATATTCTAGCCAAAATTTAATAATGTTTTATGCCACAGCCACTTATGGTTAGCTGACATAGAACATCGGAAATTTCTTCGAGGGGGTTACCATGGGTTATTTCACAAAAGTTAAAGTATGCTGGGCAGTTCAAAATGAGGAAGTATAGGAGTGTGGACAAAATTTAGTATTTCATGCATTTGAAGTTAGAATATCCTATTGTATGTCTCCTATGGTGCATCACATTGACTGTTGTACTTTTCTGATCCTGTTATATTCTTATTATGTGTCATTGTGTGTAGCGGTAGCTGAGATATGCAGGTGTAGTTAATTTCCAGTGCTTCTCTTCTTACCATGTAGTGATCATTCAAATGACTTTCTTCTCAATGCAATCTCAAATAATATTTTTTTCCATCAAAACTCAGTATTTTGATGCTGAAGTTTTTTTTTTTTAATTTGAGTAAACTCTGTTATCAGCTATCTGCATTGTCCATCTGACAATGAATTGTTTCAAAGTATCAGACTTTTGCTTGTTAGATAATATACGAGACCGGTGGTTGGTCATATGTACTGGCATGCTGATCAAAAGCAATTCTATTAAGCTGTTTTTATGAATCTACAAGATGTTGTTTCTTAAATAGGTGCTTGTTATAATATAGGTTGAGTCAAGATATATGCCTTCCTCAAGTTCTTTGGTGAACATATCTTTAGATATGCATGTGTTGTTGAAAAATTATGCTCTATTGATATTCCCTTTCCAGTTGACTACAAGGCTAGTTGAGTTCAAGATGGAAATTTCTTTAGATATTCTCATGCGTGCTGGCAGGTTGGATAGGCATGTATAGAGAGCAGAAAATGCTCCTGGAGGGCTTGCTTTTTTGACAGTGATCATGTTGAAATTTGCAGAAATGAAGATGTAGCCGATGGTAAACGTCAACGTCTAAGGCCTGGAAAAATATCTCCACATAGACCTGTTCCTGATCACATTCTAAGGCCTCCATATGTTGGTTCTCGGCAACCGCCTGGGATAGCTAGTGGACCTGAAGTGCATGATGAGAAAGGAATAGAATGCATGAGAGCTTCAGGAAAGCTTGCTGCGCAGGTTCTTGAATTTGCTGGAACTCTTGTTAAGGTACACTATCTTTATTTTTATATCTTTCGGTTGCTAGAGTCTGAGTTAACATGGCTCCAAATAAGAACGAATGGTAGGAAATGATTGTATCTGACAAAAAGTCAGTGGGTGACCAAGTGAGGACAAGCATAAGATGAGTTAGATACTTTGGGTGGTTCAGACATGTGAGACAAAGCTTTCTAGATGCTTCTGTGAAATATAGGCTCTGTGGTAGAGGCATAGGTCAAAAGGATTAGGAAGGCCTAAGGAGACACAGAACAGAAGCAAACATTGAAAAGTGCTGTGGAATATTTGGATCTAAATGAGAATATGGAACGAGGTATAACATGTAAGATCATCCGTGTAATGAACGTCACATGTGGGAAAAAAGCTTTCTTCTTCTTCATCTCCTTCTCCTCCTCCTTCTCCTCCTTCTTCTTTTGTTGCAAGCTTGCTTCTCTCTTCCTTGATTTTCTTGTTATTTTATTTTTATGTGCTTTGTATTTTTTTGAACTCTTTTTTCCCCTTGTCTATTCTTTTTCCATTAAATTACCATGCCTTCTCACTGTAACACTACATATATATATATATTTCGAAATTTACTGCACACAAATGTTTTAGAAAGATCTATTTCTTCTTATGAAGGTTCTCTTTTGGTTCAGTTCTAGAAAATTAAAAAATCTGAACTTCTAATCCTTTATTTGTTTCCATGATTTTTGAATTTGAAGATGTTTTTGATAGAATGGATCTTCATTTGGAAATTTAATGGATGCCTCTCTTTGCAGCCAGGCATTAGGACAGATGAAATTGATCAAGCAGTTCACCAAATGATTATTGACAATGGAGCATATCCCTCCCCTCTTGGCTATGGTGGATTTCCAAAGAGTGTTTGCACATCAGTAAATGAGTGCATTTGCCATGGAATACCTGATTCACGGGAACTGGAGGTCCTCACTTTGATTGTGCTAGCAACTTTGTATTTACCGGAATTTAAAATGGAGGTTCTAACATGTCTTCGATTGCAGGATGGGGATATAATCAATATCGATGTAACGGTCTATCTCAATGTAAGGAGTGCTTTAGTTATCTTGTTGCATTCTTGATATTTGAGGAAAATATCATAATATGTTTGATTTTGGATGCTGCACATTGCTTGATCTCTCCTATGCTTCTTGTCCTCAATAATTTATTTATATCTGTTTTTGAAAGTAGCTTGTTGCACACTTGGCTTCTTTTCTGTGAACTAAATATTCTAGTGGAAATAAAGTATAAAACTAGGCCAAAGTGGTAAGAAAGCTTGCTAATGCACGCACCTGCACTCATGCATACAGGATGCATGTGTTCTTAGGTGATTACTAGTAAGTGACCTTCAGCTGGGACATATGTATTTTTAAGGGTGAATAGAACATCTTGTGTGTGCTAATATAAACACTGTGATAAGGAATGCTGTCCACTGTATGCCTCATTTGTTCGTTTAGCTTTGACTGTCTCATCCTTTACTGATTTTTTCTATGTTGTTTTTAACCCACTGCTATATAGCTTTTTTTTTTTTTTTTTTCCTTTCATTTTTTTGTGAGTCAGTGCTTGATCTTTTCAAAAGGTTTTTACTTTCAACTGGGGTGAATCTGGATCTTTCTCCATTTAAGATCCTATTTTCAGGAGGGCATCAGAGGATGGGGATAGACTTGCTCTTGTCCGCTGGGGTTGGATCTTAGGCTTTGAAGCTCATTTTTCATATGAAGCATTTGCGTTTAATTTGTGGAGATGATGAATAAGCTAGATGATGATGCTTAAATGATAGTCACTTTTGTAACAAGAATAGAAATTGTCCTTATATTGGTCACATGCAATGCTGTGGCCATATTGCACGGGATCTCTCCCATTGCATGTGCAATCAATTGCAATTTCTTTCTGAAGAATGTTTTTAGAGGGCCATTTTTCAGACTAAATGTGCTTAGTTTTTCCTTCTTGATTTGATTGTCATATGAAGGGCTATCATGGTGATACTTCTGCTACCTTCTTCTGTGGAGAAGTTGATGAAGAAGCAAAAACCCTAGTTCAGGTAGCTTTCAAATTTTAATTGCTGTGACGTGTGGAGAATCTATTTTTGGGTTGAAAGTAGTTTCTTCTTCGGTTGTGGAAGTTGCTTCCTGTTATGTCTGAGCTTAACATATCTGAAGCTTTTATTGTCTAAGATGGATAAAATAGAGACAAGCTATCTCTAAGAAAATAATTCACACAATCACTAGATCCAAAGCTGACAAATGGTTGTGCCACTTAGTTTTGTTTAGCTCCTGAAGTTTTCTGCGTGAAAATCCCTCATTGAGATATTTACTTATCAAATTACCACGAATGTTGACAAGAAGCACTTGCATCTATCTCTTCCACGTGTCGAACCTTTCCTGAAGTATGACCGCAGACTGTACACATTCGGACAAGAACATTTGATTTATTGCTAGGCTTATGTCCTTTGAGGAATACTTCTTTCTCTTATGCTAGGGAGTTCACATCCTAATTATTTTCAGATATATTGACATCTTTGAATGGTTGCTAAGTAGACTTCAACGCATGCTTTAGGTAACAAAAGAATGCTTAGATAAAGCAATATCAGTGTGTGCACCAGAAGTGGAGTTCAAGAAAATTGGACGAACAATCAAGTAAGGCATCTGCTGTTGTTCTTTTTCATGTTATAATAAACTTCTTCAGTGACATCTCACACCTAGATAGATTGGCTGAAATTTCTGTCCATGTATCTTCTACATCTTCTTTCTGTACATTTTTATCCGTAAATCTTAAAAATGCATTACTTTTCCTCTTGATAATACCTGATGGCTAATTTTCTTTAATTGTATCATGAAGTCCCACATATATGCTGACGGTAATTTGTGTCTAAGTGACCACGCAGATAAATATCGTTATGGTGTTGTCCGCCAGTTTGTTGGCCATGGAGTTGGATGTGTATTTCATGCAGATCCTGTCATTCTACACTTCAGTAAGTTGCAGCACTAAGTTCTTTTTTCTTACTGTTCACTTATTTTACTTTTGTTTGGGGTCTGCACATTATATCATTATCTTTACATCACAATATATTGATTTCTCTTATGGTTAACTTTCGCACGATCATTAATTTAAGAGGCGCTTTTACCTGAGATAATTTGATGTTTCTGGAGCCCATACAAACTATGGCTGTAAATGGGTGGGCAGGCTAGGCTTTTTGTAAGAAATTAGCCCAGCCTAAACTGCTGGGGCCTGAACATCCTGGGCCCAAAAAGTTCCCTAGCCCAAACAGTAGAAAATAGCCTGCTCTTTTTTATTTTGGGCTGGGCTAGGCCGAAATTGATTAAAAAAGGAAAATAAATCATACGTCTAAAAAATTGTATAGTACTTGGAAGGTGTTTATATAAAATTACATAGGACTAAATACCACTAACAATAGCCAAAAAGTGATCTCCATCAGTTGCATATGGAGCAATTGTTTAGCTCAATGAAAAACAGTGTCAACCCTTTAAGCCAAAATTCTGGGCAATTGTGGACTCTATCTGGATAAAATTATATAACACTTAGAGCAAACATTCAAATGCACCTGTTGTTACAATTAACGATACCCAAATTAACTTATAGAATAAACAATCCAAGACATAATAATCTCAAATCCATGACAAACCAACTCTTCAGAACATCTGAGCATTAACATTAACACTCCTGCTAATTAAACAATCAAACTATCTGCAAAGTCAATGCCACATACATAAAAAACTAGCCAAACTAAAGACGAGATGCTACATGGTGATTCAAGTAGGACTGTGACTATTGATTTTCTACTTGTAGTTTCTCTCTTGTTAGTCTACTCGTGGAACTCGATCCCACTAGCCGCATGGTTGGATTGTCCCTCACCGCTGCATTCTGTCAGGATATGGATGAAAAATTTGTTTATATAAATGGCAATAGTCAACACAAAATCTTATTTTCAGTTGATTTTAATTTGGATTATTCACTTTCATGGTGATTTTCTTTTTCTCCATATCTCATAATTTTTTTTTAATAAATTTTATCAGTTCAAATAAATGTTAAGTTCATAAAGATTAACATTTTTACTGAATATGATGTGTTTTTTTATCTCATTAACTTAACAGTAAGTTCAATGGAATGATTCATTGTTTGCATTCTTTGAGAGAGAAATTTGTCTTTTTGAGTGTTAATGTTCAATGCAATATTTGATTTCAATGAATTAATTATGTTCTTAATTTGTTAGCTTAATTGAAAATTTGTACTGTTAGTGATGCAATAGTCTATTTAAATTCTAAAGTTCAATTCAATTGTTAATATATATGTAAAAATCTCTTCATGTATAATAAAATAAGTTTGTTCGTGGAGAAATTCGTTTATTTCATCTTGAATTAACAAATATTAATGATATATTACTAGGAATATGAAAATATAGAAACTTAGGGCGGGGCCATGCTATTTAGGGCTTCATATATTGAGGTCTAATAGCTTGGCCAGGTGTGAAATCAAAAAGAGAATAAAGCCCGAAAACCTGGCTTGGGCTATCTGGGCTAAGGGATTTTTGGCCAGGCTGGGCTTTTGGGGTTCTGGATCTATATTTTTAGCCCTAATACACATTGTTTAACTCTTGCATTTGGAAAATGTGCACCTGATAAAAAACCTTACTTAATTATGTACTTAGCTTGGTTATGATATGTCTCCAGGTAGTATGAGTGCTTTGATATTCTTGAGTATAAGGAAGTTCAAGATTCATGGGTTATGTCTTTATCAGACTGCAAGATAGCATCAAGTGATGGAGAACTACTTTTTTCATGGCAGCTTTCAGTTTTCTTAAGTTGTGAAATGTGATGTCCGTTGTATGTAGCTAATCAAGCATAGAGTGGTCTAGCAGTGGGATTTGAGTCCACACTAAGAAGATCGAAGAAGTTTGGAGTGAGAAATATGGAGAAATCCATTTCTGTGCTCTATTTCATGGCAACAATTTTTTCTAATGAAATTGATGCTAAGCTAGTCTTGATTAGACAGTTCTTTATAGATTTGATTTGTGACAGGAGTGAAATTCCTAGATGGGATTCATGTTTTTCTTTTTCCATCAAATGTGATAAGTTGGTTTATAATTTCAAAAGAGTGTTCTCAAACTTCTGACTCTGTAGTGCACTGATGTGAGCAGGGTAATTTATTGGGTAAAGTTCTATAGACTGTTGTCTTGTGGAGTTAGATTGGTACCCTTTGTCAAGTAGAATATGCTAAGTACTGGAAGGGAGAAAGATATTCCACATAAGGATTAGTTTTGCGAAGTTGTAGAGTATGGCTAGTGGAGGGAGGGATTTTATACTTTGAGAGAGTTCTGAAAATGGAGTTGGCCAAACAATTGAAGCTCATTTGGACGGAAAGTTATCTATGTAAATAGTGACTGAAGAGCTGTAATTTCCTCTTCAGAATCAACCAATTTTGTGCCAGGTAAGGTAATTTCTTGGGAACAACTGCTTCTGCTTAAAATAGAAAGAAGTATCATTGATGTACATTTATTCACAATTTGGTGATGTTATCTGTGACATGGGATATATCGGAGCAGCCTATTCTTCTGTCATTACTTTTTTGTCATGTCATTTGTGCCTTTTTTATGAAAATAAATCTTCCCTGTGCCCTTGCGTGTACAAAGTTTCTATTGCTCGTAGGTATTTAGGTAGATTCTGTTAATATTTTTCAGGAAACAATGAAGGGGGACGCATGGTGTTAAACCAGACATTCACCATCGGTATGCATTTTTGATCGTGAACTCAACTTTCTGTCTATTTCTGCAATGACCTTATCATTTATTGTCTCATTTACCAGACACATGAATGGTGTGGTTATGTGTTGGCTTGTCAACATTCAATTGATTTTGCTTCTATGTCTTGGGTTCATTGCCAGAACTCTGAGAAAATAAAAGTAGGAAAATAAGAGACAAACAAAGCTTGATGATTCAGGTTGAAAAAAAGCTTAACTGGGCCAAAACAGTTAATTATTTCTAAGTTTTAGATGCTGATTATAAAGGGATTTATTTCAGAACAGATATATCGTCAAATGGATCTTAAACTTGATGAGGATTATTTTAAATTGTTTTGTGGCACATTTTGTTTTTGATGATCATTATCTCCTGCATTCTCTTTTTCTGTTTCTCCTGACTGCTGATCATATTCACTATATGTTATATATGGGCAGAGCCAATGTTGACCATTGGTAGCATCAATCCTGTGATGTGGGATGATAATTGGACAGTTGTAACAGAAGATGGAAGCCTCTCAGCGCAATTCGAGCACACCATTTTGATAACCAAAGACGGAGCTGAGATCCTGACACAATGCTGAAATTGTTCCTCTCATGTATCCACCAGTTTCTTGTCACCAGAAACCTGCTGTATGAGATTGACTGGATTTGTCTCTCCATGTTTGAGATGACTGTGGGGAGGCACCGGGTTGTCTTTCTCGCCTCAATGGGGTTTAAACCAAAAGGATTGGGAGAATCACCACCTCCCCTACAACGTTGATTCATTGTAGTGCCGTTGATTCATTGTTTATCCTCGGAATGCTAGAGGGAAGAAATACAAGTGTACTGTAGTCTTGAGATGCCGATCTTTCTCAAAATTGTGTATTTCCAAATTGAACCTTGTATCGATAAGGTGAATATAGTTATTTCCTTGTGGCCAATCTTGTCACAAACATTATTTCTTTTCATTTTGCTTAAATAAGCTATACTCTGCTGATGGATGAAAAAATATGATCAGAACTTTCGCAGCAATGCATGTATCGATCTCTTTCATTTATTTAACCCCTTTATTCGCGCTGATGAAATATTTGCCGGTTTATAGTCAGCAGAAATAGAAGATTTAAGAAGGTTACGAATTTGCATTACGTTTCGAATGTAAGCTTGGGTCGATTTGTGTTCTCTTTGCTTAGACGACTCAATGGTATTTAGGGTGAACTTCCAAAACTCCTTTCACAACGATAGAGCTGATAACTCTATCATTGTTCGGTAGGCTTACCCATGTTCTATATACAATATCAAACAAACTGTTACCACGAAATCAAAGAAAGTACGTATGATTATTATAAACGTGCCGCATACATTCTTCACATGGTGATTGGCTCTGTCTCCCATCCTTTCGTATACTAGTTCTACACGATATTCTCTCGCGTCGTTCATCATCAACATCGTAATGCCTCTTTTCTTACACAACATCTCCAGCTCTTACTTCCTCTGAAAATATGACCTCAGATCTAAAAGTGGGCTGGGCAGATTAAATCTATCTCCAATCTGGGTCAGACCTGGTGTCGAGCGTATGTCAAAGCCTTCTGCAGTCTGGCAAATTAGTTTGACACTTTCGTACTTCCCATCTTCTATTTCCAAAAATTGAAAGTTGATGGCAGAGAAGAGTGGAACGAGGAGAGCTTACTGTTTATGAATTCGTCAACTTTGGCTTCCTTCGCTTGAATGGCCGACTACATCCCATCTTTTAAATGGACAATATAAAGGATGGCAATAAAAGATTGAATTAACTCTTTTTTGAAGGGTTAATATTACCCAAAAAAAAAAAAAAAAACAAATTATAAACTGGTGTGTCCATGACAAATTTACATTGAACTAATTTTTTGACCAAAAAACTCTAAACTGGTACACTTATAAGAAATTTACTCTTTGTTAAGTCTTGTCAATTTTTAAAGTCAAATTGTTAAGTTAGATGACACATGGATAATTGACGGGTATACCGTTTGGGGTTTTACCCTCTATTTGTTACAAGTGTACTAATTTGTTATTTTTTGTTCTATTATTCCAATCTAACGGAAACAAAAGAATGTTAAATTTGTCACAAAATATAAATTTGAGGTTTTCGGTGGTTAAAAGATTAGTTTGGGGGTAAATATATTACAAATATATCAGTTTTGGATTTTTTTGTAGTATTAACCCCTTTTTAAAAGGGATATTAAATACAAAATTCTTTTTCTTTGTCTTTGCATAGTAATGGCAGATTTGGTAGATTAACATGTAAAGGGTATTGCACTTTCTAAAGTTATAGTAGTTGGAAAAATATTAGATAATATGAAAAATAACAATGATTGTTAGAAATCTAAAAAAGATTAGAAAATAAGATCAATCATATGAGGCGTGCAATAATTGTCCTTAAGGAGAATTCTGTCAATGCGAAACTTGGTGTGTAAGGTTCTAGGGACTATTCTTTCAAGATATAGTTAGCCTTCTTCTATACTTTGCACCGAATATTAGTAGGAACAGAAATAACGTGATGTGTATAACCAACAAAAAGATCAGGAAAGATATGAGAATTCTATGTATCTTAAAAGATTATGATTTGAAGTTTAATTTATATTCAAATGAGAGAGAAGCCGTTAAGAAGTTGTTATAAATAAGTTGTAATATAATGAGGGATTTGTGAAAAAATAAATCAAATCTTACAAAGCTGTTATACATACGATTGATCGGTTCTCGGTCCAATCTGGTTCCTAGGTGGAACTAGAAATCGGACCGGGAGGATCGGTTCCCAAATTCTAGGATTTGGAACTGGACCAATCGATCCTAGAACCGAGAACAGGACCGACCGACTGGTCTGGTCTGGTGGAACCGGGCAAAAATAAATTGGAAAATGTTACTGCTTCTTATTTCCTTCGATTGACCCTTGATAATTGATTAAGTGCTCTGCTCCATCTTGGAAACATCTTGAGTTGCCTAACAAAATCAACCGAATGTTGAGCGAATTACAAAATACAAAGATGCAACAAAAAAGCTTCTAAGACAAACCTAATCTAAATTAAAATGAAAGATGCAATTTTTGTTAAATCCTAATAAATTTAAAGCAAAAGGAAAAAGGTGAATGAGCTCAATATCTAGACAGTCATCATCAGTCGATCCAACCAAAATGCAAGACATTCCACCAGTTCCAAGAATGAGAACAGGGAACCGGACCGCCCTCTCTAGGAACCGCCTAGAATCGGCTGGTCTAGTTCGGTTTGGGTGGTTCCCGGTTCGGGTAGTTCCCATTGCACACCCCTAGTTATACAGCCGTTGCAAAACCATTACAAAAATGATTAAATTAAGATAGTTATAAAACTATTATTAAACCGTTATAAAACCGTTACAAAATAATGGCTTTGATAGCTTTTATAAATTCTATCAAAACTGTTATTTTCAAATATTTCAAATTGTTTCGACCAAAAAATAAATAAATTTCAAATTGTTGAAATATTCGACAGTAGTTACCACAAGTAACAGACAAAAAAGAGAAGCTAAACAACTCTTCGATTTCATGGATCGACCAACCCATCAATGCTCTATTACATGAAAATTTGTCAATAAAAATATTTCTTTCTGGAAAAGCCACCATTTGTGTTTTGTTTATTACACGAGATACTAGCTATAAAAAATTCCAAAAATATAATTTGTGCATATGATGGAAATGCAACGTACTCTTTGTTCCGTTGTTTGTTTTTCAACGCTCTGATAATAGGTTTTATCTCTTTTGATAAAAAGATCACAAATCTTGAGGGGAAAGAAATACATTTTCCACATGAGAATTAATATTCAAATTGTCCACGACATACCCAGTTGAAATGTTGATTATGTCTCGAAATTAATTCCCATTTAATTGAAGTGCATGGGACCCAAACCATATTAGGAAAGTCAAAATTGAATTTTCGCCAACAGGTTATTAATTTCCTACAAGACTTCATTTTCTTACCGAAGACAAAGTCTTTGTTGACATCGGGAAATGGCTCATAATATTTGGCATGGAAATAATCTGTTTTGGAGTTTGGTCTTGTGCGCATAGAATGTGCTTAGTATGCATGAACACTTACTACAACTACGGAGAGCGTTGAGAGTTGTCATCCAAGAGAGATGAGCGCTCGAGAAAACTCCTCATGATTGATTCCTGTTGATTCCTAAATGAGTCTGATTGAACAATTATAATCTCGTTTTTACTGATTGTAGTGGAATCATCTTGTCTATCTCTCCCCGTGGAGTAGGCACCACAAAGATCTGCCATGTTCAGGTTTTATTCCTATAATTTATTTCTTACTTAAAACGTTTTGTTTGTTCATGCTTTTGCATTAGTTGTATCACACCTAATTTTTAGCCGACACTTCAACAAAGGTAAAAACTCAAGGAAACTTGCAATAGTCAAATGAAGCGATTGCAAGAGTAGTCTCAATTTTGTCTTAGGTCTCCAATGACTCCCAAATGGCTAGCTAGGTGTCTTTGAAAGTCTCCGACGGATAGATTGAAGACTTCAATATAAAAGGAGTAGTGAAACTGAGAAGAGGGTTAGACATATTAAATATTGCTTGTACGATCTAAGTTAGAAATCATCTCTAATCTTGTTATGCATTTTACTTTGTGTGGGTTTAACACCGTAATAAATGATAGTCAAGTGTACAAGTATAAGTGCAGTGAGTGTGTCTTGATAGTTTGATCTATCATGTGAAAGGAACATCGCTAACTAATTGTAACTTGCATTGTTAATTACTAGTGGAATCTAGCCACTGTTAAAGCTATTAGTTTGAAAGTGGATGTAGGCTTGGGTATAACATTGAACCACTATATATCGTCATGTGAGCTACTTCACTTTATTTACATACTAGCATCAAATACGCTGTCTTATATTTGACACCATCTTAAGTGATGATTATTTGATATTTTGCAAAAGTTTTACTATATCATTGTGAGGGAGGGAGGGAGGGAGAGGGAGAGGGAGAGACCCTTTGGGGGTTTGTCTCGGTAGCCACCCTTCCATCTTGGAAGGGGGAGGTTGGGGGTGTTAGAGAAATCCCTTATGATGTTTTGAAGATGACAAAATAAATCAAAGGCTACTAACGTGTTTAATGGTTAAGTAATAGACCATGCAGATGATTGAACATGTAGAGGATATTGTCAAAGTCTGAAGATGGCCAGAAGACTGAACGTAACACATGTCCAAAGTATATTTTAAAGATTTCCAGACTTCGTGTCAAAGTACTCCGAAGACTGCCCAGACTTTAGTGTCAAAGTTTATTCTACATCAGAAGTCTGCACACTCTGACAAATTCCAGACTAAACGTGAATGAAGAACTAGAAGATAGACTCTATGCTGAAAGTCTATACTTGGAAGAATCAGAAGACAGACTCTATACTGAAGCTGAATTAGGTACAGACCTTAAAGCTAAATCTGTTCAGAAGCAGAATATGTTCAGACCCAAATTGTAAAGTCTATTACACTAAGACTTTACATCCAGATTCGACAGAACGTAACTCAAGCCCCAATCATATAATGGCTAGTGATCTGGTTTGGATTCTACATCAAGATTGATTTGATTGACTCAATCTAATTGATTGACAATTAAATCTTGAAGACAAGAACTTTCAATACGAAGAAGCTTTACTTATGGAAACCAAGATTCCATTTGTATGGTCGATCGGAATCAATTTGGGATTTTACTTTTGTCACTCAACGGCTACCAAATCTTTTAGATACAGAGTTGTCCAATGGGTATATTGGAAGACGATTCTCAAGATGCTGTCCAACGGCTAGTTTGGAAGTGGAGGAGTATTTAAGGAGATGGAGGACCGATGAGCAAGTAAGAGATGGAGCGTAAAATTTATAATTCCAAAGTCTGAGCAATTTCAATCATACACTTGTCTTTGGTGAGCTTAAACGTTTGTGATCTTGAGAGAAATACCAAAAGAGTGATTTAGTGAGATAGTGTGATCTACTACTAAGTGTTTGCACTTAAAGTTGTAATCTCTTGTTGATTGCATAGTGGAATCCAGCTAGAAGGCTGTTAGCGTGGGAGAGTGGACGTAGGCTTGATCTAAGCCGAACCACTATAAACCTTGTGTTTTTATTCTCTTCCGTGAATCTCTTTATTATGTTTGTAGTTCTATTTAACTACTAAAGTCTGATCTTGCTTAAAGTCTGCTACTCTTCAGACTCAGTTTCAAAAGTCTGTTGTTATTTTGACTCAGGTTAAAAGTAAAGGTTTTCACTGTATTTTGCAGAATCTGTTTTTACACCTATTCACTCCCCCTTTAGGTGTTGGTACTAGCACTTTCAGGGGTTCAAATCCCCACCTTCTCAGGAGGGATTGGGGTGGGGACGATTTCATTTCAGGAGTGGGTTTCAACTCCCATGCCTTGCAAGGAGGCATGGCAAAAGTCTGAGAGTGAGTGTTAGAGTAGGATTAGCGTAGAACCGACTCAAGAGAGAGAGAGAGAGAGAGAGAGAGAGAGAGAGAGAGAGAGTTTTTAAACTATATGAATGGTCAATCTAGTTCCCGAGTGATTCTTCCCTTGAAACTAGAAACCGGTTGCACAGCTCTACCTTAGGGACATATAATTACAGGCTCAACAATTGCAATTGCATCAAATTTGCAAGAGTCAAATCCGACAAGGTTATGATCTAGTAAGCATCGACACTCTTTATGAGCCTTCATGTCATGTTTGATACTTTGACACGTGTCCAACACTCTCCAAAACTCTTCAATGCTCTTTGACATTCGGTTAATAGGTGTCGGAAAATCGGACACCTGATCAATTCTCTTGATACTCTCCAATACGTGAGTCCAGAATTCTGACACTTAATTTTGATACGCACGAAGTCAATTTTGAAATTTTTCAATAAATAAAAGGCCAAGATGTAAATATATAAAAAATAATAAAAATAATAATTGGGGAAAGAAAAAAAACTTAGTCTTCTCCTCTCTTTTGACTCTCATTTCCTGTGACACACAATTTACCCTCCAAGTTTGTTTTTTTCTCTTTTCTTCCAACACGCTCTCACATGAGTCCAAAATGTGGATTACTTTTTTTTTCCTCCAAGTTTATGGATTATTGAAATGGAGTTGAATTTGTCAAATTGAAACAATGAATGATATTAATAATTGGTGGATTAATGTTTTTAGTGTAAATTCATTATATGCTCTTATTTATTTATTTATTTATTTATTTGTGAAACTGAATCAAATTAATTTGATTAAAATAATCATAAACACGATAATTTATCATGTATATGTAAAAATATATATTTAATATATAACGTGTCCCAACGTGTCTCAATTCTCTATTTTTTTAGAAACAACGTGTTAGAGTGTTGTGTTTTGTTGTGTCACGTGTCGATATCGGTTCTACTTAGGTTATGACACATGCATCTTGGGAACATGTCTGAGAGAAGCATGAACATTCTAAGTAAGGAAAGTCTTCTATGTCGGCAGAAAATCAAGAAGTTGACCTTGTGTGAACATGGCATTTGTTATCAACAAGAAATAATGCAGTTTGACAAAGTATTCATAGGACCAACTGTTCAATGGACTATATCCATTTAAATTTGCGAGGCCTTTTAGGTACAATGGAAAGGAGGTGCCATGGAAACGCTAAATTTTAGTGATGACTCTAGTTGGAAAGTCTGAATTTACTTTCTGAAACATAAGAATAAGGCTTTTATTTGTTTTAAGCAGTTTAAGCTCTTGAACAAAAATCAAACAGGCAAGACAATGGAGAGGCTTACAAAGCACAAGGGGTTAGATTTTTACTATTAAGAGTACGATGAGTTATGTAGAGAAAACAAATTTAATTGACATGCACGAGGGGTGAAAAGTTAGGGACGATAATTGGTGCCAATGATGAAAAAGTCCAATTATAGTCCCGATCATGGGTTAGAGCTTTTTCTAATGCAGGTGAAGAACAGATCAAAAAACTTTGCTTGTGAGTAGAGGTGGCAAATGGGTGGGTCGGGTCGGGTCGGGTATGGGTTGGGTCGAAAATGGGTCGATTCATATTTGACCCATTTAACCCGTTTTAACCTATATTCATGTAGTGAAAATCTAGTGACCCATACTTGACCCGACCAATACCCGACCCGACCCGTATTGCTAAAACCTATTAATATTATAGGAAAACTCACTTCTGCTATATGTTAATTGGATTAAAACTTCAAATTAAATTAAAAATAGTAAATAAAATAAAAAAGCTAAAAAAAACCTATAAATTGAAATATTTATAAAGAATTAGACTATGCACATACTTCTCTTATTTGAAGTGAACATACCATTGAATAACTAAAAACTATAACATGAAAATTTTTAACTAAACATAAAAAAGCTTATTTTTATGATTTTTTTTATAAAAAAAAAGCATTGTTAAAACATTTTTATGCAATATAAATTTTTAGCAATTTTTACGCAATACAAATTTAATGAAATTTTTTTATAATTCTTTTTAAAATATTTTTAAAGAAATCAAATTTTTAATTTTTTAATAAATAATTTTTCTTTTTCTCTTTTCTTTTTCTTTTTCTTTTTCCTGGCTTCTTTTGGCCACGACGACGGCCGGCGACCGGCCACGAGCGAGATCTAGCTCGCCGACGTCGGGCGGGGCTCGATCTTGCCGAATCGGCGAGGCCGAGGCACCGCCCGATGCCGGCGAGCTCGAGTCTCGCCGGTCGTTGGTGAGGCCGAGCAAGCGGCGAGACTCGAGCTCGCCGGCGTTCGGGCGAGGCTCGATCTTGCTGATCGGGTGAGGCTTGATCTCGCCGATCTAGCGAGGCCGAGGCCCCGCCCGACGTCGGCGAGGTTGAGCCTCGCTAGTCGTCGGCGAGGCCGAGTCTCGCCGAGATCCGACGAGGCTCGAGCTCGCCGGCGTCGGGCGGGGCCTCGGCCTCGCCGGATCGGCAAGATGGAGCCTCGCCCGACGGCGGCGAGCTCGATCTCGCCGGATTCGGCGAGGCTTGGCCTCACCGGTCGTTGGCGACCTACCGGCAAGGCTCGATGTCGGCGAGCTCGAGCCTCACTTGGCCTGTCGCTGGTCGGCGGTCGGCCGTCGCCCTGCTGGCCATCGGCTAAGGGATGAAAAAAAAGAAAGAAAAAGAAAAAGAAAAAGAAAAAAGAAAAAAAATTTAAATATAAAAAATAATTATAATTTCGATTTTTTTATAAAAAACATTTTATAAAATTAAAGAAGGCCATGGCCCATGGGTTGAAAGTGGGTCTAGATGGGTTATTAGTTTTAGGTTTTAAAAATGGGTCGAAAATGGGTCAGAATGTGTGACCCATTTTCGACCCATATAAAACTGAACTTAAAATGGGTTGAATTTGGGTTATGGCCCATTACAACTTCATAACCCACATTCGACCCATTTGTGAAAAATATGGGTGCAAAATGGGTCATGGACCCATTTTGCCACCTCTACTTGTGAGTACTTGGTGTTTCCTCTCGAACATTGGTTTATCATGAGATTTCTAGGCTGAGGCTGTGAACTTGACATGTCACCTGATTTATAGATCTTGTTAGAAATTAAACCAAATTCATTGATGTCGATAACTATTTGATATCCACATTGAAAAAAAGTTATAATTGCCATGTTATCTTTAATGAGCAAAATCTTATTGATAATGAGTCTGTTCATCATCATCTTTAATGAGTTTGTTCCTATTTCTAGGTGTGGTGATTGCTTTTAGAGATAGTGTTTGTTTTTTAAAGATAAGGTGAGATATGATGATTTTTTTGTTAATTTCTAGATCTTATCTAGAATGCTAGCTTTATCTATTGGGAAGAGTAAATGTCATGTAACAAGTCTATAAATAGAAGAATCTTGTAATTATTTTTTGTGAAGGTGAAATAAATTTACAAGATTATCTATTTTCTTCTCTTCCTTGTGTGAGTTTTGAGCATTTCACTTTCAAATTACTTCCATCAAAGTGGTATTAGAGCTTATGATTTGTGATCATGGTGTCAACAAATAATCAACTTCCTCTTCAATACCCTAATCTTACCAAAGACAACTATGGTAATTAGGCTGTTAGAATGAAAGCTCTACTTGGCACCTATGGTGTGTAGGAACTTGTCAACACTGGCTATGATGAGCCAGCATATCAAGCTACCTTGAACCAGAACCAGAGGAATGCCTTGGAGAAGGTTTGTTCAAAAGATCAATATGCCCTATCAATCATCTATCAAGTTTTAGATGATTCCATGTTCGAAAAAGTTTCAAACGCTGCTACTACTAAAGAGGCATGGGAGATTCTTCACAACACACATCAATGAGCACCAAAAGTTCAGAGGATTCACCTTCAAACTTTGAGAGGTGAATTTGAGGTAATTCATATGAAAGAATTTGAATCGATTGCTAATTATCTCACAAGAGTTTTGGCGATTGTCATTTAGATTAAAAGAAATGGAGAAGACATTCCAGATGCTCGTGTTGTCGAGAAAATACTTCGATTCTTAGACAAGAAGTACGACCACATTGCTGATGCAATTGAAGAATCCAAAGACTTGGATGCCATGACAATCAATGAGCTTATGGGTTCATTACAAGCCTTGAAGAAAGGTTCGGAAGAAAAAAGATTGAACCAGTGGAGGAAGTTTTCCAAACGCGTTTGACCATCCGAGATGAGAAGGAGCAAAGAAGAGAACTTGCACAAACTCACGGGACAAATCAAGATTGTGATCATGGTCAAGGCCGAGGTTGCTTTCAAGGAAGAGGTTGTGGACGAAGTAGAGGTGATGTTGCTCGAAGTGATGGTAGATACCAATATAAAATAGGTGTTTGTGGAAGATAAAAGGGCTCAAAAGGCCAATGGTATGATAAATCTAAAATTCAATGTTATCATTGTAATAAATTTGGCCATTATGCTTCTAATTGCTGGAACAAAGAGAGTAGCAGAATAAATGAAAAGGCAAATTTGGTAAATGATGCCGATCAAGTTTTGTTATTGGTGTTCAAAGAAGATGAAGGAGGTCAAACTAATACGTGGTATTTAGCTATCGGTGCAAGCAATTACATGTGCGGCGAAAGCTTTTGGAGAAAGGCCATACTATTCATATGGAAGATCTTAGTCTTGTGCTAAGAGATAGGACTAATAAATTGATTGCGAATGTGAAGATGTTGAAGAACATGATATTTACTCTCAATATAAATAATGATATGTCTCAATGTCTGAAAGCGTGCATGGATGATCCTTTATGGTTGTGGCATTTGAGGTTCGACCATCTCTATTTTGGCAGACTCAATTTGCTTTCTTGCAAGAAGATGGTTTATGACTTACCACATATTGATTATCGCAATCAATTATGTGAAGGGTGTGTTATGGGTAAGCATTCCAGAACTAGCTTTCCAAAGAAAGTGAATTATTGAGCAAAGAAGATTCTGATGTGTGTGGCCCAATCACTCATCACTCATGTGGTAATCATCAATAATTTGTTACTTTTATTGATGATTTTACTTGAAAAACTTGGGTGTACTTTTTGACAGAAAAAATAGAAGTATTTGATATGTTCAAATAATTCAAGAACCTAGCTGAAAAGGAGAGCAGCTATTTTATCAAAGCTATAGGGACCAATCGTGGTGGAGAATTCACCTTAGCCATATTCAACAAATTTTGTGAAGATCATGGTATTCGACGTTTCTAGACGACTTCGTATTTTCCTCAACAAAATGGCATAGCTGAACGAAAAAAATAGGGGATAAGTGCATTAGAAGTCCTAAAACTTATCATGAAAATGCAATTGAGTCCTAAAACTTTCAAAAAGTGCAATTAAGTCTTAAAACTTGTCATGAAAATTCAATCAAGTCCTAAAACTTTCAAAAGGTTCAATAAAGTCATAAAACTTGTTTCGAAAGTGCAACCTAGTCCTAAAACTTTCAAAAGTGCAATCAATGAAATGACTTAAATCGAACCACTGTGATAAGCTTTAGGACTTGATTGCACTTTTTGAAAGTTTTAGGACTTAATTGTACTTTGTGACAAGTTTTAGGACTTAATTACACTTTTTGAAAATTTTAGGACTTAATTGCATTTTCATGACAAATTTTAGGACTTTCAATGCACTTATCCAAAAAAAATAGAATCATTCTTAACATGGTTCAAAGCATGTTGAAGAGCAAAAATTTGTCTAAGGAGCTTTGGGTTGAAGCTATTTCGTATGCAATCTATCTTCAAAATAGATGTCCCACATTCAGACTTGAAGGTGTAACTCCACAGGAAACATGGACCAGGAGAACACCAAGTGTTTCACACTTGAGAATTTTCGGGAGCATTGCCTACGCTCATGTCCCGGACCAGAAAAGATCAAAGTTGGAAGACAAGCAAAAAGCTCATTTTTATTAGGTATGACTTCTCATCCAAAGCCTATTGTTTGTTTGATCTTAATACTTTGAAAGTGTATATAACCAGAGATGTCAAGTTCGATGAAGATGGCATGTGGGAAGACAACTCAAAAGAGGAAGTGAATGCTCGTGGTGATATCGATTAAATGGAGTTGAAGGATCATTCTATACCTTCTTCTTCAGTATCATTTTCAAGTTTATCATCGCCAACCTCTTCAAACCGTATCGATGAACTGCTAGTGCCAAGATCAATGAGATTGTCTGACATTTATGAAGCTACTAATGAAGTTCACCTTGTATTACTTCTTGCATATTGTGAACCACTTGTTTATGATGACGCGGCCAAAGAAGAAAAATGGAGAAAAGCCATGAATGAAGAAATTGAAGCCATTGAGAAGAATCAAACATTGGATCTAGCTGGTCTATCAAAGGACAAGAAATTGATTGGAGTCAAATGTGTGTACAAGGCCAAGAAAAATGAGAAAGGAGAAGTGACAAGATATAAGGTTAAATTAGTCGTGAAGGGGTACAACAAAAAAGCCAGAATTGACTATGATGAAGTTTTTGCCCTTGCAGTTTGCACGATAATGATTAGATTGATTGATTGATTGATTTTTATTTATTTATTTATTGTTGCTCAAAGTGATTGGCAAATTTATCAAATGGATGTCAAATCAACATTTTGAATGGCATCCTTGAAGAGGAGATTTATGTTGAACAACTCGAGGGGTTTATTGTGAAAGGTCATGAAGATAAAGTGCTGAAATTGAAGAAAGCTCTATATTGACTTAAATAAGCATTGAGAGCATGGAATTCTAGAATTGATGCATATTTCAAGATGAATGGAGTCTCTCAATGTCCATACGAGCATGCATTCTACTTGAAGCAAGAAAAATGTGATGTTCTACTCACTTGTTTATATGTCAATTACCTTGTTTTTACAGGAAATAATCCGGTGATGATTGATGCTTTTAAGGCATTGATGTTGAAAGAATTTGAGATGATTGATAATGGTCTCATGAATTATTTCCTTGGGATTGAAGTGAAGTAAAGTGCCGAGGGGATTTGTATTTCCCAAAAAGGATATGCAAAAATTATCGTTGAAAAATTCAACATGAAGAATTGTACTCTGATCAATACACCAATGGAGTGCAAAACCAAGCTTTCGAAGTTTGATGATGGTGTCGATGTTGATTAAACATATTATAGAAGCTTGATTGGGAGTTTGAGATATTTGACATACACAAGATATGATTTTATGTATAGTATTGGAATTGTGAGTTGATATATGGAGAAGCCGAAGTCATTTCATCTTAAAGCTGCAAAAAGGATACTTCAATACATCAAAGGTACTACTTCTCATGGCCTATACTATTATCACTCTAAATTCTTTCAACTTAGAGCTTATTTGGATAGTGATTATGGTGGAGATATCGATGATCGAAAGAATATTGTAGGCTTTGTATTTTCTTGTGTGACACTGCTTTCTTGTGGTCATCAAAGAAGCAACCCAATGTCACTCTATAAACATGTGAAACTGAATATGTAGCTGCATCCTCATGTGTTTGTCATGCAATTTGGTTGAGAAGACTACTCAAAGGTATTCTTATAGAGCAGTAGAAAGCAATTGAGATTTTTGCTGATAATGTTTCTATCACTCTTGCCCCACCTTAGTATGAGAGTGTGACTTGGCGGGTTAGCATCGACGTCCGAGGCACTTCGATCGTCCTAAATATTTTATCTTTGATTAAGCACATGCGGAAGTGAATTAAAAACAATCCCTGTACACAAACAAATATGGAAGTCGAGCAACATGTATACAAGCCAAACAAACAAAAGCAACATTTATCCATAAATATATACACATATCAAAAGTTATTATGATTACATGCCCATCTTAGTCTTGGGCTACTTTTCTTCATTACCAAGCATCGATGATTAAAAGACTAGGGGAGCCTAACTCCTCTATCGAGCTCCTCCAAAATGGCCCTCATCCTAAGTCCTTCTTCTACGATGCTCCCGTAGGATCCACCGGAAGGATGAGGCCTTGGATGGGACCTAAAACATCCTCATAAAAAATGAGGCACCAAGCCTCCTACACATGGGGAACCAAGGTGTCTACCTCTTCTTGGACCCATATAGTGGCAATATACTTCCGGTAAGTGAGTTATTTTCTAAGTTTACTATATTTGTCACGGTAGTAACCATATCAATCGAAAGACTGGGACATATGGGCAGTAGGGTTGGTTCACCCATCCCACACTTGAAATGGTGAAAACAACAAAAGTGAGTCGATGACTCAGTAAGTGGAAATCCCTAATTCTCCTATAGGAGGACGTCTCACCATCGATCCTCAGATACGGGATCACTATCCACTTGTTCATGGCAAATCAATAGCAAGGTTCGTGCCTTGCCTTGCTTATGCATATGAAGGGCTCTTAATCAGCTATGTGCTTTCAAGCATCAAAGACAAGGAGTTAGTGCATAAGAATAAGCCCTCCAAAGATCTGTGGCTTACGATCATTCCAGTTACTAAGAGGGATGCATGCATCACATAAACTCATTCAAGCATTAACTGACCCAATGTAAACATACGCTCAAATTGATGTAAGGACTCAACAATACATATCAAACAAACCTAGCTTTTGTAAGCCTTAATTCCGGTATCGGTGCAAGCATCAATTCAAGCACCACATATGCATCAGTCATGGACCATACGTGGACTTCTAGTTTATTTCAATCAGTTCATTTAGTAGAAATCCATCAACTCTTCCGGTATTAACCGAGCATCGGTCCTCCCCTTGGCAACTGGCATCATCCCGATCTCATTATTAGGTCGGTATCCAGGGCGACCCCTAGGCATCGGCCTCACCTGGGCCGGCATCGTTTACGATCTCAATATCGGGACAACATTTGAGGCTTTACCCCAGGTAACGACTTGGCATATCCCAACATCGATGGTGAAAGCTCATTGTGTGTCCATGCGTTCAAGCATCAATCAATCCATTTTGTTTTCTTAAATCATTAGTTGAATGAAAGGCTTGAAGGCATGCCATGCAAGGTGAACTAATGAACGACTCTTATGTCTTACTAAATTAAACTCATGTTGGATGCGACTTGAGTTTGTGGTCTACACTTGGAACCGTTTGCTTCAGCTTCGGCATCAACTCGTGACTTGTCTCGAGTAACAACATGTCTGAATGTTGTCTCAAAATCAAGTGTGGGATGTGCACCCACCTCGGCGCATGTCCAAAGTCACATGAGACATTTCCTTGACATTCGGGTGTGCTCGACATCCATGCGAGACCATGAATTTACTCGATGCAATAACAAACAAATAGAAACACAGCAAGCATAACCATATAAAGCCAACATAAGCAAACGATGACATGATCCTAAAATCGATATGCGTAGCACATCGCCCTATTGAAGAGTTAGGAAAGTGTACTTACTACTTTTGAACCTAGCTCCAAGATGCTCCTTTGGTGACCAGATGGCTCCTAAGGTGGCTTGGTGAAGAAGGCATGAAAGAGAGGACAGAAAGGGAGAGGAAAAGAGAGAAATGCCAAGCCTTAAAATGAGAGGGATGGCTCATCCTATTTATAGTACTCCTCCTCTTAGATTTTTATTGCAAACTCATGATAATGCCTAAATGACGAGTTGGCTTACCTATCTTCTCGAGTTGGCGCTAGGTCCTTTGGTGTTGGCTTGTGATTGGTCCACCTATTTGGTTGCTCTCCAAGGCTCACTTTAGGTTCGTTATTGCCTATGGTGCTTAAGGGAGACATAAGTCTTTTGGTGTATCATGTCCTCTTCTAATTGGCTAGTTCTTGACTTGTTCACCAAGGCTATAAACTAGGGCCATCATACCCTAAGATTTACCTAAGATTCTAGAGGACACCTAAGTAGGTGATTTATCCATGCGATTAATGAACTAAAGTCCAAAATCATTAAATGAGGCATAGATATTTTTGCCAACTACTTGGCATGCAAGTTTTCTCATTCTTCTTGAAGTGGACATGTGACATTTAAATGGATAAGGATGGACTAAGTCAAAGACTATGGAAGATTCTAGAACCCTAATCGCCTCTTGACATTTGTCCAATGATTCATCCCCGCATTAATTAATTCATGTCCAAAATTCATCCAAGGCATTCATAAGACTAACATAGGGTGTTGCCTAATTAGAGAATTCATTCATATTTGTACACGATTGACGGTTCTATGAGAATCAAGATTCATGCCAAAATTTACTAAACTTTAACCAAATGAGTGTGACTAAATTGACAGTCTTCTTAAACTTGTCCATGACCATTTTCAATTAGAATTGGTCCATTGGATGTCTTAGAATAAACTTTATGGTTGGTCTTGGTTATTTGCCCTAATCGGGTCTTGGTCTGGTGGACCAAGTCCATGGCCGAACATGCCATGCTTTGGTCCATCCAAGATTTATGTCATTGATTCCTATGATCGACCCTCATACCTTATTCTTATGGCTTGGAATCGAGGGTGTTACAATTTCTTCTATTTCATTTGCAAAAAAATCCAGTTTTTCATGAATAAAATAAACATGTCGATGTGCGATATCACTTCATTCGAGAATAGGTTAAAGAAATGAGGTTAAAGTGTTGCATGTGAAGACGGGATATCAAGTGGCAAGCATTTTTACCAAACTTGTGACATCCTGATTTTCGACCTTGTCCCGACTTTATGAAATGGGCTTTTCATCGACGCACCTATGGTCATTTTTCTCTGAGCTAATCACTCACGAGATAACTAATTTATCAGGTGAAGCCGTTAAGGGATATAAACGTGACAAACTTGAGAATTCAATCAGAAATCGACTGCTCAACCGTGATAATAAGCAAGGGTCAATATGACACCATTAAAATTGATTAGTGATTGGATATAGGTTGATTCGAAGAAATGGCGTAATTAAATTGTGGGTGATTTCACATGATTGCAAAATTAGCGTCAAATGGCACTAATCCAATTTTCTATCAATTCTGTACCCGGTGCCTGTAAATGAAACATTGAGATTTTTACAACACCGAGAGTTGTCGATGAGTCAAAGATGCACAAACGTGGATCAAGAATTATTGACCACGGGTTAAATGTGATAAAATCCTTAAAAGCTACCTAGTAGGTTATGTCATGGTAAAATCGCGTCCGGTTGAAATTAACCACGAAATTGAACTCGATTTCGGGAATCGAAAGTTCCAACGTGTCACGATTTAATTTTAGGACATCAACTCATTCTTTGAAGAATTTTCAGCGAGCTCAGAATTTTTGCGGAAAAATCAAAATTTGGCAATTTAGTTTCAAGAAATTCGGAGGGGCATTTTCAAGTGAAATTTTGGCCTTCAAAATGGATTGTTTGGTGAAGGAAATGCAAGGAATTTGTGTGGGTTGCTACCATGGCAAATTTGGGCTATTAAATGGAGGCTATTTGGTGTGAAATTGAAGATGGAAATCCACCAAATTCGTAGGGCTGTGGGGGCTACAACATTTAAACTTCAATTTGGCTTGCATAGGAAGTTTTGGGAGGGAAAAATGGCTGCTGGTTATGGCTGAGGACTTATGGGGCTGCACTTGTGTGTTTTGGATATTTAAGCTTGACTTTGGAGGCCTCTTCAACCTCCATTTCCAGAGCAAGCAAACCAGCTTAGCCCCTCAATGAAGCTGCTAACCCTCACATTGCTGTCCGAGCCTGCCCATCGCCCTGGTCGCTGCTCGCCTGCTTGCGTCCAAGCTGGCCAGCTTCCACGATTAACCGTTGTTGACACCTAAATTTTGGCGACCCATTTAGTCATTTATTCGCATTAAAAATTAAGGGTTAATTTTATCTTGAAAAAAAAATTTCACAACATATAGTTTAGGAGCATTTATTTTATTTTATTTTATTGGATCATCGGCAAACGCAAGATTTTTCATATATTCCATTGAGATTTCACATATTTAGGCAATATACACCAAAGAATGTATTTTCGAGCAAAAGGAAATTTTGGATGGAATATTTGAAAAAAAAAAATACAAAAGGAAATATTGCGAGCTCACCTTTAAAATATTCAGAAGCCGGGAAAATTTTATTATGATCTCAAACTTTTGGCAATGTTCGATCAATCGTGAGTTGATATTTGGAAAATAGAATTTTTTGTTGATCTTGTGATTATTAATGTGCGGACGAAGACATCGAAAGGGCAAGAAAGATTAGCATTATTCATGTATGGGAAGGAATGTTTAAAAAAGGATATATTCTCATTGAATATATGGATCCGCAGTGGACTTCTTCCTTTTTGAAGTCAGTACGTGGACTTCTTCCTTTTTGGAAGTTCAGAATTGGCCGGGCAATTTAAAAAAAAAAAAAAGATTGTGGGGGCACACAACGGAGATTCACGACCGCAATTGAGAGAAAAAGGAGCTGCAACCCTAGAGAGAAAGCGGCGAAAAGAGAGAGAAGAGCAGAGAGCAAGGTCTTGGTCCCGGCCCTTCATCATAGCCCCTTCATCATCGCGCCAGACAATCGATACAGACGGCCATTGCGAGATCAAAGAATTGAGAGAGAAATAAAAGAGAGGAAGCGTCTTCTTCCCAAGCGTGTCTCCTCAGCCGAATTGAGCCCGACGTTGCTGCTTCCTCTTGGTCCCACGACCTGCGTTTCTATTCTCTCTATTTTACAGGTTATTTCCGGATTTTCTAACAAGTTGTCAATGCTGGAGGCCTCGACGAAGTTGTTGTCTCCTCAATCACAGGACAACCCACTGGTTTGTCCGAGTTGCGGACCATGGCAGGGATCCAACAAGCCAAGCATTGCCTAGAGCATAAGCCATGCACCGCCATGCTGAGTGTTGCAGTGATCCAAGAGTCCCACCAATGAACGCCCATCGATTCTAGACGAGCTCTTGCAATTCCAGAGAGCGTTCAAGCATCCCCACGGCATCTCTAGTCCATAGTCGTGCTTGCAAACTTGTTCTCGAGCTGAATCTCTATTTTGCAGGTCTTCTTCGTGAATCCAACAAATTTGCCTACAAGACAAACTTGAAGATAGGGAACACGTGCCCCACTTCTCTGCAGCGCCCATGCATAAATCCATGCATGAAGAGGGAAAGGAAAAATCAGCGCATAGATTTTCCAGTAAAAAAGGGGTGGTCAACTTTGAGGGGGAATTGATTGTTTTTCACAAAAATTGAAGACTAACGTGGAGCACTCCCTGCATGAACATCTTCTTTGGTTCACCGCTTCTAAAGCAGTCCAGCAACGCAATCTTCTCGCGTGCCTTGTAGCCGTGGACACACCCAATCGAACCATCACGTCAAGCTCACTATAGGCCATCACCAGTGCCATCTTTTAGTGAGTCCGAATTCGGGGATGATATCTACGAAATAGGTAAATATATTATCCAAATTTAATTTGATAATTTCCTTACTTAATTCGTTGATATTACGTTTAAATTCAAATCTTCCAATGATGCATCTTATCGAAAGTTTCCCGAAAAGCTTTTTTTAAATTAGGGATTATTCCCTAATATCACAACGTGCATATAATTGATAGTCCAATTTCACGCTAGAAATATGACTCGCAATCGCACGGAAAATCGCCAATCCGATCTCACGCTCGAGATACAATTCGCGATTTTATTTGAAATTGGCCAATCCGATCTCATGCGCGAGATACGATTCGTCAATTTATTTCCAAAATGGACATGGATGGTATCTTGCCTGATTTGTTGCCGTGTTGTTCTTGATGTCTTATTTTGATTGCTCCTGTAAAAGAAAGGAAAAATCCAAAAAATCTTAGTTCGATTAGGTTCACGTTAGAATATTACTTGTTTTAGGGTTATTTTGCATGTTTAGAATATGAAATTTATTTATTTCGAATTCCTTAAATAAAAATCCAAAAAAAGTGCATTCATTTAGGATGTTAGTTTTCTTTAATTTAAATTGCACGTTTAATTATGTGTCAACTTTAATTTCGAATTTTAATAAAAAAGTAAAAAAATCATCATGCATATGTCATATAGAATTGCATGTCATTGCATGTTAGGATTGCATGTTTATTAGTTATAGATTTAGATAATTTCTCATAGATAGATTGCATGCTTATTAAGAAAAATAGAAATCATGTGCACGTCATATAAGATTAGGTTCATGAAAATGCACGTCATTTAGTGATTGTTGATAGGTTCATTTAATTAGAAATTGCTCGTCATTAGAATTAGGTTATTTGGTTAATTTAGATTGCACATTTAACCATTGCATTACTTTACTCATGTCATATAGTTTAGGTCATATTGCCATGCCATATCATTTCATAGTAGATTAGTAGCATGCATTGCATGATTCTCATCGAATAAGTGAAAACAAAAAATTGAGTGATTGCGTGTTAATTATAAATCATATCTAGGACTATTGATGTGAATTTTGATCTAACAACGCAGATGCTTTCGTTGCTATGAGGTAAGTCATGCAATTTATTCATTGCTTTCTTGGATGTTACATTGGTGATTTGCGCACCCACATGATCACCTCATATGTTAGGGAAATAAATTTAAAATCAATCCAAGCTGCTTGCCAAATATTTTTTAAATAAAGAATGGTACCGAAAGGGCATTAGAGAAATCTAGTGTAACCAAGTCCCCGTACCCATAGTCTCTGGTTCGTAGGAGTAAAGCAAACCTCCCGTTGCTTTACTTGGGTTTCTAATCGACCCACCAAAAATAGATTAGTGGCGACTCCTAATTGAAAATCATTTGCATGTTAAGAACTTAAACCTAAGTCGCGAATTGGTATGAGCTTGGGAGAGCCTGAGTTAAGTTTAGGCTTAACAATCCATTAGCCAAACCCTAGTTGGTACACCCGAAAAAAATTGGTCGCGACAGCTTGGCGACTCCGCTGGGGACTTGAGTTAATACTCTTAGTGGACTTGGGCCAATTTTTGAAAAAAATGTTTTTGCTTGGCAGCAAGGATCCCAGGTACGTCCCTAACATTTAAGGTGTTAAATGTTCTTGTAGGATGGGAGGTATAAGGGGAGTAGTGATTGTTATCCCTTGTCTTGCAGGTTGGAGTTGAGGATGAATGTTTTAAATTCAAATTATTGTAGTGTTGTGTGACTTAAACTGTTGCATATGCTTTGCATTTAGCACTACACTATTGCACACACAACCCGCCGTCGGACCTGGGCTGCATAGGATCATTTAGGATGGTATTGAGATGGATACCACTTCGACCGCATGCTCGCAGTACGAGTCGCCCATCTCAATCCGAAGTTTCTTTCATGGTGTCAAAAGTACCCACCTCGGTCCGCAGGCCCTCGACCCAGGTCGGCTCTTTGACCAAACCGGAGTCATGAGGACCCGACATAGTCCACAAGCCCGTGGCTAGTCTGATCATCCTTGTGGCTCCACCTTGATAAGCCTTATAGATTAGAAATCGAGCCACTTACCATACGCATGTCTATGTGATTGTCGTCGATTTGTCTTGGTGAAGTAAGTCTTCTATCCTTATACTAATGCAATTTACTTACTTTGTCATACTCTTGGTCCGTCCATGACAATCTAGGTCAATCATTGATTTAATTCATTTGTCAATTAGAAATGAAATGAGGAAATTGCCATGCAATGAATCATTTGGAAAATAACAAAGAAACTTTGGAGAATTTGTCTGCAATTCATGCCTATGACATTTGATCTCACTAGGGTGTCTTTTTTTCTAACTCCCTTTAAGAAATTCCCTTCTTGTACGAACTTTTCATGAATAAATGAAAAAAAGATGGAAAAATCGATTAGATCATTGTCATGAATTGACTTTCTATTTACCCTCATGCTTACATGTTCCCATTCATTTGAATAAGGTGATTATGGAGTGATCTCGCTCACCCATCCGTTCATGATCAAGAGCTAAAATGACGGATCAAAAAGAGCTAATCTCGTCAAGCAAAAGTGCTGCGATCTATATTCGATAAGAAAATTGCGACTCCAATGAGAGAGCCAAGAAGACTTTTGAACCGTCTCATTTTTCTGAGATAGCCGAATTGGATGTCCTCATGAAGAGACTAATGACATATCTAGAGAGAAAAATATCTCACCCGAAGGGTTCGCATTACAAGATCAAGGAGGGTGAAAAATTCAAGTACACATGATTCATGATCCTAAGTAGTTCGATCTCCTCATTTAATTAGAGGCATGTACCTTCCCCTGCATGGGAATTTTTATCGCTCTTTAGGGATTGGTTTCAATTTCTACTGTGCTTGAACATCACATTTTTCATTCCAATAAATGTAATTTGATTGATAAATATCAATAAAATTACAAATTTTGTTTTAAGGACATGATGGGGTACACCAAACCAGCCCGGTGACGATATCCAACAATGAAAAGAAAATATCATCCATGGAGAAAATCTAAGGACCGGACTTCTTCATGCTTATCCAAAATATTCCTTAAAAAAAAAAAAATCATTTTTGAAGCAATTTCCAAAAGCATGCATTAGGTTACCCTTGTTTGTTTTTCTAACTCATTTACTACATGTCTCAGAGCATAACAGAGAGGCATTTGAAAATAACGCGTCAATTTCCAGTGACAGTTCGCTCGTTGATTTGGGAACATACATCCGAAGGAAAATAGACATGAGGGCAAAGGATCATTTCCAAGCCGATTGTGATGACATCTCCCAAGAGTGAAGAAAATCATCTTGATTCCAAAGTGTGATATGTGGCACATCTCATAACAATTTGTGTGAGATGTCATTCTCGAAGGCCAAATGAAGTTTCTCATTTCCATGAGAAAATAATGGAACAAATCAAAAGAGGATAATTCGTCTTGGATGAAATGGATACATTGTGTCATGAATATAATTAATTCTGGAATTGACACCCTGTTCTTTTCCTTGCAGATGACGAATTGGGGCACTACAAATTCTAGTAATGACATGACTGAGACAAAATCTCGATCTGAACCAAAATGGTTGTGTAATTTGAATTTACTCTGATGTTGCATCGTATCCTATTCATGCACGTTCTCTTGTGCAGGGACAAAAGCGGATTTTCAGGGACAATCCAAAAGTATCAAATCCTGAGACAATCCTCTCGTGAGACAATTCCTTGAATGAACGCTCAAAATCATATTTTTCATACTTACGAAAGCATTTTTTAGTGTGGTAAACTGTTTGTTCTGAAGTTTGCAATTTTTCATGCTTAAAGCTATTGAGCCCATTTAAAAAAGATTTTGCATGATGACTCTTACATGTTTGGTCCACCAATTCCACTAAAGAATATCAAGATGGACTAATTCAATGAATGACGTGGAATGGGTTAAGCATGCTAAATGAGATGTGTCAGGATGATGAAAGGCAAGCCATATCCTATACACAGTCCCTTACTTATACACTTGTGAGATGAGTGTAGGAAGTTCCATATCTGCAAGGTAAAGAGTTCTCTCGCAAAAGGTATGACGACCAAAATGATGAGGGGCAATTCATTTCTCTATCTCAAACACAACAGGTGATCCATTGCTTAACCACTTTGAGCCTTGTACACTTGTGGAGATTTTTTTTTCAAATTATCCCTGTCAAGAACCACCACACATCGGGGCAAATTGGAGGTAAAATAACATCATAAGGTGAGGAAAATGAATAGAAATTTTCTTGCTTTTACTTGCATCAATTTTCAAGTCATGCTATTACATTAAACTCATGTAGTAATTTAAGTGCCTTAGGATGACGAACAACATTTCTTTCACTATCATATACACTTATATCCTTTGCATAACCCACTTGAGCCTGCAATTTCATTTCTTTAAATCCAGTTGGTGATTATCCCCCACACTGGGGCAAGCAAAAGGCAAATGAAGACCCTTGAAAGCTTGAGTGTCATTCAAAATGTAATTGCTTGACGCATGCATTGAAATCAAAATAAAACTAAGGGGCATGAAAAAGCAGTGTGCCTAGTAAAAGCAAGGCCAATGCCCATGAAAAAAAAAGTGAAAAAATGCATGAGAACTGGGGGTATGAAAAAGCAGTGTGCCTGGTAAAAGTAAGGCCAATACCCATAGATGAAAAAATGGAGTCAAGATAAGGTGACTGTCTATTGCAAGAATTGAATCCCGATGAAACAATACTCAAATAACTCAACAGTTGAGTTTTTACAATCAATGGGGCATTTCATGAAGACAATCCCCAATGATGAAAAAGAAAACTAGTGGCAATACCAAGATGATCACTAACTCTCACCATTTACACACATTTTGAGCCTAATGATCATTTCATTTCTCAACCTATGAACCCAGCCTACGTTACGTCCCTTACAAATTCTCTTCAGATTATGGCACTTGAATTAACATGGTAATTCTTATGTTTATAAGCATCGCTCGAAGAAGTGCGAGCAAGACTATTTCTTTCTCATTTTGCAGGGTTCTTGACTTGTAAACCCGAAGATAATTGCGAGCGCGCGTGGTGATGGGCATTGCTACAGGCGTCGGGTTGCTGCGGTGGAGGTGCAGGTGAGCGATGGCGGTCAACACAGAGTGGCAAAGGTGCCGGGTGCTGGGCTAAGGTGAGTGGTGTGGAGGCATTGCTGGTACTCGGGCGGAGGTGCTAGATCAATGGCGGAGGGAGGGGCTCCGGTGCGGTGGTGAGCGGCGGTGCAGCGGAGGTCTCGCTGGCACTCGGGTAGAGGTCGAGGATGTTTGAGCGGGGTTCGCCGACATGAGGAGGGTGACAGGCGACCCATCGCGGGGCAGGGTGACTAGTGGTAGCAAGAAGAAGATGACCCTTTTTTCTTTTCTTTTTATTTTTCGGTCACTTTTCAATGGTCTTTTCCCCTCTTGCTACACTTATTTCTTTTCCTTCTGTAGCTTGTCAAAAGAATTGACTACTTTTGGCTTCCTCAACAGACGTGAGGGAGAGGTTTCCTTCTTCTCTCTTTTTTTCTTCTTAGCACTCTCTTATGCTTGCATTTTTCTCTTTTTTTCACAAATATTTTTCACCTCCTCTTTTTTCTTCACGAACTGTGGCACTCTTTATAGCGAAAACCTCTGTTGACCTTTAGAAAGTTACACTTCCTTGATTGTAGGGATTATCGAATTTCAGCCCCGATTTGCCACCGCAAATTAGTACTTCGATTCTTTTCACTCACATTACTAGAAACACATCCAAGTTCATTTTTTATTTTTGCGAACAGTTCACTTGATGAGTATAATTCCTTGATACTTTCCCTTCGATTTATCAATCTAGCCTTTATTCTCACCGATTTTGGGTTTGGTTTCCATTTTGACTTTCTATTCACTTGATTTGTTAATCCTTGGCTGGAAATTCGGCTCCACATTTACCAAGATTGAATATCTAATTGAAGCAAGAATAGATATTCAGAATTCCCACCTTCCATGCATAATTGATTTTTCCTTGTTTTTCCTTTTATTTGCTCTAATGCAATTTTTTTTTTTAGAGCTTAAAAATTAATCCCTAATTTTCTATAAATAAATAACTGGATCGCTAAAATTTTGGTGTCAACAGGCCTTTTTGCTCAACTTTGGCTCACCGTGTAAATCTTTTTTGTTCTTTCCTTACTCTGAAAGACGTTTTCAATCTATTCTCGCGCTTTCCCGCCGGCGATACGTTGCACCAATCAGTTACCGTAGCTTGAAGTGCTTCTGAAATTATTATTTTTATCACAACGTCAAACTTTGAGCTAATATTTCTCCAGTCCATTCCTCGTGACTCACCAAACAAATTCGCACACTGCCAATCAGCGTCAATGGCTTGACCATATTTCTAAATTAGATATCTTATAGAAAGTTGGGATGATGAGGGGACCAACTTCCCAGAAGTTCAGATGGGGAAGAAAAGCTCATGAATTGATGGATGCGTAGACTACATTATTTTACTCTAGGTTGATGGTTGGAGGAAATAATCGTGCCACGCCCTTTCGACAATTTCCATTTTCATTTTTAGTAGATAATTGACTGTGTATTAAGAACGACTTTTGCTTCTGACTGCCACTTTCGTTGCAATGACGATTAAAGCCGCCCTGTTATAGCTATTAGAGTTAAAATAGAATAGACAATGATAGACCCCTAGAGTTATAAGTTGGAGGGCGAGACCGAAATTTTCTCCAGTTAACAATTTTTTTTTTCCTGAATTTGTTTTGTTAATATCAAAGGATCTTTCGGGCCTCTAGGGTGAGACCCACCATTGGCCGCGGGATGTTCTGTTTTAGTTATAATAGCTCTTGCCGGTGAAGTATTATCCCACATTATTTGACAAGAAGTTTTAAATACACTTTATATTTATATGGTCTCCCTTCATTTATCACCTTAAACTTTTGGGCTGCACTTTCTTATATAGATTAGAACTAGTGCTATCACCTTTGCAAAAGTGCGTCCAGTTTGCACATGTCTCATATTGCTTGACAACGGGTTTAAATGATCTTTATATTCATGTAATCTTTCTCCATCTATCAATTTAAATTTTTTGTTTGGACATTTTAATACTTAGTCGTTTGATTTAGATAATGGAATATCTACTATTTGTTGGGTTGACACATTAATAGCAAAGGAATAAGTCATCGAACCAACGTGTCGTAGAGTTATTCTCGTAACTATTTTAAAATATTGAAATAATTTCTTCACAAAAGCCGACAATTACTTTTTTTGACTTTTGTTTAAAGTTGAACCAGATAACGTGTAAGGTTACACATGGTTTTTGGTATTATCTTCTGACTTTAGCGTTAGCTTTTGGCTTTAGTTGGCATGTGACCTTTTCCCAAAATATAATTATCGTGAGTAAATTTCCACATTGGTTAACTTCAACAATCTAGTTGCATTTGATGTTATTTTAACTTTTTAAGGTCAGTTTGACTAAATGCCATATATAAGTCATGAGTTAGGGTTTGCGTTAAGCAACTCCTGACTTTAGATTGCAGCAACTCCTGACTTTAGACAAAGCCATAGGAACTAAACAAGCACGTGGGGATTTTTGGATTGGTGAAGAAAAGAATTACTCTCACGTAACGCCTTTTGAACTAGTGATCACTTCCTTTATAATAATCATATATGAAAAAAGGAGACTGGTGATGACTCAAAGATGACCAGCATTATCTCATCACAAGCGAACAATTTAAGGTGATAGAAGGTTCATGACTTGCTATTTTCGAGAGAGAGAGAGAGAGAGAGAGAGAGAGAGAGAGACTGTAAGGGTCAGGTTTCCCTACAATCTTGGTTAAGAAGTTGATTTCCTTAAAACTTATCATTTTGGATTTGTGGTTTAATTCATCCTTAATCAGGTATAGCATTAGGAGTTTGATTCCTAGTTATCCACACAAAAACAATGTCGATTGTAGCCCCTTTATTTGCAAACACATAGGGCTATGCTTATTCCAATTCAACAACACATTATTTTATCATCAATTCACAAGTTAATGTGGCGAGAGAATGGTTGAGCAAACTATGTCCCATGCATGTTATGCGGACATCTCGACTCACGGAGTTTCTTCTCGTCAGAGAGTAGCTTCGCAAACCTACAAGAATGAGACCAAATTAATCAGCCTTCCCAATGCTAATCAAAGAGATAAATCTCCAACTGCTATAATTTTCCCAAGGATGTTATCGTCCCACACATATGTTCAATATTTATGCGCAAAAATTTTAACCTTTTGAGGGCTTCCTCATTGGTGCCAGCATTTGGAATGGGTTCGTAGTGGCCGGTGTCGAGATTAACTCGCGAGACTGCCTTCCTCAACAAGTTCTCACCAACTTTCACCAGACCGTCCATGTTCTTTTTCGTGGATGTGTCCACCGAAGATAAAGTCCCCTTGAGAGTGTCGTCCTACAGCAATTCATTCAATTCTAGTAGCATGAGTTGGTACCAAGTGTAGATCAACAGAATCACAACGGTAAGAATTCACGAAGACAGCGAAGTCAGCAAAGATCTTACGTTGATGCGGAGGTAATTGTCCTCGGACTGGTAGGCTTTGAAAGCCACGCAATTGTGGTAATCGACCAGGTCGGCACTCCCTTGCGTGTAGACATCTATCAAGGGGCTCGAGCCGTCCTCGTACAGCCAGGAGAACAACCCCCACTTCGAAGCCTTCTTGGCGTTGAACTTGAGCTCCGACGTGTCCGAGCCTGCCCCCAGTGAAATCACCAGCAGTCGAGTGTAGTCTATCGGCGGTTTGATGTCGAAGAAATCCGGGTCTTCCTTCAAGATTTGCTTGGTCACTTCGCTGATGGCGACCAATGTCTGGAAAAGAGGAAAACGTGTGAAACATTCCAAAATCTTCAATGGAACGAAGTACCAGATATGGCACCATGTCACGTGTCATCAACCAGATTTTATGAGAATTTTGAAGTAAAATCAACTAGATGTTTATAGCCGCGTCATCATGTGTCATCAACTTGGAATCAACATGGAGTATTAGTCGTCCTCATGCTTTTAACTTTTCTATTGATGGTTGATCCTCACCTAATGATTTTTATATTGCAAAACCGGGTTCTTCATAGGACGCTCTTGGAATACAATTCTCAAGTGCCAAACCCTAATAATACAAAAAGAGAACCGCTTTGTTGTGCTCTTTTGTGATATCCAAACCTTCCGTTCAGTTGCTCTCATTGAATATGCGCAAATACTCCCCTCCCCCTCCCCTTTAACATGCGTCGATGTAGGGCTCCATCCACACTAACAGTGACAATGATCCCGTTACTGTGAGAAAGAAATGACTATTTAAAGGAGTCGGTTGTCAAATCAAGCGTGCAATTGACCGGTCCTTGTATGAGACTTCTTTGGCAAGAACGAAAAAGAAAAAGAAGATAATAGAACAGATCATCACATTGGTTGTGGCTTGCCGGCAGCTAGCCCGTCATCTCAAAATAACTATAGCATCTATGACTTCGTTATTGAGCAGCTTCTTAGGTGTTATCCGTGGGTTTGACCTGAACAAACCATCCCATCGTTGGACCACAGATGAGACGAAGGATTGTGACTAGACGCAGAACTGTTGCAGCCGAATAATCTAGGCTGCATAAAATCCGCTATCATCTGTAACAACCTCATAGGAATCTACCTATGTTATTTCTTTACTTAAAAAATCATATTTGGTAGCTTATGTCACATCGACACCTCATTGCCAAGTCTAAAAAAGCCTCGGCTATTGTAACGCGAGGTTGCTTTGATAATTAAAGAATTGAACTTACTAGTCTTAATTAGGTACATGTTTAATTCTTCATACTATTAGGTACAATTCATGTTTTGGCCGTTCATCGCATACCTTGGTTCATGTTTCACCAACCTCACCCGTGAAATTTACGGGTGATCCTCGGGTCAAGGTTTCTTCACTTAAAGTGAACTTCCTTGTTGCAAAAGAAGAAGACACAGTAAAGGTACTCCGTATTAGAACTCGGTATTCCTATTTTAGCTGCGTTAGTTTATCTTAGTTTATCTTTACGGTCTTCAATATCAAATAGGCTAGTATTAATTTATAATCTTGTATGTACCTATACCTCTTCTTAAGTGTATCTATCCATGTATGTATGTATTCATTAGTGCATCTATGCATGTAAAGCTACGATCACGTGTGTTTGTTAGACATACGTACCGGATTGTTGGCGGTCAAACCACCGTCGATGAGATTAAATTCATGGACTCGCCCATCTTTATCTTCCGTCTTGAAATAATGGGCAGGGAAGTACGTCGGAGCAGCGGAAGTGCCGATGCAAATGTCAGAAACTTGAGCGTCTAAAAAAGAATGTTTTGACACCTACACGAGATACAAATCCATTAAAGAAAACATCTCCTATGATTAGTGTATATGCGTATAGTTTTCCTCTATTAAGACTGGGTAGTTGATTATAATTGTCTTTGTCAAACTTGCACCGTCAATAATCCCATTTTCCATGGGAAATCAGAAGTTGCAAGAAAAGAATGATTCCATCACAACCTTTCACCCTCCAAAAATTCTACGCAAGGCTATAATTATTTGGATATTTCGCGACATGCTTGCACTCACATGAGGTAGTTTCAACATGAAATGGGGATTGACATGCCTCGCTTAATCGGTCAAATATACAATAATGCTAATGTGTCATCCTGATTAATAAAAAATTGTGAAACTACATAGAGGATGTTATTAGATACACAAGAGTTGGGTTATATATTTTCCTCCATCCCTAATTAGATAAAGTCATTTTCGAATTGTCTATGCACATGTAAATCTAACTAAAATATGGACATGGTCGATGTCTATGTTTGTAACTCTCATCGGTCAAAAGCCTGTTAACGTTCCCCAAATTAAGATGGAGGAAAACATGACCCGTCGGACTTATACCAATCTACAACTGCACTCTCTCAAAAAGAAACATACAAGAACTCACCTCATATGAAGAAAATAGAACTGGTTGAAGCTTTTTGATATCGAAAGTCGGGATGACCAAGCTGGTAAGGGTATCGTGCAATCTCGTGCTTCCAAGTAACTTCCTTACTAATTTGTGAAGATAAACTCCATTGTACTTGGGCCCCGTCAGAGATTTTATCGTGTTCAAGACCGAACCCAGGCTCCCGCTTTTTGTTTTTCAGGAAAAAGTAGCGGGAGCAAGCAGAAAAGAAATGAAAAGACTCAACTCAGATATCTTATATGCGAGGAGAGAAAAGGCTAAATAAAATTCTTAGTGAGCTTAAAAACGATAAAAAGAATATTCAATAATTCAAATTTAGCAACATGAGAGGTATGTCGATGATCGATTACCATCCTTGAGGGAAGATTTTAGGACAATTCTCCAAGTAAAATGGGACTATGTCTTTCGCAGCGAAGAGAGGACGGTTGTGAGCATCAGGTGCAGACAACATAGCCGTGATGAGACCCCCTGTGCTTGTTCCTGCTATTACATCGAAATAGTCTGCAAGCCTCGCACCTTCTCCATCCAACTCCTGCACCCATAAATCTCAACGACTTCTGGATTAATGTCTACTCAAGAGATGGTGTGGACACCAGCGATGCCCATGTTTAGAATAAAAGAAAGGCTTCTCAAAAGCTGCTTCGACTCAAACCCTAATCAAAGGGCTTCTTTTCTTTCTTCTTTTTCAGTTTTGTTTTCTTGACCGCCGTAGCACAATAATGTAAATCCTTCGTCCGCTTTGTTCGTGTGGTTTGTTCATGTTAATACCTGGAGTTGGGCTTCGAGGTAACCGAGAATGACCCCCGGAATGATTCCTCGGACTCCTCCACCGTCAATACTAAGGATTGTGATGAGTTTTCCATACGTCGGAGGCCGAATTTTCAACGATGAAGCTTTTTTCTCCATTTCTTTTAACTGTTAACGCAATAATTGAGAGGGAGGGAGAGAGAGAGAGAGAGAGAGAGAGAGAGAGATGAATGAAAGTGTGATATCTCCATTGTTGTGAAGCTAATGAATATATATAGAGAGATGCAGTATGTGCACTTAAGGGTTCTATCTGGGAAAACATTAAGATAAATACAGTCGGCCGTATGGCTTTTGTCAGCTCTTGCTTGGTCAATGTGAAGGCTCCTCTTAAGTGGGCATGAAAAAGGGGTTAAGACTGAATCGCTTTTTTAAACTGACAAGGTCTTCTTATAGGCAAAAGGCAAAGTTTAATGCTTGTACATATTTTAGAGTGGTTGTGAGGCGAAGAGAGATACCGGGAGGAGCAAGGAAGGTTGGTTTTGAGATGAAATACCTATGACTTTGGTTGATTGTGGGTTTTTTAATTTGTCAAAATGTGGGAGACCTAATAGACAAGTTTGATTGGGTACATACATACATTTAAACATCCTGCTTGAAAGTCTAACAAAATATCTTAAGTTAATAGGTGGAGAGAGATTATGTATAAAGAACATATAAATTCATAGTTTAGCGTTGTGGCATATTTTAGTATCTCATCTCATGTGCAAGCTGTATTATGAATGACATGTGGGATTTGACAAATAAGAGGCAGACACCCACTCGAAATAAACCAAGGCAGAAGCTAACTTTGATATTACGTTAGAATGTCTAACTCAAGAACTTAAATTGAAAGGTGGATGGAAACTAATTTATATAAAGAGCATCTAAATTCCATAATCAAGCGACGTGGGATATTTCAATACTCCCTCTCATGTGCAATTAATATTAACATGTGGAGTTTGACGAAAGTGTGGACGCACACAAAACTAAATTGAGGCAGATCCTAGTTAAAACACTATGAAAAAATGCCTAAACCAAAAGCTTAAGTCGATTGATGGAGGGAGACTATATGTATAAAGAGTATATAAACCCAATGTCAAGTGATGCAAGATGTTTCAACACATCCACTAAAATCCATTATTTAGCATGTAGGTTTTTGAAAAATTTATCTTGCATTTCTCTTTATGTTTACGAAGGTAAGTAATATTTTAGCATCGATAAGGATAATTGTGGTGAACTAGGATCCAATCATTCCCACCTTGATCGCAATTGAGCAAAAATGGAGTAATTAAAGCAAAAACCTAAGCCAATTTCAATTTGATGTAAAACTCCACACATCAAATCACCGTGTTCAAGCTTCTATTGTATGGCTAAAAGGAGTCATAAGAAGACCAAATAAAATCACCATGTATATATCACGTAGAAGTGGCCTTCAAGAGGAATTTTTTTCTTTCCCGTAAACACCACACTTCCTAAATTGTTTACATATTATAGATTGTTCTACATCCACCAAGTTGATTTGGATTCCATACACATACTCAAAATTTGAGACATAATAATCTATTCTCCACCTTAATTCAATGATCATTGCCAAATCATAGTGCTAATTATCAATGCCGGCTCTACCAACACTCCCATGAGCACTCAATTTTTGCATACGCCAATTGAGCTTGGGCAAACCTCGAGCTTCACTAAAGGAACGAGGCTTTGTCACCATTCATGTTGGTTTCTATATTGCCACGATCTTTTTTACAACAACCTTCCCCTTTGCTATGACATCTTGGATGAAAAGGTAAATGTTGATATGCTTTGCTCACTTATGATAAATCATATTTAGTGCTAGATATATAATGCCTTGATTGTCACAGTATATAACAACACTTTTATGCTCCAACCTAAAGTTTGGGAGCAAATCCCTTAGCCATAATGCCTCGTTTGCTATAAAGAAGGCTAGTGTAATGTACTTTGTCTTAGTTGAAGATAAGGCAAAATCTTCCTATTAGAAGACCTTCTAACTCATTGCACCACCTGCCAATGTAAAGACGTACCCAGGTAAAGACATATGCTCACCCAAATCACTTGCGTGGTCTGAATCTACAACACTTATGGTCTCATTGTTATTATAGTCCCTTTAGTACACTATACCAATGGCTATTGGCCTTTTGAACCTCCGAGGATTCACTTCATAACTTCCTAATAGGTTTTATTTGTTTGGGCTAGATGGATCACTTAGAGGGGGTGAATAGGTGAATAAGTGGAATAAAATAAATTTAAACGATTTTGCAATAGAATAGCTTCTGATCATAACCTGAATAATTGTTAGATCTTAGTAGTGTGCAAATAACCCTTAAAACAGATAAAATAAAGAGATTAAGGGATAGAGAATTGCACATAAACGATTATAGTGGTTTTGGCTTTAACAAGTTTATGTCCACTCTCTTGCACTGATAGCTAATTGGCTGGATTTCACTAGATCAATATGTCAGAGGTTATGAGATGTGAGTAATAGTATATACTTAAGCTGGTGTGACAAATTTCTCACACACTCTCAACCTCTAAAAGATTACAGAGTATATCACTCAGAGATGAATTTTTATGATTGAAGAACACTCAAAATTTAGGAATCATAGACTTCATATTTTCAGCTCTCTATTCCTTTCAGCATCTCGACCTTCTTATATAATCCTCTGTATCCAAGTTGACTGTGGACATTTCCTCAAAGGATTGCTTAGCCAAACTTCCTATTAAACTGGAACGTTGTTAGAAGATCTGATAGCTTCAAGGTTGCCAAGATTGAAGACTCTCGTTGATTTTGCCACCCATACGATAGACAAAATTTCCATAAGAAAAGTGTTTCACTTAGAAAGAGTATTTCGCCTTTTGTAGATTGATTTATCCAAGATTCGCTAAAATCCTTCTTAAGAGATTGGATTTGATATTCTTTTCTTTTTGGATAAGTCTATTAATTATAGCAAGAAATCCACCAATTTTCTAGCCGTTGCACAAGGATTGTCTTCTAAAACAATATTATGATAAACAAATATCAAAGATACGAATTACTTCAAGACTTAGAGTTTGATTCTCTTAGTCTAATGACTAATGTCTAAAGGTGCTCATTAGAGTTTCCACCCAGAAAATCTTATCATCAGAACCAAAGAAAGTTTTGATAATCATTAAAACTAGTTAAAGAATTCTCCTCAACAATCTCCTCATTTTTGATGATGACAAAACTTATTACAGCAAACCGATTTAAAAAAAACCGATTTAAAAAAGAATTTATTTTGATGAAGCTCGAAATTAGCATAATTTGTATTTAGTGCAAATTTGATCTATTTTTAAGAATAGGAAAGAAAGCAAAAAATATTTTCAAAATATAGTGTACTAAAGTAAAAAGCCTTAGTAGCAACCAAACCATAATAGCAAACCAATAAGACTGGCTAGTTAGGGTCTTGAGCTTGAGTAAAGGTGTAAGGCTACGTTTGATCGTTTGGATTTCTAATCGGGATAGGGACTGGATAGGATATGATATGAAATCCTAGGATTTTTTTATATCCTGTCTATTGTTTGGTAAATCGCAGTACTAAAGTCGGATATATTCACATCATATCATGTCATTTTTTTTTTTTTATATAAATGGCATATCATTATAAATGAACCTAAATGTTCATAAACGAAGATGGTGAAAATCTCCCGTAACACTATTCCTTAATTTATTTTTATTTTATTTTTCCTTTTTTTATATTATTTTCTTTATTATTTCTTTTTTTCCCATTTCATCATTCTTTAATAAAATTCTATCAAATAGTAAACTGTAGTAACATACCCAAAATACAAAAATACCTAAAATATATAATAAATATAAATATTTATTTATAGATTGAATGTTTATTATAAGATAGAATTAAAGTTGAATATATAAATTAAAATAAGATTAATTATAAATAAATTTCTATTTTTTATCTTTAATTTCTTAAATTAGAATTCAAATATTATTTATATTAAAATATAATTACAATTTTGTTAATTTAATAAGTTTGGTATTTGAGAAAATTAACTTTCCTATTATGGACATTAGAAATCCTATCAATCTTTATCCCACCTCCCCCATGGGATAAGTTTATCTTGCTTATATTCCCCTTATATTCGACTTTATCATATCCTAAGCAAGCACCAAACGTAGGATAGGACAAATCATATCCTATCCTGAATTTTATCTCGACTGCCAAACATAGCCTAAGTGGTTTGGTTCGATTAAGATTTTTTGGAAAATCAAACCGAACCGAACTAATAAGAAAATTTATTAAACTAAATTGACATTCGATCCAAAAAAAACTAAACCAAACCAAAATCTTGGTTCAATTCATTTTGGTTCAGTTCGGTTTGATTTTTCTGTTTTTACTTAATTTTTGTTTTTTCCCCTACATGCGCTCTTTTAATAATTTTTTTAAATATCAAAATTTTAATTATTTTTCTTTTTTTTCTTTTTCTTCTTCATTGGTCGATTGCTTGGTGAGCTCAAGTCTCGCCGACCTATGGCATGGCTCTAGCTTGCTTCTAGCCGATCGTTGGTTGCCACTATGGTCGGTGACCAACCAATGAAGAAGAAGAAGAAAAAGAAAGAAAAAGAAAAATAAAGAAAAATAAAAGAAAGAAAACCAAAAAATAAAATAAAAAAGAAAAAAAGAAAAAAAACAATTCTTTAAAAAAAAAAAGGAATTTTTTTAAAATTTTATCGGTTTAGTTTGGTTAACCGAATCAATAAAAACCAAATCAGTTAATTTTTTTTTGGTTTTTAATGAGAATCAAACCGGAAAAAATTGAATATTTCGGTTCGGTACACCCTTAAGCTTAAGGACTTGAAGGAGGGATATCATCTAGAGGCACAAATACAAGGACGTAGTGACTCATGTGGTTGATGGCAGTCTCAAGTTTCTTAAATCTCCTATCCCCATCCTGCATAAACCTTTTAATCTAATAGTTCATCTCCTTGATCTCATCTTTGAGTTCCTTCAGTGCACTAAGAATATTTTCATTCAAATCTACAACAACCTCTGGTTCAGGAATGATCTCAACAGATGGATCATGCTCCCCTTCTTTTCCACCCTACTTTGTTTCCTTAGCCCTTATAGCTTGAATGTGCTCCCCCTCAATTGAAGCATCTTTGTCAGCTTCTGGTTCTCCTCTTGCATAAGCTTCTTTGTCCACAACCACAACATTCTCATTTGCAATTGAAGTAGCAGTTTGAACTTGTTCTGTAAGAGCCTCTAGATTGTCATCTAGATTCTAGGGTACTTCTTCTAGCACTTGTTCTCCCTACAGCTGATCTTGCACTTCCTCAATTACAGGATGTTCAGATATTGTGGTTTTGTCCATCACAGCGGCGTTGGGTCAATTTTTTGCATAATTGATGCAAGAGTATCAGCCACTTCTTGCCGGGAGATCTCTTTCTTGTTGCTGCTGGGGATTTTCCTCAACTTCTAGCCTATCTAGTTCAGTGTCATTTGTAATCTTATCCTCCTCAAGATCTTTGTCCAGATCAAAGTCCTCATCTAGTAGGCTATCTCCAATTCTATCAATCAGCCTATCTAGATCATTTTCCTTGTCTTCTATCAAATCAAAATCCTCATATGATTCTTTAGGCAATCTCTGCAAGAATGACTGAGATCCACTTCTATTAGCCTGAGTTCTTCTTCTCTTTGTAGGAGGTGAGATTAGTTTGAATGGGCTTGCCATGTCTGTCTTGCCATTGTCCATGAACAAATCTAAATCCCATCTTCTTCATCATTTTTTTCATCCACTAATAACAAAAGGAGTTGCTTCTTCTTGAAACTTGCTGGGATCTCAATATCATAATGCATGCAAATTTTTGTAATCAAAGATCCATAAAGCAACTGTCTTTTGAATTTCAAAACAGTTCGATACATATGAAGAATGACCATGTGTGCAAGTGAAAAATGATGATTGTTCAAAAGAGCCCAGATGATCTTGGCTTCATACCAAGAGACATCTGTTCATGAGGAACCTTTTGGTTGAAGACAGTTAATTAGGTTGAAGACAGTTAATTATTATTTTGTGCAAAACAATCTGTTTTAGGGGGACGTTATGATGTGAAACATGAGATAGAGTATCTCGTGAGGAATCTGAGATACTTGAGGGAGATTGATAAATTGTGTCAGGATCAATATCAGTTGGGAAAACTCTGAGTGATTGACATTGAGAATTCTTTCTAAATCAGTAAAATGAATAAGAACATATTTATCAAAAATAGTGAATTCAATGGTGTCATGAGAGTAAAATGACAAGCTTGAGTAAAAGTATGTTGTTAAAGAAAGATAATTTGGAAAACTCTCAGCGCACAGATTCATCATCGGAAGTTTGTCGAAAATATGCTTTATCTTAATGTCAGAAGATTCAAAGAAATCAAAGTCAACAACTCTTTGATTTTTCACTCCTCTTCTCAACAACTTTTGCAAATATTGGGCATGACTTGTTGATTTAAGCAATTTGCCAACTCTGCTCCCAATAGCAACAAAACCAGCAAGTTTTCGTTTAAAGTTCATAAATAACTTCTCATCATTATCACCTTTCCTACCATCATCCAGATCCTTCGAAGATTTTCCTTTCCTCCTAGACATAAGGGTTTAAGCCACTTTTTCCTTCCCCTTTCTAGCAATAGAACTAATTCCACCGGATGTTCTAACCATCGCATTCGGTAAAATATGAATAGAACTACAAACATCAATTCTAGGGCCTCTTTACTGTCAAACCCATTCGTAGCTAATAGAGTAGAGATTACCTCCTAGTTGTTTCCTAGACTTCGGAGTGAAGTAATGGCTTCCTTTAATTTGTGCCACTTAGCTCAAGAGTTGCTCTTAGGAGACTTGCTTGTTGTGCCATCGAAACTGTCTAATGAATCAGACAGTTCGAAGTGCTCGACACTTCCCTTTGCTCACGATGCCATTTGTGCTAAATGTCTAGATCTTCGTGAACCAGAGGGCCTAGACTTTGTTCCTTCAGCAGATTTTAGTGCCATGGTTGGTTTTATCAGAGAAAGTTTTGATCTTTGAAAGGAAGAAGAAGAAAAGAGTTTCGAAGAATGAGGGTTTCTGGAGAGGATGGTTTGAGGGATGAGTCTCGGGAAAGAAGCAAAAGTATAAATAAAAAAATCTTGGAAATTGAATAAAAGAAATTGAAGAGACACGATTATTCAAAGAATAGTTTCAATTTTATTTTATTTTTGAATAAAAGTCCAATTTTCAAGGAGTAGACGTATATTAATTCCTAAATATTGAAAGAATAATTCTTACCTTATTTCCTGCCAAACATGGAACTTACCTACAGAAGGAAATAGAATCTTATGAAATTGTCCAAGGATTCTTGTCTTATACACTATGATCAAACGGGTGAATAATCCCTAGTTCATTGTAGAAAAAATCAAAAGCTTTCTTTTTAATGGTTTAGTAAATATATCTACTAACTAATTTTTCAAATCAATGAATTGAATATTAACATCACCACTTTGAACGTGATCTCTGATGAAATGATGCTTGATCTCAATATGCTTGGCTTTGGTATGCAAGATTGGGTTTTTCATAACATTAATGACACTTGTGTTGTCTTATTTTATAGTTGTATTTGAGTCTTCAATACCAAAATCTTTTAGCTATTGCTTCATCCAGAGAATCTAAGTACAATAGCTTTCAAGTGCCATGTATTTAGTTTCAGCTGTTGATAGAACCATTGTACTATGGTTCTTTGGAGTACTAGGATATCAACATATTACCCAACATCCGACAGGTTCCAGATGTACTTTTTCTATCTATATTGCACCCTGCATAATCTGCATAAGAATATTCGGACAAAACAAACTTTGACCTCTTTGGATACCAAAGTCCAAGAGAGGGGTAAGTATTCACATATTTAATAATTCTATTTACGGTAGATTAGTGAGACTCCTTAGGATCTTATTGAAGTTTAGCTCACATGCAAACACTAAATAGAATGTTAGGCCTAGAAGCAGTAAGATATAATAAGGATCCTATCATGCTTCTATACAACTTTTGATCAACCGTGTTACCATTCTTGTCCTTGTCAAGCTTTGATGAGTGAGACATTGGTGTTTCTATCTTCTTGAGTTTTCCATCTTGAACTTCTTCACAAGTTCTTTGGCATACTTTTCTTGAAAGATAAAGGTGCCATTATTTTATAGTTTTATTTGAAGTTCAAGAAAGAAAGTTAGTTCACCCATCATGCTTATCTCGAACTCATCCTACATTAGTCTTGAGAACTTCTTACAAAGACTTTCATTAGATGATCCAAAAATAATATCATCAACATAAATTTGTACTAACAAAATATCCTTACTCTCTCTTCTTATGAAGAGTGTAGTGTCCACATTACCTTTGACAAAATCATTTTGGATAAGGAAATTGCTAAGTCTTTTGTACCAAGCTCTAGGGGCTTGTTTCAGACCATACAACGCTTTCTTCGATGAACACCTTTTCTTTGATGAATCCGTTTAAGAACGCACTTTTGACGTCCATTTGGAAAAGTTTGAAATCATGAAAATACTCGTAAGCAAATGAAAGTTTGATAGCCTCTAATGTTTATATTGGAATGTATGCCTCGTCGTAATCAATTCTTTCCTCCTGAGAGTAGCTTTTAGCCACAAGCCTTGTTTTGTTTCTTATGACTTTGCCTTAGTCATCCAGCTTATTTCTAAATACCCATTTCGTTCCAATTACTAGATGATCTTTTGGCCTTGGTACCAACTCCCAAACTTCATTCAATTTAAATAGATGAAGCTTTTCTTGCATGACTCCTAGCCAGCTTTCATCTGAGAGAGTTTCCTTAATCCTTTTTATTCAACTTTCGAAATAAGTGCTAAAATGCTAATAGTATCGTTTACAATTGATCTACTTCTGATCTTATCCTCGATATTTCTAATGATGAGATCTTTTGGATGACTGAATTTGTGCTTCCATTTTTGCTGTATTTGTCATCAGATCTTGGAATTTCTTCTTTGTTAGATTACTTCTTACACTCATCAGATATTGGAACATTTAATACTTATAACTTCTAAAGCTCTTGTAATTGCTGAAGGGATTCCTGTGTTGAGATGTTTTAGGTTCCTCCATAGGACCTTGATTGTTCTTATCAGATTTCACATTGATTGATTCTTCCACCATTCGAGAGTTCTTGTTGTAAACTTTGAAGGCTTTGCTGGTGGATGAACATCCTAAGGAAATTCCATCATTTGACTTCTCATTGAACCTTTAAGGTCATTCGTTAGCATTTTTAAGGATAAAATACTTACAGCCAAATACTCGAAAATATGATATGCTTGGTTTTCGGCCTTTAAAAATTTCATAGGGGGTTTTCTCTAAAGAAGGTTTGAAAAAAACACAACTCATAATATGACAAGTAGTAGAAATAGCTTCTATCCAAAAACATGATGCATTTTTGCTTTCGATTAAAAGAGTTATTGCCATTCTTTTTGCTCTCTACAACACCATTTTCTTCAGGGGTGTAGGGTCAAAAATTGGTGCTCAATGCCATTTTTGTCATGAAAGTTGGAAAAGCTTTGATTTTCAAACTTACCTCATAATCTTTTTGATGCAAGAAATAGTATAACCTTTTTCGTTTTTATGAAAAGCTTAATGCCTATTGTCGCGACCTCTTTTTTCGGCACCCGATTAGGGCTTGCCTATGGAGGCTAATGGCTTGGCTAGGTCTATTAGGCTTAGCTTGGGCTCTCCCAAGCCCACCGATTCATCACTTAATGGTTTGATTTTCTAACCTATAAGTTAACTTTAAAAATGAGTCGCCACTAATCAATTTGGGGTGGGTTGATTAGAAACCCAGGCGAAATACTGTGAGAAATATTTCACTCCTGTGCAACCAGATAAACTAGGATTGATGACTTGATTGCACTAGTTTATCATTAATACCCTTTCGGTACCTAATTTTGTTTAAACCCTAAGGCTCTTTGGATTTTCGGGGACTTTCCATGCATTTGTGGAGAAAAAACTTTTTGGTCTTTTTTTTTTTTTAACAAAAAAGTATTTTTGGATTTTTTTATCTTTTTTGAAAATATTAATCATTTTTTGGCTTTTTTTGATTTTTTTTTTTTTGGAAAATTGGGAAAACATGGGTTATTTTAAGATTATTTCTAATTTTCAGAAAAATAAATTATTTTTTGATTTTTTGATTTTTAAAATATTATTTATTTTTTGATTTATTCATTATAATAATATAATATTAAAACGACCCAGGTTGGATGCTCGGGTTGGGACCGCTTTGGTTGGCCAACGGTTGGCCCGGCCCGAATCCCCTTTTCTCCCTTTTTGTTTTTAATAAATTAAAACAAACCCAGCCCAAACCAATTTAGCCCATTTTCCAGAAGAGTCCGGCCAAGGCGTCAGCTAGCCCACATGCATAGGTCGAAATTGGACGGAACCCTACATGAGCGACGACCCACATCCGACTTGATTATGTAGCCGCAACTCGATTCCAATAAAACCCTACCTAAACGATGACCCATGCCCAACCTGATTTTGACCTGGCATCCCCTTCTAGACCGACTTTCTTGTGCCCTCATTTCCGATAATTTGTGGCGAAGGTGGCCGAGCTCATCTCGGTCTGAGCTCAGGCCTTCGCCGGCATCGCCTAGCCTCCACCTGGTCGGCCATCGTTGTCGATCACGTCACTCATCACCGTCGACCACCGTACATCCAGCTGCGGTTACTACGCTCACTTGGGATTTTCATCGAACTCCTGGAGGACACAAGCTGAGAGGGTAAGGTCGGGCCATTCAAGGTTGGGATTGCGACGGGCTCTAGGGTAGACAACTAGCAAGGATTGGGGGAGGCGGACGACGGACGGTTTGGGGCTGGAACTCGCATGAGGCTGATGGTTGTGAGTCTCGGCCCAACAACCCAAAACACAAAAATAACTAAAAAAACAAAGCAAACCCTAGCTCATCGCATAAAGGGGCGCAAAGGCGGGTTGTTGGTCATGAAGTAGGCGCGGCCGTAGCGATGTTTGTGCCCTTTTTCCCTATAACCTAGTAGATATGGATTTCTCCTCTCCTCGCTCGCGGTCTCTCAAGTCGCAAAGTCCTCTCTCGAGTTTGCTCGCCATCGGCCTCCTCTAATGTCTCTCGGGGGAGGTTGTTTGAGCTTGCAACCCCTCTCTCTCTCTCGCTTACTCTTCAAGCCTCTCCTGAAGTTTCTTCGAGGAAGTTCTCCAAGCTTGCTCGCTCACTATCGACAGAGATCGCAACCTTCCTATTTATAGGTGAGGAGGGTCCGGTCGATAGAGAGCCTCGGCCGCCGGTCCTCGGCTTACCGATCGGACTCTCTCGGCTGAATTAGTGTCCTATCCCTTCTCCTCCACCGGGGCGTGCTCAGCATTGAAGGCGAGCATTGAATGGCTCTTGAGAAACGTCTTCTTTGGCCGATGTCGGCCTACTCCTCCTCGGCCTTAGGTCTTGTGCTACTTGCAGAAATTGAGGAAGAAGACAAGAAGAAAAAGGGCCGAGCCAGGAAGAAAGGGAGCGGGCCCCCGGGCCCGTGCGAAGGGGGAGGGAGAAAAAGGGAAAGGGGGCTAGGTGTGAAGGCCCAACCCTAGAGGTTGCTACTTCTCTCTTTTCTTATTTATTTATTTATTTATTTTTATTGTTGTTGTTATTATTATTATTATTCGAAAAAAGTGAAAAAAAGTAAAAAGAAAAAATAACGTAGATGGATGCAAATAAAAATTAGGACCTAAATGATGCGAAAATCATTTTTATTAGGGCCTGAATCGGTCCCTAATTTTCTTATGCAATTTAATTTAAAACTTAGCCAAAATTTATGTGTCAACATCTGCCCTTTTTTAAAGGTGAGCTCACAGAGGTTGCATTCAAAGACGAACTAATACCTAAATTTTGTCAATGCATATGTAGTAGATTATATCTTGTATGGGACTAGGTGTCCTATGCAAAAAGAGCAATATAACATTATACATACTAAGATAGATAAGAAAATACCTATAGTTACTTACCGTGAATGAGTGAGATAGGGCGCAAACCTCGAGTTTGGCAAGTATTAGGGTACCATCTTACCTAATGATGTAAGGAAATTGTTTTTCTAAGACCCGAACCTTTCTTTCATTGCCTTGATAGGAAATTGCTTTTCTAGGACTCAAACCATTATTCGGTCGCCTATTAAAGCAATAAGTTGTTTGTTTAGGATTCGAACCTTTCTTTGGTCGCCTTGACAGGAAATTGTCTTTCTAGGACCTGAACCATTCTTCGATCGCCTGTTAGAGTAATAAGTTGTTTACTTGACCTTTCTTGAGGGATGCGTCGACCTTTCTTGGGGCATCCGTTTGTTGGGTGCCAAATCCTTGTCAAGAACACCGATTGGTCGCCCGACCTTTCTCAAGGGATGCGCCGACCTTTCTCAGGGCATTTGTTTGTTGGGTGCATGACCTTTGTCAAGGACATTGATTGATTACTCAACCTTTCTCGAGGGATGTGCCGACCTTTCTCAAGGCTTCTATTTATTAGGTGCTTGACCTTTGTCAAGGACACCGATTGATTATCCGACCTTCCTTGGGGGATGCGTTGACCTTTTTTAAGGCATCTGTTTGTTTGGTGCCCAATATTTATCAAGGACATCGGTTGATTACTCGACCTTTCTCGGGGATGCGCCAACCTTTCTCATGACATCTGTTTCGGAGGATACCTGGACATTTGTAGGCATTGAAAGAGTATTTGGACATTCACAAGTACTAACTTGAGGATATTTGGGCCTTTGCAAGCGTCGAAGGAATACCTGTCATTCACAGGCTTTGAAAGAGTACTTGGATGATCACAAGTATGAACTTTGGAGGATAAACTGGTCATCCACAAGCATCGAAGGGTACTTGGATGATCACAAGCATGAACCCTGGAGGATACTTGGGATATTCGTGAAGGTCTCTTGGTAGATGGAATATTGAGGACGTACCTTGGATATTCGTGAAGATCTCTTACTTCCTGGTAATGGGAACATTGAGGGCATACCTGTGATATTCATGAAGGTTTGTCGCCTCTTGGTAATGGGAACATCAAGGACATATCTATGATATTTGTGAAGGTCTCTCGCCTCCTAGTATGTGGAACATTGAGGACATGCCTCAAATGTTCGTGAAGGTCTCTTGCCTCCTAGTATATGGAACATTGAGGACGCGCCTCGGCTATTCGTGAAGGTCTCTTACCCCTCGTAATATAAATTTGAATGTAGCATGAGGCTTACTTGGATGGCGGCAAGCACTCAAAAGGGCTAGAACACCTAGATAGCCATAGGTATACAAAGTAGTAAAATACTTGGATAATCACAAGTATTTAATGATACGATCTGGGACCACTCAGGTAGTCCAAGTGTCATGATGATAAGAGAGCATACCGGGTAACCGCAGGTACACAAAGTAATGGAATACTTGAACATCTATTAGTATTCAATGATATTATTTGAGGATAACTCAGGCAGGTTGAGTGTCATTGAAAAGGAGTACCTGGATAGTTGTAGGTACTTGAAGACAATGGGATATTTGATTAGTCGCAGTACCCATACTATGGGGACAATTCGAACAGGTCGAGTGTGGTAAGAGGGAGCACCTCAATAGCGTTAGGTACTCGAAGACAAGGGGATACTTGGACAGTCGCAAACATCCAAACTTTGAAGACAACTCGAGCACGTCGAGTGTCGATAAGAGAGTACCTAGACAGTGGTAGGTACCTAAAGACAAATGGATACTTGGACAATTGCAAGTATCATTACTCTGAGGACAACTTGAACAAGTCGAGTGTCAAAAGAGAGTACGTAGACAGTGGTAGGTTCTCGGGGACAAATGGATACTTGGACAGTCACAAGTATCCAAACTCAGAAGACAACTCGAATAGGTAGAGTGTCAAGAAGAGATAATACTTGGACAGTGGTAGGTACTCAAAGACAAATGGGGATAGGAATATGCTTACTTGGCGATATCTCTAATCTTTGAGAGTATGTCTACTATTTGTACAATATGCACACATAATTGTATATGCTGTAAATTCATGAGTTCAAATGGGATTCATGTATGATAATTTTGTCAGTTTTGCATCATTTGAGTTTCACTAGGGAAAATTTTTAAAGACAATCTTCACTCATAATGTAAATGTCTTGAACATGCAAGATGATGGACTTTCAGTTTGAAAGAACTTTCTGCTCACTCTTATGGAAAATGATTGTTTTATCTCGACTTTTGATGTAGGATTTATAAGGACCACACTATCTCATTGTCATCATGTCAGCAAGGGTTCAAGTATTCTCGCGAAAGGTACGACTTTACCAATATGAGAAGTCTTTGTCGGGATCGTAATGTAGGCTTGGTCAATGGCTTATCAAGGGGACCATCAAGGTCAAGGCTTATGGAAAGAAGTGCCGCACAATCATCTCCAGGTTTGCAAGTCAAGAGCCCTGCAAAAAAAGATAGAATAATCTTGCTTGTACTTCTTCGAGGGATGTTTATAAACATATGAAATCTTCCGTTAATTGAAGTGACCTAGTCTAAAGAGACTTTTACAATGGGACGTAATGTAGACTTGACTCATGTGTAAAAAGGTGAGAGTTGGTGATCGCCTTGACATTGTCACCAATCTTTCTTTTCATTGTCAAGAATTTTCTCCATGGAGGCTCCATTAATCAAACCACAATAGCCGCTTTGTTTAGGAGTACCAATACTAAAATTCACTTTTTGTTTGAGGGCATTGGCCTTACTTTTACCAAGCACACTACTTTTTTATACCCCAAGTTTTTCATTATTGTTGTTTGAGGGACTAGCCTAGGCAAGTTCAAACAAAACACTGTTATTAGACTCTTGAGTCTTTATCTTCAGCTAGTGCTTCGGGTCATGCTTCTTGAATGGCAGTAACTTTTGCTTTGCCTTAATGTGAGGGTGAAATTACAAGCTTAATGGAGTTGTCCAATGAATACAAGTGCATAGGGTAAAGAAAGAATTACTCTTCGTCATTCTAAGGCACTTAAATTATCGCGAGTGTTCAATATGCAATAAAGACACCCAAAGATTCATGCAAGTGCAAGCAAGAAAATTTCTATCCCATTTCTCACCTTGTGATGCCACTTTGTCTCCAATCTATCCTAGTGTGGAGTGGTTCTTGACAGGGGTATGAAAGAAACTTCACAAGTGTATGGGGCTCAAAGGGGGTAAGCAATGGATAACTTGTAGTGTTTAGGGTAGAGAAATGAAATGCCCCTCACTTCTTTGGTTATCATACCATTCGCAAGAGCACTCTTTACCCTGCAGACATGGAATTTTCTACACTCATCTCACAAGTGAATAGATAGGGGACTGTGTGTAGGATATGGATTGCCTTTCATCATCATGATGCGCCTCATCCAGCATGTTCGATCAATCTTGTATCCTTCATTTAGCTGTCTATTTTGATAATCCTCAGTGGAATCAGTGATTTAGACAGACAAAATCATTATGCAAAATCTGTTTGGAAAATGCATGGAGTATTTTAAATATGAGGGAGTTTGTACTCTTAAAACAAATTAATGGTTTTACTCAAAAAACTTTATTAATAGCTTTAGAGGTATTTATTCAACAGAAGTGCATTTGCAAATATGTTAAATTTTGAACATCAAAAGGGTTGTTCACAAATGGGTGTCGACGAACTGTCCCTATTCAATAGGGAGATGACACATGAATGATCAGCCGGGCTTGGGAATTTGATCATTGATTTGACGGGCTTCTCTACTTTTGCCCCTATAAAAGAGAAGATGTAAAAATAGATTCATCAATAGGGCCAAAATCAAACGTGAGTTAAGGCCTGAAGGATTTCTATCATTTGCTTTGGCGATACTTAGGATGTCATTTCATTTAGGAGAGCTTATTAGAGTCTGACACGCCTTTTATTGGCTTGTTATCCATGTCTTTGATGGTCAGGTCATCCTATAACAGATAAGAGGGAACATGTTAGTCACGGCTCTCTGAGGAGTTGAACAACTGGGAGTGATACAACATTACCCTTCCTTGGTTTGTCAATGATTGAATAAACCTGAAGTGTGAGAAGGACACGAAGCCCTACATCAATTATTCTCCTGTTTTTGTAATTGGAGAGGAAGCAAAACTTTTTATTAGTTATTACACATGGCAACTAGTTGCCGTTTCTAAGGATTGAATCTCGGATGCCTGTGGATCATTTCATTCCCCATATCACCTAACCGCGACACTGGTAGTATTCATGGTGCGCTTATATTTTGTCTAGCCAAACCGGCTCATACGCACGACACGTCCTTTCACACCTAGTTGGGTGAATTTGATATAGGTGACTTCCATATATTTGCTTGACCGGTATTGATTTACTCAAATTAACTTATTGAGTTTGTTACTTGAATTCCAACGCTTCCTCAAATGTTGGTGATTATCATTTTATCTTGTCATTCTTCCTTGTCGAATCGGCCAAATGATGGTGTAAATACACCACTCATATAAGCGGTGCACAAGCATTTTCATTTAGATAGGGAAATGCTCAAAAATGCCAAACAATGAGCATTTATGCCCTTCCAATAGAAGGTCTTTCAAGGGTAGTACTTTTTTACAGTGTTAGAATTTACTGGTTTGGAGAATTCCTGACCATCCATTTCAGTCTGGATCAAGGCTCCTTCGAGGAGTATCTTTTTTTTATCATATAGGCACCCTTGTAGTTTGGGGTGAACTTGCGTCTGAGCTTTCGAAAGATCGGTAGTGTCTTTCTCAAGACTAGCGTGTTTACTTTAAAGTGCCTAGGTCACACCTTTTGATTGAACGACCGGGCTACCCTCTGATGGTAACACTGATCATGACAAAGGGTTTTCAGTTGTTTTTCGTCAATCATATTCAGTTGCTCGAGCCTTTGTTGCGTTCGTTCTCCATTGGACAACCCTACGTGGGATAAAATTCGCAGGGAAGGAATTTCTACTTCCACAGGCAAGACCACTTCCATGCTGTAGACCAGGGAAAAGGGGGTTGCCACAGTGGAGGTTCGAATTGAGGTTTAATAGGCTATTAGTGCGAAAGGCAACCTCTCATGCTAATCACAGTAATTTTCAGCCATCCTGGCTAGGATTTTTTTGATGTTGTTGTTGGCTGCCTCTATAGCTCCACTCATTTGTGGACGGTAGGGGGATGAGTTTAGATGTTGGATTTTGAACTCAAAAAACAATTGGTCGATCAATTTGTTGTTCAAGTTCGACCCATTGTTAGTGACGATAGTTTCTGGTATGCCATAACAGGCAATTATGTCATATCTGATGAATTTCATAATGTTTCGTGCAGTTACACTTGTATAGGACGCGGCTCGATCCATTTTGAGAAGTAATCGATTGCAACCAAGATGAACTAGTGTCCGTTTGATGTCTTTGGATTGATTGGGCCAATTACGTCGATGCCCCACATTGAAAATGGCCATGGCTCAGATAACTGGTGCAGTTTGATTGGAGGGACATTTATCTTGTCCCTATGAATCTAACAACGATGACAGCTTCGCACATGTTGGGCATAATCGCTTTCTAAGGAGGGCCAGTAATAACCCAATCTCATTATTTTCTTGGCTAACATGTGCCCATTCATGTGAGGGCCACATACTCCTTCGTACATTTCTTGCATTATTCGTGTGTTTTCATTGTATCCGCACACCTCAACAAGATTGAGTCATAGGATCTTTTATACAAATTTTCACTACTGACGAAAAACTTCTAAGCCATTTTCACTAGGTATTTTCGATCAGCAAGAGTGTTTCCTTTAAGAAACTCTTGCTTCTGGATGTATTTCATGATATCGTAATACCAAGGCTTCCTATCGGGTTCTTTAGTTACAGCCATGTAGTGGGCCTGTCTTGCTAGGACTTCAATCTTCAAAGGCTCCACCTCTAACCCTTTCGTTACTCGCAACATAAATGATAATGTTGCTAGTGCATCGACGAACTGGTTACGAGATCCCAGTAGGTATTCAAACGAGATGTCCTACAATTCTTCCATCAATTCTTCCAAGAAGTTGTGATAGGGCACGAGTTTGGCGTCTCTTGTCTTTCGTTCACCCAAAGTCTGGAGATAATTAAGGCAGAGTCACCGAACACTTCTAGTTTTGTCACTTCCATTCTAATAACTGCTTACAGGTTGAGGATGTACGCTTTGTAGTCGGCTATATTGTTGGTGCATGGAAACATCAATTTTGTGGCCATAGGATAATGTTGCCCATTTGGGGATGTCAAAACCGCCCCGGTGCCGGAACCCGACAAGTTTACGGCTTTGAGAACATGGTCCATGTGTCTTCCTTTACTGGTGAAATCCAGTCGTCTAGGGGATTATCCTCACGTATCTCCCTAGGGCAATTTGCTAACATATCAGCAATTACCCGACCTTTAATTGATTTTTACGACGTCGCTTGAATGTCCAATTCTGAGATTAGGATTAGCCATTTGGCCAATTTTCCCGCTAAGGTTAGGCGATTGAGCAAATACTTGATCGGGTCATTCTTAATTATGAGAAATTTTTGGTGATGCAAGGTATACTACCGGAGTCTGTACAACACCCATACCAATGTAGCACATGTTTTTTCTTATTGGGAGTAGTTTTGTTCTGACGTGGTGAACTTTTTACTCATATAATAAATGGCTTGCTCCTTTCCATCACAGGGCCCCTTTTGTGCCAGCATTGCACCTAGGGATTCACTATTGATGGTAAGGTAGAGGATCAAAAGGTGCCCTGGGGTCGAGGGTACTAGAACCGGGGGTTTCATCAGGTACCGCTTTAGATTTTCGAATGTCAATTGGCAGTTGTCATCCCATTTAATTTGTGCATTCTTCTTGAGAAGTTTAAAGTAAGGTTTTATGGTTTCAAAAAGTTGGTATATGAATTGCGCAATGTAATTTAATCTCCCTAGAAGGCTCTGGACTTCTTTTACAGTTGAGGGAGGAGGCATCTCAAATATTACATTGGCTTTTGACGGGTCCACTTTTATCCCTTCACAGCTCATGATGAACCCAAGTAATTTGCAAGAAGTTGCCTTGAACACACATTTTGTTGGGTTCAAGTGCAACTTGAACTAGCAAAGTCGATCGAATAACTTCTCCAGGGTCTTCACATGGTCTTCTCCATGCTTGGTTTTGGCGATCATGTCATCAACATATACTTCAATTTCTTTATGCATCATGTCATGAAAAAGGGTGACCATGGCCCGTTGGTAAGTTGCTCTAGCATTTTTAGGCCAAAAGACATGACCTTATAGTGAAAGGTTCCCCATGAAGTGATGAATGTCATTTTTTCCTTGTCTTCCTCTTTCATCTTTATTTGGTTGTATCTCGAGAATCCATCCATGAAAAAGAATAGTTTGAATCCAGCAGTGCTATCCATGAGAATGTCTATGTATGGTAGTGGGAAATCATCCTTTGGGCTTGCTTTGTTCAGATCGCAGTAGTCGACACAGACCTAAATTCAGTCGTCCTTTTTCTTCACTGGTTTGATGTTTGCTACCTAACTAGGGTATTGTGAGACTTCGATGAAGCCCACTTCTAGGAGTTTCATTACCTCATCTTCAATCTCTTTTGACAATTCTGGCTTGGTTCTCCTTAGTCGTTGCTTTTTAGGAGTGGCATCAAAATTGGTTGGCAAGTGATGTTCCAGAATCATTGGATCGAGGCCCGGCATGTCGGCATATGACCATGCGAATACATTTCGATACTTTTTTAGGAGAGCCATTAAGCTTGCGTCTTATTCTTTAGGAAGGTTTGTGCCAATCTTTATCTCTCTTGGGCTTTCTATGCTACCTAAGTTGACAGTGACAATGTCTTCGATAATAGGGGGCCTTGCTTCTTCGTGTCGCTCCCAATTCCGTTGGATTTTGTTAGAATCATCATCTGAGTTATCGGAATTACTTATGTGGCTACCTACGGTGTTGGTTTGGACCGTTCCCATACCCTCACCTACCGCTAGATTACACATGTGTCATAAAGCAAATAGGTTAATGAAACAATTTAGGTTAACAATATGTATGCTTCTTTTTCTTTTGAAAATGTGATGAATTGTTTTTGAAGGTCTAAGACGAGGAAGCATGAGGAAACTCGGGCCTCAGATTTCTTTTTTCATTTCACAGTTGGATATCATCAGTGGGGTAGTTTAGTGTGTCTCCTCATGCCCTCAAAATATTTTCAACTTTATTTAGCACTAGGTGGATTTACTTTTTGGAAGAGTGATTTTAAAAGTTAGTTCCTCAAGTGGAACTGATGTTAAAAACAAAACAAGCCAGACTTAAGACAGGTTCCCATGTAGGGAATATGCAAGGAAATTAAAAGGGGTTCTACTCAAGTGGGCCTGCACCCATCTCCTGTGACGATCCTTTGTCGATAGTGCCCATGAAGAAATATTCATACTAGTCACCAATCACGCCTTCTTGTGCTCCCAGTTTCACGAATTTTAGATCATCTATGCTCCCAATCCATCAGGGACAATGTTCTAATGATGGTCATAGAAGCCTTGGGGGACTGAGTAGTTAACATAGTATTCGAATTTACCACTTGGTTGACCTAAAGTGTCCATGATTGCCTTTCCTCCATGTGTCTCCTAGCATGTTCGGGGAACATGGTGTGGGTGCTAGGTACCACAAGGAGGTTATCTTTACCATAACATAGCCATAGAGAGCTGAACGTGAATACCGCGGCATCCAAAAGATCCCGAACCTTGTCTTCCAGGATAGTACAGTTGTCTAGCGAGTGTCCTAACTATTGATAGTCACAATACTTCGATGGATCATAATCAGGGAAATACTCGAGAGCAGGACATCTTAGCTCCTTAAAGATCATTCCTTGCTTTAAGAGGATGGAGAAAATAAAGGCCATCGATTTAGGCAATGACGAATATGGTCGCGTGTTGCTTGAGGATTGAGGTAGCCACGCCCCTTGCCAGGTCGTGTCAGTAGGGTTTTCTTCATTTATTTTGGCTACCAACTCCTCATTGTGACGAGAAGGGAATGCACGGGTAGCTTGAGCGAAATTTTCTGTTAAGTGGTGTACTATCTCGCGTAGTTCGTCAACTTGACATTAAAGCTGGTTGAATGAGAAGTTATCGCTTGTTCCTTCTAATTGTTCCTCCTCAATGGCACCTATAAAAATGTCTCCAAACATAGTGGTCATGTCATTTGGCCCTTCTTTCTTTGTAAGTGCCGGCTGAATTATGTTATCCTGACCCATGCTCGAGTAAATGGGAAACTTCGAGCTTTTGTGGCTAAATTGCTTTGGAGCACCAATCATTTCTTCCTCCTCATGCATTATTCTTGCTGGGCCTGGGAAGGTTTCCTCGAGGTGAGGGTATGCAAGGCTGGCCTTCTTTTTTGCCTTTCCCTCCCAATGTTGTTTTTTTCCTTTGTAATATCCTAAACCGATGGTGTGGGGTCTCCTTAGGGCTTTGATAGGCTCGCGGATGCCTTGGCTTCCCTTGCCGAGCCCTTGACTTGGGGAAAAACCGTATCTAGTCATGATTTTTCCTACCATGATTGCAGCGTTTGACATTTCGGGGACAAAGGGGGGAGTCCCTCGAGTCCCGTGTATAATAGACATGAGTTGAACGATTGGTTGTTGGATTCATTTTTGCCACCAGGTTCAACATAAGCGATGTCCATCTCATGGTAGATATGGTGGTCTTCTTCTTCATGGACTGTGACCAGTTTTCCTTCAACCATGAACTTTACATTTTGGTGGAGGCTTGAGGGTACTGCTCCAGCGATGTGGATTCATGGGTGGCCTGAGAGGAAATTGAACATAGTGGGGATATCCATCACTTGAAACAAAATTTTGAATATGGTTGGGCCTATTTGAACATCAAGCTCAATTTCTCCCACTGTTTCCTTCTTTGTCCCGTCGAATGCTTGAACAGAAGTCTTGGTTACTCGGATTTGGGACGTTTCTATTTGAAGATGACGGAGCATCACTAGTGGACATATGTTTAGAGCAAATCCATTGTTAATTAGTACTCGAGCGACTTGGGAGGCGTTGCACTTGACTGATATGTAAAGGCCTTTAGTGTGTCCTCTACCTTTCTTGGGGATCTCTTCATCGGAAAATGCCATTCGGTCCTTTAGAAGGATGGCCTAGACAAACTCCTTGAGTTTGGCATGCTCGATTGTTTCAGGGACATGTACTTCACTCAATACCTTCATAAGGGATTTCTGGTGCTTAACAGACGTCTGAAGTAATTCCAGTAGAGAGATTTGTGCTGGTAATTTCCGCAATTGCTCCACCACATTGTATTTACTGGCTTTGACTACGGCCAAAAACTCCTTGGCTTATTTGTTGGTGACGGGCTCGGCAGGCTGCGTATTGACTTGAGCATAGGTTCACCCAGACCTCGTGACTAAGCCAATGTCGAGGTCGTAGGACTAAGGAACTGCGTTATTGCATTCATATTTATAAGCTTGGGGGATCCCGATAACTATATGTGCCTCTACTATTGACGCTTGGGCTATAGCTCCTTTTCCTTAAAAGATGCCTTCAAGTGGGGTGGGATCCATCTTTTCCTTCCTTACGTTTAGTGCGACAAAATCTTCATCCCAATTGATAAGAACTTGTGATATGGTAAAGTCTATGCCAGTGTGGCTGGCATATACAATTATTCCAGTCTCCATCACTCTTGATACCCTTTCTTTCATTGTTGCTAAAGGTGATACTTCATTGCTTGAATAATACCTGGCCTTTACCAGCCCTCAATAGATGTCAACAGTATGTGCTTTGATATTTCTAATTCGGTTGGCTTCATAATTGAATATCGCATTTACTTTGTCGACATGATCGGGGAGCGGATTGCTTTGGATATTTGGTTATATAGTTTAGAATGAGAAGGCCTTAGTGTCCAGCAAGTTTTGGATCCGATGCTTAAGGGTGAAGCACTTGTCAGTTGAGTGGCCTACTTCTCTCATGTAATAGTCGCATTTTTTGGACGGGTTATAGCTGGAGAAGTTTTCGGGTCTAGGTTGTTTCGGCTCAATCGAGAGGAGGTCCTTCTTCTGGAGGATTGCCAATACCTGTGATGGAGATCTAGGAAGCGGAGTGAACTGTCTCTTGTTGTTCTAGCGCTTGGGTGGTTGACGGCTGGTGGTCTGTTGTTGTCCTGCACTAATTGGCTGGATTTCACTAGATCAATATGTCAGAGGTTATGAGATGTGAGTAATAGTATACACTTAAGTTGGTGTGACAAATTTCTCACACACTCTCAACCTCTAAAAGATTACAGAGTATATCTCTTAGAGACGAATTTTTATGATTGAAGAACACTCAAAACTTAGGAATCATAGACTTCATATTTTCAACTTTCTATTCCTTTTAGCGTCTTGACCTTCTTATATAATCCTTTGTATCCAAGCTAACCATTGGACATTTCATTAGCGGATCACTTAACCAATCTTCCTATTGGACTTGAATGTTGTTAGAAGATTTGATAGTTTCAAGGTTGCTGAGATTGAAGTCTTCGTTGATTCTGCCACCTATATAGCATTTAGTTTCCATAAGAAGAATGCTTCACTTAGATATTTCGCCTTTTGTAGATTAATTTATCCAGGATTCACTAAAATCCATCTTAAGAGATTGGATTTGACAATATTTTCCTTCTTGGATAGGTCTCTTGATTATAGCAAGAAATCCATCAATTTTCTGGCCGTTGCACGAGGATTTTATTCTAGAACAATATTCTGATAATCAAATATCAAAGATATGAATTACTTCATGACTTATAGTCTAATTCTTTGAGTATGATGACTAATGTTTGAAGGTGCTCATTAGAGTTCCCGCCTAGAAAATCTTATCATCATAATCAAAGAAAGTTTTGTTAATCATCAAAACTAGTAAGAGAATTTTCCTTAACATTATTAGGATATTTCTTGTAACGATTAACCATGCACACAACTTGTGAAATATTAGGCCTAGTGTATACAATGGTGTGCATAATACTAATAGTTGCACTAGAGTAAGGAACATAGGATATATATGCTCATCATCCCCTCAATCTGTGGTGATAACGTAATAGAAAGTTTAAAGTGCATTGTTAAAGGTATACCAATAGTTTTGTTGACTACATGTTAGAACATATCACAATCTTCTTAATATATTTCTTCTTAGATTGACACAAAATTCGTGCAACCCTATCATGCAAAATATCCCCACTAAATATTTCTTTGTAGCACCTATACCTTTCATATTATTGCTCAATTGTCGCTTCAGCTCAATAATATCATACATATATTTAGCTACTATTAAGATCTCATTAATATAATAACAGATAAATCAAAGACCGACAATCCAATACTCTAAAGAAAACATAGTTATTTGACTGACTTTTTGAATATTTCTAACTAGCCATGTAAGTATTGAAACTCTTATACACTACCTAGGAGAATATTTCAGCCAATACAAAGATTTCATTAATAAGCAAATATGATTTTCCTTGAAATAATAAATCCCTTTAGTTGTCTCATGTAGATTCACTCTTTTAACTCACCATAAAGAAATGTTGTTTTCACATCTAGGCACTTCAGCTCAAGATCTTGTGTAGCAACTAAGACAAGTAATACAAGATTAAAAGTATGGTATACCATATGAGAGAACACATTGTTATAGTTAATGCCCTCCCACTAAGCATATGGCTTCACAAAATGTCTTGCCTATTACCTTGCTATCTTGACATTAGGGATGCTCTCCTTCCATTTTATATCCATTTGTACGCAATAATCTTTTGGCCGTTGGGTACTTTGACCAGCTCTTATATCTTATTTTGAAGGAGTGATTACATCTTTTCGTTCATGACCACTATCCACCACATTGACTCAACACTAGCCATCATCCTAGAGCAAGGCGAAAGCTTAGTTTTCTCAACCTTGTCATCTATAGCTAACACATAAGGAATATTTGTATTATCATAATGTATTAGTGGTTTGATTTGCCTTTATCTGTCCATAGCTATACCATGCTACGGTTTTGTTGGTTGTTTTGTATCATCAACTTCACGAACTATAGCCTCATATGCAGTCTCAACTTTTAATACCTCTAAGGTTTTCAATTTCTCCACCTAAACCTCTACTTGAGTATTGTCACCATGATCCATTTGTTTTGTTGGTCATATCTTAAGACTCATCTATCAAAGCATAGTAGTCTCATTGAAGATCATGTCATTACTAACTAGAAAATTGGTAATCTAGGATTAGTGCACTATGGTTGGTAGCCTTTCACCTGATGTACATAATACAAAACTTCTTCGTCCTCGACTCAAGCTTATTATCACTCCAATGAGTATATGTAGAACATCTGAATACTCTTAATCTAGAGGAGTCAATAGGTTTCCTCGATCAGAATTCTTCAAGAGTCTTTCACTAGATAACAGATAATGGAGATGTTCAAGAAATAAACCATATTTATAGTTTCGGCCCAAAATTGCTTGCATATACTTGCATGTCAAAGCATGCACCACACTCACTCAAGAAGAGTTCTTATCTTATGTTCTTCGACCCATCAGCTGTGGTGTGCCGGACACTGTGCCATGTCTCATAATCCTTTCTATTTAGCAAAACTAGGTAAAATTGTGTTACATAACTCTATGCCATTGTGGAAGGCACTCAACTTATTTATCTCACTACTTCTCAATCAACACTTTAAACTTTTTGAACCAATTGAACACTTTGGATTTGTGCTTCAAAAGGTATACCTATGATTTCCTCGTATACTTGTCGATGAATATCAGCAACTATCAGGCACCTCTTAAGTAAGTGGAGATAGGCCTCATACATTTGAATGAATGTAATGAACTAGTTACATGTTCAAATGCACAACAATACTAAATTTAATCTAACGTTGCTTTTTAAAGATTTAGCACTCACACAAATCCAGCTTCTTGACTTCTGACCCTTTAACAATCCTCTTCTACTTAATATCTTTATACTTACCTCACTCATGTACCTTAACCACATATGCCTTACTTATCTTTCTATCTTTTGACCCTTAAGCTCTTGCCATGGTCTCACCCAATAGATGATAGAGAGAATTCACCTTCCCCTTCATTAGTGTCATGGCACTATGAGAAATCTACTACACCTTCAGTCATGTACTTACATTTGGTGTCATTGATATCCCTTAAGAAATAAGGTTCTCGTGGAGCTTCGATACATGCCTCATGTCTATCAATGTGCACTCTATCTTTTCATGCTTTCAAATCCAAATTGTCCATATCTCTACAACCTTGGAGGTTGCCTTAGAACTCTACCACCATTTTCAGTTTGCTAAGTAGTAAACTGATTCCTACAAGGGATCATGGTAAAGAACACCTCGAATCTAGCACTTATTCATCTCTTGACAAGGCAATATTCCAACACAATATGGTTTTCGCATCAGTTGTGCTCTCTTCGACAACGTTTCCCACATTAGTTATGGCATTTTGCATATCCACCCTATTTCTCAGCTTTCAACAATCTTTCTCGTGTACCCCTCTTCGTGATACTCAAGCACTTCATGCGATCTTTGGGCTTTCTATTGCACAACTTTGACCTACTTTCACTTGCTAAAAGACCTTGAATGTTCATCTTTACCTCCAATCTCTAGTCCTTGTGCTATATTTATGCCTGATCATTATCTTGTAACTTCCTCTGCCCTTCCTTAAAGAGCAAGAAAAATTTTGCCTCTTCCAAGATACTAGCGGTATGCCTCCATAACATCAAACAAGTGCTCCCATGACTTTAGTAGAGAATCCAATAACATTATGCTGCGTTTTTCATCAATTAGGACCTCATCAATGTTTTTCAAATCCATTATGTGTTTTTGGAACTCATCTAAGTGGGCTCTAATGGAAGTAACTTGACAAAAGTATAGCGCAAATGCCAAAACTTAGCACGAGTAGACATTTAAGTACCAAAAGTTCCGAAAGGTACACTTAAATGCTACTTTCTTTGAAAAATGAGACATTCAAGTGCTAACTCCAGTGAAGAGTGTTGGAAATATAACGTGGCTTATTTTTAATAATATAAGTCATCTACATAGCTCTTTGGAAAGCCGAGTCAGTAAAGAAGAGCCAAAACGACGTCGTTTTGCCTCTTATTTGAATTTTAATATAAACACTAATAAAATTAAATTTAAAACTAATTAAAAAAGATTGCAAAACGGTGAGGGTTGTGCAAGCTGTCATTGCTGACTCCCCACCGTCCCCGACCCTTCTTGGCGATGGTGTTTTGGAATCTCCTTCTTTTTAAAAAATAAATAAAGATAATTTAGTTCTAAATTTTATTTAATTAATATTTATATTAAAATTCAAATCTGAGGCAAAAAAAAACATCGTTTTCAGCTTACTAGCCATGTCAACTTGCAAAACAATATCATTTTCAGTTTATCTAGCCATGTCAATGTGCAAAACAATGTCGTTTTGTACTTGTCTCGTTGGAAAAATGCCACGCTGGCGCCAAAATCTCTCGCCATTGGCACTTAATCGATCCATTTTGCTCTGATTTTGGCACTTAAGTGTACCATTCTAAAATTCTAGCACTTAAATGTCTCCCCTGCCAAGTTTTGGCATTGTAGGTGTCCACACCTTAAAGTAACTTTAGTAAATTGAAATTGAAACATGCTCTTCAACATGTATATGTGATTATTTAAAACGTAACAAGCAACAAGTTTTGCCCACAACTTTACAACAACATTGCCCTTGGCCACTTCTATTAATACTCCATCCAATTGGTTCAACAAGAGTATATTATTTCCTCTCTCCATTAGCTCATCCTTATAGGCATCTTTCATTGTTTCCGGCAACTTATCCTTGCCATCCAATGTCCTTTGGTTGTTAATCGCACATGCTATCTTAATGCTCCTCAACCAAAGTAGTTCTTTCCGTTAAACTTCTGCATTTCTTCATTAGTGGAGGACATAATTGCAACAACAAAATTTCCAAACAATGATCCAACAACTAAAAGCCCCAAATCAAATCCAAAAAATCCTAGCCTTAATTCAAGTCAAGCACCTAAGAACAAAATTACCATAGAAATTAATGAGGAACAATGAAGCATACGAGACATATACTTGGTTTGGTTTGAACGTTGATACGTATTCCATAGCGAGAGCTATCTGCAAATAATTCACTAATTAATTAGAAAATCACATAACCATAATCACTCAAATGCTCAAGTGTTTCTTAGTCTTCTGTTACATCCAAATCCACATTGTTTGGTCTCACATAATTGCTCTATAAAACAAGTCACGGAAAATTATCTCGTCGTTTGAAATACTCACATCTGCATGAAGAAAATGCCTAATTTGGATTTAAAAAACTGCTCACACAAAACCACCGTGTTCAAGCTACTGTTGTGCAGCAACGAGGAGTCATAAAAGGACCAAAAACCACATCTCCTATATATATGTATATAATATATATTTATATATTATATACATATATATATGTATATATGTAATATATCACCCAGAAGTAGCATTCTAGAAGAATTTTAATCCAGGTAAGAAAGTGAGGTGTTGCGATTTCTTTCCAAACAAGTTTGGTCAAAAGAATTCTGACCAACTTACACGACTTCTTCCCGTAACCGCGACACTTTCAAAATTGTTTATATATTATGGACCGATTTACATCCTCTAATTTGGATTGGATTTCGTACACATTATCAAACTATGAAAATAATTAAACACAATCAACGGCCATAAAATTTTAGCTGATTTTCCATGTATGTGTTGGAAGGCTTAAATTCGAGCTCAAATTGCTACTTTAGGTTGAATATAGATAAATACTAAATCAAGAGAAAAATATGCGACTAATTATCTAAAATCAAATAGGAACAAAAGTTGTTCGATAAAAATATGTCGTAACATACAGTAGACTATTGATTGTAGGAAATTTCACAAAATCTGAATATAATCCTAAGATATTCAAAAAGTAACAAGAGAACAAGAAATGGGTGTATGCATTCCAACGAGTCTGACCTTCAGAAATGACACAAAAGCCCTCACTGATCAGGCAGATTTTCCGATTGAAAAATTAAATTACAAAATAAACTTTTTTCTTAGACAAGATGTTCAGTTCAGCTATCCTAGAGTGTATTTACGGGCCATTAAAAGTAATAGCTTTACATTGTGCCTTTTGTACTTGTGATTGGCTTGAATTTGAAATGTAAGTGGCGAGAGGATTTTTAACCAATTTACCATGCATCGGACTAGTGCTTCCTTACAGATAATCACTTATAGAAAGGAGAGATTGGTGATCACTCAAAGACGATAAGTATTTTCTCTTTACAAGTGAACAATGTAGGGTAATAGAGGTTCATAACTTGCTACTTTCGGGGGAGGGAGAGAGGAAAGGGGAAAGAGAGAGATACAATCCTATAAGGGTAATATTTTCCTCCAACCCTGATTGAAGGAAATTTTCTCGAACCCATCCATCTAATTGATGGGTTAAATTTGACAGTTGCCAACCAAGAGGTTGATTGGATGAAATTTCCTCCAACCTAGCCCATCCGGTAAATGCCAAATTAGGGGTGCATCACAAAGACTTTCAATCCTAACCTAGCTATCCACACAAAAACAATGTAGACCGTAGCCCTTTTATTCACAAGTACATAGGGCTATGCTTATTCTAATTCAACAACAGATGATTTATATTATCATTTCACATGTTAATATGGCAAGAATATGATTGAGCGAACTATTCTTGATGCGCGTCCCGTGGTGATCTCGACTCATGGAGTTTCTTCTTGTCGGAGAGTAGCTTAGCAAATCTGGAAGAGTTCATACTAAAATTAATCAACCATTTCAATGTCGATTGAAGAAAATAAATCTCAAAGTCCAACAATTTTCCTAAGGACTTTATTGTATGAGAAATATTTACACACAAAAAGCTTTACCTTTCGAGGGCTTCCTCGTCGGTGCCGGCTTTTGGAATGGTTTCGTAGCCGCCGGTGTCGAGATCAAGTCGTGAGATCGGCTTCTTCAACAAGTGCTCACCAACTTTCACCAGACCTTCCAAGTTCTCCTTCGTGGATGTGTCCACCGAAGATAAAGTCTCCTTTAGACTGTCATCCTATAGCAATGCATTCAATTTTCGTAGCTTGAGTCGGTACCAAGTGTAGATTAATAGAAAATCACAACAAAAGAATTCAAACGTTATTTGTGATAGTTTGTATTTTATGTTTTTTAACATATATGAGATATTTCACATTGCTTGAGTACGGAATTTGTATACTCTTTATATACATTGGTCTTATTCCACCTACAAGTTTAGGTTTTTGACTTGGATTTCCCAATATGATATCCTAATTGCATATCATCCCTAATTCAGCTTGCATGTGAGAGAGAGTGTTGAAATATGGGACATCGCTTGTCTACACGGAATTTATATATCCATCATTATTTATATGCTATTCATATACATGTGGTCTCCCACCACCTATGAATTTAAGTTTTTGGATTGAAATTTTAACCAAAAACACATCTCTTGTTATTCTTCTTATTTTTCCATTATCCTGATCCATGAGAGAGGAATTTTGTTAGGCCATGATCCCACTAGGATAACTACCTGATGGTCAAGAGAAAGGCAAAGATGTGATGTAGCTAGAACTAACACATGGAGGGGGTGAATAGGTGTTTGAAATAATTCTTGACAAATAAATATGGAGAACAATAAGTTGTTAGCAAAGTTTGAAAGATGAACATAATCATGAAATACCAGACTTCTACAATAACCAAAAAGTGTGCAATAGACTTTAAATGAAAGAGTTAAAAGAAGAGAAAATTGCACACAAATTTTATAGTGGTTCAACTTAGATTAAGGGGGTGTTTGGCAAATTTTTGTTTCTATTCCCTAGAACACAATTTTTGTTCTTTTGTTTCGGGGAACAAAAATAGACAGAAATGCATTTGTTTACACTTTTGTTCCCAGGAACAAATTTGGAACAGAAACAAGAAGTGGAAAAAACTAGTTTCTTGTTCTTAGGAACACTTCCGAGAAACACTTTTTTTTCTTCTCATTTTTCTTCTTCTTTTTCTCTTTCTTTTCTTCTTCTTCTTCTTCTTCTTCCTTTTGCCAGTCACCAACCTTGGCCATGGTCGGCACCGGCGAACGGCCAGATGAGGGCTAGCAACCTCACTAGAGTGTCCTTGGCCCCCGGAGAGGTCGAGCCACGGCGAGACCCGTCGACCCGAGCCTTGGCCTCGCCTGCGCTAGGCGAGGCCGAGCCTTGCCGAAGGCCAGCCTTGGCCTCGGCGAGATCGCGGCGGTAGGAGGCCAAGCTGGCCTCCAACGAGCTCGCCGAACATTGCCTAGCCGGTCGCCGGCCATGGCGGTGGCCGGCAACCGGCCAAAGAGAAAAAGAAAAAAGAAAAAAATGAAAAATATAATAAAAATATTAAAATTTTAAAATAAACAACAAATTTATACAAGTTTACCAAACGTGTTTACGTTCTTTTTCTATTCCAGAACAGAAATTTTGTGTAATTACCAAACGCGTTCTTCTATTAAAAATTGTTCCCCGAATAGAAATAGTTTTTTATAATTCTATTCCGGTGAATAATTTTTAAACAAAAACGTTACCAAATGCACCTGAGCTTACGTTCACTCTTTCATGTTAATAGCCTACTAGCTGGATTTCACTATAAAATCAATAGAAGATTACTACTTATGAGTGCAAACATTTAGTGGTAGAACTCTCTAACCCATTAAGACACTCTTTTTGTGCTTTTCTCTCTTGATCACAATTTGTAATGCTCATAGACTAAGATGAGTAGTTTGGATAAGCTTTAGACTTTAGAATTCTAAATTCTCATTCCTATTTAACTCCACCGAATGAGCTCCTTTAAATACTCCTCCATGTAACACTAGCCGTTGACATTCTCCGGAGGAAATTCTTCTAATCAAATCGTTGGACTAAATCTTTTAAGGAGATATTATGGCCGCTCAAGATAGGATTGAAACTATTATTTAATTATGGTCGCTATATAATCAGAATATTGGTTTCTATAAGTGATGCTTCCTCATATGGAACTTATCTTCAAGATTGATTTTGTCAATATATAATTGACTCAAAATAAGGTAAGTAAAATCCTTGGTTGGAAGATAGTCGCTGAAGAATTGTTTTTAAGTAAAGTTCATTTTGGATTTGTGTTGCAACGTCATGAGTCTGGCCCTGGACTCTTTCTCGTTCTGGACAATATCTCGTTCTAGACTCGTCAAAGTGGCAAATACTTTTGGGATGGAATAGACTTTGACAGAAGTCTTTGATGATTCCTCAGAATTAAATTATAAACATTTTGTACTTGTACTTAAGATAGTCATTAGAAATAGAAAATTTTGTCAACTTCAAAATGTTGACTGGAGTCTTCTCAACAACCTCCCCTTTTTTTATGATGACAAAACCTTCGTGCATATTTGAACATAAAGGCTATATTAACTTGCAAAACAACACTTAGGCAGCATAACTTACATAATTTGTGAATAAGCAGACATTAGATAAGCATAATATTTATTAAAAGCAATCACCAACTCAAAAATTTTGCATATAGTCTCCCTTTTTTGCCAATAGCAAGATAGAAGATCAAACCAACACAAAAACATACCAAAATGATTTAAACACACAAAAGACACAAAAAGATGAAGATTTTTCAAAAATCAAGAGTTTCTTGGAACTCGAACAAGACGGAAATCCTTCAAGTTCTGCACGGTCTCCTCAGGCTTAGTCATGCACTAACCAAAGGCATTCTCAACCTTAGCTAAATTCTAAACAGCTTGCTGGTTGATGTTCTAAAATTTTTCATCAAGATATTGTACCTTTCCATTAAGATATTGTGCTATAGTATCAAGAGAGACGTGCAGTTTTGGATTTCAACCTCCATATCATATTGTTGTGCTTTAATCTCTAGAAGAAGCTCACCTATTTTAGGATAGTTTGGATCTAGCTCGATTTGAGCACTGGCCTCTACAAAATGAATTGGAGGGATATCCAAACTTGAAGGAAGATTAGTTTGTACCTTGGAAGTACTTTGATCCCCCTGAACATCAGTCTATTGTTCCTTATCGCCAATGGAATCCTCAGGGAAATGAGAAACATAGATGTCCTCTGTGTCTAGTGGAGAACGGCTAATATCATCACTTAAAATTGGTTTCACATCCTACTCTTGAAGAGGAGTTTTCTCAGCAACTCCCCACCATTTCTATGGCTTTACTTTGAGCAATGAAATTTTCACCTTCTGTATCACTTTCTTTTTTAGCATCCTCAATACCATTTTCTTGATCATTCCCTTGTCTCATTTCCTACAGCATTTTTAGCATTTTCACCTTCGTCATCTCCTTCTTTATCAGACTCTTCCTCATTCCGATCACCTTCTTCCTCTTATTTTGTTTTCTCTTTCTCCACTCTTTCTTTTTCTCCTGCTTCTTCTTCACTCTCTTCTTCTTGGTCTTTCTTACTTGCTTTAGCTTCTTTTTTAGATTCTACCACACCTATGATAGGGTCTCTCATAATAATGTTTGCTACAATATCAGAGAGAGTCTCCTCTTCATCTTCTTTCTGGTCCTCATCTCGTAATAACATGAAATGTCTTTTTCTTTTTGGGGATTCTGGAGGCTACACTTTTTCCTTTTCTCTTTTTCTTAATCACAGACCGTGTCTTGGTTGAACTAACAGACCCCTTCTTCATAAGCTCCTAAACACTGGAGATATCCTTTAATCTCATATTAGAGAACCAATTTGCATAGAAGGAAGCATTTCGGAGCAAAAGCTAGAAAGAGGTTAAATCTGAAAATACTAGAAGAGTCTGGTCACCAGGACACCATAAGGAAGTTGGCTTTTCTCCTTCATCATCGTTATGTACATAGGTAGTAGAATGGTGTCAGGAAGAGAGAAGGCAAACTATTACAAATAGCCCACATCATTTTGGCCTCAAACTTGCAAACATCTATCTTTAAAGCAGCCTTGGGTCTGATGCAATTTATGAAAAATTTATGAAGTAGAATATTAGAAGTAGACAACCTAGAGTAGGTTATATTATCCCTTAGGATCCTATTCTTCACCATAAACTTGATCACTTCTTCATTCAAGACATTAATAGGCATGAAATCACTTCTTTCAACTCCCAAAATGTCAAATAGCAAGTTAACATCCACATTAAAAGCCTTTTCACATATGGTGAATTGAATATGTGTGGGAGCCAAAACGGACAAGTTCGAATAGAAATAAGTAGTTAATTCTGGATAAGTATCATACATTTCCAAACAAAAATTTTTCATTTGAAGTTTGACAAACTTTTCCCTCAAAGGCACTTTGATTGTCTCTAAAAAATCAAAGTCCATAGTGCTACGATTAATCAAACCTCTATATAGCATTTGTGCATAATCTTCTTTATGCTCTTTAGACCTAAATAACTTCCCTTTAGAGCCTATAACCTCAGTAGCAACACCAAATTTAGACTGAAAATTCTCAAGCATCCTCTCATTGTTGTCTTCCTTCTTACCTTTTGTTTGACTTTCCATCCCAAACCTACGATCAGTAGGAAATACCATAAACTCATCTTTCGTTCTTCCAGGTTTCACCAACCCCAATTTTTCCATGGCTTGCAAGAACAATATCTCATTTTTGTACCCGTTTTCTCTCAGGAAACTAGTAATGAAATCCATAGGACTTCTTCATTTCTTAAAAAATTTATAGTGCTTAAGAAGAATATCTAGTTTCCTTACCGAAAGAGGGGTTGCTTCCTAAGTGACTTCCTACTCCATTGAAGGTCGATTTGTGCAATGTGGAGATTCGGCTCTAGTAAGATCAAAGGGAGTCTATGTATCTTTCATAGATTGAGGCCCTCAATTGACTATGTGAGATGACTTTCGTTGTAAAGAGATTGAGACAGATTTTGAAGACATGATGGTGAAAGGTTATGAAAGGAGGATTAAGGCTAGGGTTTGAAGAGAGGAAGATGATCGAAAAAGAGAGAAAATTTCTTTGGTGATTAGGGTTTGCAAAGGAATGGTTTCGTGAGAATTAAAAGAGAAGAAAAATGTTTTTAAAGAAATTGAATCGAGGCAAACAAACAATTGCAAAGAAAAATTAATTGCCATTTTAGAATTATTTTTTGACAATAGCTGAAATTTTTTGGAATTTTTTTTATTTAAAATTCCAAAAAAAATAGGAAATGATGAAAAATAAATAACAATTTCTAAAAGCCATAAAAGGCAAATAAAAATTTTAATAAATATAAAATATTCATACTTGTTTGATAATGAAGGAAACTTACACGTCAAAATTTGAAATACAAGTAATTGAGTTTGAACAAACTTCGAGAATGATGTCTTTTCCAAAAGATTGTACTTTTAAGTTTGGCTTTCTAAGACTTTAACCAAACAAGTAAGTAAATGTGCAATTTTTCATGAATAAATTCAAACGTACCTTTTTCTAGAGGCTTAGTGAAAATGTTTGCTAGTTGATTTCTAAATATTGATTTCACCATTTTGCATATGATCTCTTGTGAAATAATGTTGAATTCTAATGTGCTTTACTCTTGAATGGAGAATTACATCTTGGTGAGATTAATCGCACTTGTGTTGTCGCATTTGATTTCAGTATAAGATTCTTCTTCTCTAAAGTCTCTCAATTGTTGCCTAATTCAAAGAATTTGAGAACAACAACTATTGAGAGAAATATATTCTGCTTATGCGGTTGAAAGAGCGACAATGCTCTACGTATTAGAGAACCGGGACACCAACATCTCTCCCAGAAGTTGATAAGTCCAGAAGTACTTTTCTTGTCGACTCTACAACTAGCTAGATCAACGTCTAAGTATCAAAGTAGAGTAAAGTCTATTCATTTTGGATACCACAAGCCTTACTTTGGATTAGTGGCAATATATTTGATAACGTGTTTAATAGCAGTAAGATATGATTCTCTAAGATCAGATTGTAACCTAGCACACATGCACACTCTAAATAAAATATCAGGACATGAAGCAATAAGATAGAGAAGAGCAATGATCATACTTCTGTAGGTCTTTTGGTCCACTTTCTTCCTATTTTAATCTTTATCAAGTTTAGAAGAACTTGACATAGGAGTCTTGGTCTCTTGCAATTCTCCATTCCAAACTTTTTGATAACATCTCTTGCATATTTCTTTTTATTGATGAAGGTTCCTTGTTTGGATTGTCTAACTTGTACACCCAAAAAGAATATCAATTTTCCTATCATGCTCCTGCATAGACTTAGAAAATTTCTTGCACAGAAGTTCATTAAAAGAATCAAATATAATGTCGTCTTCATATATTTGAATAAGTAAAAAGTCTTTACCTTTTTTCTTGATAAATAAAGTGGTGTCGACCATACCTTTCTTGAAGCCTTTACTCACTAGAAACTTATTTAGTCTCTCATACCAAGCATTAGGTGCTTGCTTCAAACCGTATAAGACTTTCTTCAGTCTGTAGACAAAGTCTAATTATTGGGGATCTTCAAATCCTGGTGGTTGTTTCATATAGACTTCTTCTTAAATGAATCCATTGAAGAAAGCACTTTTGATGTCCATCTAGAATAGCTTAAAGTTATGAAAACATGCATAAGCAAGCAATAGCCTTATGGCTTCTAACCTAGCTACCGGTACATATGTTTCATCATAGCTATCCCTTCTTCTTGAGTGTATCCTTTTGCCACGAGTCTTACCTTATTTCTAATCACTTTATTTTTTTTATCCATCTTGTTTCTAAACACCTACTTGATTCCAATTAGAGATTTTTTTTTGTTTGGGAGCCAACTCGTAAACATCATTGATCTTGAATTTCCTGAGCTTCTCCTGCATTGCTCCTATCAAGCTTTCATCATATAAGGCTTCTTCTACTCCATTTGGTTCCACTTCTGAAATAAGTGACAGACCATTTGACTTTTCCTTGTCCTTGGATCTGGTACAAATTTCTTATTCTATGTTATCAATGATGAGATCTTTAGGATGACTTGATTTGTGCTTCCAATTCTTATTGAATCTATTCTTATCTTCAAGGGTCTCCTGAGTCTCTATCTCTGTTAATTCTTCTTTCTTCTCTTCAACTTGATCTTGTTCAATAAAAGGTTGGTTTTGTTTAGGAGACTTAAGACTTTGTTAGGTCTGAGACTAACTTAGAATCTTCAGGTTAAGTTTGATCTTGTTGGTTCTGGTAGACTTCTTGAAATCTAACATTCATTGATTCTTCAATAGTCCAGGTGTTCTTATTGAAGAATCTATATGCCTTGCTTGTTGTAGAATATCCAAGAAATATCCCTTCGTCTAACTTTTCTTCAAACTTACTTGAACAGTCATTTGCATTTTTAAAGATAAAACACTTACAATAAACAATATGAAAGTAAGAAATATTTGGCTTTCTACTTTTGTAGACCTCATAGGGTGTTTTCTCTAGGATGTGACTTAGAAAGATTCTGTTGATTATGTAACAAGCAGTGGAGACTGCTTCTACCTTGAAGTGAGAAGAGACTATGCTTTTAATTAACAAAGTTATGACCATTTGCTATAAAGACCGATTTTTCCTTTCTACAACTTGATTCTATTATGAAGTGTAGGGAGAAGAGAAAATGTGCTGAAATCTATTTTCATCACAAAAACTTGTAAAATCTTGATTTTCGAATTCTTCACATGGTCTATTTTAATGTTGGAAATAATATAGCCATTCTCATTTTAAACATTTTAGCAAACTTTGAAAAATAAGAGAAGTCTTCTGCTTTATTTGCCAAGAAAAAAACCTATGTAAATCTTGAGTTATGGTCTACAATCACCAAACAATATTTGTTACCTCAAATACTTTAAGTTCTAGTGGGTCCGAAAAGATCCATGTGAAGGAGTTGCAAGACACGGTTAGTAAAAACATGATTTAAGGATTTGAATGAAATTACAACCTATTTTCCCAAAGTGCGTGGAGTACATAGCTCATACTTTTGGTAAACTATTTTAGGAAGACCACGGACCAGCGTCTTGGAGGATTGAAAATTTGCTTCATATTGATGTGTCCTAGCTTGCGATGCCAAAGATTTACTTTGTCTTGAATAGAGATAAAATATTGAGAGCTTTTGGAATTATGTCCAGAGGGTGTATGTTGCCGTGCCTTCATTTGGTGAAAGTTTGAGAAAAGTCTTGATTGACTCCAGAACAAACATTTCCTTGGAAGTTGATTATGAACCCTATGTTTCATAGTTAGCTGATACTCAGAAGTTTATAATTAAAACCTTTCATTAGAGAAATATTGTTGATGATCAAGCTACCGATCTGTACTATTCCTTGTCCAATAATTATTCCCTTGCTATTTCCATCAAAGGAAACACTTCCTCATTTTTGTTTTTCTAATTTGATGAAGCTATTTAAGTCTCCTGTCATATGCCTAGGACACCCACTATCCAAATACCATTTGTTTTTCCTCTTAATTGTCACACCCCGATCCTCAAGCGAGTGGCCATCCCTCGGTGGTCAATTAAATTGCAACGTCTCAGGACGAGTCGCCGACACATTCATTTTAATGCGTATGCGGAAGCGAATAAATAAATCCCCAAACAATAGAAAGATGTGATAGAAAAGCAAGACCACAATTGCACAACCAAACCACACACCTTTATACATAGTTGACTAGATTCTTTACAATACTAGTCTAAGGATAGGAGTCTACAAAAGCAGAAAGGCTACAAGTCCTCTAGGTGTTGGAACCCTCAACCAAAAACTCTGAGGTCTCTTAAGGACTTGGGTCCACCACTGCACCACTAGGAGGGTCAAATGTACCCTCGCCAAAAGCAATCTCTAACATTGACATTGGGACCTCAGACTCCTATAGGGGACCTTCTCTGGGTCCATTTTGCCCGCGACAATACCATGCTCTGAATTGATAGGGAACCCTTCAAGGTAGACCCACATCAACCCAAACAATGGTCCTCACGAGTTCATAGACCCAGGCTCCTTGGCCTCTAGGAAGAGGAATCTAGGAGAACTGTTCGGTGACCTTCTTGGGCTAGCCAAAATGCTCAAGAGGATTCACCATCTAAGGACTTGAAAAGGTTGAGCTCACGATGGGGTGAGACAATGTCTCAGCAAGTCCACCCCTAAACTCCGACTAGGAAGGAAATACGCCTAAAGGTAGTCTATCAACACACAAGACAGAGGACTTACCTTGCCTCAGTTCCTTCCTGCACGTTAGTATAATTCATATACTCAACCAATCAATTCAATTCACACCATCGATCCATCAATCCACTCAATCAATCAACTCAATTCAACACAATTGATATAATCCGTACTATCTATTCAATCAATACGACCACTGCTCACACAAGCTGAAATAGGTGGTCATAGCTCTCACAAGCTGATATAGATGGATAGTAGCTCGCACAAGTTGATATATAGATCGTGCTCCCACAAGCTGATAAACGATCATAGCTCACACAAGCTGATAAGGTATACAGCTCTAACAAGCTGACATATTAAGCTCATAGGCTAATATAGTATACTGCCCTCACAAGCAGACGTGCAAATATGCTCTCACGGGCTGATAAAGTATACTGCTCTCATAAGCTGACGTGCAAAATGGCTCCCACAAGCTGACGATATATGCTCTCACAAACTGACATGCAATAAGGCTCTCACAAGCGTACGTTTCACTTTGTTAAAAATATATGATAAAAATAATTGTGTGTGAGTACACGGTCGGCCTAAGCCAAAACTGCAATATCTTTCTTTTCGAAAATCCCACTAATTATATAGCGCATAAACACATTTTTGGCATTGTAAATCGACGCCCGATATTTTCTAATTAAAATATCGAAATTCCACAATTTTGGAATAAATACCCAAAATTACAACTTCTACTCAATTTGCACAAATTAGGACTCAATTAAATAAGCCAAGCATACCATTACAATCAACACGAAATTCCAGTCATCGGTTATCCCGATATAATTTCCGGAAAATAATAAATAATAAATAAATACCAAAAATAATTAAATAAATGCAATTAAATGCCAAAAATAGAAAATTAGGCTGGAAACACGTAATTAAACACCGAAACAAGCCTAGAAAATTTCCGAACCTATCTAGATAAATAGTACAACTTATCTAGTCTCTAATTAAGCTAATCTAACAACTTAACATGCAAAAATGAATATTTAAATTGTTAATATGTTATAACTAACCACCTAAACCATACTTAGCCTAAACTAATCATCCCTTAAGCATCATTAACTTATTAAGCAGAGTTTAGTAAGTAAACTCACCGGTTTTGCGATCCGGTGAGTCCACGACGACGGTAACGCGGAGATAGGTGACAAACCTCCTAGCGACGGAGCCAAGCAAGAATGGGACGGGCCTAGAAACGGGCCTAATCCTTGGGCCGAAAGGGGTAGAACGGAAGCCGGTTGGCACGGGAATGGCGAGGGATGGGTGGACGGGCTGCAACGGTGAACGGTGGAGGTGAACGGCAGCTAGATGGTGGCCAAAGGGCTCCGACGGCGACTAGGGACGGCTCGGGGATGGGCTGGGCTCACGGGACAGGCGGGATGGGTGGCGGATGAGCGAGGGCGCAACGTTGTGCAAGTGGCGAGCGGTGGTGGTAGGGAGCTTGGTGAGCGATCGACGGCCAAGGGGGGTGGCTGGCGGTTTCCTCTGGTTTTTGGGAGCTCCAAATGGTCTATAATGGAGAAAGTAAGTGGATTGAGGAACAAGTGGATGAAGAGAAGGGGGGGCCCAAATGGCCACAAAAGTCCAACTTCTATCCTCTAAACACTCATGGCATGCCCCCACAACTTGGGCTATCTTCCATGGCCACTTTGCAACCATCAAGGCTTCCTCAACAAACCTCCAAGTGGTCCAAAAGTTGCACACCAAGGGGGCCTACGAATTTGGTATCATTTCCCCAATTTGAGTTCAAATCCTCACCAATTGGACCTAAATTAGAGCCCATAAATACCACCAAGATGTCCACACTTCAATTCACATTTTTTCCCGCCAATAGAACCAACTTGCATCCCAAAAACGAGATAAAAAATGGTCCCCTGATTTTTTCGGTCGAAAATGGCCCTATTTGTAATTTCCACCAAAAATCTCGATTTGCAAAAAAATATTTGGAGGATGAGTCGATGGTCCTAAAATGAATCATGATATAACAGAATTTTCAATTTCTAAAATCAGGTTCAAATTTGCGGTTAATTTCAATTTGGCGCGATTTTTGCGTGACCTAGCCTACTAGGTAGCTTTTAGGAATTTTTTGTGCAATTGACCCGTGGTCAATTATTTTCGAGCCACAATGTATATCTTCAACACATTGGAGACTCTTGGTTGTTGTGAAAATCTCAAGATTTCAAATATGGTACAAGGTACCAAAACAACAGAAAAACTGGTCTAGTGTCATTCGACGAGAATTTTGCAACTATGGTGGAATCACCCACACTTTAATCACATATCTCAGTCGTACCAACCTATCTCTGATCTCTTATGGATTTTTAACTATGCCGTAATGACCCTTGTAGACTAGCACGGTTGAGCAATCGAGTTATGGTCGAATTCTAAAATCTATTGCGTTAAAATCCCTTAACGGACTTCACTAGATAAACTAGTTATCTCGTGGGTGATTAGCTTAGAGAATAGAACTATAAGCGCATCGATGAAATGCCCGATTCATTCAATTGAAAACAGAACATGAAATTCAGGATGTCACATTAATGGTAACCTACAATTAAAAAGAAATGTCAAACTTTCTTTGGTACCCAAATTTTCTTGGATCTCGAAGACTTAGTGGTAAAAATTGTTTTTGCCCAATCCTTCTTAGTATGTATCCAGACTTTAAGACATTCATCCTCAAAATGTTCTAAGTCTCCACACTTAGAATATTTAAGAGCACTTCGACCAACAGATTTTGCAAAAACTTTTTAAAAATGATTTTTGTAAGCAAGTTTGGGAGGTTTCTGTCATAGTCTCTCCTTGATTTTTGGAAAATCAATCAAACATCACTTTCTTTTACTGAGACCCATATAAGATTTGTTGTAATAGGGAATTTGAATGGAAAGAATGGATTCTAAAGTTTTCAAGCCTTTTGAAAATTTTGTGGTAATATCTTAAAATTTATTTTTAAATTCTCAAACTTTTCTTTCCAAGAAATTTTCTATTGTCTAAGTTTAGAATTTTCCCTCTTTAGTTTGAAGATCCTTTTAGGAGAGGATTCAAGATTCAAACAAAGCTCATTGATATATTTGGACACTTTAATAGGAATCTCTGAACGACTAACCTCAATCTCCTTGTCCGATTCAGATTATGTGTCTGAGTCAGATTTTCTGTCTAAGTCTAAGTCTAAATCTGAGTCTGAGTCTGGGCATGATGTTTGTACTCCTTGTCACTTTCTTCACTATTTGTATCACTTTAGGTTTCTACTTTTAGTGCCTTCTTGTACTTCTCATACTTTCCTTTCTTCTTTTTTTAGCAAAGGATAATTTGGCTTGATACGTCCATTTTTCTTGCACTCAAAGCATATCATATCCTTTTCATCTTCTTCCATCGATCTTCTCTGGGAATTTTTCTTGTATTGTTTCTTCCAGTTAAACCTTTTACCCTTTTATTTAGCTTTCTAAATTTCTTGATCAAAAGAGTGAGTTCTTCATTGTCCAAGTCATCTTCTGAGTCTATATAATCAGAATCAACATTGGATTTAAGTACAATAGACTTCTTACATTTTGAGTCATCTTCATCGTTGATATGTTCCATTTCATAGAATTGAAGAGTGCCAATAAGTTCATCAACAGGGAGTAGCATAATTCTTTGCATCTCTCGGATTGAGGTCTTGACAAGATTCTAGTCTATTGAGAGTCCTTGCAGAAGTTTGTTGACATTCATTAAGGTAGGAATTGGTTGTCCTTATTATGCTACACCGCTCACAATTTTTGTAAATCAGCTAAAAATATCCCTAATAGATTCTCAAGGCTTCATTTTGAAAAACTCATATTGACCAAGCATAATGTTCACATTTGTCTCCTTTACATTATATGTACCTTCATAAGTAACATGGAGTTTATCATAGACTTCTTTAACTATCTCATATGAAGAAATTCTACTATACTTAGCGGGAGACAGAGCACAATATAGGGAATAAATGGCTTTTGCATTAAGAGCCTATCTCTTGGTAATTTTTACTTGATTAATTTCTTTAGCATCATTGTCTATGATTTCTTTGCCTTTGTCGAAATAGAAGCAGCCTTTGGATTTGTTGACACATAAATTTTAGTGACCCGATCATTTATTAATTGCATAGAAAATTAGAGATTAATGTTTAAACCCTAACAAAAATAATAAAATTAAATAGCATAGCATGTATTTTTAGAAGCATTTATATTATTATTGCATTTGCATTGGACTAGTGATGGATGCGTATAAATTGATAGTTCTGAGTTTTAATTTGACGAGTTGGACTAAGCCTACCAAGAGAGGGAATTGGCCCAAGGCCATTGTTTTTGATGACCAAAAATTGACTTATGAGGATTGGCGACTTGATATTTTCGGAAAAGATTCATAATATTCGTCCAATATTCGGTGAATCTTTTATATATTCACGCGCTATATACATTGAGTGATATATTTCGCAGCAAATTGAAAGATTTTGGAGTAAATATCAAAATAATAAGAAGGAATATTGCACGTGGGGATATATTGAGCGATATATTTTTCGTCTCAAAACAAGAAAAATGGTCAATGGAGATTTCATGCATGAGCCGAAAAGGAAAAGACAAAAATTATATAATTTTTTATGGCATTTTCTTTCCATGGTGGGGGCCTTGCTACTTTGCATATAAAAAAAGGTAGGGCCATACACTGAATAACAGGGGATCGTGGGGAAGAGAGCTATCAGACAAAATTGAGAAATACACGCATAGAGAGAGATACACGAGAGAAAGAGAGAAAAGACGTGAAGGAAAGGAGTTCACTAGATGAAAGAGTCTTGTCGCTCGCTTTCCATGATCCGCATGTAGAAAGGTCAAGGAAGAAAGAGAGAAGGGTGGCTAGAAGAAGACAAAGGAGGGAGGTTCCCTCGTTGAAAATCGTGAGTGTGGGGTTCTCTTCTGGCTCTCTCTTGGGGCCAGACAATTGAAAAACACGCAGCTACATTGGGGGGGGGGTCGGGGGCGGGGCGCGACACATTTAGAGACTCGACCGGAGAGAATAGAGAGGAGAAATCATAGAGCGCTTCAATCAAAGGAAAAATATTCTAAAGCGTGGAGAGAGAGATGGTGCAAGGAAGAACGTGAAGAAGGAAGTCCATCGCTCACGAATTGTGGCTGCTGGACCTTGCATCCACGTTGCTTCAACCTTGCTTGACACGCCATCATCAGTCTTGGTTCCAAGACAGGCAGAGCACCACTAACAGCAGCTGAGTTTGACCTGTCTTGCTCCACGTCGCGCCTCCCACCGCCTCAGTCCATCGCGTTTCAGGATTGCCAAGTCAAATCCTGATCAATTGACGCAATCGAGCGTCCCGGAGATAGTCTAGCAGATCTAGACGATCTCTCACGCCACTCTCGAGTCCCTCATCGTTTCGTCTGTGACTTGTGACAACCAGCCGCTGTCCCAAGTCGCGTCCCCGATGTGATCTTTCTGCTCATCCGTGAACCATCACAACTAGCCGTCGCCCATCAACCTGTGAGCCACTCTCCACTGCTTGCTGGCCTGAAGAGCCCACCGCTGCTCGGCACCGTCCCAACAAGTTGCAGCCGCAACGAGTCCAAGCTGCCATCCCTGACGTGAGCCGCATCCATGCAGCCTGGTAAGCCATCTGAAGAATCCCCAGCAACAACAGTGAGCCGCTGTCCAAGCTCTAGCTTGTCCATTCCAAACCGAGAGGTTCCAGTACCACGAGTCCTTCCATCAACGACGAAGCAGTCACGCCTTGTACGAAGCACACTAGTCTTTCTTTAGAGGTGGAAAATTTAAGTTTTGATGTGTCAACAAACATCATCAGTAATGGGTAAATTTTCCATGTTTTAGCGATAATCCTTCTTATTTCCATGAATGAAAGTGAAATCTCTGCAAATTCCGCGAAGAAAAAAGTCGTCAACTAGGAATGATGTCTTTTTTCACTCTATCTTAGACGGCTTCAGCGAGTATTGCTTATGTATATTTTTCTTCTGGTGAAAAGTCGTAATTACGTTAGGAGTGATTGACAGACGATCAAAACGTTTTCGTCACATCCCACATGCAAAAAAAAAAAAAAAAAAGATTCGATGTTACCTTTTTGGTCAACATTGGCTCACCGTGTAAATCTTTTTTTTTCCCTTTCTTTACTCTGAAAGACGTTTTCAATCTATTCTCGCGCATTCCCTCGGGTGATACATTGCCCCGATCAGATACCACAGCTTAAAGTGCTTCTGAAGTTATTATCTTTATCACAAAGTCAAACTCTGAGCTAATGATTTTCCCGTCCATTCCTCAGGACTCACCGAACAAATTCGCACTCTGCCAATCAGTGTTAATGACCTGACCATATTTCTAAATTAGACATCTTATAGAAAGTTGGGTTGATGAGGGATCAATTTCCCAGAAGTTCAGATGGAGAAGAAAAGCTCATGAATTGATGGATGCGTAGACTGCATTATTTTACTCTAGGTTGATGGTTAGAGGAAATAATCGTGGCACGCCCTTTTGACAATTTCCATTTTCTTTTTAGTAGATGTTGATTGTGTATTAAGAACGACTTTTGCTTCTAACTGCCACTTTCGTTGCAATTACGATTAAAGCTGCACTGTTATAGCCATCCGAGTTAAAATGGAAGAGACAATGATAGACCTCTAGAGTTATAGGTTGGAGGGCGAGACAGAAATTTTCTCAAGTTAACAATTTTCTTTCTCCTGAATTTCCTTTAGTAATATCAAAGGATCTTTCGGGCCCCGAGGCTGAGAGCCGCCATTGGCCCTCCTAGGATGTTCTATGTTGGTTATAATAGCTCTTATTGTCCCACATTACTTAACAATAAGTTCTCATTCATTTAATAGCTTAAACTTTTGGGCTACACTTTTTAACATAATATCATATCATTTCGAATGTGTGTCCAATTTACACATGAGAAGGGAGCGTTGAAATATTATCTCATATTATTTGACAACGGGTCTAAATGATTTTTATATTCATGTGATTTTTCTCCACCTATCAATTTAGGCTTTTTTGTTGGACTTTCTAACACTTAGTTGTTTGATTTAGATAATGAAATATCTATTATTTGTTTGGGTTGACATGGAAATAGCAAAGGCATAAGTCATCGAACCAATGTGCCGTATGTTGGAGAAAACTCCTATAAGATTTTGAAGCTGACAAAACTCTAATTCTGAAGAATACCAGACTTCTGTATAAGTCCATCAAAATCTATCTTACATTAGAAGTATGTCCAGTCTGACAAGTTCTAGACTGAACGCAAGTGAAGAATGAAGACTTAATCAAACTCAGGACTATTTTTCTTTCTTCAAAGTTTCAACGTACAAGATATTTTAGGCTTTATGGTTGGAAATATCACTTACCATATTGGTTATCTTAATTGGAATCAATTTCAAAGAAGCAAATCATTTCGGAAGGCAATCTTATTTGGAAAGAATCTACTCATGCAAACAAAGATCCTGATTGTATGGGCGACCAATATTGACGGACTTTCATCTCAATCTTCAAATGGCTCGAGATCTCCTTGATTGATTATGTCCAACGGGTTGATTGGAAGAATTCCTCTGGAATGTGCCAACAGTTGAAAATGCATAAAGGAGTATTTAAGAAGGTTCTTCAAGTCATTTGACAAAGAGCGTGAAAGCAGAATTCCAAAGTCTAAAGCTTCCAAAATCACTTGTCCTTCATCCTTTAATGCTTAAACTTGTATTCGAAAGAGAGAAACTCTAAAGAGTGACTTTGTGAGAGCAGTAGAATCACCTCACTAAAAAGTCAAGGTCACAAGGTTGTAATATTCTCATTCAATTCATAGTGGAAACCAACTAGAAGGTTGTCAGCATGGAGAGTGAACGTAGACTTGATCTAAGCTAAACCACTATAAATCTTGTGTTCATTTGCTCTTCCCTTAACTCTTTTATTTATTGCGAGATATTTCAATGCTTTGAAATAGTTGTTAAAGTCTGAATCCATCTACAAAGTCTGTAGTTTATCAGACTTCCTTTAAAAAACAAAGCATTTCTACTGCATTTTAGAAAAAAGTTGTTTTCACATCTATTCACCCCCCTTTAGGTGTTTATTCTAGACTTTTCAATTGGTATCAAAGCCCGTGTGCTTACTTTATTGAAGTGTTTTTACTTATAAGCTAAAGATCTTCTATGGCTAGTATTTTGGCTCCAAGATTGATTGAGGGACAAAGCAACACTAGACCTCCTTATTTCGATGGAAATGAGTATAATGGGTGCATTTGGGAACCGCTTTCCAAGGGGTTTTGGGGGGCTAAAGGCCTTTGGGCTAAAATAAAGGTGTTTGGGAACTACTTTCCAAGGGGCATTAAGATAAAGCTGGCATTTGCAAGGCTGAAGCCAAGGCAGGTCCTAAGTTGCCTTGGGCTTTCAACATTCTCGGAATGCTTCATGTCACTATTCATATTTACTATTCATCTTCTTCTCCAATGGCGGCTGATCAGAGACGAGCTCGAGAGGCTGGCGAGGTCACGGCTAAGGTCGGTGAGGTCGCGGCGACCATCACCGGTTAGTCGCGTGACCCCAGCGAGTCGTGGCGACCGCTCACAAGTCCCGGCAATCGCCTATGAGTCGCGTCGCCGCAACCAAACTCTAGGTCACGTGACCTCAGGCACAACCCAGATCTAGGTCGTCGGAGGTCGCGTGACCTCAGGTGTGACCCAGATCTAGTTGTTGCGAGGTCGCACAACCTCCAGTGACCAAATCTGGGTCGCGCTAGTCACCGCAAGGTCCCGCGACCTCCGACAAACCTAGATCTGGGTCGAGCGACCTCCGTGAAGGGCCGTCGAGGGTCGCCTAACCCCAGGCGACCCTCACCAGAGGTCGCTCGACCCTAGGCGGCCCTCACCGATCATCTCGGGGTTGCCTCGAGGCCGCCCGCCTCGCCAACAAACTCTTTTTATATATATATATTTTTTTTGATAATTTTTTTTTTTTTTTTATTAATCACCAAAGTCCTTTGTAAATGTAATCTTTCCAAACACTATTTTACTCAAAGGTACTTTACAAAGGGCTTTCAAACTACAATTTACCAAACACGGTTTGCATTTTGGAAAACACCTTTAACTCAAAGATCTTTGCATTTTCCGAAAGACTTTCCCCAAAAGCCTTCCCAAACGCACCTAATGTGTGGAAGAACAAGACGCAGGCATTTCTCAGATCAAGAGATCCTCTGGAGTGGGATGTTGTTGAAAAAGTAATCAATCCAAAGGCAACAACAACCTCAGGGAAAGAAGTGATTGATGCTTATGAAACAACACAAGCTGAAATTACCAAGAGACAAGCTCTTGACGCAAAAGCAATTATATTGTGCTTTGTCTCCCACTGAATATTACCGAATTTCTTCTTGTGAAACAACAAAAGAAGTTTGGGACAAACTTCATGTTACCTATGAGGGGACTAACCGTGTGAAGGAAACAAAAATAAACATTCTGCTTGGACAATATGAAGCATTCAGAATGAAGTCTGGAGAATCTATCTCTGATATGTTTAGTCGCTTTACAGAAATTGTGAATGGCTTGGCTTATCAAGGACAACCAATTTCTAGACCAATGAAAGTCAATAAACTACTATATGAACTTTCAAAGGACTGGAATTATGTGAAGACTTCAATCAAAGAGACTCAAAGGATTATGCCTCTATCGTAGATGAACAAATAGGCACACTTCAGTCGTATGAAGTGGAGCAAATCAATGATGAGGAAGATCCAAAAGGTAAGAAATCAATTGCTTTAAAATCTAACATTGATTCTGATGATACAGATTCGGAAGATGATATGGATGATGAAGAACTGGCCCTTATGATAAAGAAATTCAAAAGACTAAACAAAAAAGGTGGAAGGTTCAATTGGAAGAAGCAAGGCTCACAAAATTCCTAGAAGAAACCTATAGAAGAAGCTGAAACTAACAGGGATGTAATATGCTTCGAGTGTAAGAAAAATGGGCATATCAAACCAAACTATTTCTTGTTGTAAAAGAAGAAAGGGAAGTCTAAGAAATACAAAAACGTTATAAAAGCAGAAACTTGGAGTGACACCAAATGTGAAGAAAGCGAAGAAGAATGTGCAAACATATGTATGATGGCTCACTCAGAGTCAGACTCAAAATCAGAAATAGACACTGATTCAGACTCTAATAAAGAAATCGAGGTCACTATTAAAAGAAAAATCAAATGGTATTTGGATAGTGGCTGCTCTAGGCATATGATAGGAAACTCAAGCTGTTTCGTAAAGCTTGGCAGACTAAAAGGAGGAAAAGTTTCTTTTGATGGCAACAGCAAAGGGAAGATTATAGGTTGCGGAACTGTGAAGATTAGAAGTTTGACTATCAACAATGTTTCCTTGGTGAAAGGTCTAAATTATAATCTGCTGAGTATAAGTCAACTTTGTGATACAGAGTTCAGAATGAACTTTCAAGAAGGCATTTGTTCTGGAAAAAGTCAAGATTTATTTCAATCCTTTACTGAGCAAAGGCATGGCAATATATACCTTCTAGATGTAAATCCAGAAGATACACAATGTCTTATTTCTATTCAAGATGAAGTCTTTGGCATCAAAAGCTTGGTCACGTAAATAAAAAGTAGATTGCTAAAATTTCTTCTAAGAAGTTGGTTCGAGGGCTTCCTAATCTGGCTTATCAAAAAACTGAATTATGCACTCCCTATGTCTTGGGAAAGCAAGTCAAAAGTTCTTTTAAACTAGTAAATCAGGTTTCCATCAGTCGAGTATTGCAGCTTCTCCATATGGATCTTTTTGGGCCAACAAGAACTCAAAGTCTTGGCAGAAAGAAATATTGTCTAGTAATTGTGGATGATTTTTCATGTTTCACATGGGTATTCTTTTTAGCAAACAAGTCCGAGACTTTTGCATACTTCTCAAACTTTGCCAAGAAAGTTCAAAATGAAAAAGAATATGTTATTTCAAGCATAAGAACAAACCATGGAGGTGAATTTGAGAATCAGGATTTTACAGACTTCTGTAATGAATCTGGCTTTTAGCATGTTTTCTCCTCTCCATATACTCAAGAACAAAATGGGGTTGTGGAAAGGAAAAACATATCTTTACAAGAGATGGCCAAAACTCTATTGATTGAAAGCAAAATACCCTCTCATTTTTGGGCAAAAGAAGTTTCCACTGTCTGTTATATTATCAACAATGTGTTTTTAAGGCTTATCCTAGAGAAGACTCCCTATGAAGTATATAAATGAAAGAAGCCAAATGTTTCCTACTTTCATGCTTTTGGCTATAAGTGTTTTATTTTGAAGAATGCGAATGATCGATCTGGAAAGTTCGAGGAAAGATCAGATGAAGGAATTTTTCTTGGCTTCTCAATGTCAAACAAAGTGTACAGGGTCTTTAACAAAAGAAAAGACTCAATCTATAGAAGAATCTATGAACGTCAGGTTTCAGGAAAATATGCAGATTCAACCTGAAGAGACTGAACCAGTTCTAGACTTAACAAAGTCTGTCCTCCCCTAGTGAAGTTCAAACTTCTGGAGTATAGCATCAAATAGAACAAGAAGAGTCAAATGGAACAAAGGATCAACAGTCTCTCAAATCAAATAGCAACTAAAAGCACAAGTCAAGCCATCCCAAAGAACTCATCATTGGCAAGATTGATGATGGAATCCGCACTAGATCCAATGGAAGAGAAGACTCCAATGCAATAGAACTTGTTTCTGAGATAAAACCAAAAGGTGTAGAAGAAGCATTGTTTGATGAAAGTTGGATAGAAACTATGCAAGAAGAACTCAGACAATTTAGCATTAATGATGTTTGGGAGCTGATTCCAAAACCTAAAGGCAAATCTGTTATTGGAACAAAATGGGTTTTCAAAAACAAGATAAATGAAAAAGGTAAAGTGGTCAGAAACAAAGCAAGGCTTGTGGCGAAAGTCTACACTCAAGAAGAATGGATAGACTATGATGAGACTTATGCACCGGTAGCAAAGTTAGAAGCGATTACATTATTGCTTGCTTTTGCTTGTTATCAAAATTTCAAATTATTCCAGATGGACGTCAAAAGTGTTTTTTTCCTTAATGGATTCATTCAAGAAGAAATTTATGTGGAAACAATCACCAAGATTTGAAGATCCAAGAAAACCAAACTCTGTCTACAGACTAAAAAAAGGCATTGTATGGTCTAAAGCAGGCACCACGAGCTTGGTATGACAAGTTAAAGAGTGTATCTGTGCTAAATTTTAGTCCAACCCAAAGGAATCTCATCTTAGTGCTGTTAAACACATCATTAAATATGTTATGACTTTTCTAAAGCCAGGTCTATGGTATCCAAAAGAATGAGACTTCACTCTACTTGGTTATTTTGACGCTGATTTAGCCAATTGTAGAATCGATAGAAAGAGCACATCTGGCACATGTCAACTGTTGGGACAAATGCTAATATCTTGGTTTTCAAGGAAACAAAGTACTGTGGCATTGTCTACAGCATAAGTAGAATATGTTGCTCTTAGAAGTTGTTTTCAAATTCTCTGGATAAGAACTAAGAGACTTTGAAATAGAAGAATCATGTACTGAGATTAGATGCGACAACACAAGCACTATCAATCTCTCCAAAAACTCAATTCTTCATTCAAGAGCAAAGCATATCGAGATATGTCATCATTATATAAGGGATCATGTCTAGAATGGGGAGATAATGGTTCAATTCATTGATTCAAATAATCAACTAGCAGATATATTCACAAAACCGTTGGAGAAAAGCTTATTTGAGTCCATTCGCAACAAGTTGAATATCATCTCTCTTCTCGATTAAAGTCTGAAGATGTTCAGACTCAAAACTTCAACTTAAGGAATTTACTTTAGTATGTACATTTTCTCCAATCCAAGTATTTTACTTTTAGAATGTAAATTCTGAACAGGTATGTTTTTATCTGAATCGTCGCTTGCCTATTTTATTTTTAGAAATTACTATTTTATTGCTAAATTTTGGATTTTAAATTTTTAGCAGTTACCTTTTCAAAAATTGTTCTGAAAAGGCATTTTTATTCATGACGCTTCATTTGCCTATGCTAGATTTCTTTAAATACCACACAGTATTTCATTCAAGCACAGGATTTTAAAACCCTAATACCATATCTCTCTTTCACTCTCGATTTCTACTCTCAAAATCTCTGCAAGTTTTCATCTTTATTTCTCTTGAACATGTCATCAAAATCCTCCAAGTCTGCATCTATGGCGTACTAGCGGAAATCCTCTCGCATTACAAGCCAGGGTCCTCAAAACATGCCAAAAGGACCGACTCACTTCAATCTCTCCGAAGACTCTCCACAAAGCTCTCCTCATCAACCTGTAGATGAAGAAGTTGATCAAGAAGCAGTTCCTCTCAGAGTTTTGACACTCCAATTCATTATTGTTATATGAAATAGGGTGGTTCTCCAATGTCCTTTGTCACTAGTTTTCTAAAAGGTCATGGGCATGGAAACGAAACTCTATTCTTAAGAGCCATGGAAAGATTAGGAGTGGCTCCGAAAGGTTCAGTAGAAAAGGCTTTTCTGCATTTTCCTTCTGATCCTCGATTCAGTTTAGAAAGTCAGCCTGAAAATAAGGATGATGATGGGAGAATTTTTACGAATTTCCAACCCCGGATGGGTGTGGCCGCTGAAACTCCAGGAGAAAGAACAAAGTTATTTCGTTCAAAAGAGCATAAGAAGGTGTATGCTTAGATGCTGAATAGAGGGGTGATGAACTCTCACACTATCGATTTTGATTTTTGGACTCCATACTAGTTAACTTGAGAGACAAGTTAGCAAGTCTTCAACTTGAAAAGTTTTGTGCTGAGACGACTATGGCTTATCCTAAATTGACAACATATTTTTATTCTAATCTATCTTTCCTAGATCGAACTCACATTCAGTTTATTGTTTGTGACAAAGTGTTTGTTATGGATGTAAACACTCCGGCTAACATTCTTGGAGTAGAACGTAGTGTTTTTCTACCAATCAATGTCTCTATCAATCAAGCCACTAGATTTCTAGTGAAGGATAGACTACCAAGTGGAACAATCACTTACTCTCACATGCCAGCCTCACACATTATGCTACACAAAATTGTCATCAATTGCATCAGATCAAAGGCTGCCTCAAAGACTGACATCTCAAGATTTGAGGTGAAAATTATGTGGGCTATCTACAATGGAATTCATTTTTCTCTGCCACACTATTTTTCTGCATATGTACAGGATTGTTATGAAAGGAAAAGGACAATTTCCCTACTCTGCCTTGATCACAAGACTCTTCAAGCATTTTCAGATCCAGTTTCCCTCTTCGCTTTGTTCAAGAACTGTTGTTCCTATGGAGATAGGAATGAAGATGATCTCCAAAATGAGGTTGAAGGATCTGACTAAGGCTATTGAGCTTTTGAAGAAGGAATCCTCAAGCAAAATCAAGGAAGGATCTTGATGTGGACATCGAGCCATATCGAGGAGGAGGTGCTAAGGACCCATTGTCTATTCCTACTGGTTCGATCACTCGAGCGCGGGCCAAGCAATTTAGGCAAGCTGTTGGCGTCATGGTTCGTGATCTTCAACGTGGAGATGACCTTGGATCAAATCTTGAAGAATCTTGGAAATCTTGGCGCAATTTGATTATATGGACACCAAATATTTGACCAAGTCAAATATAGATATAGATATATATATATATATATATATATCTCTTCTTGTTTAGGAATATTCTAGAATTAAACGTATTATATTTCTAGGGTTGGTTTTAGGGTTTGTGTGGCTGCTAGAAGGCCTATATATAAGACTGACTGAATTTCTTTGGGGACAGATATATTTTACTTTGAGAAATAATTGAGAGATTCTCTTTTACTGTTCTTTTGAGGACTTGACCTAATCAAGATTCCCTTGTGACGGTCAATTTGACTTATCGAGTGAGATAGCGAATTCTTTCACTCGTAGCATCTATAACATTGGTTGGTTGACACGTGTTCGTCAACAGGTCACGTTCATACCGAGGTTGCCAATCACAGGTTTGATTGGAGGTCGAGGTTTGCAATTCGCACCATCTAGGCCTTCGTAGAACGATCCTTCCGCAGCGATTCACTTCATTTGGTATCAGAGCTTGCTTCTACAAGGTCTATTTATCTTTAATTTTTTGTTTATATTCAGCAATTTGAGATTTATTGAGTTAGGGTTTCGGTTCTAGCCAATTTAGGGATCTGATTGGTTTTGTGCTTCTATACATAGTTGTTTGTTGTTAGTTTTAATTTTTTTTCCTAGCATCTTAAATTGTATCTGAGTTCGTCAAAAAAAAAAAAAGAAATTTTCTTCAAAGAAAAAAAGAAAAGAAAGAAAACGCACAAAAAAAAAGTGCGCAAGAAAAAAAAAACACAGATTCGGCAAAAAATATATATATAGCCGAACAAAAAAAAAATCAAGAAGGCGACTCGTTTGTTAGTGGACCGAATTGAAACAAAATCAGTAGTGATTTGCGTTTCAATTGGAATTTTGAAAGTTGTACTTGTTGGTTTGAAATTGTTACTTGCTGAAACAAAATCAGCAGTGATCTAATCTTGTTTGATTAGTTTGATTGATTTTCGTGAGGGGGTTGAGAGATAGGTTTTGAGTCCAATAAAGAGCTTGTGAAAAAGAATACGAGAGGAAAAAGGCAAGAGTGTGTGAGGTTAATTGAGGGTAAAAAAAAAAAGCCTAGACTTAAGTTAAACACGAGGGGAGTGACAAACACCTTGAGAGAAACACGTGAGGGAGCGATTGGTGAGGATTTTTGTGACTAACGTTTATTTGCAAGTCTAAAATATGTCACGCGAAGAAAGCGTGAATCAAAGGGAGGTTGACTCCATACGAAGGGATGAAGCGCTCATGGAAAGCATCCAGCAATTGAGGGTCGTAGTGGAGGAGCTTAGTGGCCGAATGATGGGGAATGGCATGAGAGTTGATGGTGACCGAGAGATACCCCGAGGAAGGCCGCAACATCAGCGAGATGCCTCTAGAACACAACCTAGAAGGCAATGGCATTATGATGATGATGAGGCTGACATGGAGGATGATCGAGATGCTCGATTTGGAAGGTGGAATGGAGCCTGAGGGTTTAGACACCGAGAAGATAATGAACTTGGCAATATCAAGATGAAGATTCCTTCTTTCCAAGGAAAGAATGATCCCGATGCGTATCTAGAGTGGGAGAAACGCATGGAGATGGTATTTGATTGCCAACGATACTCCGAGCTCAAAAAGGTAAAAATTGCAGCTGTTGAATTTACTGATTATGCTATAATTTGGTGGGATCAACTTGTGACTAGTAGGAGGCGCAATGGTGAAAGACCGATAGAGACGTGGGATGAGATGAAAGTGGTGATGAGGAGGCGTTTTGTGCCAAGTCATTACCATCGAGATTTATTTCAAAAGTTACAAAATCTCACACAAGGCAATAAGAGCGTGGAAGAGTATCATAAGGAGATGGAGATTGCCATGATCCGTGCTAATGTAGTGGAGGATCGTGAGGCCACAATGTCAAGATTTTTGAGTGGTTTGAGCTGAGACATAGTAAGGGTGGTGGAGCTGCAACACTATGTTGAATTGGAGGAATTGGTGGACAAAGCCATCAAAGTTGAGCGGCAATTGAAGTTGGATCGAAATCACAAGAGTGGAGGAGGTTCAAATCAGAATTGGAGATCCAATTGGAAGAGAGATGAGAAGCCAAATTGAGAGAAAACAACACCAAAACCGAAACCTCAAAGGAGAAGGAGAGGGATGGTAAAGTTGGAACGAATCCGGCTTCAGGTAAAACCGAAAACCCTAACACTAGAACTTGTGAGATTAAATGTTTTAAGTGTTTGGGCAGGGGTCATATGGCGAATCAATGCCCTAATAGAAGGGTGATGATCATGACTGGACATGGTGATGTTGAGTCCGAAAGTGAGAGGGAAGAAGAGGATGATGAGATGCCACCGTTGGAGGATTATAGTGATGGAGAAGTGGCTATAAAAGGAGACTTATTGGTGGTTAGGCGTTCTCTGAGTGTGCAAGTAAAAGAGGAGAAGCATCATCAACAAAGAGATAACTTGTTTCATACAAGATGTGTGGTGAATGGTAAGATCTGTAGTATGATAATTGATGGAGGTAGTTGTGCGAATGTGGCAAGTTGTACTATGGTGGATAAGTTGGGTTTGAAAACGACAAAGCACCCTAGGCCTTATAGACTTCAATGGTTAAATGATAGTGGTGAGGTGAAGGTGTCGAAACAAGTTCAAATTCCATTTGAGATAGGGAAATACAAGGATGAGGTAGAGTGTGATGTTGTACCTATGCAAACGGGTCATGTCTTACTTGGAAGACCATGGCAATATGATCGAAAGGTACATCATGATGGATATACTAATCGTTATTCATTGGTGATGAATCAAAAGACTTATACTTTGGTACCAATGACACCTAGTGAGGTGTATCAAGATCAGTTAAAGTTACAACGAGAAGCCGAGAGAGAGAGAAAATGTGAGAAATCCGAGGGCTTGCGTGGTGTGTCTGAGACGCAAGGAAAAGGAGAGGCCGAGAGAAAGATTGAGGTAAAAACCGAGGGAAAAGAAGAGAGGAAAGAAAAGAGGCAAAATAATTTTTATGCAAAATCAAGTGAAGTGAGGAGAGCCTTAGTTCTAGATCGACCAATGCTTGTACTTGTGTACAAGGAGGTTTTGTTTTCTACTAACAATCTTGACCCAAGTTTGCCTAGTCCTATTGTGTCTTTATTGCAGGAATTTGAAGACGTCTTTCCTGATGAACTTCCTGGAGGGATACCACTGATTCGAGGCATAGAACATCAAATTGTCTTGATTCCTGGTACGTCATTACCTAACCGACCCGCATATCGAAGCAATCCCGAGGAGACAAAGGAACTTCAGCGGCAAGTTAGCGAACTATTGGAGCGAGGGCATGTGAGAGAGAGTCTTAGCCCGTGCGCTGTCCCTGTTTTGTTTGTGCCAAAGAAGGATGGAACTTGGCGAATGTGTGTCGATTGCCGAGCAATCAATAATATTACGGTAAAGTATCGACATCCTATTCCTAGGTTAGATGACATGTTGGATGAGTTGCATGGTTCTTGCATTTTCACTAAAATCGATTTGAAAAGTGGCTATCATCAAATTAGGATGAAAGAAGGTGATGAATGGAAAACTGCATTTAAGACCAAGTATGGGTTATATGAGTGGTTAGTCATGCCATTTGGATTAACTAATGCACCGAGCACGTTTATGCGACTTATGAATCATGTTTTGCGTGCTTTTATTGGTCGATTTGTGGTTGTCTATTTTGATGATATCTTGATATATAGTCAAAGCCCGATGACCATATTAAGCATGTGCGAGCTGTCTTGCAGGTTTTAAGGACCGAACAATTATACGCTAATCTAAAGAAGTGCTCTTTTGTTACCAACAAATTAGTATTTCTAGGATTTGTTGTTAGTGCTGATGGTATACAAGTTGATGAAGAAAAGGTCAAAGCAATTCGTGAATGGCCAACGCCTAAGACAGTAGGAGAGGTGCGTAGCTTTCATGGATTGGCGAGTTTTTATCGGTGATTTGTGAGAAATTTTAGCACCATTGCCGCACCTTTAACTAAGGTTATCAAGAAGCACGTGGGTTTCACGTGGGGAGAAGAGCAAGAGAAAGCATTTAATCTGCTAAAAGATAAGTTGACTAATGCTCCTTTGTTATCTTTGCCGAATTTCAGTGTTACTTTTGAGATAGAGTGTGATGCTTCTGGTACAGGAATTGGAGCCGTGTTGATGCAAGGAGGGCGTCCTATAGCTTATTTCAACGAGAAATTGAGTGGAGCAACATTGAATTATCCTACCTACGATAAGGAGATGTATGCTTTAGTGCGAGCCTTGGAAACATGGCAACATTATCTATGGCCGAAGGAGTTTGTAATCCACACCGATCACGAGACCTTGAAGTACTTGAAAGGGCAGCAAAAGTTGAATAAAAGACATGCCAAATGGATGGAGTTCATCGAGACTTTTTCATATGTGATCAAGTACAAAAAAGGTAAGGAGAATGTGGTAGTCGATGCACTTTCTCGAAGGTACGCGATTCTAACTATTTTAGAATCAAAGTGTCTAGGTTTTAAGCATATCAAGGGCTTATCAACTGATGATGATGACTTTGGGAGAGTATATGAAGCATGTGAACACGCTGCATTTGATAAATTCTATAGGCATGAAGGTTATCTTTTCCGTGAAAACAAACTATGTTTGCCTAAGTGTTCTTTGCGTGAATTGTTGGTGCAAGAAGCGCATAGTGGTAGTTTAATGGGACATTTTGGCATTAGTAAGACTTATGAAGTACTACATGAACATTTTTATTGGCCACATATGAAGAGAGATGTTACACGTGTCTGTGAGAGATGCATTGCTTGTAAGCAATCAAAGTCTACAACTAAACCGCATGGCTTGTATACACCATTACCTATTCCAACACATCCTTGGACTGATATTTCTATGGATTTTGTGTTAGGATTGCCTAGGTCTAAGTATGGTAGAGATTCTATTTATGTGATTGTTGATCGATTTTTAAAGATGGCTCATTTTATACCTTGTCATAAAACTGATGATGCATCTCATGTTGCTGATTTGTTCTTTAGGGAGGTTGTACGTTTGCATGGCATGCCTAAATCGATTGTTTCAAATCGAGATTCTAAGTTTCTTAGCTACTTTTGGAAAACATTGTGGAAAAAACTAGGAACACGGTTATTATTTTCTACTACTTGTCATCCACTAACCGATGGTCAAACCGAGGTAGTTAATAGAACTTTAGGGGTATTGTTGCGTGCTATTATTAAAAGGAATATAAAATCTTGGGAAGATTGTCTGCCACATGTTGAGTTTGTATATAATAGGAGCGTGCATTCTGCTACTAAATTTACACCTGTCTATGGTTTTAATCCGTTAACTCCGTTAGATTTAACCCCTTTACCTATTGATGAACGTGTGGATTTAGATGGAGCAAAGAAAGCTGAATTTGTCAAGGTGTTGCATGAGAAGACGCACGCAAATATTGAGCGCAAGACTGAGCAATATGCAAGGCAAGCCAACAAAGGGCGCAAGGAAGTGGTGTTTGAACCCGGCGATTGGGTTTGGGTTCATATGCGCAAAGAGAGATTTCTTGAGCAGCGACATTCTAAGTTATTACCGCGAGGGGATGAACCTTTCATGGTTTTGGAAAGAGTTAACAATAATGCCTACAAGCTTGATCTTCCAGGTAAGTATGATGTTAGTGCCACATTTAATGTTTATGACTTGACTCTTTTCGATGCCAGTGATGATTTGAGGGCAAATCCTTTGCACAGGGGAGGGAATGATGTGGAGATCGAGCCATATCGAGGAGGAGGTGCTAAGGACCCATTGTCTATTCCTACTAATTCGATCACTCGAGCGCGGGCCAAGCAATTTAGACAAGCTGTTGGCGTCATGGTTCGTGATCTTCAACGTGGAGATGACCTTGGATCAAATCTTGAAGAATCTTGGAAATCTTGGCGCAATTTGATTATATGGACACCAAATATTTGACCAAGTCAAATATATATATCTATATCTATATATATATCTCTTCTTGTTTAGGAATATTCTAGAATATAATGTATTATATTTCTAGGGTTGGTTTTAGGGTTTGTGTGGCGGCTAGAAGGCCTATATATAAGACTGACTGAATTTCTTTGGGGACAGATATATTTTACTTTGAGAAATAATTGAGAGATTCTCTTTACTGTTCTTTTGAGGACTTGACCTAATCAAGATTCCCTTGTGACGGTCGATTTGACTTATCGAGTGAGATAGCGAATTCTTTCGCTCGTGGCGTCTATAACGTTGGTTGGTTGACACGTGTTCGTCAACAGTCACGTTCATACCGAGGTTGCCAATCACAGGTTTGATTGGAGGTCGAGGTTTGCAATTCGCACCATCTAGGCCTTCGTAGAACGATCCTTCCGCAGCGATTCACTTCAGATCTGCTGCTGCAAGGAAGCGAAAAGGAAAGGATAATGCCCAAACAACTTCAAAGAAAAATAAGTCTATTCTTCTAGTGGACAAATAAGAAGATGAAGATGATCTGACCATTTCCACATCGCCTTGCGAAATCTTCAAGGATATCCTGATTCTAAAGAGACAACATAAGACGAAGTTGAAGCCAAAGTAGAAGAATAAGGTGAACAAGAAGAAGAGAGTGATGCTGAAAAATCAGTAGAGAAAAACAATGAAGATGAAGATTCTGAAGGTGGCAGTGGTGTAATATCACTATGAGATGAAACTAAGAAAATAGATTCTGAAGAAGACAAGGAAGATGCTGTGTCTACAAGAAAGGAGACTGAGCAAGAAATGAGATCTAGTGTTGGAAAGGAGAAGGAACAAGAACGTGAAGTCTCATCTCAACCTAAAGGTAGCAAATTAGGGGGAGCTCATGAGAAAACTCCTTTGATAGCACCAACTACTAATGATGGCATTAGCAAATCTCCTATAGATCCCGAAGATGTCTTTGCATCTCATTTCCTTGAGATTGATGTTGAAGAAGAAACCTAGAGTCAAGACAAGGAACAAATTGCACGTGCTCAAGTTGATGTTCCTCCACTTCTGAACATTCCACAGATTCACTTTGCTAAAGCTAATGCTTAAACAGAATCTAATGCAAACTATCCAAGGATAGAAGAACTCTTTTTGGAGGTTAAAGCTCAACAATATGGAATGGAGGTTGAGATTCAAAAGGTACACACTGCCTTAAAGTCTATCTCAGATTTTCTAAATGGCAAGGTACAGTCTCTCGATACTCAAGTTCAGACTTTGAATCAACAAGTTTCGATAATTGTAGCCAAAGTCAAGAATGTCTATCATCAGTGCCAAGAGAAGCTTGAGGAGGCAGTGTAGTCGCTGGAGGATTTTCAACTCGTTTGCGTTCCAAGACAATCCTAATTGACTCCATTTTCTTATCTCATTTTTAATCACATCTTTTTGACTTTCTCTTTCTTTTTGTTGTTGACAAAAAGGGGGAGAATGTGAGATGTGAGCAGATTTAAAAATTCTTGTGTGTGTTTGGCAACATTTGGATTGGATTTAGATTGAATGTTTGTGTTCTGCAGTTGAATTTTTTTGCTGTGCATTTGGATTGAACTTTTGAAGTTTTTGAATCCTTGAACTCTAAACTGTCATGAATAATATGTTTTCTGTGGATGCTGTTGGAGAAAACTCCTTTAATGTTTTGAAGTTGACAAAACTTGTCCAAAGTCTATTCTGAAGATTTCTAAACTTTTGTGTCAAAGTCTGAAGACCGCCAGACTATAGGTTCAAAATCTGCCCACACTGACATATTCCAGACTGAATACTATTGAAGAACGAAGTCTTTTCCAGACGCAAGATTATCTTTATTTCTTCAAAGGTTCGGTTCGTATGACTTAAGGATGGCTTTCTAGTTGGATATAGCACCTACATGATTTACTATCTTTATTGGAATCAATTTCAATATTCAAATCTTTTGGAAGGCAAGTAAACTTGCAAAGTATCTACTTATGGAAACCAAGATCCTGATTGTATAGGCGAACAGGATTGACGGGCTTTCATCTCAATCATCATACGACTCGAGATCTCCTTGATTGATTCTGTCCAACGGTTGATTGGAAGAATTCCTTTGGAAAATGCCAACGGTCAAGAAGGCATGAAGGAGTATTGAAGGATGACTCTCCAGTTGTTCGAGGGTGTGCGTGAAAGAAAAATTTCAAAATCTGAAGCTTTCCATTTCCTTGTTACTCCAAATACTAAGCTTGAAGTTGTATACAAAAGAGAGAAACTCATAGTAAGACTTTGTGAGAGAACAGGAGAGACTCTTCACTGTGAAGTCAAGATTATAAGGCTGTAATTTCTCTTTTGATTCTTAGTGAAATCCAGCCAGTAGGCTATCAGCGTGGAGAGTGGACGTAGGCTTAATCTAAGTCGAACCACTATAAACTCTGTGTTCTTATTCTCTTCCCTAAACTCCTTTATTTTGTTCATAGTTTGAATTCATTCAAAGTCTATCATTTTCTAAAAAGCAACTTACTTATACTGAACTTTGCGAAAATTTTACTTCACACCTACAATAAGAAAGAAACAATCATTCATAGCAAAAAAAAACAAATACAAGACAATCAAGAACAATCTTGGAATGAAGATAATATGCACAATTTAAACAAAATTAGCCGCGTGGTCGGCATTTGCAATTCATGTGACAATCCCCCTAAGAAGTCTACCCCAATTCATTTTTATGGCTTACAACCATTGGTTCCATTTGTATTCTTGCATGACAATCAACGCTTATAAGCCCCTAAGACAAGTTCTAAATGTATCCCAATGATATCCCACGAAATCATGCATCACACCTATGCATCCATCTAGAAAAGCACATGCATAGCGGAAAATAAACATGCAGATAGACCCTCGAGCCTTGGTTCCCAATTAGTCAGACAATTTCAATGAGCTAACATTGAATCACTTATTCAGTCAACAAGTGCCAAACACAATCACGAGCATTTAAGAAAGGTAAACAAACCAAAGATTATTGAGGTTCAAATGATGCTCAAAAGTCATTTGAAGAACAATTAATAGTGAATTGGGAGAAAAGATGCTAATAGGATGACAAAGATGTGTCGCGGCTATGGAACACATTTAATCATCAAGGCCAAATCGTATGCATCCTGTACACTCCGATTGAGCTTCGTAAACGCCCTAAATATGTTCCAAACCTTAGATAACATTGATGTCAAACCAAGAGCATTATTCGAAAATTTGGAAAGACAACATGAAAACTTGGAAATTTTATGCATGAGCATCACTCAAACTAAAATTATGCTCAAATCAACGAGAATGTGAAATTTCAAACCGATTCATGACATTAGAAGAATCTGAAAAGCATGATGAAATACTTTTTATTTTTCAAGACAAAGTTTAAAAAGTGAGGATTAAAGTCCATGAAGACATGTAAGTTCAATTTAGCATGCAAGTTGTCCTAAAAATTTCTAGCAGAGAATTGCAACAAAATATCACAGAACAGGTTAAAAAAATCCAATACGATTGGAAGGGAACCTATGGACAATTTGTTCCAACAAAATTACACAACATCAACAATACCATGGGGAACAACTTTCAAGGCAAAAGTTTTCAAATGTGAGCTACATAGGAATTTATGAAAATTCAAGAATGCACAATACCACGTCAGAAATGCAGCAAAATAGCAGGGTATCATGACACATTAATAGTGATTTGACCTAGAAAACAAAGTCTAAAGAATATGAAATTTTACCACAGCGTGAACAAAAGAAAGATGAACAAACTTTGTTAAGGACCCAATCTTAGAATCCTTAACAAGGAAATCATAGAAAAATGACAAGAGGTCAGCTTCGACAAGGGAAAAATGGGGGTTTTGAATCTCACTTTATGACAGATTTCTATCATATCTTGACAAAAATGGAAAATGGATCAAATGATGTGCAAATCATGCGAAATCGGCGTCCTTGGAAAGATTAAAACGAACGCACTTCCTAAGAGAAGTTTAGTCCAATTGAGGTCAAATTGATAGTTGAAAAATGATAATCGTGAGGGCATGCAAATCAGCCACAAGAAAATTAGAACATAATCCATGATTAATGGTTTATAAAACCATCTAGACAATGCACAAAAAATGTGAAACTCACATAAGACATAAAATTGAATGTGACGAAGGTTTGGTTAATACATTGAACCCTAAATGAAGTGCAAAGAAGTCACACAAATCATTAACATTGAGAGGTGACTTATTGCTAAGAACAACCTACTTGACAAATTTCAGTTATGGTTTGCTGAATTGATGCATGATTTTCACATAATAAATGAAGTTCAAATGTGACTTGCGTCACATCAATGCGAAGTTTGTAACATGAACTTGAAATATCTAGAAGATATCAAGACCTACTTTGGCCTTTACAGGACTCAAACAAAGAGGTTTTAGTAGGTTCATGATCAGCCTCTAACTCAATTTGCTTAACATAGAATATAAGTAATTTTTGGTGATCTAATGACTTGCAAAAATTTTAAGAAAAATCCTAAATGTAGAATGCAACATTACAAACATTTTTAATCAAGGTAGTTAAACCTAATTTGATCCACATTAGCACAAATGAAAATGGCAAAACATGATAATGCAAGGGATTTCACAAAACACTTTGCGCATCAATTAACATAGTAAAGGACGATCAATTTGTGCAAATAGTACCTCATTAAGACACTTACAGAGAGTACTATGACTCTTATGAAGGATGCAAACCAAATGGACTCATTTAAGGCCCTAATTTTAAGCAAACATAAATCGGACTTATTGTAGGGCAGACTAACCTAATGACGATTTTTGGTGATTTTACCAAATCAAAACATCTCCAAAAAAAAATTAAAAAGATATGATATAACTAAGATAATTTCATGCAAATTCCATGAAGGAAGCACTTCTAAAATCCAAACACAAAAATCAGTATAAAAATGACAAAATAGCAATTCACAGCAAGTCAGAATAGCAAATCAAAGCATAGATCGCAGTAGAATCAATGAACTTCAGAGGCGTTATTCAAGTATCAAACGACGTCCGTTCAGAACGTACAACCTATCAAATCAAAGCTTGATGAGTCTAGATTACACATTTAGAAGGGCTTGAGGCTAGAAAACATCATTCACCACCTCATTTTAGCCAAAACACAAAGTCACATAGAAGAACACGATTTTGTAGATCTAGGCAAATTCGATGATTTTATCACTTGGATCTCTAAGCAGTTGAAAAATTCACCTGTATAGGAACATATGAGCTAAAAATATGCCGACAGCATTATTGAAAGTGCATGCTTCTTATTAAAAAGAGTAAACCATAGACTTGATCATAGACCAAGCAATGCATCTGGGCTATCTAACCAGGGCATATACATAACTTTTGATCTGTCATGTCCAGTTGGCTGAGGTTGTGTCTAATTTAAAATGCAAGCAAGGGGAGGCGATATGATCACCCTTCCATCCAATCTTCGATGTCGCTCAACTATTTTCAAAAAAGTGCTATAAATTATTTTTGAAACTTTTTGTTTGATTGTTTGGAATGGTTGGGCATTTAGGCCTGATTGAAGCCCTGCCACCCAATCTGACCATTTGGCCTACAATGTTTTTAAGGTGAGGTTTTACCGAGCATGTTTTGATCACACCTGCCAATGATCTCCTCTACTTCAATAGTCATAAGGCAATAATCAAGTTGAGCCCGGACAACAATCTGCCTAGACTCTCCTTAAAATATTGATACTAAGATTGTCAGTCGAGCATAATCGAGGCTTGTTGTCACTATTTAGGTCAACCTGCTAAAAACTCGAAATATTATGTGTTGCGACCTTCCCGAGGGTGAATTACCTAAAGAAGGCTAATGGATTACTAAGTCCAAAGACTTGGCACAGACCCTCCCAAGTCCTACCAATCGCGACTTAATATTAAGAAATTAACCCATTTAAACATGCAATTATACTCAATTTGGAGCCGCCACTAACCAATTAGGGTTGATTAGAAACCCAAATAAAGTATGGGAGAATACTTTACTTTTTGCAAACCAAAGATTCAATAGTTCCATGGACATGGTTACGCTATATTAATCTAACGCCCTTTCGGTACCTTTTATTTTTTTTTATTTTCAAAATATTTTGCAGGCATTATTGATTAATTTTAACCTAAGATACTAACATGCAAATGGTGGTCATGCGGGTGCATAATCAATGAAATAACATTCAATAAACCGAAATGCTAAATTCATAAGAAATTATAAACTACAACTTTATTAAGCTCCATTCTCTAAAAAAACTTCTCAAAAATGTTACTAAAAATGCATGCCCTAAACATGATTTTCTAAATGACATGACACCTAATTTTTATTATTATGTAATCTTAATCTAAACTTAATATGCATGAATTTTACTTTAATGACATGTGAGGTGCGATTCATATGGCCTAATTTGAACTATATGTATGCAATCTAATTTATATAATCCTAAATATGCATGTTCTTTTTGTGATTTTTTTTAATTATGTAACCCTCATAAATTAGACTTTATATAAATATATATATATATGCAACCTTTATTAAAAATAATGATATGAAATAGGATTAATTATAAACTAACCTATTAATTAACCAAGTAAATGACCTTTGTGTTTTATTTTTTATTTTTTGAACTGACCTAATAATTTTTATTAAAAAGAAAGTAATGTAATGATGCAATGCTAATTTTTTGGCATTTTTAATTTGCATTTTTATTTTTTATATTAAAAAAAAAACTACATGATGGGAATACTAAAAACATTAAACTATGACCCACTAATTAAAACGCAACATGTAATGTGCACATTATGAAATCTATATAACCTAAATAACATTTTATTTTCTTGGTTCTTCTTTTTTCCTCTTTTGGTTTTATTAAAGAAAAATCATCCTAATTCTACAAGAATCTTAAAAAAACTAAAATGCGTTGCTTCAAATATGAAATGTGTATAGACCTAAATACTTAATATGATGCATGATATGTGATGAGCAAATAACAATAACACGCCAAAATAAAAATCCACCCATGTAAATCAATGGCATATTATTTTAATATGAATCAATGATGCAAAGCAATTCATGAATTTTGCCATAAAAAGTCAAAATAATAAAAAATCTAACCCGACGTCTCGTGGCTCAATATTTTTTATTATTATGACTCAATATGACAAATTTCTAATCGGATACTAATTAAAATAAATCAAAACAAATCAACTTAGAATAAAATAAAAAAAAAAAACTATGAAACCGAATATCTAAAAATTTTACCTAGTCTAAAAATTCTACCTATTCCAGGGTACGGCTTTCTCGAGGGATGGCGCCGGCACGAGTGGTTGCCTGTGATGGTAGCTCACCAAAGGTGATGGGTCTTGGTGGAACAAGGGCTGATCGTCGGAGCTCTAGAGAGGTTCGGGTGGTAACCGGACCTGCAACAAAGACAGAGGATGCAACAAGTGGCAGAGCTCGAGGCGGAGGCGTAGGCGGTGTAGAGCGTTGGGTGAGGGCCTGCTACAGGTGTTCGGGCTGTAGCTGATGGTAGTGCAGGGCTCTGGCGAAAGGCGGAGTGATTCGGCTCGCCGAGTCAGATCGCAGGCGTCGAGATCTCGAACAGTGGCGAGTCGCGGGTCGGCGCGGTGGGTCAACTACCGAGCAGAAGAGTTGCGGGCGGCGGCGCGGCGAGATCTGATGCGGCAGGGGGGCTCAACTGGTGTTGGGTCGTCGCGTGCTCACAATAGTGGTGCTCGGGTGGAGCTGGTAGGAGCGACGGTGGATGGGGGCGTTGGGTCACTACGGATGAAGACGGATGAGATGGTGAGCCGCGCGGAGGGCCAGCAACGGCGGTGGAGAACAATAGCGTCGCAATGGTCTTCTGTTCAAGTGCGGCAAGTGACAACGAGAAACAACAGGTGGAGACGTCGTCGGTGTTGGGCTAACGGAGGCGGCGCGGTGGTCAGCAGCAAGCAATCGCGAATGGAAGCCAACAGTGGGGAGGGCGGCGACCGCGCGCGCGAGTCTGACTCGAGCGGTGAAGGGCTCATCAAAGAAGAAGCATAGTAAATTTGCTTTTTATTGTGTCTTCTCTCTCCTCTGCTGCTTCTACTTTTTGCTTTTTCCTCTTCTTACTTCTCTTCACTTTTCTGCAGAAGTCAAATCTTTTGCTACTGACTTTTCCTCTTTAGAATTATTTTCCTTCCTTTGTGTTTCTTCTTTTCTCGAACCCACCAACAGCAAGCTCTCTCTCTTCCTTCCTTTTACTTCTTTTTGGACTCTTTTTTTTTTAATGAAGAGCCCCCCCCTTTGGCGAAGCCTCGCTTTTTTCTATTTATAAAGGAAAAACTCGAGTTTGTTTTTGCATGTGGGATTTTCACTCAACCACTTAACAAAGAAATGGCTCCAAAATCACACCATTGTTGAATTTTGAATTTGAAATGAAGAGATATGTTTAACAACCAAATGTTTTATTATTCAAAAAAATTCAAAATCTTCCTCCAAATGTTTTTATTTTATAAGTTATTTATTATCTTCTATTTTTATTTTTCAAAAGATAAGTTTAATCCTAAATGCAATGCTATGAAATGCTTAATGTAATTTTTATGTGATGAACAAGTGAGTGGCATGGTCAAAATTAGGTGTCAACATTCTGGATTAACTTGATTCTCACTAATGTGCTTACACTTTTAAGCTCAAGTCATGCACGTAATAGATACCATAGTGGCCACCGTGAAAAAAAAAAAATACTTTTATGCAGAAGCTATCATCATTAATTTAAATTTGCAAAAGTAGACAGGGCGATGAAATGTTACCTTTGCCATTTCCTCTATCAATATGTTGCGAAAAGGCGAGCAATCGAACAATAATATAGACAGAAGAAGAAAATATATCGGACACTAGATTTACGTGGTTCAGTCGTAAAGACCTACGTCCATAAGGAGAGTAGCAACGGATTTCACTATAGATCAAGCAATACAAGGAGATTACACACTCAAGTCACTCAAACACTCTCTTGATATTTCCCAAGCCCCAATTACACCCAACAACGCACGCAATGTTTAGCCTCGAAATTCCTCAAGAAATAACCTCTCAATCTCACGGAGGAATTACATGCAAATCTTACCACAAGATTTAAATCGGCTACAAACACTAATCTTTCTTGGATGTAATTCACGGACAAGAACTACAAAGAAAATCCCTCACAAGCACTTGTGACTAGACGGCGCTTCAAGAACACTTCTTCATGATCAACGGCAGAACACCAAGCACTCACACGGTGCTTTAAGACAATTTGTGATCCATGTCTACCACCCACGGCCACAAGTCTATATATAAGTGAAACACTTATTCTTCTGCCAACTTCTCATAGGATTCTGTTTCATATCTAAAGAGATTTTATACAAAACATATCTCTGTATGTTTTAAACAAAATCCAAATCCAAGTCAAAGTTGAACTTTCCTATTTCAACAGCCAAATTCTCCAACGCAAATTCAAACTTTAGGAAGTTGATCTTTGGATCTTCTTTGCTCAATTTTGAATGTCCATAACATATCCAATTCAGAATATTCAAAATTTCACATTGGACTCAAACTCGAGACATATTTTAACAATCTCCACCTTAGCTCAACGTTTGAGCGTTGCAATCACTTTACAAAAATTCAAACTCTGCTGCTACTCTTCCATAGCCCCCGATGGGCTCAACCGCCACGGATATTATCCAAGTCCAAGTCTCGCTTGAACTTCGCCATAACCGAGGACCTCATTAGAATACCAACTCCACATGCACCTTTAACTATTCCGCAAGGATTTTCCAACACAACCTCCTTAACCGCAGATAAAGCAAAACCATTGTTGCATCCATATCTATCAGGAGATCTAATATGTATCTTGTTAATTTCAGTAGTTATAACAACCATTGGCTATGTAGGCTCCAACCTCGCTACAAGCATCATCCGTATTGATTACTTTGCTAGTACTCGTACTCGCTACCTCAGGAGTTTCTAGTCGCAACTCCACTTCAAGCTGAACACTGTTCAGATCCGTTTGAACACTGCTATAATCACTCTTAGCCAGAAGTACTGGAGACTCGTCAAATGTAACTTCTCTGCTGTTAACAGGTGAATTTATATCTGGGCACCACAACTGATCGCCTCGCTCACCTTGTGCATAGCCATGAAATATGCACCTTGCCCTCCAATCGAGCTTACCATCACTCACTTGAAAATAACATGGGCAACCAAACATTCTAATAATAGAATAACCAGCAACGTTACCTGACCACACTTCTTCAGGAGTTTGATATCCAATCGCAGTCGATGGGGATTTATTCACCAGGCAGCTTATCGTACTAAGCACATCAGCTAGGATTCCCCTAGCAATACCAGCACTAGAGATAATTTTTCGGGCCATCTCTAGTAATGTTATGCTCATCAATTTTGCAAATTGTTGTGATTTATTGACACTAGTGCGGTGTTTCGCTATACCCTATTTCATGCAGAATTTATTTGCCAGCTCCAAGCAAAACTTCATGCTATTGTTAGTCTGCACATGCTTGATCGACTTACCAGTCTTCGTCTCGATCAAAGCTCTCAACCGCGTGATCCTAACACCAGCATCAAACTTGTGCATCGGCACAAACACCCAAGTCTTCCTCGAGCAGTCAATAGACTCTCGAACAGATGCATCCAACATCTCCGAGCCGAAACCTGTCACTGTCTCACCTTGAAGTTTATATAGGCCTCCGTGCTTGATTCCTTTCATTATCACGAGGGCACCTCGAACAACCTTCAGAACTCCACATTTTGAAGAATACCTACAACCAGCTAAATCTAAGGCACCCAAGGAAATTAAGTTCTTCTTCAACTCTGGAACATGCCTTACTCCAGTCAATGTCCTTACAATACCATCATGCATTCTGATTTTAACATCACCAACATCCACAACATCACACTCAGCATTGTTCCCTAACTGGACTTTATCATTAACCGTGCACTGATAAGTGATAAACCAGTTTCTATTTGGTGTAACATGAAAAGAACAACCAGAATCCATAATCCATCCATCAAACGATGAATAATCAGTGACAGACAAGACATAATTGGCATTATCAGCTATAGTTGCAACATTATCTGTAGAATCAACTATAATTCCCTTACCCTTCTCATTCTTCAGCTTAAGGCAATTCCTTCTAAGATGCCCCCTCTTGCCACAGCTCCAACAGACAACATCACCAATCCTAGACTAACTACGCCTGTTCATATTAGTACTACTATTACCTACACGTGTTCTAGATCTTCCTCTATTTTCACCTACTAAAGCAACAAATACAGGTTCGCCAGATTCTCTTCTATGGATGTTCTCGCTCAAAATCAAATCTCGAACCCCATCAAACGGCAAACTTGTTGACCCAGAGGAATTACTAACAGTAGTAACAGTAATATTCCAATTATCAGGCAATGAGGATAATAGAATCAAGGCACGTATCTCATCTTCAAAATCAATCTCAACTGAACTCAATTGACTAACAATCACATTGAATTCATTGATATGATCCGCAACTGACACACCTTCGCTCATCTTCAAGTTAAACAAACGTCGCATCAAATAGACCTTGTTGATCGCAGAGGGCTTCTCGTACATATCCGACAGAGCTTGCATCAAATCAGCAGTGGTCTTCTCCTTCAAGATGTTAAACGTGACGTTACAAGCCAACATCAGTTGAATAACACCTATTGCTCGTCTATCCAGCAAATCCCAATCAGCTTGCTTCATCGACTTTGGTTTCTCCCCAAATAAGGGCAAGTGCAGTTTCATCTCGATAAAGATAATCTTCAATCTGGATCTTTCAGAAACTAAAATCCTTCCCATCAAATCTATCGATTCTCACTTTTACTTCTTCTGTCGCCATCGATTCACTTCAACTTAGCCAAACCTAGCTCTGATACCACTTGTTGCGAAAAGGCGAGCGATCAAACAATAATATAAACAAAAGAAGAATATATAGACACTAGATTTACGTGGTTCAGTCGTAAAGACCTACATCCACAAGGAGAGCATCAGCGAATTTCACTATAGATCAAGCGATACAAGGAGATTACACACTCAAGTCACTCAAACACTCTCTCGGTGTTTCCCAAACCCCAATTACACCCAACAACGCGTGCAGTGGTTAGCCCCGAAATTCTTCAAGAAATAATCTCTCAATCTCACGAAGGAATTACACGCAAATCTTACCACAAGATGTAAATCGGCTACAAACACTAATCTTTCTTGGATGTAATTCACAAACAAGAACTATAAAGAAAATCCCTCACAAGCACTCGACGACTAGATGGCACTTCAAGAACACTTCTTCATGATCAACAACGAAACACCAAGCACTCACATGGCGCTTCAAGACAATTTGTTATCCACGTCTACCACCCACGACCACAAGTCTATATATAAGTGAAACCCTTATTCTTTTGTCAACTTCTCATAGGAATCTGTTTCATATCTAAAACGATTTTATCCAAAACATATCTCTGTATGTTTTAAACAAAATCCAAATCCAAGTCAAAGTTGAACTTTCCTATTTTAGTAGCCAAATTCTCCAATGCAAATTCAAACTTTGGGAAGTTGATCTCTGGATCTTCTTTGCTCAATTTCGAATGTCCATAACATATCCAATTCGGAATATTCGAAATGTCACATTGGACTCAAACTCGAGACATATTTTAACAAAATAGATAAGATATGGGGATGACCCTTCGAGGTGAACCTTTCACGACCAGGCAGGTCCCATGTCAACTCGAGACCAAAGGCATTATCAGATCAAACAAGTTCAAATTCAAGTTCATCAGCAATCATCATTAAATAATCACAAATCATCATTTAATATCCTAGACCTCATATCTAAGCTTAAATCATAATCCTAGGGTTGAATCCTAGCCCCGACCGGCTAGTTTGATCTCACTTCATCGAATTCATAATTCAAGGGTTACCTTTTGCAATTTTGTTGAAATCTAACACGATTGGACGAAACTCAAACTACCAGAACATGACTTGAACTTCAAGGACACCGAATCGACCTCATGGACTCACTAGGAGGTTAGATCGGAGGTCAAACCACCCACCTAGCCTAGACAGAACCGGTCCAAAATGGATCGATTTTGGAACTGGTGAAGATCAAGCCGTTGGAAGTCCTTCGGTAGTTGTTCGGCTAGGCATCAACCACCAGGACTTCAAGGATGGACCAAGGAAGGTGATTGATGTGCTTCAGGATGTCAGGGGACCGCTAGACCAGCCTGATTCAACCAAGAAGCAAATCAACTCGAATCACCAACTCGATCGCCGATGATGAAGATCTTGAACCAAGCTCAAGCTCGGACGGGAGGATGCAAAGGCCGTCAAAGGGATTGCTGGACACTAGCACATCAAGAAACAAGTGAGGATGGCCACCGATGGGGGATCAGTGACGGCAAGCTAGCCGATGTGCGGTGGTGGACCGACGGAGGGTTCATGGGTGCAGAGAGGAAGTTTGGGTAGGAGAAGTGAGGAAAATGGAGAGAATTTCAAAGCATTTTCTATAACTTTTACCTCTAAATTTCACAAATGAACCCCTTAAGGTTTTGGAGGGAAAACCTTATATATTGTTGATTTAATGTCAAATCTCGATCGTCAGTTCAATCCAAAGGTCGAAATTTGATCTAATGACCAAATTAAGCTCATTAAAGAGTAATCCTACTTAAAACAAGTCCTATGATTGATTGGATCATTTTGATTTGCAAATAAGAAGTTAAAACACAAATTTTGATTAGGGCCTAATTAAGGTGATTTTGCAAATTCACAAAATCTAGGGGTAACTTCACAAAATTTGGAAAATGTAAGGATGTGAAGATGAAATACACATGACAACGAGTCAACGGGCAATCACCAATGATTAAGAACTTACCAACAAGAGGCCAAACCGGCCTATCTCACCAACAGCCAGTCGAACCAGTCAAACCGATTTGCCTAATCAATCGGTTCTTGACCGATTCTAGCCCAAGCAATCCTTAAGCTTGGAAGTTTTGTGCAATCAGGTCCCTTAAGGACTAGATTGAAAAGAAAACTCACCTAATTTGAGGAGAAACGGTGCATTCTAATGGGATTAGGCCAATTGAACCATGTAAATGCGATCCATTCTTTTATATTAACCTAATTGCTTGATTATTGTGAAAAATAGTTGACCTATACCATGGGTACACACAATTGAACATTATAGGCCAAAACGGACAATTTTGCAATTCCTCACTTGAAATCACAAGTTAATTGAAATTGAATTCAATTAATATTGCGATACACCTATTTGACAAATTGCACATGCTTAGGATAACCTATTGCATCCAAATTGACCTTCAATTAATGTCATGACTCTTATGCCGAAAAATGAATTGATGTCTAATATCGAAATTGAACATTGATTCATGAAATTAAACTTTAGTCTCGAATGGGCCAACTTGAATTTCCTTAATTGAAGCTTATTATCTTGATATTCCTATATTCAAAAAGTGAGATTCTGCAAGTTGGAAAGTTTTCATGTGAAATTCTCAAAATGCACCTTGGATTTGGATTTATCTCGAGAAAATGAGTTGAATAAAAGTAACTATTTGCAACTCATAAAGAATTGGATCGAACCTCCTTATTAGGCTGAAAATGGCAATTCGCCTTTTGACATGAATGTTCTCTAAATTGAGTGAACGAGTGAATGAGAAATAATCCTTAGACCAAATGTCGTAAAAAGAACTAGATCTAATTATCACAAGAATGAAAGTAATTTTATTTTTGGTTGATTTCGAATCTAAAACCAAAAAATTTGGAAAACAAGGTTCTTAATCGATTTTCAAAAAATTTTCAACACTAAAGTCAAATTGACACTAAAATGAAGCTTTTTATGTATTTTTTTTTTTTTTCAATTTTTTTATTAAAAGTTTGACCAAAAGTCAGCCCTTTAGTTGATTTTTCCTAAAAAGTTGATCTTTGTGTCAAATCTTTGAAATTTTTGAAAATTAAGGGCGCATTTGGTAACGATTCTATTCCGGGAGTAGATTTTGATCGAAATTTTTTTTTTGTATTATGTTCCCGAGAACCGATTCGAGTAAAAAAAATGTATTTGATAACTGTCCAAAATTTCTAATTCTAGAACAAAATTGCATTTGGTGCCGTGCTTATTGATTTCTGTTCCAAATCAATTTCTTTTAATTTTAAATAAATTTTATACCTTTTTCATTTTTTCTTTTATTTTTTCCTTTTTTTCCCTTTTTTTTTTTTTTCTTTTCTTTTTTTCTTTTTTTCTTTTTTTCTTTTTTCTCTTATTCTTCTTCTTCTTCTTCAAGCCGGTCATCGGACCAGCAACCGACCAAACGAGGGCCGGTGACCTCACCTTCGGGTCGTCGGCCCTTGTCGGTCGAGCCTCGCCACGGCCGGGCGAGGCTCGCGGCAGCTAGGTGAAGCTCGCCTAGCCTCGCCAAGGCGAGCCTTGCCGGTGGCCAGGCCGGCCTCGCTAAGGTTGGGCGAGGCCCGCGGCAAGGCTCGCTTGGCCACTGCAAGGCTCGGCCTCACCGGTGGCTGGGCTTGCCTCCGGCGAGCTCACCAGAGACCTCGCTAGAGTCTCGCCGGCGACTAGCAACGGCGGCAGATGGTGGCGGTAGACGAGGTGGTCAACGAAGAAGAGAAAAAAATGGAAGAAGAAGAGTGTTTTGATTCTTAGATTTGTTCCCAAAACAAGAATCAACTTTTTTTTTATTCTTAATTCTAATCCAAATCTACTTATGAGAACAAAAAATTAGAAATTTGATTCCGAGAACAAAAATTTTACCAAACGCGATTCTGTTCCCAAACTACTCCTAGAAACAAAGAATCAGAATCTAGCCCAATTTGGATGGTTACCAAACAAAGCCTAACTTACTTAAAGTGAAATCAACCGTTTGACTATTTGGCTTTTCATTGGAAATAAATAGGAAATCATTTATAATGACAAAACAAAAGAAAAAAAATGAAAAATGACATTTTTTTGGTCAAGAAATGGGCTCCATTACAATTGGAAATCCTAATCTTGATTTTTACCTTTCAAAGATGCGTCAACTAAAAATTATGTGTCAACAGAGCAAAAGTTGTTTAACAAAAATATTTCGTAACATTCAGTAGACTATTAATCATAGGAAACCTGACAAAATCTTAAAAAAATCCTAAACAAAACAAAATATTCAAAAAGTAACAAGAGAAAACAAGAAATTGGCGTATGCATTCTAGTGAGTCTGACCTTAAAAAATTACCCAAAAACCCTCACTGATCAGGTAGATTTTTCCGATTGAAAAATTAAATTACAAAAAGCTTTTTTCTTAGATAAGATGTTCAATTCAGCTTTCCCAAAGTATATTTACGGGCCATTAAAAGTAATAGCTTTACATTGTACCTTTTGTACTTGTGATTGGCTTGAATTTGAAATGTAAGTGGCGGAAGGATTTTTAACCAATTTACCATGCATTGGACTGGTGCTTCCTTACAGATAATCACTTATAAAAAAGAGAGATTGGCGATCACTTAAAGACGATAAGTATTTTCTCGTTACAAGTGAGCAATTTAGGGTAATGGAGGTTCATAACTTGCTACTTTCAGGGGAAGGAGAGAGGATGGGGGAGAGAGAGAGATGCAATCCTGTAAGGGTAATGTTTTCCTCCAACCCCGATTGAAAGAAATTTTCTCGAACCCATCCATCTGATTGATGGGTTAAATTTGACCATTGCCAACCAATAGGGTGATTAGAGGAAATTTCCTCCAACCTACCGCATCCTATAAATGCCTAATTAGGGGTGCATCACAAAAGAGTTTCAATCATAGCCTAGCTATCCACACAGAAACAATGTATGCTGTAGCCCCTTTATTCGCAAGCACATAGGGCTATGCTTATTCCAATTCAACAACAGATGATTTATATCATCATTTTACAAGTTAATAAAGCAAGAGTATGATTGAGCAAACTATTCCCGACGTGAGTCACGCGGAGATCTCGACTCACGGAGTTTCTTCTCATCGGAGAGTTGCTTAGCGAACCTGGAAGAGTTTATATTAAAATTAATTAGCCATTTCAATGCTTATTGAAGAAAATAAATCTCAAAATGCAACAATTTATTGTATGAGAAATATTTACGCGAAAAAAGCTTTACCTTTTGAGGGCTTCCTCGTTGGTGCCGGCATTTGGAATGGGTTCGTAGCGGCCAGTGTCGAGATCAAGTCGCGAGACCGGCTTCTTCAACAAGTTCTCGCCAACTTTCACCAGACCTTCCAAGTTCTCCTTCGTGGATGTGTCCACCGAAGATAAGTCCCCTTTAGACTGTCATCCTATAGCAATGCATTCAATTCTCGTAGCTTGAGTTGGTACCAAGTGTAGATTAATAGAAATCACAACAAAAGAATTCAAAGTTGTTTGGGTTAGTTTGCATTTCATGCTTTCAACATTTATGATTCCACATCGCTTGTGTATGGACTTTACATATTATATATATGGTCTTCTTCTACCAACCGGTTTAGGTTTTTGAGCTGGATTTCCTAACATGATATCATAATCGCATGTCATCCCTAAATCTTCTTACACATGAGAAGGAGTGTTAAAATTTGTGATACTATATGTCTATATAAAATTTATAGAGATAAGTACAATAGAAGTCCTAAAACTTGTAATGAAAATGCAATTGAGTCATAAAACTTGTAAAAAGTACAATTAAGTCCTAAAACTAGTCAAATTGGTTTAATCGTGTCCTAAAGCTAACACCGTCTAATTTTTTAATAGAAAATGCTGACGTGGCATTTAAAATTAATTTTTATTTTCCATGTGGCTTTTTTAAATTATTTTTATTCAAATTAGATTTAAAAACTAGAAAAGAAAAGCTAATTTAAAAAAAAAACAAAATAGTTCAAACAAAAAAAAAAGAAAAAGAAAATGGCCGCCGCTTCCACCACCCATCGCCGGAGGGGTCGGCAATGGTCGCCGACCCTGGGCGGGGGTGGCCAGCCCTCACCCGGCCCCAAGCGAGGCCTTGCCGGTCCTAGGTGAGGCTTTGCCGGCCCCAAGTGAGGGCAGGCGACCCTCGCCAAGCTCGGGACAAGCCTCGCCAAGCTCTGGGTGAGCCTCGCCAACCCCCCGCAAGGGCCGACGAGGCTTCGCCCGGGCAAGCGACGGTCGCCAAGCCCCCTCGAGAACCGGCGTGCCCAAATCCAAGCACCCTCGCCCGAGCTTGGCAAGGGTCGCCTGCCCGGCCCCTCCGGCGATGGGCGGCGGCAAAGGAAGCGCCTGCCATTTTCTTTTTTTTTTCTTTTTCTTTTTCTTTTTCTTTTTTGAACTATTTTGTTTTTTAAAAAATAGCTTTTCTTTTCTAGTTTTTAAATCTAATTTAAATAAAAAATAATTTTAAAAAAGCAACATGGAAAATAAAAATTCATTTTAAATGCCACGTGTCGGCATTTTCTGTTAAAAAGGTTGATGGTGTTAACTTTAGGACTCGATTAAACCAATTTGACAAGTTTTAAGACTTAATCGCACTTTTTACAAGTTCTAGAACTCAATTGCATTTTCATTACAAGTTTTAGAACTTTTATTGCACTTATTCCAAATTTATACATCCATCATTATTTTTATGTTCTTCATATATGTGTATTCTTCCGCCACCTATTAATTTAAGTTTTCGAGTTGAAATTTTAACTAAATACACATCTCTCGTTATTCTTCTTTTTCCATTCCAACATATCATGATGCATGAGAGAGGAGTTGTGTTAATCTACGATCCCACTAGTATAACTACCTGATGGTCAAGAGAAAGGCAAAGATGATCATTTCCCTCTTCATCCATTACGCTGAAGAAAAAATGACATATTGATCTCCGAACTTTTAATTTATTCAATATGATTTTTAAACTATAACTCAATATGTAATGTGGTCCTTAAACTTTTAATTTGTTGAATATAGTTTCTGAACATTTGGTACATGCTCAACTTAGTCCGTAAACTATGTGAAGAAGTTCAATGTTGTCCTTCTATCAATTCAAAGTTCAGTGACAATATTGAATATTTTCATGTTGTTCATGAATTAAATTGAACATGTATAAAAATTAAGTGAACATGTTTAACAAATTAAAAATTCAAGAATCACATTACATATTGACTCAAAATTTAGGAACTATTTATGTCATTATCCCTTATGCTAACTACTAACTAGACACTTTTAACTTTTCTTACATATCTATACTTTCATATGTTGTCACCTATCTAATAGATTTGTCTTTATCCATACACTGTCAACGGCAAAAGTATTTCTTAATCGATGCTAAGATCTTCCAAGGGGGCAATCCATAAAAATCTTGATGGTTTCTACTTTTTAACCGCGTTAGTGTCAATCACCGAACAGCAGGCCTACATGAAAACGATTTTCTCCACCTGTAGCCGGCACAAGAAGAAGACATTTCGGGACCACACCAAGAGGGAGTACTTAGCGAAGATCTTACATTAATACGGAGGTAATTCTTCTCGGACTGGTAGGTCTGGAAGACCACGGAATTGTGGTAATCGACAATATCGGAACTCCCTTGAGAGTAGACGTCTATCAAAGGGCTCGTGCCGTCCTGGTACAACCAGCAGAACAACCCCCACTTCGAGGCCTTCTTGGCATCGAACATGAGCTCCGACGTGTCCGAGCCAGTCCCGAGCGAGATCACCAACAATCGAGTGTAGTCGATTGGCGGTTTGATGTCGAAGAAATGTGCTTCTTCCCTCAAGATCTGCTTGGTCACTTCACTGATGGCGATCAATGTCTGGAAAAAGGGGATGTTGAAATATGCCAATAAATTGAACAAAATAAATAATGAAGTAATGATCTAGTCTAGATTTGTAAGCTTCTCTCTCGTTTCCGGGAGGTTCATATCCGATATAGTCTATATTTGGCTTTTTTGCGTGTATATTTTCAGGATTTTGCTTTTCTTAGGTTTTCTCCAATGTTCAAGTAAATTTCAAAGGAGATCGGAGGAATTTCATGAAGGTATCGCTCTCACCGTCAAATCTGTGCTAACTCAACCTTTTTTACTCTGAAGGGTGATGTTGCTTGGACACCGAACCGAAGCGTGACTTATGGAGATCTCGGTGTATACTTATTAGTAAAGACAGATTCGGTAATTGATCACTAATTTTGGTTTGAAGAAGTTACAGATTTACTCTTTGAGAATATAACTCTTAATCCCATTCTAATAATTCATCTTGTTACTTGGAGAGTAGCTAGCTGTCTAGAATTTGTTTTGAATTAGATTGCATTGTTTCTCTCCTCCCTTTTTTTTGTGAAAAATGAGTGAAATAATATTTTGACCCAAAAAAAAAAAAAAAACCCAGGGTATTTAAGCTTTATGAATCAAAATATCGATTCTCATCTCTACCGTTCAATCACTTTATGATAGAAATTGATTGATTGGATAGCATTTTTCTACTTCAGCATCGTGAACCTCGTGTATAAGATACCTTCTCACTGTGAGAAAGAGATGATTTGACTCGCATATAAGATTTTCCACATTCTAATCAAACACGCACTTAGACCACTTAACCGATCATACATACCGGATTGTTAGCGGCCATACCACCATCGATGAGATTAAATTCATGGGTCTCTTCCGTCCTGAAATAATGTGCAGGGAAGTAAGTCGGAGCGGCCGATGTGCCAATGCATATGTCGGATAGTTGAGCGTCCAAGAATGAATGTTTCGACACCTACACGAGATACAAATCCATTGGAAAACGTCAAATATGATACATTGTCTTGGATAGATTAATATTTATATATATCGTTGTTTCCCTTACAGAAAACTATATAATTGATTATAATAGTCTTTGTCAAACTGGCATTATCAGTAATCCTTTTTTTCAATTGGAAGTCAGAAGCTGCACTGAGACCTTTCACCCTCCAAAACTTCTACACAAGGCTATAATGATTTGAATACTTTCACTGCGTGCGTGCACTCACATGGGGTAGTTCCAATATGAATAGGGGATTGATATAGATCAAATTCAACAATTCGCGATGGTCCAAGTACTGTGTGATTGGCTCATGTCTCCCTCGATCGGTCATATACACACTAACACTAATGTGTCACTCCAATGAAAAAAAAATGATGAAATTGCTTAAAGGATTTTATCAGATAAACAGGAGTTGAGTTATTTATTTTCATAAATCCTTAATTAAAACAATTTATCTCGAATTTGGCCCATCCATATACAGATTTAACCAAACACAAATATGGTTGACGTCTATGTTCAACTCTTATCAGTCAAAAGATTAGTTGAAGGAAGTTTGCTACAACCTTCTTCACCTTGAGATGGAGAAAAAAGGAAAAAATTACCCAAAAAGTTATAACTCCATTGCACTTTTACCAATTTAGTCAAAAACCTTTCAATTATACCAATTGAAACTTAAACATTTTTTTCACATGTCACCAATTGAGTCCATTTAATAAATATCTGCTAGAAATCACTAATGCGGACGTAGGCCATCTTAAATGTGATGACCAATGCTGAGATGAATATTTTTAAATAATACTTTTTGGATTTTTTATAATTTTTTTGCTTTGGACTCAGGCCGGCATGCGTGCACTCACACGGCATGTTTCGAAAAATGGTTTTTGAATATTTTCACGGCAAGCGTGTACTCACACGGTGTAGTTCCAATAGGAATAGTGGATTGATATAGATCAAATTTAACAATCCGCAATGGTCCCAGTAACGTGTGATTGGATTATGTCTCCCTCAATCGGTCATATGCACACTAATACTAATGTGTCACCCCAATGAAAAAAATTATAAAATTTATTAAAGTTTTTATCAAATAAATAGGAGTTGGGTTGTATATTTTCCTCCAGCCCTAATTAAAAACAAGTTATCTCCAATTGGACCATGCACGTGCAAATTTAACTAAACATAAATATGGTTGACATCTATGTTTTCAACTCTCATCAATCAAAAGATTAGTTGAAGGAAGTTTGCTACAACCTTCTTCACCTTGAGTGGGAGAAAAACAAGGAAAATTACACAAAAAGTTTTAAACCTATTGCAATTTTGTCAAGTTAGTCATAAACTATTCAATTGTGCCAATAAAATAGTAAACATTTTCACACGTAACCAATTAATTCTATTTGGCCAATTATGGCTAGAAATCATTGATGTGCACACCGGCTATCTTACGTGGGATGACCAATTCTGATGTAGATGTTTTTTAATAATATTTTAATATTTTTCTTATTTTGTATAATTTTTTTGGTTTTTGCTTTTCTTTACTTTTCTGACCCTGGGCCGGCAAGGACCATGGAACCCTCACCTGGCCTAGATGTGGCGAGGGTAATGTGACACTCATTGGCTCCAGGAGAGGACCACGACGCCCTCACCGGCCTAAATCCAAAAAAGGTAAAAAGGAGGGAGAGAGGGAGAGAGAAAGGTAAAAAGGAGTAGTGCCGGTCGTGCCACGTAGGACAGTTGACATTCACATCAGCGATTTCTAGCTAAGATTAGCCAACTAGACTCAATCAACACAATTAAAAAGTTTATGATTTTTTGGACAATTTTCTCGAGAAAAACATTTCTCATATGACTTGTACACAAAATAGAAGCGCGCGCTGTCCCAAAAACATACAGGAAACTCACCTCATATGAAGAAAATAAAACTGGTTGGAGCTTTTTGATATCGAAGGTGGGGATAACCAAGCCGGTAAGGCTATCGTGCAGCCTGGTGGTTCCAAGTAACTTCCTTATTAATTTGTGAAGATACACTCCGTTGTACTTGGGTCCCACCAGAGATCTCAGCGTGCTCACGACCGAACCCAGACACCCACTTTTTTGTATCGACAGAGGCAGCGGGAGCACGCATAAAAGAAACGAAAAAGACTCAAATCAGTTCTATCATTCAAACTAGCAACACAAGTGGCATGTCAATAATCAATTACCATCCTTGAGGGAAGATCTTAGGACAATTCTCCAAGTAAAATGGGACTATGTCTTTCGCGGCGAAGAGAGGACGGTTGTTAGCATCAGGCGCAGACAACATGGCCGTGATGAGACCTCCGGTGCTTGTTCCCGCTATTACATCGAAATAATCAGCAATCCTCGCACCTTCGCCATCCAGCTCCTTCACCCAAAATACTCATTAAATAATCAAGAGATGGTTTGCACACCGGCGATGCCCCGTGTTGTGAAAAATGAAAAAGAAATAGGTAAGTCAGAGAGCTGCTTGACTCGTCGAACACCATAATCAAAATTTGGATGAAAGTGCAGAACGAAAGAGCAGAATGTTTGGCTTGGCTTCCTTCCTCCCACACAGGAAAGAAGAAACGAAGAAGAAAAGAAAAAGAAAGCCTTCTCAAAATCTTCCAGGACTCCAACCCTAATCAGCGTTCCACAAGAATGTAATTCTTGCCTCCACTTTGTTCGTGTGGTCTGTTCATGTTATTACCTGAAGTTGGGCTTCGAGGTAACCGAGAATGACCCCTGGAATGATTCCTCGTACTCCCCCGCCATCAATACTAAGGATCGTGATGAGTTTTCCGTACTTCGGAGGCTGAATTTTCAAGGACAGATGTTCGCTCTCCATTTCTTTTTACTCGTTAATGCAAGAACAGAGAGAGACGGAGAGACAGAGAGAGACAGATGAATTTCTTCTTCTTTTTTTCTTTTGGGTCGGTGAAAGACAGATGAATGAACGTGTGGTAGATAGAGAGATGAATGAAGTTGTGGTGTCTCCATGGTTGTGAAGTTCATGAGCATTTAAAGATGGATGCAACTAATTACTTGCTAGACTAAACATATGTGGGGACAATTGTCAAAAAAAAATGTAAACCTGTTGCACTTTTTACTAATTTAAGTATAAACTTTTCAATTTTGTCATTTGAGTCGTAAAACTTTTCACAATTTGCCAATATAATCCATCTAACCATTGTTGGCCAAAAATCGCTAACATGAATATCAGCCGTTTGAAGTGAAATGGCTAGCACTGATATAGACAATTTTTTTGAAAATTTTTAATATTTTTCCAAGTTGTTATGTCTTATTGTCTTTTTTCTTTTCTTTCTTTTCTTTTTTTTTCCTTCGCCGGTCACACAGGCCTTGGCAATGGCCAACAATCAGCCAAAGGCAACAACCGATGATGATTGCCCTTGCTAGCCTCTAGAAAGGGTGACCTTTGCCCAAGGCTAGCGAGGTCGCCTCCCTAGTGGCTAGTGAGGTTGGCCTCGCCAGCTTTGGTGAAGCTTGCCCTCATCAAATGGCAACAAGGGCTCTTGCCAACCTTGGTGAGATCAAGCCTCGCTGATGGTTGCCTTTGGCCAATCGCTGACCATCGCAAAGGCCCATTGACCATTGCCAAGGCACTGAAGGAGAAAAAAATGAAAAAAAAAAAAGAATAAAAAATAATTATCCACGTCAACGCCGACCATGTCACATAGGACGGCCAACATTTACGTCATCTATTTCAGGTCAAAATTGGCTAGATGGACTACATTAGTAAAACGTAAAAGTGTTTAGAACTCAATTAATAAAAGTGTAATAAGTTTAGAACTTTTTTTAACAATTTTCACAACATATGTGTACATAAAGGTTCAATATGGACAATCGTCAACTGCTGAATATGAACATAAATACATATGGCCGTGTGGCTTTTATTCAGCTCTTGCTTAGTCAATTTGCGTGTTCCTCTTAAGTGAGTACGAAAAAGGGATTAAGACCGAATCGCTTGTTTAAACTGACAAGGTCTTCTCATAGGCAAAAGGTGGTTGGTCCACGATGGGCGAAGGTCACTATTGGTTACACATTTTGGAGTGTTCTCGAGGAAAAGAGAGATAAGGGGGAGGTGGAAGGAAGGCTGGTTTCGATCATTCACGAGAGCAAATATGATGCACGTGCGAGAGGAGCTTGTTCAACGCTTGAGTGGTTATTAGAGACCTAGACATAGACAACACTTGCATGACTTTTGGTTGAGTGAGGGTTTTTAATTTCTCGACATGGAACGGACCTAATAGACAAGGTTAGTTGAGTGTATATATACACTTGAAGATCCAATAGAGCCTAGCGCTTTATTTAACGAATGGATTTTTTTTTGTGAACTTGTCTAGCATTTCTCTTTAATTCTTAGGAACGTAAGTAATACTTTAGCCGCGTCAGGAGTGGAACTGGATTATAATGATTCCGACCTCAATCAAAATTAAGCTAAGATGGAGTAATTCGAGCAGAAATTAACCCCATCTCAAACTTACATATACTTGACTCAAGTAATTGACTTGTCATGATACTTGAGTTTTAATATAGATAATACTTCGATAAAGAGAAAAACGGTGCAATTGATTCCTTAACTCTCCAAGTGCACAAAAGTTGATTGATAAATGCGTCATGCCATGTAATGTTTTATGAATTGCGGGAATTTATCTTTTTAAATAATCCTAAACGGTATAAATGTATTAACAAGATCAACAAGAGAAACAAGAAATGGAAGTATACAATGCACTCTAGGAGTTTGACTTTAGAAAATTGTTAAAATATGTCTCAAGTTTAAGCCCGTTGAATAAATACCAAAATTAATGCGTGCAAGTCTATTTCAATCAATAAACTTTTGTGATCGTGTTTGATTTTGCTCAGTACACTAACCATAATTCATACATTAAGTGCTTTGCATGCGAAACAGAAAAAAAAGCGTGGGAAAGTCGGCCAGTGTAAAAAGTTGCCAAACACTACCATCTAAATATGGGGATTGTCCTCAAGTCCTTTTCATTTTTTAATGGAGCGATTTGAACTTCTCCGAGCAAAGCCTCGGAAAGTTGGCCGGTATAAAGCTTCATAGGGCAATGTTGCACTGATGGGCATTCATTATAGATATGGGAGAGTATGGTCTGGGTTGGGACAGTCCATCCCCTAACCCTAAGACCAACCCGCACAGTGCTGATATTCAATTTTTGGGATCGAGAACCGAACCAACCAAATGGGTTAAATTCAGTTTTAAGGTTAACCCAAGACCAATCGATAATTTTTTTTATTTCATTTTTTGTATTCCTTGAAAAGGCAACCAAGGACCAGACTGACCCGATAGATTCGGTTCAATTCCAGGTCAACCTAGGACTAACCGTTAATTTTTTTAATTCATTTTTTGTACTCCCTATAAAGGCGACTGAGGACCGAACTAACCCAATGGGTTCGGTTCGATTCCATGTCAATCCAGGACCAACCGATAATTTTTTTAATTCATTTTTTGTACTCCTTGAAAAAGTGACCGAGCATTGGACCAACTCAATGGGTTTGGTGATGAGCAAGGTCAGCTAAGAGAGGCGAGCGGCAAATGTTGAGTGAGGTGAGCATCAAGTGGGGTGAGCGTAAAGGGTCAAGCGGGAAGCAACAAGCAGGGCGAGTGGCACAAAGCAAGCAAGGCGAGTGTCAAATGGCGAGCAAAGAAATTATTTCTTTCGATTTTGGCAAATTGAAGACTAATAAGACAAATAAGACAAAAGAGAATGCGTACTAGAGGAAGATGCAATGAGGAGTTGTTTATGCCCTTTTGAACGCCGTGAGGACTTCTCACAAAAACATTTTTCTCCTTTGTAAATTATAGCTATTTGGAGTTATTAAAGAACAATGTAAAATTACTTAAACTCCTCACTAAATAATTATTTAATATTGTTAACGCCATTTAGGATTTTCTCCTTTAAAAAAATTATATATAATATTATGTATATTTATATATAATAAAGTCTAGGTTGAACCGACCATAAACTCTTAGGATTGAGGACCAACCCGTATAGTGCTAGTTCAGGAATCCTAGGACTAAAACTGACCTAGTTTCCCTAAGAACTAGACCAGGATCGGTAGGGTTGGGCAAGTCCAAGGTTCAATTTAGGGTTAATTCTAGACCAATGCTCACACCTAATTACAGGGACAGATAGAAAGTGAAATGAAAGGGTCAATGTGAAGAGAGAGAAAGGGAAGATGAGGTGCAATGACGACCACGCAATGGTCATGGCCATTACTTGTCTTCTTTCGTTCTCTTTCCCTCATTGAGCTTCCACTATAAATCACGACTCACGAGTCATGAGGAGGAAGCTTGAAGATAGAGAGAGAGCTTTGGAACTACACGAGAATGAAGAAAATGTGTAGAGTTCTTTCCAAGGGATTTCAAAGTGGTTTTCTTGTTGTAATTATATCATGTAGTGATTTAACCAATTAAATTCTTGTTGGGAAAATTTCTGTAATTTCTCAAGTAAGATTTCACTAGAAATTACGAGGAGCTAAACGCTAAGTAAGTTATTGAATGCAATTAAGGGACTAGGAAGCACAAGAGAGTGCTTAAGTGCTCAAATAATTATAATCTCCATTGTATTGGTTGTTTTTTTATGTGGAATTCCGTGCTGCTCTCATGGACGTAGATCTACATACATAACCCATGGAACTGGTATCAGACGGATTATTTCCTACCTGCTGTCTGTGATCTGATTCGCTGTCCCACATTTAATTTACAACAGAAACCAACCCAACACCCCCCTCACTGAAAAGGACTTCGACGGCTAACCAATGGGAGATGAACGGGGTCATGTTCTTTCTTTAACTTTATCAGCACGAGCCTCAAACACCAATCAACGAGAGAATTAAGGGGAGGACGGCTGGGTCCACACGTCCGAATGAGGTATGGAAATGCTGTCATCCATCTCCTGCTCTTTTCTCGCCCTCTGTTGTCCGAAAATTATGGAGCTGTATTCGTAATATTGCAAAAGTCGCCATTACTGTCAATTAATTCACTAAATTAGACTTAAATGTTGGATGTGAGGGTATAATAGTAATTTAACGTCTAGATATTAACATTCGAAAGTTGACTATATAAACACTATAATTTTAGAATAGATAAATAATCGGTAATTGATTAGAATAATATAGTGATGGAATCGTTAAACGGAAAAATTTGCTGTAACTATTGGGGTTTTATTTAAATAAGTAAGTCAAGTGTTTTGTGAAACTACAAATAACCGGTTAATAGAAACCACATTGCTTGCCTATGAGGTTTGAATGAGTCTTATATTCATGTGATATCTTCGTAATTTTCGGAAGCAACTAACCGAGTATAGATTAGATCCTTCGATAGCTGTCAAAAGCAAATCCTAATTCATGTCCATACGAGAATAATATTTTAAGTTCCACAGACTAATTAAATAAATTCAAGTCGTTCTAATTATTATCCTAAAATACCGAAATAAAACAAAGAATTGCAATATGTTGGCTAAAGAAATAACTTTTGGGAGTTCTATTAAGAGGTTTGCACAAAGGCAAAAATATGATTTGTTAAGCCTCTCGGTTTATGTAATAGTTTGCATTTTGGGTGATAACTGAGGCCGAGGGAAGAGAAGAGGGTAGGTAATAAGTTCTTGTTATAACATGGCCATCAATTGGCAAGAGATTCATATGCCTGTCGATCTTAACTATTCATGTGCTTGTTCAATTCTTGCGGCAATCTTTTGTCAAGAGTCTCATCCAGAGTCCGCATTATTGTTTAGAATACGATTTATGCAAAGTCTTATATCTAGCCTAGTAAAGATAGGCAACTAGTCTCAGAGAATTCCTAGCTAAATAGCCTAATACTATGTTTGCAAGCTACTGGTTGTGTCAATGTCTAGGGTCCCAACGTAAGAGTGATGGTGTATCTCTTTCTATTAATTTGTTCAATTGGTCCAAGACACATCCTAATTTTTGGAAATTCAAATTTGAAATTCAAAGGCTCATGCTTATGCTTCGCGGAATGATTAAAAAAAATGAAGGAATTGAATATTAGTAACATCGTGTTGGTGGATTCGGGTTGAAAAAGCTATATGTGCGCGGAGAGACATGGATGTTCAGAGGTGCAGTTTCTTGAAGGAGTATTCGTAGAAAATTCAATTTAATTTTGGAAACTGAGATATTTCTGAGATTATTTAACAATTATCCTGACTAGTTTGGATTTCAACTCTTACCACTTGTTATATTTTATTTATATGATAAACATAAATTTCAGCAAATCAATTGGGCTTTTATCGAATTCTGGACAAAAATTCGAGGTAGAAATCCTTTTGAGTCTGCTTTCTATATAACTAGTAAAAGTGCACACGACATTATTAATTTTGCATAAGATATTGTCTTGATTGAAGTTGGAGCGCAAAGCATTTAGGGTTACAGTTTTAGCTGACTTGATATATATATATTGGCTTTTTCGGTTTTAGTCAATGGTAGAATTTGTGACACCAAGTTGGAACTCTAGAAGCATGACTATAGTAATGACTCCAAATATATGTATTGGCTTTTTCGGTTTTATTCAATGGTAGAATTTGTGACACCAAGTTGGAACTCTAGAAGCATGACTATAGTAATGACTCCAACCAACATAAACTTTCTTTTTTCTTAATCAATGGTTTAATGTTGGCTCAGTTGGCTCTGGCATTGAGGAAAGTTCTGGTTTAGGAATTAAAACTCACCTATCCAAATCCCGCCAACCGCATGTAAATTCTAGGCAATACTAGCTACATAGGACAAAGGTGATGCGGAAATATCAAATTCTATTGATTAGCTCTCAAGTTCAACTCAGATCTCATCAATTGATCCATCACAATCCTCACTTCTATAAGCAAATGCCAATTTCAACTACAATATGGTTCGATGGGATCGGTAATGATATAGGGAAGTTGTTGATTCAATGGACTAGTTGTAGATTTCATGGACGCCGATCGACTACCATAATATGATTTACAAGTTTGTTGTCAACTTCAAGGCTCCCAATCAACACCTAGCAATTGGAGGTTGTTATTATTGATTTCCTTTGTTATTTGATGATCTTCTACAATGGCTATTCGGCTTCAAGGGGCTAAGGTGACAAGTGAAGCAAGCCTTTTTTGTTAATTAAATATAAAGTGGGCTTCACCTAGTAGGTGCGACTATCTACTGAAAATGTCCTGTTCACCGTCTAATTGAGGTCAATAACTTACCGTTTCACCACATCAACAGTGTAGCCCGATTTCCTCTTGACGAGTCCATGCGATCTTGAACGGTCAATTACTTGGTCCTGTAACACAAGCCAAAGACGCGGTCCAATCTCATAACTAATGCAAAAGTAGCTCTGATCTTATGATGAATGACCAAACAATAGGGTATCAACGACAAGTGGACAACCCTTTTGATGACCAAAAGATTGGGCATCGAATTACAATTGGCCACACCTTAAATCACTCGCTTTCGTGGGCAAGAATTGATCGATGCACCAACTTTGGGTACACTTCAGCTACAATAAGTACCCACTACAGAAACATTGACTTTAATCTTATTCTACACATACAGTTTTTAATAAGACAATCGCCGCCTTAAAGAAACATTTGTATGGCCAATTGTGTTAGGACAGCCTTTATGTCCCCTCCTTTTAACTTCAGGTAGGTTTCATGTCACTATTTTGTCGCAGAGAAATTTAATTTGATTTTACGTTTCAACATGAGTTGAATGGTTGCTTATCATATATGTGCACGAAACCCCCGTAACATAAGATGTTTAGAACTTCAGGCCCTTGCCACGACTCCTCATAGGAGAACATCATCGATCCACACAAAGGGTGACATAATATCCATATGTTTATGTACATGGTTCCTTGCGTCCCACTTCTGTGTACTGTAATCTAGGATTCGGGACTCCCCAATTAGGTTTTCACATCTTTGCTATATATATATATATGTTGGATACTGAAGAATTCTGTAGAAATACTATGTGCGTGGCTGATTTATTTCATTATGACAGTCCATCTTATTCAAGTGCATGATGTCTTGCTCAGTTATGTTATGATCATGTAACTTCTCGAGTTTGTTCAAAATTCCAAACTTGCTAACTTGAAGAAGATGAATGCGCATTTGAATACTCAAGTTTGCTTACACGTGCATGGAGCTGGAAGATTTATGACCACGAGCTACTTATTTGATACTTTGAAGACACATTAACCTTATTATATGTACATTTTTGGCTACTTCGCTTATCATGTTAGGCATAAACTAAGAGAATGCCCCTTCGGGCAACCAAAAAGCAAACGATTAAGGAGCCACATATTTCTTCCCGTTTCTATTATCGTCCTTTTTTTAATGTTTCATACTTATTTTGTCTTTTCAAATTCTCTTTCTACACAGTTTTTGTCATAAAACTGTAAAAATGACATAGATGATCCTTGAACCTTCAATATACAATGTGATCCTTAAAAAAAAAAAAAAAAAAAAATTCATTTAATTTAATTGTTGAACTTTCAAAAATACACTCAAAATATAGTCATTTGTCAAGTATAGTGTCATTCCACGTAAAAAATTTTTTTATGTTGACTATCATGGTAACAATATCAATAAATTTGGTTCTAGTAAGATAATAAAACTTTTCTACATGCGTTAATATGAATTTGACTATATCAATAATTCGTTAACAACAAATTTATGTCAAATCTCAAAAACCTGATAGTAAAAGTATAATATAACAACTAAAAGTTAAATTTACTCCTGACAGAGTTATTGTCAAACGAGTTCACATTCTATATAGTGCATTTTTTTTTTTATGACAATCATCTTCATGTATAAATCAACATATACATGATGTAAAACACAAAATATGGAAATATATACAATAAATAGATAGCACGAGGCAAATGGTACAATGGTAGTCCAAAACAACCGATGCACTAATCTTTAGTATCATGTTAAGATATGAGCCATGCTTTTCTTCATTTTCTGTTGGAACTTCTAATCATTTTCGTGATTAGTCGCCAATCGGTTTTCTCTAATCATGAATAATCTTTGAGAGTTAGGATGGACTCAAATTATACATAACCATATTTTCTAGAAATTCTGTTCCATTTGTGTCAAAAGTTTGGGCTTATTAGCCCAATTACATGGATTATATTGTTGTTTGAACAGACCCAAAGTCAAAGATGGTTCTGAAAATATTGGGCCTTGACAAAGATTCTCAACCTTCTCAAGCCCAACCATCTTAAAACTTTCTTCAAAGGGCTTTCCTCATCCATGGGCTGATCAAGTTTGGTTGTTTAATTTAAGATAATAATACTAATAATATCATAACATTCCTACAACTATCACTCTAAAGTCGTAATTTCCCGAACGATCATTTAAGTGTCATAACAACTAAAAACTGACCATTGATTGGCGACTTTGCTTGCCTCAAAATCTTACATGGCAATAATGACTTTCTTATATGGTATAAACGTACAAGTCACTTATCTAAATTTTGAAACTTTCTCTTATATTTATTTTGTTTGACCTTCTTTGGTACATTAGAATTTGTCTTTCCAGCTCCTGGAGTATCAAGATGCTGCTGTGTGGGGATACTTGTTTCTCTATGAAAATGGTTATCTCTGAAAAGAAAGAAGAAAAATCTTTGCTCAAGGAGAAGTTGTATCTCATTGACGTTTTTTATCTAGGAAGTGAAAGTTTCTTGGACAAGACTGACTGGGCCCATTAAATACATAACTATACTCGAGCTTTACCTTTCCCTTTCCATCGTCCTGTGTAGCTAGATTCAACAGAACAAGCATAGTCGATCGTGTAGTCACATATCGAATTTTGTGAAAAGTCAAATCCGATGGGTCTTCATTATTTAATTCATGCCTCTAAAAGGTCTTCTTGCATAAAGGTAGTATATGTGGAGGAATTTTCTTCCTCTAGCCAACTCCAAAAAGACTTATTAATTAATTTATGTGGAGGAATTTTCTTCCTCTAGCCAACTCTAAAAAGTCTTATTAATTAATTTATGTTTACTGTTCCTCTTTTTGATGGTCTTTATGTTATTATTATGTGGGCATCCTAGGTTTTAAGACACGACACAACATGCAACGCCGAAATGTTGTATAGAAAAAAAAATAGATAATTCCGACAAGTTATGATACGTTATATATTAAATATATATTTTTATATATTTTTAAGATTATTTGAATCAAATTAATTTGATTCAAATTCATAAATAAAAAATAATAAAAAAGAGCCTAGAATGAATTTACATTAAAAATATTAATCCATCATTTATTAATATTATTCATTGTTTCAATTTGATAAATTCAGCCTCTCTCCAATAATCCATAAAACTTGGGGAAAAAATAAGCAATTCATATTCTAGACTTGCATGTCAGAGCTTGTCGGAAGAGAAGAGAAAAACATAAACTTGGGGGTGAATTATATGTCATGAGAAGCGAGAGTCGAAAGAGAAGAAAATGATAGGTTTTTCTTCTTTCCCCGTTTATTATTTCTATTATTTTTTATTTTCTTACATATTTACATTTTAACCCTTTATTTATTGAAAATTTTTAAAATTAACTCGGTGCGTATCGAAATCACATGTCAAAATTCCGAATTTGCATGTCGGAGAGTGTCGGGAGAGTTGACTAGGTATTGGATTTTTCGACATGTGTTGACAGAATATCAAAGAGTGTGTGAAAGAGTGTCGAAGAGTGTCCGAGTGTCGGACACTCCAACATGACATGAAAGCTCTCGAAAAGTATATGTGCTTCCTAGAGTTTAAGTGTATGACCGGATTATGAATAGGTAAAAAATTTAAGACATGTGCTACAATGTACTGTCAGTCCAATTTTTTATAATTTAAGCTTCTTCTTTTTTTTTTTTGGTCGAAAAGTGATATTTTATTTATATTATAACTGAAACTACCCCACAGATGGGGCATCATTACATAACAAGGCCCACAGGCCTTGAGGAGGAGAAGCCAGCCAATTGATTGGGAGCGTTCTGTTCCTTTGTTGTCGCGCGGCCCAGTCCGCAACTGTGTTTGCGGCCCGTGGGCAATAAAGCAGGTCCACTTGCGGTAACTGTTGCAGGAGTTGTGAACATTTTGTTCCAGTCGCACGTGTTTCCCAAGTAAGCTTTTGAAAATGAGAAATTGCCTAACATCTCTTAGAACCAAGTCCTCATGTCAACATGAGACACCACACAGCAGGTTATTGCAAATCTATGGATCTGCGTCAAGTGAGTTTATCAGACTACCTTTTTTTAACCAAAAAATAAAAATAAAAATTGTGAGGACATTTTCAAGTTTTTGGTTTGTGATGAAGAATTATCTTAAGAGAATAAAGTCTTATCCAGCAATAAATGTAAAATTGCTTGGGGAGTAAGTTCAACTCTATTGGGCAGAACTGGCAGTTTGATGAGTATTTCGTGCTACAATCTGGTCTCGCAATACATGGTTGAAAAACTCTACGTGTCGAGTTTCCAATGCATCTAGTTTCATGCTATTTGGAGTCTTCTAGAGGATGTTATACTCGAATTATTAAACGCTGTTCAATTTATAAAAAAGAAAAAAATGAGTGTTTGTCTTTTAATAAATTTGGAGTCGTACTCAGAGAATTTTGTTTCGAGGGTCATCTTGAGTTAAGAGCCAAATCTTCTTATTTGAACTTTGTCAAGGGATTGTTGGTCATGTAAAATAAAAGGAAAGGTATACTGGAATTTACCTATATTTGGAGGATTATTCCATGTTGAGCCTATTTACGTTAATAATTGACTTTATATTTCAAAATAAAGTCACCCATCGTTGACATAGACTAGTCTCTTTCTCTCAATAACCACTCCGTTAATTTATGATCGATTTTTATTTTTATTTTGTGAATGGCTACATTTTTTTTTTAAGAAAGTAGAGATAACTACAAAATGATAATTGGACATGTGATGGCAATTGAATTGGTAGCGAAAAAACCAAGAAATGAGCATAAGCATTCACGATTTAATTGCGCACCTCTTTAGTCGCTAAGGTCATTCTTGTCTTTGCGGGTGTCGAATCAAACTGATTTTCCCTGGTGCAATTTCAATCAGTTCATCATGCTTCATTCCGAAGACTACGACCTCGTACGCAATCTGTCTCTTCCTCTCTGTCTCTGTCTCTAAAAGAGGGCCATTCGAGTCCGTTTACCAGACGGTGAAACTAATAGCTTCGGACGACTTTCGTTTGTCAATTTTGCATCGTTGCGGTGCTAATTCAAGACGGCTCGCATGTTGTTGTCACTTGCACTTCATGGACCTTTTCAACTATTTCTAAAACCTAGTCAACACAACGGGAGCCAAAACTATAGGATGCTGATGCGGCATTTCCAAGCATCGTTAAAAAAACTGGCAATATTCTTCTTTCCTCTTCGCAACAAGTTCAACCGCCAGTTTTTCGGTTGAATCAAGAAGGGAGCAACTCCAATGTGTTGAGGAATGCAATGATATATCTCGATCGCTGATTCGTTTTGAATCACTTTGTATGAGATATGATAAAATGCATGTAATTACAACTCGGTTATGATAAAAAGATTGCCCGGAAAAAAAACAAAAAAACAATTGAGTATTTGTGGGCAATTTTGACCGGAAAATACTAACATAGACACCCATCGTCCTACATAACACAACCTACACTAACATAAATTGTAGTCAACGACCCTATTGGGGCCGTTGGCGAGGCCCTTACAAGCCGCAAAGGCCTCACCCAGATCTACATGAGGACTACCTTGCTTGTGACCGTCAAGGCTACGCTACGAAGGCCCTTGCTAGAAATGTGTGAGGATCTTCACGGCTAGTAAGGGTTGCCGGCACAATGAAAAGAAAACAAAGAGAAAAGAAATTCAAAAAGTAAATGAAATTTTCAATTTTTTAAAAATAATTACAAAAAACTATTCACATTAGTGCTAATGCTACATAGGACAAATGGCGTCTAAATCAGTGATTTTTAATCAGAATTGACTAAAATGACTTAATTGGAAATTGTGAAAAGATATAGAATTAAATTGGCCAAATTAAAAAGTTTATGATTGGATTAATATAAATGTAATGGATTTAGGATTTTTTTTTTTTAATGATTTCTTCGTTCCTAACGAAGGGAGAGGAGATCTTGTATCTTCTGGGACTCTAACAAGACAGCAAATCTCGACACACACTAGGCAATTGACGTAGCGAAGAGATAAGCAAGTTGCAACCCACGTGTCACAAGTAGTTGCTAGGAACGTAATTAATTTTCTAGCTCTCCTCCACAAAGCACTAGGCATCCCTTCGTTGAGTAAACGTCACAACGGTGAAATTATTTATGTTATTTTAGTAAAGAAATGCATGATCAGGTATAACCCATCTCGTCTGCTCCATCAGGTAGCTAGAGTGTCCCAAGAGCGTTTGTATCTTACAAGGAAGACCTTACGTGGAAATATGTAAAACCATTTATTAGTTAATTGATTGAATCTTTCTTACAAGTTAAGACTTTAACCCTCGAGAACCTCCTCAAGGATTCATAAAACCCTTGTCGGCAGCTTGCCCTATTCGCATCCGAAATATTAGGGTTAGTCCTTTCATTTCCCAAAAGTATTCAGGATTTTATCTTCTTCCTAACCATATCTAGAGTTGCATTTGATATTCATATACAAAACCAGATAGGAACATATATATTTTGTTTGAAGTTTAGCTGTTTAGGTGCACACTTTGAAAATATAGGGTAATCTTGGATAAATATTGTGCAACCGCATGATTATCAATCACTTTACAGATGGTGTTGTGGTTCGAATCTCTTTAAGAATAAGCTGGGATAAGTGTAGTGCAACTATATTTAACAACTTCAATGACCATGCTCATATGAGTTTTTAATGTTATATTGAAATGCGATAGATCTTATTTGTCCGTTAGATTTCAATTGTTCATATTAGAGAATAATTACCTACACCCATATTATATTCAGTGTTTCTATGTAAAGAATAGCATAAACAAAAATCTGATGATTTCTCATCAATTCTATCTTAACTAATTACGTTTTCTATCTTACTCAATTTCAAACATTAGCAAACATTGTGGAGATAGAAAGCTACAAAGGGAAGGGAAAATAATTAACTACTTAACTCAAGGGGTTACAAAAAAAAAAAAAAAAAAAAACTCGAGGCGCAAATACGTAAAATTGTATAAAAGGTTTTATAAAATTATAATACATATCTATTGAATAAAAATTACACCTTATCAAGTAGTCAATAGGCGAGTCCCGACAATTGATGATCCGACAACAAAGCATATTAAAATTATTAGTTTTCCTTCTTTGCCGGTAAGGGAAATTATTATTAATCAATTGAAATCTAGTGGATAGTTGGGTTCTATCGCAATTCAATTAAATCTTAGAAAACTTACATGAGCATTTACTTCACCCTTTAAATATAATATATATATATATATATATATATATATGTATAAAGTTTTCCCATATTCCTTTTCCCGGGGGAACCCAACAAAAGTCAAAATCTCGCTGCCAAGTGCGACACGGCTGTTAGCAACCACAGCCCCCAACACGCGCCAGAGTCTCGAGCCTTTTTAACATATATTTTTATATGGGAAACAATTTCAAAAGAATTCCCTTTTTATTATTTATTATTTATCTTTGAATTCGGTGAGATAGAGAAAGAGAGCTTCAGTTGTGGCAGATGCGAGCGTACGGCGCCTGGACCGGCCTAGTCCAAAACAGACCAAAACAGCCCAACTTGTTAGTTTTAACAGTTGAGAATTCGAAAAAAAGGTTTTTTTTTTTTGTTAAAAAAAAGCTGAGCATAAGAAGTAACATTGGTCTTGAGTATGACCTAGATTGCTTTATCTGAATTCTGACAAGTGAAAATTCGAAGGTGTTCTCTTGACAAAGAGAAAAAACAGCTATCTTTAATTTGGAGGTGGGATAGCTCTTGACGGAGCTCCCAACCTCTTGATTTGTAGTGAGGTACAATTTTAATCGCTGTCGAAAATCTATAAACCATCGGCACTTGAAAATTTGAAAAAAGGACAAAAACAACTGAGTATAAAAAGTAAGATTGGTCCTGAGTATGACCTTAAACTACCATAAAAAGTCAAAGGTTTTTTTTTTTTTTTTGGGAGAGGAAGAAAAAATAGCCCTCCTTAATTGGAGGTTGAGGCGTACGGGTATAATCCTAATAGGCAGGACGACTCTTAATGGAGCTCTCGGGCTCTTGATTCATGGTGAGGTACAACTTAATCATTGCCTTGGGAGAGGACGAAAAAATAGCTCTCCTTGATTGGGGGTTGAGGCATGTAGGTATAATCCTGATAAGTAAGACGGCTCTCAAAGGAGCTCTCAAATTCCTGATTCGTGGTGAGGTACAACATTAATCACCGTCGAGAATCTAGAAACAACTACCACTTGAGAATTTGAAAAAAAAAATAGTTGAGCAAAGAAGTAAGATTGGTGAGGTACAATTTTAATCACTGTCGAAAATCTATAAACCATCGGCACTTGAAAATTTGAAAAAAAGACAAAAACAACTGAGTATAAAAAGTAAGATTGGTCCCAAGGATGACCTTAAACTATCATAAAAAGTTAAAGGTTTTTTTTTTTTTTTGGGAGATGAAGAAAAAATAGCCCTCCTTAATTGGAGGTTGAGGCGTGCGGGTATAATCCTGATAGGCAGGATGACTCTTAATGGAGCTCTCGGGCTCTTGATTCATGGTGAGGTACAACTTAATCATTGCCTTGGGAGAGGACGAAAAAACAGCTCTCCTTGATTGGGGGTTGAGGCATGTAGGTATAATCCTGATAAGTAAGACGGCTCTCAAAGGAGCTCTCAAATTCCTTATTTGTGGTGAGGTACAACATTAATCGTTGTCAAGAATCTAGAAACCACTAACACTTGAGAATTTGAAAAAAAAAATAATTGAGCAAAGAAGTAAGATTGGTTATGAGCATGATCTTAAATTGTTTCTTCTGAATTCTAAAACATAAAAATTTGATGGCATTTTCTTAGAAGGGGGAGAAAAAATAACTTTCTTTGATTGAGGGTTGAAACGTGCGAGTATAATTTTAATAGACAGGACGACTCTTAATGGAGTTCCCGGATTCTTGATTGGTGGTGAGGTACAACCTCAATCATGGTCGAGCATCTATAAACCATCGGCACTTAACAATGTTTAAAAAGGGGACAGCTGAACGGAAGAAGTAAGATCATGCAATAATTTGAAATAAACAATGATTGCTATTTATCTTTTTCGGCCAGTATACACTCACCAGATAATCAAATATATTCAGGGATCCAGCCGGAAAAGAAAAGGTGAGGGCGTACAGATGGCTTTGATTTCCACGAGGCACGAACATATGAAAAACGCACTCCTGCTGCTCCTGGCCTACTGCTGAGTCACCCTCTCCCTTCTCTCTCTCTCTCTCTCTCTCTCTCTACTCTGTCTTCTCAGAAATCGCTGTCTACGGTGGAGAAGAGGCTCAAGTTGAGCTCAACTAAAGAGAAGTTCCCTGCTTTACGAGTGAAGATTTTCCATCCTTTTTGTCCATACCCTTCTTTCTTCCCGTCCCGTCTTGTATCTCAGGTTCCTAGCGATGGCGGAAGTCATATATTTGTTAAACAAGGTGGGATTTTTTCCTCTCCCTGTTCTGTTTTTGTGTGGTAATGTATTCGCTTGTTTCTGCTTGCGCTGTTGAATGTGATCAGATTCTTCCTTTGCTGGACCGAAGGAGAGACGGGTGTTGCCTTTTTTTGGCCGAAGAGAGATGGGTGTTCTTAAAGAAGTCATCTTTTGCCCTGTGCTTTGCTGAAAATTTGTTGCTTTTTTTGGGGGGGGGGGTGTGCGCGAAAAAGCATTCATCTTTGGAAGCAGCTGATTCATTTTTGTTATCTTCATGTTTTTGAGCGGGGACGAGAAGAATAACTCAACTTGTGGTCAGAAATTTTGAATCTCGGATTATAGCGATCTTGCTGTGCTAATCAATTTATTGCCCTGTTACAGTTCTTGGGGCAGGTCGCTGATTTTGGGGCAAAATTTAAAACCCACTCCATCGATTCTTCTCGCCCTTCACTGCCTAATAGATTGCAGTAACTTCACATGCATTGATTTCCTCTAGTTAATTTCTCTGCATAGTTTTGTGGTGGCTGTTGCTAACACCAGATTGTGAGGAGATTATCATGTTTCTGTTTGATTAATGATCAATTTTTATACGACGGCATTTACTCTTCTTCTTTTTTTCTTTTAATGCTTGACAGGACACTTTGATTGTTAAACCTCCCAAGAAATCGCCTCTAGTATATAGGATGATAGTTTTGGCATTCTCAATGTTCTGTGGGTGTACATATGCTCAGTCTGTCTGAAGCAAATAAGCCGCCACACCAAGCCAAATCTCATGGACATCCAAATCACCGAGGAACCTAGAGAGCTTCATGGTGTGAAACAATCCAATAAACCTTCAATATATTATCCTAAACCCGAAACTTTTAGCAGGTAATGGATGACAAAACAAAACTAGGATTTCGTTTTTGATGGAATGATGATTCACTGGGTTTTGCCTGATTTTTGTTTTTAATTGATACCAGGGCTGAATGTGCAGATAATCCAGTTCGATATTTTGTTATCGTATCAACACAGAGATCGGGAAGTGGGTGGTTTGAGACACTCCTAAATAGCCATGCCAATGTGAGCTCTAATGGGGAGATTTTCTCGCTCTTAAATCGGAGGAAGAATGTTTCCTCGATTTTACAGACTCTTGACAAAGTTTACAACTTGGATTGGTTTAGCAGCGCTTCGAAGAATGAGTGCTCTGCTGCAGTTGGCTTCAAGTGGATGCTTAATCAGGTAAATATCAGGACATCATTTGCAAATTTATACAATTGGATTCAAATTTTCGATCTAAACAGGTCAATTAAACTTCTATAGGGTTATGTGTCACTGAAAATTGAGTATATGAAGAAGCAAGAGATGGAGTATTGTGTTATTACATGATCAAAGAGCACCCCTTAGTCCTTAAGAGTGTTGAACTCTATAAGGTGAATACTTTAGCAAAGACACGATGAATCGGTGACAAGAGTATTTGATATGTGCAGTTCTGCTGAAACCTCTAATGCTACTTATAGCAAATGCATGAAAGGTGATGCAACCTTGAAAATTGCAGAATTTTCTGGAAACCCTAGGATTTACATGTCAAAGGAGACTTTTTGTTCAAGAACTTCCTGGTGTAGAAGCTGTGTACCACTTTGGCCAACCAAAAAAAGGAGTAATAAGGTTGTGCATGCATCAAATCATTATCTAGATTAATAGTTGTAAAAGGATATCCTTTTATTCAAATTGTATGGTGCAGATAAGCCTCAGAAAAAAAATTTGTGAATGCATATTACCTAAGCTCAAGACAGTATTGGGCAAGTATATATTTTCTTATTTGGAAACTATCGATGCAGCACAACTTGGCTTCTTGTCATATTGTTGGATGATAATTCAAGAAAATTGAGCATTTCTTGCATCCAATTCATGCAGGGAGTGATGGATCATCATGTAGAAATTGTGCAGTACTTCACCCGTAGACGTGTTTCTGTAATTTTCCTCTTCCGCAGAAATCTTCTGCGCCACATGGTTTCAGTGCTAGCAAATTCCTATGACCGATATGCTAAACTGTTGAATGGAACCCACAAGTCCCACGTGCATTCTCCTCAAGAGGTCTCTCTCTCTCTCTCTCTCTCTCCCCCTCTCCTGCACATGCCAGCCCTAACTCATCTTCACATACTGATACGTGATATGTTAACATATTCCCCTGATACTGACTGCAGGCTGCGATACTCTCAGGATATAAGCCTATGATCAATTCCTCATCGTTGATCAATGATTTCAAGGAGATGGAGAAGAAAGTTTCAAAGGTTTTGACATACTACAATACCACAAGGCACATTGTGCTCTACTACGAGGATCTCATGAAGAATTGGACTGTAAGTGCCTCGGACCATGACATCTAGCAAGCACCTTAATTTGAACTGACCACTTACACAGCACAGTATTTATGCTGCCACATCCTTCATATATAACTCAAAATCTGTAACTTTCTACTCTAAATCCAGTTTATTATGATGAGCTGAAGTGATTTATTAATTGGGTGCGATCATGTCTCATTTTAGAGCTGCTGTTGCTAATTCACTTTTATAATCACCAGTTTATCTCCTTCATTAGATTGATATTCATTTTCTGCTCTTGTGCAGAAGGTAAAAGAAGTACAAGAGTTCCTCAGCCTGCCGACGATGGATTTGACAAGCCGCCAGATCAAGATACATAGTGGGCTGTTGTCCGGACCATATCAAGAATTGGGATGAAGTCTTGAAGACCCTTAATGGGACAAGTTATGAGCGCTTCATTGATGCCGACTTTTGAACCCTGCTTCATTGGCAGCATTTAGGAATTATGTAATAGCAAGTTCAAGTTAGTCATCTTATTGGGTGCAGAAGCTAACGGCTTGAGCCACGAGAATCGTGCTCTCTCACACTGCCCCTTTTTGGGCTTTGGTTTTGTTTCTTCCTCCGCATTCAACACATAGTTGAATCTTACAGTGATTCTGTTCCTTGTTCAGTTTTAAAAGGTTGTCATTCTTGATTTTTTACCCAGTAGATCTGTTGCACCTGCTAATTAAGAGTAGCCTTTTCAGTTTTTGCCATTCCCGAGACTCGAATCACCAACCCAGATTGCCGCAGGACTGCAGGTGACTTAATCAAAGAGCAATTGCTAGCTATGATTAACAAGAAGGCCCTTTGATTGTCTTTTATAACGGGTTTGATTTCTCGGCACTTTTATTGCCACTGTCTTTGGGATATGATATGTACTAAAAGTTGTGTGTTCTGTCAATAGAAGAGGTACGGTACGTGCCATTCTCGTTTCTCCTCCATTTTCGTGTGTCTTTCGCTCGGGTAGATGGTTTATCCACCAAGGTTTACGGAACATAGGAGTTGGAGGGGTACAAGTGGATAATAAGACAGAAGATTCAGAATGTTTGACGGAATTTGCAAACGATACGGCGTGATTTACTTGTCCTGATCTTTTATAATGGTGTGTTTTATGTGAACCCCACGAAATCTGATCTGTTGTTGATTATGTTCGGTCGGACGAAAGATTTTCGTTACGAATGTCATTCGTTCATCTCGTCCTTGAAACTTTTTCTGGTCCAGCAATAAAGCTCTAGCTTGGCCAGCAGTCATCGCCGACCTAGTTGATGTGACGTGTAAGGCAAATTATGTTTTGCCCCATGAGATTTTAACACCAAATACAAATGCCCCACCATCCCTTTTTAAATTGCCCCCTTGACTCTTGTGTTCTCTGTCATATGATGTCTGAACTCTACATATCGTTTGCCATATCCTCCTCTTGTGTCGACTTCGGCGTGCGTATCTCACGTGACTAATTCCCTTATTTTATGAAGGGCAAATCCGTCCGGCGAGTATGGGCTAATTACATTTTACTTGAGGTAAGTTGACCTTTTTTTTTTTTTTGGTCGCAAAGGTAAGTTGACCTTTGATTTTTTAGTATTTTTTGAAATTCTGGCAGCGATTCTCTGGATATGTTGAAATAGGTTTTAATGCTTACAAGTTAGAAGGCCCACAGTTTGATCCTTTTTTCAAGTGTGGCCCAACCCTTAAATAACCATAGAATTTTGTTTTGTGTATCTCCATATTTGGCCCAAACTTTTAAAATTAGCGCCTAATTAACTATGCTTCTTATGTCATTTATAACTGACCTCTTGAAGTTTACAGTGTAAGAAAAGCTACGAAAGCAAAATAGAAAAGCATAAAAAAACTTATCATATCAAATGTTGCATCAGCATTTTTTGACTCTTTCAAATGGTATATTAACCAAAGCAAAAGCATTAGCAATTTGCATAAACATGTGACATTCGTATTTAGGTTTTTTTTTGTAAATTGATGTAAGCACCAAAGCATCATATAACTATGGCATTCCTATCCAGCTTTGCATTGTTTCAAACCCATGTTTCATCGAAAAGGAAGGGGGCGGTTGTTTGAAGGATGTTTTATCCTATCCATGTCGTTTCAAACGTGATTTAATCACATTAATCCGCGGAAGAGATAATGACCAAAACTGATCGAGCTTTGAAGTGGTTCTTAAATCCAATCAAACTCTTAACCAATAAACCTTGATCTTCATTCAAACTCGATCTAATGTTGCCCCTCTTGGCCAACTAAGAAAGAGGAGGGATGTGCAGAAAATTTTCAAGGAAACGACGAAGCTCTTTTCCTTGGAAGCAGAAAAATTCCGGCGTGCAGTTTCACGAAAACGACAAGTGTGCATTTGTTAACCATCGGATCATGCTCAAAATTTGTGGCGAGTACGTAAGACATTGTTTTTGAGTTTGTCCGGTGGGATTGATGAGAAATACGTGGAAGTATGTCTTTGACATATGCTGGATCAAGACAAGGGAGCTCAATGCGCAGCCTCGCGAAAACGGTAAGAATATGTTTGTTCTTGATCGGAATGCATTGATATTTTGAAGAGATCTCCACGCCACATAATTCTGCAATCCCATCAAAGGAATCGAGCACCAAAGATTTAGATACTTGGGATTCGACCAAGAGCTAGCAATTCTCACCAAAGCCAATCCTTGGTTGTGATTTATACTAGGGGTGAGCGCGATTCTTAAATAGAACCGAGAATCGGAGAACCGGACCGATAGATCTGATTCAGTTCTCAGTTCTGGAAAGGGAGGTTCTGGATTTTTAGGAGCTGTTGGTTTCCAGTTCAGTTCCCGGTTCTATGAGAACCGAAACCAGGAACCAGGAACCGGGATTCCTAAAACATAAAACCCTAAAAATAAAAATAGAATCCTCTGCTTTTGCATTCCCGTTGCTTTGCACATCTCGTTAGGTCCTCATTTTTCTCTCTCTACGGATTGCGGCAATTGTTCTTCTTCCTTTTCCCCGTCGGCGAGTTCGGGCGATCGCGACTTGGGACTCTGTTGCCGCAAGTCCTTCTCCGGATCTTCAGTGCTGCAAACGCGTCTCGTCCGTGAGTTCCAAATAGTCTCATCTACTTCGGAACTGCTTGGCTTTCTTTTTGCTTCTTCTTTTTTTGTTTTGGTGAAACTCGCGAACGTCAATGATCTTCTTCGTGTGTTGATTTGGTAATATTGTTTTTTTTTTTTTCTTTTTATTTTCTGTCTTGTCTAATTCGGTGTACAGTTTGTGGATACTGGATATGATTGTTCTTGTTGTTGCCACATCGAAAAAGTGTAGAGCATTGCTTGGCTTGTTTTCTTGGCGTATTTAACTTGGGGAATGTTGTTGAGAGAACTCAAAAGAGGGGCTGAGGTGAGGCTAGAGGTTGTGCGCTCAGAAAAAAATGGGTGGCTCTTTTGTGGAATATATGATGGATTTAATGGGCGTGATGCTGCCGATTTCTTAGCTGGGACACTTTATGACAGATTTTCTTCTTCTCTGCATAAGCCTGGAGTGGCGGACGATGAACCTACATAGGTCATTGGAAAGTAGTTCACTGCATCAACTTTCTGAAAGTACTTCATTAGAGCATGGCAATATCTATAATGACATTTTCTTGCCAAGCAGCAGCCAAATCCATTTCCTCTATCGATAATTTTGTTCATTTTGTATTCTTTTTGGTGAATGGCAAACTTATTCAGTATTTTTGTGTTTATTTTTATTTTGTTTAACTAAATATGAAAAGAAGAAAAAAAGAATCTATTAGAACTTATAATCAACCCTAGAACCTGTGACAGAGTAGGTTCCAAGTTCTAGATTTCGACAGGTAGATTTCAAGCTCCAAAAAGGGAAAATATCATAAATGGTCCTTAAACTTTTACTTAATGTGCAATCTCATCCCTGAGCTTTCAATTTGCTCAATTTGATCCATGAACTATACACAAATATTCAATTTAGTCCTTCCGTTCAAACCGTTAAGTGATGACTGTTTTTTTTTTCTTCTCTCTTCCCTCCGTCGGCCATGGCGGAGGGAAGGGCGACCGGGCCTGGCTAGGTCGCCCCGCCAACGTTGGGCGAGGGTGGCCCTCGGCTAGGTCGAGTCGACGCCGGCGAGGGTAGCCCTTGCCAGATTTGGCGAGGGAGGCCCTCGCCCGACGCCGACAAGGGCCGCCCTTGCCTGTGTCCAGCGAGGATGGCCCTCCCTTGCGTCCGGTGAGGACGGCCCTAGCCAGCCCAGGTGAGGGCTACTCTCGCCGAACGCTGGCTTCCCTCCGCTGGCCATGGCAAAGCCAACGGAGGGAAGAGAGAATGAGAAGAAAAAAAAGAAAAAAGAAAAAGAAAAAGACCAAATTGCCTAACTCTGTTAACTTTAACTAACGGAATGACGAAATTGGTCAATTTTCAAATAATCAGGGATTAAATCATACATTTATTAATAGTTTATGGACCAAATTGAGCAAATCAAAAGCTCAGGGACAAAATTGCACATTAAGTAGAAGTTCATGGACCATTTGTGACATTTTCCCTTCCAAAAAATGAGAACCCTATACCCAAGGGGAGATTTTGGGTTCCAAGTGGAACCTCTAAAAAAACTGGAACTGCTCACTCCCTATTCATGCCAACTCCAATGATCAGTCTTTTGAAATGCCCAACTATTGTTGTGATCTCCTCAGAGTCATTGCCTTTACTGTTGTTCCCTCACTGCTCTATAGCCGCCTGCCCTCCGCCTGTTGTGTCGTCGAACTTTGCTCGTCGATTGTCGTTGAAGCATAGTCCAATTTAAGTAATTTCTTAAACTAAATTCAATTTCAATATTTGATCACTTAATTTGGATGATGTTATTATAATTGATTTCATATGAGATTATAAGCATCGCCCAAATAGGATTTTTTTTTTAGGTCCTGCATATATATATGATAATTGGGGTTTCGATCTTTAAGACGTAAGATCAAATCCCCAATTACCTTAATTTCCTATTTTGGATATGGTTAATATCTAATTATGTGGGTTTATATTTTTCATATCATTAATTTAGTAAACATTCTTTTTCTAAAAATACAAAAAAAAAAAAAAATGCATTGCATTTAGGATTGATTGCATTCATATTAATTTTCTAATTTAAAATTGCATATCTAGGAAGCATGTTGTAATTACCAAATTTACAATAGGATTTAATATAAATGATTTCTTAGTTAAAATTAGGTAATCGCAAATTTTAGGTAATTTCCTATTTTAGTTTAAAAAAAAATCATAAAACACAAAATGCACATATCATATAGAATTAGTGGCATCATTGCCACATCATTGCATTGCCATGCCATCGTTGTCATGTCATCATATCAATGTCATCTAGTGATTTAATGTTTAGGCTCATATAAATTAGATTGTGTTTCATGTTAGATTAGTTCATAATTTTTGTTTGTCATTAAAATTAGGTAATCTATGTCACATGTCATTAGGCTAATATAATTCATGCATGTTTAATTAGAATTCATGTAATCATAGAATTTAGATTAAAATGGCACCCACAAGAAGAAAAGCCCAAAAAAAAAAAAAAATTATCATTGCATTTAAAAATCATGTTTAGGGTTATGCATTAAAACCAAGATTGTTAACAAAATATTTTTGAAAATAAGGAGAAAAATACTGAAATGGTGAGATTTATCTAGTATAACCAAGTTTCTGTATCCACAAATGATTAGTGATAACTCCTAAATGAAATAATTTGCATGTTAAAATAACTAAATCAAAACCCTAAAGTTGCAATTGGTATGAGCTTGAAAAGAGTGCGCTAAGTCTCTGGCTTAGTAATCCATTGACTTTCCTTTTGGTACTTCAACTCAAAAAAGGTCGCAATAGTACATGATAGGTTCGGGATGTTACATTGCTTATGTTGCAGCAACAACTTGTCAAATTTGTTCACCCTTATAAATTTTGATGTATCTCCAATTTAATCCATGTTCATTATGTGAGATGAAAATGTAAAATGTTTTTCTCAATTTTTTTTATTAATTATATCTACCTCTATCTATATATTTGGGTCGAAGGTGTTATTTTACTTTTTTCTTTACAAAATTACCCTAACACTAAATAACGAAAAGACAACAAAGTACATAATTAACATATCTCCCCTGACTCCCGCTTCGCCCACTCCCTTATATAACTTCTCATTTTCTTTCCTTGATATAATTATTCGATTGCACGTGCTCGATCACTAATCACTAATATCAAGGGAGATATCAACCATTTATGTCTCTTGCTCTTAATTCATTATTTGTGTTTTATTCGATTTTTCATTAAGCCTTGATAATCACCACCCAACACTTCCTAATTCAATAAATGAGTGAAAGTTGTTACTTATATTGTAACTACTATCACGTCATGAACGCAAGCGCATACACGCATGTAGAGCGAACTGGTGCCGGTACAAATTTAAAAGATAGGTCGAAATGTCTGTGTCTTAGTGTAAGGGCTGGGAAGCGCATGAGAAAATACATTCGATGTTAAGGCCTAATCTCATGGCCAATGCACCAAGCCGATGTTCATTAATTGAGTAGAGTTTCATGAAATGGACACCCATTTCACCCAACATATTCTTAAACATGCAGACAAGCCTCCTCTTTTCCCTAATCTGAGTGTGCAATTCTGTAGGCGAGAGGCCAACACAGTAGCCGACTGGGCCGCAAAGGCCCAGCGATTACATAACTCGGCCCATCATTGGAACATAAACTGAGCAGCGTCTGGTTTAAGTTTCCGACTTAATGAATACAATATCTTCGACGAAAAAAAAAAAAAAAAAAAAAAAAGATATCTTTATTTAGACGTTCAAACAAATAAGGGTCATATTTTAATTTATTTCTGACTAGCGAAACTCCCTTTAACGAATGTTCTAATTGATTGGTTACAAACACATCATCAATATTTAGGGAAAATTATCAAAAAATTTCTTCAACCTATTACATTTTTGCCAATTTAGTTTTAATTTTTTTTTAATTATATCAATAAAATCTTAAACTTTTTAATAATTTGCCTATTGTGTCCATCCAATCAATTTTGACTGGAAAGTGATGACATGGACTTCGGTTGGTGTTGACATGAACATTTAGTAATATTTTAGAAATTTTTTGCATGTTGTTTATAGTTTTTTCTTATTATCTTTTTTTTTTTAACATTTTTTTTTTAGGTTTTGGATTGAGGGTTGGCGACTCTTGCCCAAAGCAGGAGAGAGCTGTGACACTTAACCAGCCATAGGTGAGGGCTTGGTGGCCCTTACTAGCCAAAGCTAGGGCACACAAGCCCATGCCTAAACCTAGCGAGGGTTGCCAAGCCCTCGCCTGGCCTAAATTCTAGTGAGGGTGCCGCGCCCTTGCCTAAAGTTTGAGAGGGTTGTGAGTCTGACCCTGACTCCAAAAATCACAAAGAAGTAAAGAAAATGAAAAAAAAAAAAAAAAAAATTAAAAAAAATTAGTATAATATTATTAAAAATTTCAACATTAGTGTTGGTTGTGCACAATTGGTGTCAATGTTAGCAATTTCTAGTCAAAATTGGTCAATTGGATTTGGTAAAATGTGAAAATATCTAAGATTCAAGTGGACAATGATAATGTTGATGACTAAATTGATAAAAGTACAATAAATTTCGAACTTTTTTTAATAATTTTTCCTCAATATTTTTCTTTAGCTTTGGATGTGAGTGATGTCCATATTTATACTACACAAATTAAAAGTCATGTTTGAGGGAGTTTCCTTTACTCCTGATTGAAGTATACTCTAAACCACAGTTCAAAAAATATACCCTTCAAGTTCTTATTTCAGGATCATACCTCAGGATATTAATAAACATGCATTTGTGTGATTTATCATGGCATTAGGCTCGAGTCAATGTATCCCCTGCAGAATCCCAATTTCAGATGAAAAAGGAGGGCAAGAATAAGAGCACAGAAGAGAAAAAAAAATACAAAGTTTCTTGTACACGTGGCATTATTATACTATAGAGTTGAATCAGATGGATCACATGTAAATTTGTATACATGATACGACTGTCTTCCCTCACTACTAGGGTAGGTCTATTATTTCTTTTGATTTCTTAACTCTAGTACAGTGTGAGTTTCAACAAACACAAATTAGGACAGTATTTCTCCATAATATATTAAATATTAAAAAAAAGTCATTTTCCAAAAAAGTATGAGATGTAATAAACCCAATAATGATTACTTATTCTATCTTATCCAGAAATTTGAATGATTAAATGTAGCTTACAAATGGAAAAAATATTTAAGAAACCTTTGCAAGAGTCCATATGCGCATAAGCATAGTTTGTGGACGATATTATTGGGCCATGCTTCCATTCAAATTAGAGTGATTACTCTCAAGAGTAAGCATGGATTCATAATAGAATAAAAAACTGGAGAATCAAACCAATAGGAATCGGTTTGCTTCCAGGTTGTAGGGAGAGATGGTTTGGTTCTTGATTCCACTTTTCTAGAAACCGCCGGTTCTCGATTCCCATAGAAACCAAACCAAAATCGCAACCAGGATCGGGATCTAGGAACTAAATTGGATTGGGAACCTAAAGTAAAATCCCTAATTTTGCTCCCAAATTGAAATAAAAAGTAATGTGTATATATATATAAAATGAGTGAATTTTTTATTTAGTCTCTCTATTTTTTTTATATGGATTGTCTTAATGAGGAGATTATCATCAACTAATAAAGTTTACCAATTGAAGTAGAATGAATATATGTGGTGAGGCTTTCTAATAATTATTTAAGTTTATTTCATGGTAATTTTATTTAAAACTATTATTCAATGATTAACTAAATCCCTAATTTTTCTCCTGAATCGAAACCAAAAGTAATGTTTGTCTATTTATATACATCTAATGAGTGAATTTTTATTTAATATCTTTATTTATTTATTTTTATATAGGGATTGTCTTAATGAGGAGATTATCATCAACAGATAAAGTTTACCAATTGAAGCATAACGAATATATGTGGTGAGGCTTTCTAATAATTATTTAAGTTTAGGTAATGGTAATTTTATTTAAAATTATTGTTAAGTTACTAAGTATGATTGTTGTTTTTTTTAGGTGGTTAGAATTTGAAAAAAAAATTCATGGATGATTAAGGACCAAAGTTCTATAATTTATGTTTTATGTTACGTGTTTTTTTTTTTATTATTTATTTCGTTTTACGTGTTTATCTTTTATAAATTGTTGCTTTTAACAAATGAGAAACCTTCATTTTTGTTGTTGTGTTCACTTTTGTTTTACTTAACTAAAAATTAACCAAATACACACATACACACACATGTTAGACTCTAGAACCGATCCTAGAAGGTAAAATTGAGGAACTTTATCAACGGATAAATTTTAGATTCGAGGTTTAACCTCTAAGGAATTTGGAACTGCTTGCCCCTAATTCCTCTAACCAGTCCTATGTTTGGTGGATTACGTGCATGATCTCATAATGAAGTGATACAAGTGGAAAATAAGAAGGATGAGAACGGATGATGGAATATGCGGAGAGTAGGGCGCGAATTACTTGTCTTGATTTATTATGATGGTGAGTTTAATGTGAACTCCTCGAAATTCGATTGTTTTTTTATTGTATCCAAATAGAGCAATGACGCTTGTTGTCAACGCTATCCGTTCGTCCAAAAAAAAAAAAAATAACGCTATCCGTTCGTCCACTCAAACGTGGAATTGGAATGAAACGAAGAATAGAGCAATGACGCTTGATTTATCAACGGTGAGTTTCCGTTCGTCGAAATTCGATTGTTTTTTATTGTGTCCAAAAGAGCAATGACGCTTGTCGTCAACGGTTCGTCCACTCAAACGTGGAATTGGAATGAAACGAAGAAGACAGCTTGGAGTCCATATTAAAAAGTAAAGGTGCCCTTTTGGGGAGGGGGACCAGACCTATCAGCGTCTGCACCTTTCTGGAATGGGATTGCTCAAAACCGGATTGAAATTGAATAAAATCGCAAACGAAAAGCAAAAGATTCGCATGATCGTCAATTTCGAGAACGCCAAGATGAGACTGGAACAAGTTGCTACGTCTTTCGGCTTTACTTTATCATTTCCACTACGAATTCAGAAAACATTAATGACGGAATTAGCAGAAAATCCTGATTGAACTGAACCATTTTTGGGATATGATAGTTAAAGTGAGCAACTTAATTAGTCGCGACTGGAACTAAATATGAGAGAGAAAAGGATCACAAGTGACGTAATCATGAAAGTATAAAGATCCACAATAAATTTTACAAGTAGTTCGTCATGATTTTAAAAGGAAAAGGATTAAAAGAAAAGTCAAATCTATCCAAATTTTGAGGTCGACTTTAACTTTTAGTCAGAGAGAGAGAGAGATAGAAATGGAATGAAACAAGAAGACGGCTTGGAGTTCTGTTGGGTTTCATGAATCATGTATAAGTAAAATTTTACAAAAGTATGCAGCGGAAATAAAGATGATATATATTTTACATGATTCTCCGAAGATGTTCGTGCGTTTTAATCAAAAATCTGAATGTAAAAGAGAGTTAAACGAATTACCTCTCGAAGCGTGCTTTATACAAATTAGTTCGGATGTTTTACAGTTCGAGCCCCACAAACGTTGGACCTCTAGTTCAGACATACCAACAATGGACGTCGACCGGAAGAGAGAACTTTCGGATAATCACCACTATGATCATGCTAGCAATCCCACAAGAACACACGCACACGTTTTTCTCTATTTTCAGCAGCCCTTTCTTCTGTCCTCTAAAAATAGAATTTAAATAAAAATTATATAACCACTCATGCACAACTATCCCATCGTATTCCTAATGTATTATAGTCATGACCCGAACGAGAGAACACTCTTCTTTCCCATGTCTCTCGAAGAACACAAGAACACGCACAAACCACAATAACACACGCACACGTTTTTCTCTATTTTCAGCGGCCCTTTCTTCTGTCCTCTAAAAACAGAATTTAAATAAAAATTATATAACCACTCATGCACAACCATCGTGCATGAGCGGTTGCTCGGTCGTGCATGAGCAAGGTCAGCAATTGCTGACCATTGCTGACCATTCATGCACGATGCACCCTCTTTATTTATTTATTTATTATTATTTTTTTTTTTTTAATTAAAAGAAACGCACATTGATTAATTAAATAAAATAATTAATCAATCCATTTATAAAGAGGACATAATCTTTGTGTGTGCAATTAGGGTACATTAACATGTATTCACTTTGGGCATGTGTGTGCATCATATGCAAGTAGGCTTGTGACTATAATACAAATTGTTCAAATCGACTCAATTCGATTGTAATAATTGCAAACACATTTGCAATAATATTTCTCTCTTGTTCCATATTATCCTAATTATTTATGATGTGTGACATCCCTAGATTCATCACTAAGCTGGTAGCAAGACTGTACTAACACATTAATACTCCCAAAAGAATTAATTGTCTTGATTAATCTTTGGGTCATACAAGCCATGATTGACATCTAGCAATATGTCATGGCTACCCAGATAGTGTGAATATTTTAAGAACATAATGAACCTGTCAATTTTGGCTACAGTGTAATTCAATCCCTCTATTCTACTATGTCCCGATCAAAGAAAGACCATGTAATATTTGTCAAGTCACCAATTCGATCTTATGCACAAATCTAATTGACATGCATTTTATTCGAGACAAACAATTTATTCTCGTTACAACCCCGGCCGAGGATTTCAATGCAGTGTCACATTAGATCGCATATGACATCATTATTATACCTTGCATTTAACAAGGAGACAAATTCCATATTACACACACGTGCAACTTCGTATATGAACAAACTATGACTATAAGGTATAAAGACGGATCAAAGACCCGGCATTACATGCACCCATGAACCATAATTGTTCGACACACAAGTTAACACTGTACCTCAGGTCTAAGTTTAATTTACACAAGACCAAAGCATGAACAATTAGACATTGATCACGCTAAAAGCTTCCATGTCGTTAATCGTTCCATATGCGTCACGTTCAGTGAACTTGTCTAATACAAACACTTGTGTTCTACCACCCACTGCGGTGGCGCAGTTGGCTTGCGCTCAATCCCTCTCACGAAAGGGAGGGGAGAAGTGCCAAAAAGTCCTAAACCTTTTGCCTTTGTGCCAAATTAGTCCTAAACCTTTTTTTGGTGCCGATTCAGTCCTAAACCTTTTTATGTTGTGCCAATTCAGTCTTAAACCTTTTTATGTTGTGCCAATTCAGTCCTTTCCGGCCAATTTTGGCCGGTTTTTGCGACTGGACGCCGGCGGCCGGACGTGGACAACTTTTAATAATATTTTAATATATTTTTTTATTATTTTTATTATTATTATTATTTTTTTTGTCTTTTTCCTCCGGCCGGTCACCGAGGTCCGGCGACCGCCGAGCCGAAGGCCGGCGAGGGCGAGGCCGACCTCGCCGGCCACCTCGCGGGCAAGGCCGACCTCGCCGGCCATGGGCGAGGGCCTCGCTCGCCCATGGCCGGCAAGGGCCTCGCTCGCCCATGGCCGGCGAGGGCAAGCCTCGCCCATGGCCGGATCTCGGCGAGGTCGAGCCTCGCCGGGGGAGCCTCGCACATGGCCGGCGAGGCTTGACCTCGCCGGATCCGGCGAGGGCAAGCCTCGCCCATGGCCGGATCGCGCGAGGTCGAGCCTCGCCGGCCATGGGCGAGGCTCCCCCTCGCGATCGCCCATGGCGGGCGAGGCTCGACCTCGCCGAGATCCGGCCATGGGCGAGGCTTGCCCTCGCCGGATCCGGCGAGGCGAGCCTCGCCGGCCATGGGCGAGGCTCCCCCTCGCCCGATCCGGGACGAGGCGAGCCTCGCCGCCATGGGCGAGCGAGGCCCTCGCCCATGGCCGGCGAGGTCGGCCTTGTCCGCGAGGTGGCCGGCGAGGTCGGCCTCGCCCTCGCCGGCCTTCGGCTCACGGCCGGTCGCCGGACCTCGGTGACCGGCCGGAGGAAAAAGACAAAAAAAATAAAAATAAAAAGTAAAAATAAAATAAAATAAAATAAAATATTAAAATATTATTAAAAGTTGTCCACGTCAAGCACCGATCAGGCCACATCAGCCGACCGGCGTCCAGTAAGCAAAATCCGGCAAAATTGGCCGGAAAGGACTGAATCGACACCATATAAAAAGGTTTAGGACTGAATCGGCACCAAAAAAAGGTTTAGGACTAATTCAGCACAAAGGCAAAAGGTTTAGGACTTTTGGCACTTCCCCGAAAGGAGCGAGTTCAAATCCCGGCGGCGTTACTTGATGACTTAACTACCGGCGTGAGTGTGGTGGCCAGCTTGCGCGCCCCAAGTTCTTCCCGCCGCTGTCGGCTTACGGGGTTTCCGAGTTATCAAAAAAAAAAAAAAAAAAAAACACTTGTGTTCTTAACTCAAGCATCACAATACCCAATGACTTGTGACTTATCATTCCCTTAAGTATCCAATACTTAATGGTGAATTTATGAACACACCGGTCTCAACAGAATTATTAATATCTACTCAATAATTTATCGAGCGGGAACGATTTAAAGATTCAGTCTAACTATGAACTCGTTACATATATTCTTGACGTCTCAAAAATAGGTTTAGTTGCAACTGATCTTATCTTATGGAATCATTCATAAATATAAAATAATTGGACATATGAATGAATGGGTCATTGCTATTAATTAAATAATAATAATGATTGTACAACTGAAATCCCTAATATGTAACTATTACATAGTAGCTTTAGGGCATATATCCAACATATATTAAATAGATAAAAGTGCCCATTGGGGAGGGGAAGAGCCAAGACTTCGCCTCCTCCTCGCCCTCCTCCCGCCATCACCATGCGCTGCAACACTCGCCATTGAGGAAATCAGGAACGGAGCCCATCGTGATGAGCTCGGCAGCAGCAGCAGCCGCATCGAAGAAGGGACCCTCACGTGGCAGCCGGTGATGGGTTGGCAGAGTGCACATCTGCATCGCACGTGGTGCACAGGGCGGCGGCCGTCGTGGAAGCCATGGCCGTTGGAGCTTCAGGGGTGGGGCTAAGGATACGAGAAAAAGCAATAAAAAAGATGAAGTAAAAGGAAGAGCGAGAAAGAGAGGAGAGGAGGTGAAAGTAACGGAGAGAGAGGAGAGAGGAGAGAGGAAAGTTAATGTAAGGTGGGCTCGAGATGACAGGTATGGCCTGAACTTTGAATTTGCGGAGTTGACCTTGCTTGTGTCACTAATATTTTCTTGCCTGACCAGATGCTAATGCCTTTTGCCTCTCCCGAAGCCCGCCTTTGAAAAATTAAAAAGGCATCCTTTCCCAAGTGTCATTAATTCCACCGAGCACTGATTTGCCTAACTAAACGCCACCCACGATTGACAATGAACGTTTACGTGTGCACGTTGAAAACTTTATCGTTTGAACATGGCACATGCATAGCAAATTGTTCCAACTACTAATTGAAAGAAAGGCCGAAGTGTCTGCATCTTAATATATAGGCAGGGTAGCACCTGATAAAAGACATTAGATGTCACAAAGTCAAAAGGAAGAAGAATTGGAAGGAAAATTGTATTCTGTATTTTACGAATGAGTATGCCAGCAAGTCCCGCAAGTGGTGTCAGTTTAGGGCTTTACAAGTATGTACTCCTATTTGTCATACAATAAATGTAAAATTGGGAAAGAATAAATGATGACATATGAAATCAGAATCTAATCTTGAATTGATTCATGGAACGATATCATAGATCAATTACGGTTCTAATTATGATGTCAAATGATTTTTGAATGTCTCCGCATATCCGCATGTCTCCAACATTCTAGATTTGGGCCTTATCTAATGGCCAATCTAATTCCACGTTTGAGTGTGCTTGGCGACGGCGTAGAAAGTTAGGGAAAGAGGGTTGGCATGGACTCAGCTGTGCATAAGGCATACTTGTAGAGAAAGAGAGAGAGTAACCTCCCTGGCGGTGTCCAATCGCCAACCATTTAAACAAAAGCTGCACAATATGCTTTGAACTCATAAACATTATGCCGACGTGGTTTTATTTCCACCACCCCATCATTCAACTGGAGTAGTTCGTAGCGGACAAAACTATCTGACCTTGGATTTGCAAATGGTCGGCTTTTTCCTTCATAAATATTGATGCTGATACTTCAACATTGAGATCCAACGGATCCCAGAATTGATAATAAGATTGTTCGGTACCCCTATAGAAGAAAAGTCATAATTACTGCATTATCTTTAAGGAATCTTATTCATATTTCTAGATGAAGTGATTGTTTCTAGAGATATGATGAGATATGATAAGGTAATGTGAGATATAATAATTATTTTGTTAGTTTCTAGATCTCATATGAAAGACTAGCTATTTTTATGAAGAATATAGTGAAGGTTATGTAACAAACCTATAAATAAGAGAGTCTTGTAATTGTTTTTTTGTTAAGGTGAAATAAATTTACAAGCATATCTATCTTCTTCTCTTCTTTGTTTGAATTGTGAGCATTTCACCTTCGAATTACTTCCATTAATAAATACCCCTAGTCAGCTGCTCTCGACGTTTAGTCCATTGCTCTCCCTCTCTTTGGGTTATCTCTCTTTCTCTCGCCCCATGGCCCAAAACAAGTTTCTTTTATCCTTCTTCTTTCTTTTTGTAGCCTCCTCTGCAAATCTCAACACCCCTCATGCTAGGTTGTTGGTGACTTCCACTTTACCATCGCTGCTGCCGCTTTCGCCGCCTCCACCGCTGCAATCGCCATTGCCGTCGACGCTGCTGCCATCTTCCGGTGGTGGGGGGGACTTCACGCCCAAACTTCCTGGGCATAGCCCTGGCATTGGACATTAGCTTCCAAATTAGGGCTTTAGCACTGATGTTGTGTTCAACTGCGTATGTTCTTCATTTTCGTCATACATGTATCGCCATTCTATCTTTGATTAGGGTTAAGAGTATAAGCTGTTCATTGCAAATCCAACCACAAATTTCTATAAAACGTTGATTATCACAAACAAAGCGTAAGGAATACAAAAGGAAATCAGTATGATTTATGATGGGCTATGTTTGGGTAGCCCCTCCACCGTTAAATTCTTTCGTAAGGAAAAGAAGAGCTCTTGTTTGGTGTTTTGTAAAGAGGGTCAATGGCATACGGTTTATGTTTATGTTTTTTTTGTTGTTCTTATCTTATCATTAGAATAGTAAGTGTGTGGGATGTTTGTCTTCGTCATAAATGTAATGTAGGTATTGTGCTATTATATAAGAATGTAATGGTGAGTGTAGTATATTGATCAAAGCTACAAGAAAGCATACTAAGAACAATTTCTTCCTGCAACTTGTGCACTCGGTTGTAAATTTCCAAAGTCGTCATTATTTTTTGGTTCCAACAAGGAAATACAATTCTAGAATGCTTCAGACTTGCTCAACATGTGCAAATCCAAGAGATCATTGAATCATAATTTTGATGAAAGACCGATCGTGTAATACATATATACATGCCAATGAAGACAGCCAACATTTGTTAATGCAGAGCAAGGCAGTTACATGTTGGGATAAAAAAGAAACATATACGTGTATGTTCGCAACATGCGTCAATTCAAAGTATAGATGTACTCAACAATTCCAACATAGCTAAGCAAAAGTGCAACTCCACATTATAAAACAATTTTATATGTATTAGCAATACCAAACAATCAATGCACTAAAGAAGAATCACAAAAAGAAAACCCTCTAATATACTTTATTCTTATGACCTGTTTGGTAACCATTATGTTTCTAAAAATAATTTCTATTTAGAAATGATTTTTTTTTTGTTCCCCGGACGGGTTTCTAGCATTTGATTGCATTTGATAATTGTCCAAAATTTCTATTTGCAAGATAAAAAATAGAAATGCGTTTAATAAAACCTTAAATTCTTTTGTGATTTAAAATTTATTTGAATTCTTTTTGATAATTTTATTATTTTTTTCTTTTTTTTTTTTTTTTTTTTCTTCTTCTTCTTCTTTGGCGACTAGCCAGACGAGGGTCAGCAACCTTGTCGGAGCATGACCAACCGAGCCATCACGAGTGGTGTCACGAGTTCACAACATGTGAAATCCATCTTATCTTCTGGTTTAAGACGTGCGTGGTAGCTGTGTAGTCAAATGAAACTCAAGAATTGGTGTACCAAGTGAAGGAACTTATCATCATAGAAGCTAGAGGATGGAAAATAGTTATCCTCCAGGTTAAATTACAAATTAGAAACACCAGCTTACAGTAGCTTTTCCGTGGACGTTTATGGTCGAAGCATCTATGCAGTCATAATTTGAAGAATTTCTGTGCATGTAGAGAAATAAAAACCCTCAAACACATTTTCTCCACAAATAGGCCAATTTATAGGAGTCTTAGAACATCTAAAAATCTTAATTCACGCCTTTATTTAGCAGCTCAAGTCTCTAGATTAGTTGGTGATGATCCCATTAAATTCCAATCCTCAAAACCTGAACTTTGCTAACGTGGATAGATTGATTGATCTCCTTTCAAGCTCACTTAACAGGTAATCTGGATGCATTTGAAAAGCTCCTGCCTCAACCAGATCTTCCTGATTTCTAATTTTCAGCTTGTTGGCACAGGCAAAATGAGGCCTATTTACTAAGGCTTTAAGCCATTTCAATAATGAAAGAAGCCCCATATTCATGAAAAGCAACTTTAGTAACCTGGATCCACAAACTCATCAACTGATCTACCTTGAAGAGAATAACATTAGGGGTGCTTTCATACCGGTGACGATCTGACAGCTTCATCCTTACTACGGAAACAGGTGGAATTAGGCCTTGCCCCTCAGCAGAAAAAGATGTCATTGAATCTTCTTGAATACCTGCCGCTGCCTCCCAAGCACTCTTTCAAATGGCGATAATCCCGAATTCTTTCTTTTCTGTTGAACATCTTTCGAGGATTCTTTTCTCCAGCATTTTGAGGGCCCCAAGGACAAGCTTGTCGGTTGACCTTGTTCCAGAAACTGATATATGAGGTTTCCTGGAGGGAGATCTTATGCTGACCACTGTAGCTTAAGCAGCATATGTGACAATCATAGAATTGTCTCTCAAGAAAGGACATTCTTCGAGGTAAAAATAATCTAATAATCATTAGTTGCATTTGTCCATGGTGAACTCTTTCTCAATGCTAGATGAGGAATTTTACCCCCTAATGTTAGGCATTTTATTTGCGATGCAGACTATAAAGAAGTATCATACTGGAAATCATCTTCTTGAGAAGTAAAATACCAACAATGCAGATTGCAGCTGCTTCCCCACAAGCAGAACCTCAAGAATTAGATGAGGGTGCTCGTGCAGAGAAGAACATCTTTGCTTCCATGGCAGTGGCAGGGCAGCAAGAACATGGAGACTTAAGGCCTAAGAGTTAAGCCTAGAGACCTCAACATCTGACAATTTCCCATCTCTCCGCTTCAGGAAGAAGAGAACCTTCATAGTATCAACAAACAAAAAAAGTAACCTAAGGGACGACATGGAATTGTAAAAAATAGAAGCAAGAAAGAAACAAGAGTGATTACCAAAAGCTGCTTGGACAGCAAGTTGGGAGGCTTCTGCTGGGCCTTTACCATTCAGAGGATCTGCTGTCAGAAGAAGTTTCACAAGTTGCTGACCCTGAAGGTCTCTCCGCATATCTACCGATAAGCCAGCAATTTCAGCCACTTTTGAAGCGGCAGATACAGCCCCCTTTTCAGCCAATCTAAGAGGCAAACCCTCTGGATCTGCTTTACATGCAGCTTCAACCTAGCCAGAGTAATCTGAAAGTCTAAGCATCTATTCAAATACAATTATCACTCAAGCTATATGTTCATTTTGATTACTCTTAATAATCTGAGTGAATTAGTCTGGGACAAATGACCATTTGCCATCTGCAGTAATGGTCGTCGGCGCTCAATACATGACTGTACTTCTGCAAAGCTCTATTTGCAAAATCTGAATCAAAACAAACTTGTTACCCGAGAAGAACTCAAGGCTGACAAGAATATGCTGATGAAGAATTACGAAAACCAATTCTTAAGTAAAAAATAAAAAGAAAAAAAAGTTTCTGCCTATGGTAGAAGATTGAACTAAGTCCAATTCCACCTCATTTCTGACTGGATCACTATGAGGCAGATGGCAGCTGCACGTGGTGAGAACATCTTGTTCAGGAGAACCCGGAACAACAATTCACCACGAACCAAACACAATTTAGGATCAGTTTCTTCCTAAAACTAAATCAACCGAAATTCAACTTAGCCCCAACAAGTACTAGCTGATATAACCTCAGAGTAAGCAATATAACATCAAATCAATAAGGAAATAAAGCCAACAATAACACCAAGGATTTAATATGGAAATCCAATGTGGAAAAAATCACAGACCGTCCAAAAACTTTCTTGAATCACTAAGAATAGTAAGATACAGAAAGTAGTCTTCTCTAATTACATACTAGAGGCTCAACATCAATAATACAAGCTCAACTTTTCACCACAATGGTGGATAAACATAAACGGGGCTAGAAAAACCCTAACCGTAATTGGAGAATTTAGAGTTTGTTCTCAACGAACGAAAATCATTAACTCATAGCTCTTGGTCTCACAAATGATATACTCAAATTTAAGCCCATTCCGTCAACGTTTGGCTTTCGAACGGAGATTATAAAATTGCAGCCCTCTTCTTCTTCTCTATCCTCTGTTTCTTTGGTGCCCTTGGGTGAGGGGGGCTCACCTTTGCACTTCTCTCTCCTCTCTTGGGCACACCACTTGGCGGAAGCCACCTTTTTCTTTTGTTTGCCTTTCTTTGACTTTTCTTCCATTTTTTTTCTTTTGTTTAATGTCATTGGGCCCCACAAGAGGTGGACCCAGCCGACAAATTTAAGGCGGCATCGAGTTCCCATCCGTGCATATACTTGATAGTAAATATTCAAAATCGAATGACTAAATAGAGAAGATTTGATGGTGAATATGTACGGCTATTTTGCCATATCAAGAACTCAACATTATCAATCAGCTCATCTGCATTACAAAGTCTTATTGACCCTAAACATACTTAAGAGCAAGTTTAGCTGCCAATTGTTCATCCTTCAACTGCAAGCAACAATGCCAACTATTACTCCAGAGATGTTGTGGCCTCTATAATTTTGCGTATGATAAGATATTGAGTGATTTTCTTCATTACGCTTAATCAATAATTGAACTAAGCGATCTGAGGTACCACTACATAGAAAAAGATTGGATAGAGCAAGATCATCCGTTAGTTTTCTTTCACCAATTAATTTGTAGAAATAGATCAACGAGATTCAAAAGTAACCCGTGATGAAATAAGAAGTTGAATATAAAGTGCAGTATAAAAATGAATTATAGAGATGAGGCCACATTTAGCACTCTAACTTGCCCAATTTTAGCAATTAGGTCCTCAAAATTTTAATTGGTGCAATTGAGTCTTCTAACTTGCATGCGTTGTGTGTCAACATGGTAGCCAACATAATGTTTTTCAAGAATTTAATAAAAAATAAAAATAGCAAAACGATAAAAAGAAAGACCGCAAGAAGGAAGTTGAAGGGAGAAAGAGAGACTGATAATGCAGCCGGACAGGCATCGCCATCTCTACGATGGACACTGCAATGCATCCTACTGCTGCCACCACCAGAGTCAACCTCTTTCGTCCACGGACACTTGACTTTGCCTGGAATGCTAGAACACACGATGACGACTATGCAGAAAGGATTGATCAATCGCCGAAACTTTTCACGTGATTCACCATAACTTCATCAATAGCAAATGCCAGCAGCTTTTAGTTTTCATGGTCCAGCTTAATCAACTCCTTCAATTGCCCACCATGTAAAGCCGCCGCCACAGAGTATCCTTTTGATCTCATCGGGCTTGGTAAACATACTCGCCACCATACAATAGTTTGAACCTCTTTCTTGGTGCATTGTACTCAAAGCTGGGTCCTAGACTCTCAGTCGGGGAAAAAACAACGTGGAATTCGGGATTGGGGGCCCTCTCAATCCGAAGACTGTCCATTACCCGTCATCACAATCGCACCCATCTGGTCATTGATTATCCACCAGCCAGAGATGGAGGAGATGGAGTGGTAGCACCGCGACAAGTCTCCACCTCCGGCATCGGTGGTCGCAACCACTGTAGGTCTCTTTCTAGGCTCGCGCACTCCACTTCAAATTTCCTTTTTCCCCCCTTTTGCTCTGTTTTAATTGGGGTGCACACAAAAACTTGTTTCTCTATATTTCTGTTCTAAGAACAGATTTGGAAAAAAAAAAAAATCTATTTGATAATGTAATTTCATTTTTTTTGAGATAAATTTTTAGCCAAAAATAAATTTGAAATAAAAATGAGAACAAGAAATTTTCTACTTTTCTATTTCTATTCGTAAAAACTCTTCTCACTACTTACTTAATTTCACCCACTGCCCACACCTTGATGTACTATTTCCACGTTCTACATCAATGTGTTCAATTCAATTAATTTTCAATTAATTAAGGGCATAAATGATAACCATTCTCTTCTCAGGCCCTATTTTTGGCCAATTTTTTTTTCTATTTTTATTTTATGGAAGAGTTTTTGAGAAAAATACATATTTGATAACAAATATAAAATTTCGACTCGTAAAATAAAACTTTGTTTGATAAACTTTCTTAAATATCTTCCTCCTAGGTGGTGAACAACTGAATAGTTGGAGGTGACGGATCATGGCGAGCAAGCGGGTGTGGATGGGCGATAATGGCGAACGGTAAGAAAAGTTTTCATTTCTCGTTTCTGTTCCAAAAATAAAAAAGTAGAAAAAGATTGGACAATAAAGTCAAAATTAGACTTGAAGACAATTAAACACAAGTTCCACAATTTCATTCTATCCAAAATTAAGGAAATACAGAAAAAGTAAAAGTGGAAAAGACAAGTATAAGCAATATGGAGATTGATTCCATCTAGGAAATTTTGAAACGATCACTGCAGCTTTTTATATGACTAGCGCACCCTTCAATTACTAGTAATGGATCACATGGGAACTGCTATGTGGTATCCGCGGTTTATATCTGCTGCTGCATTTAAACTAGGGAACACATTTCAACTCAATTAGACCGTTCCCTCAACCCAATCCAGCTTCGCCTTCGATCTCTGTTGTCTTAATGCTCCCCACTGTCAATCCACCATTATATTTTGAAACTGAGTTATTGGAGGCGGAAAACGTTCTCGAACGCCATACAAGAGATAAACCCCTTGAAGGAGTTTCTGGTAATAACCAACAGCCCTAGTTTTGACCATAACAGAGACAGAATCCAGCGGACAAAAGAAAAAATAGAATTTCTATGGCGGCAAGAGGAGATGTACCAAGAAAAAAGATCCAGCATCAACTGGATGAGAAGGGGGGACAAAAATTCTAAATTTTTCCATGCAAACACTATTCGGCGTAGACAGCGAAATAAAATTTCAGCATTTTTCAGCATTGGAAGATGAAAGTGGAGGCTGGTACCGAGAGCCAGGGAAGTTAAGAGAGATGACCGTGGGCTTTTTTCATTCACTATACACAATGGAGGGCGCATGTAACTTTGAACCAGTGCTGGGTCAATGTTCTCCTAAGGTAACGGATGAAATGAACCAATCTCTAACAAGGGAAGTGACTTTGAAAGAAGTGCGAGATGCAATTTTTCAATTGGGAGCCTCCAAGGCTCCCAGCCCCTATGGGCTGAACAAGCTTTTCCATCGTCACCACTGGAATGAGATTCAACACGATGTAACTCAGTTGATTTCAGACTTTCTCTATTCAGGTAAGCTCCACGGACACCTCTCCCGATTGATTGAGTCAGTGGGCAAGTGAGCGCATCTTGCCTTTGCTGATCTGCTTGAAGAGAGTTCTCATGATTGCGATGTAGCAGGGTCTGTCTGCTCCAGTCTATGACCTACTGTTTGCTTTGCTAAGCAGTATGCCTTGGGTAAAAAATGTCATGGATTCCAATCCTGTCATCCCTACCTAAACTTTCTCCTCTGGGCGGTAAGGAGGAATCCATGTTGATCGATCAACAGAACCTAATCTCCTTTGTCCCTAGAGTTCATAACCCAAAAAGTCTAGTTCAATTCCATCCCATCAGTTTGTCTAATTTCAGTTATAAAATAATCTCAAAGGTTTTGGCTAATCACCTTAAACCTCTTTTACCTGAACTAGTAGCAATGGAATAAAGTGCTTTTGTTAGTAGGAGACATCTATGAGACATAATTTTGATGGTGCATGAAATTTTACATTAGTTGTGAATCAAAAGAGGAAAAAGAAGTTCCAAGTGGGCTGAAACTAGATATGAAAGAAGCTCATGATAGAGTGGAATGTGATTTTCTTGAGGGATGTTTGCTACAATGTATTTTGACAATAAATGGGTTATGTAGATCATGTATTGTGTCATAAATGTGTCTCTTATCATAAAGTTTAATGGGGGAGCTGCTACCTTTCTTCCATCCTTCTAAAAGAATGTGACAAGGAGACCCCATCCCCGTATCTTTTCATTATTATGGCAAATGTGCTATCTATCCTGCTGAATAAAGCTGTAAAAGAAGGACAAGTAACGGGGATTAAATAAAATAGACATTGTCCTATGCTATCTCACATTGTGTTTGCAAACGGCTCTATTTTCTTCCTAGATGAAAAGATTCAAGAATGCCAGAGCACTGCTGAGGTCTTGCACCAGTTTTACACAGGGCAAGCCATTAATTTAGATAAATTTGGAATTTTCTTTTGTAGTGGCTGCCTCCTAAGCCTATGAAGGAACATGGTGCAAGAGATACATGTCCCGGAAATAGAAAAAACTGGAAAGTACCTACAGATTCCATCGGATTGGGGACAAACCAAAAAGCAATGTTCATGTGAATATTGGGAAGAGTTAATATGAAGCTAGAAGGATGGAAGGAAAATGTAATCTTGAAAGCAGGAAACAAGATTCTCATTAAAGCAGTGGTACAAGCAATCTGGCAATATGCAGTACCGATCTTCAAAGTTCCAATCTCCATTTGTCGAGCGATAGAGAAGAAAATTGCCTCCTTTTGGTGGAGAAATAGCGAGCCAAACCTAGTCTTCATTGGAAGAAATGGGATGTAACAACAAAGAGGAAGGAATGTGGTGGGATGGGATTTAGGGACTTGATAAATTTTGACAATGCAATGTTGAACAAGCAAGCTTGGGGGTTATCCCAAGCACTTTAGAGTTTGTGGGCTGAGGTTCTGAAAGGCCTGTATCTTCCGAATCAAAACTTCTGGAGTGCAACAAAAGGCTCCTACTCTTCCTGGGAATTGGCAAAGTATTGTGGCAGAAAGGGACAACATGTCAAAGGCAGTGCGGTGGACAGTGGGAGATGATAGAGAAATTAAAATTAGACAAGATAACTAGCTGAGAACTGGAGTCATTGGAGGAGAGAATAGCCAGGGTGAGCCAAATCTATTGACTAACCTCATCGACGAGGAGAATTTTAGATGGAAAGAACATCTTATTACTGAGTTATTCGAAGCAAGAGTAGCAAATGAAGTTTTAGCTATCCCAATCAGTGAAAGGGTGGAGAAAGACAGAGTGGTTTGGACACGCACACTTTCAAGCACATTTTCAGTGAAAAGCCCATATCACCATATCACATTAACCGAAGAGATTCAGCAAGAAAAACAGCCTTCTACATCATACCAAACGCCCAAACAACTATGCGACTGGTGTGGAACATGAATACTAGCCCAAAAATCAAACTTTTTCATATGGAATGTGTGTCAGAACACACTACCAACGTCAGAGAATCTGTTCAAGCGGAAAATTATACCAGAACCCACCTGCCTTATCTGTCATAAATGCCCTGAAACGATTGAGCGTATATTTCTGCTTAGAGGAGTGCTTTTACAGAGAGAAAAGACCGAAGGAAACTCACCTTCCGTGTATCCGATAGCAGCGTTCCTCCGGAACTTACGGAAGGCGCCAAACCACTTCCATTTTCTGGCACCAGAAACTTGTGTTGGACGCAAATTGCGCAACCCCAAGATCTCCATAACTAGAACATGAACATGCATAATTGAGTAGAAAAATTAACGCACTTGTTTTGGGATCCATCAAACATAAAGCGGAGTCCTTGCCCTCTGTATCACTGGCTCAATAAGGCGGCCCTCTTACGTTTAGTGTTAGGTAAACGCTCCTTAGGTGAGGATACATGTGAGAATTAGGGTTAGAGGAGAGACTTAAGCACTATTTATAGAGTTTTCAGCTAGGTCCCCTCATTACAGGCCAGCTCAACTCGGCCCACACTAGCCAACCCCATATTAGACTAATTAAGAAACTTTCTATCTCACCTTAGACCAATCCCTGTAAAACGGTAACCGTTAAACGGTAAATTACAATATCAATTAATATAGTCCACATTAAGAAAACTCTTACAACCTGACCCGAGGAGAGTGGTGGACGCGGCCATGGCTACACAGAAGAATTTTGAGAAGTGGAACCCCAGGACTAACACATGCCTCAAAGCGCTTTGCTTGTTTAGGGATCGATCCGCACTACCCCCTCTCGTTGGGGTCAGATTGTGATCTGTGTACACACTCGCAGATCATGATACGGTGCACGTGGGATGTATAGCTCCACTCATCACTGAGCGCCTTAGTTTAATGGGCTAGTATAAGCAATCTCTGAGTGGCTCACTGTGGAAGAGAAGATAACTGAGTAGCGAATTGAGTTGTTAAGGCTCATGATTGAAAGAATTTACGTTCTAATTAGACTACTAATCTTGCTCAAGTTTTACTCGATCTCTTATGTTGGGAGGCCTATGTTGGCTGTAATTCTAGAATCACATGAAGTAATGAAAGGAGCTTTCAAAAATAAAATTAGTTGAGATATAAAGTGAAATTTCCACCACCAAGGATTCACATACCACCCCCGGTTTCTTAAGGTTAAGGTTGTACCTTGTAATTAAACTACTAATCTTTGACACATTTTATGGGACCTCTTATGTTCGGAGGTCTATGTTGGCTGTAATTCTGGAATCACTTTAGGAACTTTTTTTGACCCAAAAAGAAAAAAAAAAACTGTTGAGATATAAATGACATTAACAACCCTACAAATGGTTTTACGTGTAAAAGAAAAAACAATCCAACAAAGTGCAAGATTGGTAGATGACCCGCACCTGCCTGACTAATATATCTGAGTATCTTGATCGCCCAATCAGGACTACTATAAAACCAACTAGCCAATTTGATTTGAATCGATGATCCAATGCTGTTGCAATCTGATTTGCAACAGAGAAGCTAAACTACGTTATTTAAATATACAAAGGGGAAACCACTGGGGTTTACCCAGTGGCCACCCTTCCAACTTGGAAGGGGGAGGTGGGGGGTTCGAATCCCCACCTTCTTAGGGGGGTTGGGGTAAGAACGAATTAAGTTTCAGGAGTGGGTTTCGACTCCCACGCCTTACAAGGAGATAGGGCAAAAGTCTGAGAGTGAGAGTTAGAATAGGAGTAGAGTAGGACAAAAACACACACACACACACACACACACACACAAAGGGGAAGAATCATGGACACCGTTCAGGCTTTGAGTCCTTATGAAGGTTGTCTCTCCATATATCAGCACCATTCGCTCAAATTGAAGCTATTTTATAAATGCATATTATATATATAAATGCATAAATATATATATTTATCTTATATTTAGACCCGTCCCAAAACCCATCATGTTTGTTTAAATGGGTCATTAGTGGGTCAATCTTTATTTCCTAGATCACTCATAATGGATTTTAAAAATAGGGTTAATATCACGAAAAACCTTAAACGGGCACGCATTTGACAAATTTATCATAAATTACTTTTTTGATCACAAAAAACTCTAAATTAGTATACATATGATAATTTACTGAAAGTTAATTTGTTTGACCATAGAAAACTCCAAACTAATATATCTGTGACAAATTTATCCCAAATTAATTTTTTGATAAAAAAAATCCTAAATTGATACATCTGTGATAAATTTACGCTCTATTAGCTTCCATAAAATTTTATTGTTAAATTTACCAACGTTAATGACATATGGTGACGTGGTATGGTGACATGGCAAATCCACGTGAAAATCCATGAGGTAAATTCCACAAAAAAAAAAAAAAGCCAAATTTTTTTAGAGGTGTACCATTAAATGTACAAATTTGGGATTTTTGTGGCATTAACTCTATAAATTTCCACATATACCATGTTGCCATGTGTCATTTACATCAGCAAATTTAATCATAAAATTTGACGGAAATTAACAAATGGTAAATTTTTTATTGGTGTTCCAATTTGGGATTTTTCATGATTAAACGGTTAGTTTGGGATAAATTTATCACATATGTACAGGTTTGGAGTAATCTATAGTAAAAAGATTAGTTTGGGATAAATTTATCACGTGTATATTAGTTTGGGGTTTGTCGTGTCAAAAAATTAATTTATAATAAATTTGTTAAATGTATGCTAGCTTGAAATTTTGTGGTATTAATCTTTAAAAATAAGTAGCGTAAAATATTTCTCCCGTATGATATATATTTTGCCCAAGGACAAGGTCTCCACGACGTGGCATTAAGCTCCGTTGGTATTTATACACGGTGTGTGAGATATGGAGGGGTTTATATAATCTTCTTTAAGATTATGTGAAAGAAAACCCTCCAATGCCATCGCGAGGTTACACCAATCATATTATCATTGACAAGATCTCGAATATAGTATTAGAACTATTTAAAAAAATATATTATTACAAAAACTAATAATTGAATTTGTTACTAATCTGCCATCTCATGATATATCAGGTATTATGTTTATTCGCATTCATTTGATAACCTTTTTTCGTATAGGAACTATATAATTAACATGTCACTTAATTAATTGACTTAAGAATATATACAAATATGCTAGTGACATGTATATTTGTTTCGCCAAGATGGTTCTTGAACCAAACATCTTTACTGAAAAACATATTTCTTCAGATTTATTGTTTGTGTTAGATCTTGTGTCATTTCTAAAAGGAAGTTACGGATTCTAATGTAACTACGATAAATATAAAGGATAAATCTAAAGCAATTGAAAGTAAATGTGAAATAGGGATAAGTACAAATAGCCGAAACTAAGTATATTCAGGTTTGTCATGTGAATGTGTCCTTTCTTACAATGATGTTTTTTCAGTTATTTATAATATAATGTTGTGAATAATTGTCTTCTGGCATTTATAACTTCAATTTTAAATATTTTGGAATCTTCGGTAAATAACTACATTGTCTTATCCACCGCGTATTCAGTACTGAAATCTTCAGAAACTGTTTTCATATTTATTCTTTTGCTCATGGACGATACTTGGTATCGAACCGTCGTTATTTTTAATAGCAAGTCTCACCCAAACTATTGCGGGCCTGTTTTCTTGTGTATTAGGCTTGGTGGGCTTCGTTATCTGCCCATGGCCTATTAGGTTGATTTTTGGCGCTAACAATATTGTGCGCGTTACTGTTTTACGCTAAACTTGTGGGAGGAGGGAAGTTTTATTGAAACTCAAGTGCTTACATATATCAAACCTACAAGGACAAGTATTATATTGATAGAGGCACCGGTAGCACCATCATTACAAATATAACATGCAAATTCCATGGTAGAGATAAAAAGGACAATGTGATGAAACTCTTTTTTTTTTTTTTTAATTTAAGGTTGAGAAAGTTGATGGTTTCATTAACTCGAAGCATGTTTGTTTATGTCAGAAACTAAAATATCCAATATAGTAGGGGGTGATCGGTTCTTGATCCGGTAAGAAAAATGCAACCAATAGGTCAATTGGAAGCATAAAAGTAGAAATCACGTTATTGCAATCACTTAATTCCAATAAGGAGGAGTTTAATTGGGGAGATAAAACAGGGATGCAAAATGCAAACTGTGAAAAAGATGGCCGCCCACTTAGGAAGAGCTAAAAGAAAATAGGATCTGTTTGATTGCATCCTAAAATCCGTATCTCATAGTTTGCTTAAAAAAACATCATCGAGCATGAGTTTTTAAAGCTCCCTCCAACGATAACAATGGAAGAAGCAGGTAGATCGCATATAGATTCAAATCTTCAATCGACAGAATCACATGGTGACGAGTGAAAATAGCAATGCCCAAACAGAACATGCCTATGTCGATACTGACAAAGGCAGAAGGCCTTGGTCTGGAAAAATTCGGGGTACCAGAAGACGGAAATTCGTGAAATACATATAGAATTAGTCTCTCCCAAGCATACAGGAAACACAGAAAAAAACTCTCAAGAGTCTTAGCATCTGCAAAAGCAATGAATTTGACCGAATTAATAAAAGTACTATAGATTTTGAACTTTTATGATAATTTTCCCTCAATACTTTTCTCTAGTTTTGGATGTGAGTGATATCCATATTTATACTCCACCAATTAAAAGTCTTGTTCAAGGGAGTTTCCTTTACTCCTAATTGAAGTATTCTCTAAACCACAATTCAAAAAATATACCCCTCAAGTTCTTATTTCAGGATCATACCTCATGATATTAATAAACATGCATTTGTGTAATTTATCATGGCATTAGGCTTCAGTCAATTTATCCTCTCCAGAATCCCAATTTCAGATGGAAAAGGAGGGCAAGAGTAAGAGCACTGAAAAGAAAAATACAAAGTTTCTCTTACCGTGGCATTATTATAGTATAGAGCTAAATCAGATGGATCACAAGTAAATCTGTATACATGATACGACTGTCTGGCCCCACAAGTAGGGTAGGTCTATTATTTCTTTTAATTTCTTAACTGTAGTACAGCGGGAGTTTCAACAAACACAAATTAGGACAGTATTTCTCCATAATATATCGAATATTAAAAACAGGTCATTTTTCCAAAAAGGTATGAGATGTAAGAAACCCGATAATGATTACTTATTCTATCTTATCTAGAAATTTGAATGACTAAATGCAGCTTACACATGGAAAAAATATTTAAGAAACCTTTGCAAGAGTCCATATGTGCGTAAGCATAGTTTGTGGATTATACTATTGGGCCATGCTTCCATCCAAATTAGAGTAATTCCTCTTAAGAGCTAGCATGAATTCAGAATAAAATCAGAAACTGGAGAGCCGAACTAGTGGGAATCAATCTAGTTTCAAGTTGTAGAGAGAGACAATTTGGTTTCTGGTTCCACTTTTCTAGAAACCACTTGTTCTTGGTTCCCATAGGAACTGAATCGAAATTGAAACCAAGATTGAGAACCGGACTAGGAACAAATCCCTAATTTTCTCCCAAACTAGAACCTAAAGTAATGCTTATATTTTTATATATATCTAATGAGTGCATGTTTTATTTAATATCTCTCTTTTATTTATATGGATTATTTTAATGAGGAAATTATCATCAATAAGTAAAATTTACTAGTTGAAGCATAATGAATATATGTGGTGAGGCTTTTTAATAATTATTTAAGTTTAGTTAATGGTAATTTTATTTAAAATTATTATTACGTGATTAACTAAGGAAAATTCCGAAAAAAGGATCTGAAGTGTCCCAATTTTCTCAAATAATGGCCTAAAGTGAACATTTTTTCAAATAAGGGCTTGAAGTATCTATATTAATCTCAAAGAATGACTTGAAGTAGTTATGATCGTTTCAAATAAGGGCCTAGTCTCACCGGAAGACAAAAAATTTTGACTGATCAAGGTTATTTTCTTCCAAATACAAATTAAATTAAATTATATTATAAATTATATTTTTTTTTTTAAAAAAGAGAAAACACAAGCGAGAAGGTCCCTCTCGCCTATTGCCATTACCCCATCACCGGTGGGGTGATCATAAAGGCTAGCGACTTGGCTGACTAGAGGCAGGGGAGGGCAAGCGACCCTCTCCCAGATCTAGGAAAAGGTCATCGCCTATGAAGCACGGACATGTTACACGTGCTTCCGTGTCGGAGCGTGTCGGACACGTCGACACGCTTGAACACGTGTTGACTGCATGTTGGATTTTTCTACACGTGGTCAACTTTTTTCGACACGTTTCGACACGCGTGTCCGAAAGATGATGGAGGATTTAGGCGAGGGCGAGGGAGTAGAGAAGAGGCCATGAGCGATGGCGAGAGACAACAAGAGACTAAGGCGAGGGTCGCCACTCTGTGATGCTGTGATGGATCGGCGACGAGGCTGCAGCTGTGAGGGAGGGAGGGCTAGAGGCGAGGTGGTGAACGATTTTGATGAGGACCGAAAGTAAGCAGAGATCGAGAGGAAGAGGAGAGGAAGGGGGTCGTGCAACGAGGAGGAGGGGAAGGAGGGTGCTGCTAGGGTTTTGAAAAGGAAACTAAAAGAATAAAAAAGGGAATTGGCGTGTTGGAGGGGAAAAGGAGGGGAAGTGATGGTCTATCAAGAGGTGGGGGAGGGAAAGAAAAGTGAAAAAATTTTGGGAGTGGGGGAAAGAGACAAGGGAAGAAAGGGAATGGGGGTGGACCCCCATGAGGGGACATTTTATTTAATTGAAAAAATAATTAAATGAAATTAAAATGTAATTTCAAAAAATAAAAGTATTAAATGTTGAATGATGATAAATTTTGATCATTATAGAAGATCATGGATTTATTTAAATAAGTTGATTCTAATTTATTGTTAGTCATTAGTTTCATCAATAAATTTTGTCAATTTATTAATATTATTTGTGTAAATTCATTGTAAGCTCTTATTTATTTATAAATTTGAATCAAATTAATTAAAAATAAAAATATTCATTTAATATATAACGTGTCCCAACGTGTTGGAATTTTCTATTTTTGATAAATGACCCATCGACATGTTGTGTCATGTTGTATCACGTGTCGGTTCTACTTAGATCACCGCCCTCTCCTACCTTTGGCAAAGGTTTGTTGGCCCTCGTCTCTAGTCAGCCAAGGTCGTGGCCCTTCCCTAGGTGCTAGTGACCCCATCGACCTTCGTTGCTGCCTCATTGGTGATGAGGTGGCATTACCCTCTTGCTTGTGTTTTTTTTTTCCTTTTTATTTTTTTTTTTTTAAAGAAAAAAAAAAAAAAAAAAAGAAAATTTAAAAAGATGAAATTGCCCTTTGTGAGTTCAAGCTCTTTTTTAGAATTGATATATGTAGTTTAGATCTTTATTTGAAATAAAGTTTACTTCGGATTCTTATTTGAAAAAATGAGGGCACTTTCGGCCCTTATTTAAAATAATGCATACTTTAGACTTTTATTTGAGAAAATAAAGACACTTTAGGTCCTTATTTGAAATTTTCCCTAATTAACTATTATTATTATTTTTTTTTCAGGTGGTTAGAATTTGAAAAAAAATTCATGGATGATTAAGGACTGAAGTTCTATAAGTTATGTTTTATGTTACACGTTTTGAATCTATTATTATTATTATTTATTTCGTTTTATGTGTTTATCTTTTATGAATTGTTGCTATTGACAAATGAGAACCCTTGATTTTTGTTGTTGCATTCACTTTCATTTTGCTTAACTCAAAATTAAACAAATACACACACACACACACACACACACACACACACACTAGACTCTAGAATTGACCATAGAATCTACAATATAGTTGTTTTAGGTTAGGTAAGTTTCAAATTCTAAAAAGTGAGAAACTTGTATCAATAAGTAGGTTCTAGGTTGCAAGTTTAACCTCTATAGAATTTGGAATTGCTATGAAGTCTGGACATGTTACATGAGCTTCCATGTCATGTTCGAGCGTGTGGTCAATGCATTTGGAATTTTCGATACATGATCAACTCTTCTTGACACGTTCCGACATGTGTGTTCGGAATTACGAGAGGTATGTTCAGTTTCAGGGCAGATTTACAAGTGTGAAAGAAGAGAGAATCATTGAAGAAAATGATGGAGGGTGAAGGCGAGGCCAAGGGAGCGATGATGAGGCTGCCGATGACGGCGAGGCCGCTGGCAACGGCGAGGCCATGACTACAAGGGGAAGGCTAGAGGAAGAGTAGAGACAACAACGACCCAGAGGGCCCCAATTGCGATCCCGCGATGGAGGGCCGGAGGCGAGGCTACAGCTGCAAAAGAGGAAGGGCCAGAGGCGAGCGATTGTGAGGTGACTGAGAGAGAGCAGAGATAGGGTCGTGCGAGGAAGAGTAGAAAACAAATAAAAAAATGGGGATTATGATGGATGGGACTTGGCGTACAATTTTCAAAAAAAGCAATGTCAGCCTGACAAGGGTGGGGACTTGAGGGAAAGAAACGAGGGAAATAAATTTTTGGAAGGAAGAAACGACGGAAATAAATTTTTATTTTTTTGGGGGCTGACCTGACAGGAGTTGGGGGAAAGAAATGAGGCAAATAAATTTTTGGGGGGAAGTAACGTGGAAATTCATCGCATTTTTACTATTTTGAAAAATTCCTTTCTGGCAGCCTTTTTTTTGTACTTCTTTGAACTTGAGATTCATTATCTAGTGTAAGAAAAATATAAAGTACGAAAAGAGAGAGTGAGAGAAATAAATAAGAGAATAAAAGGGAAAAACGAATAAAAGAAAAGGTGGGCATCTTCTATAAAACGAGGGAGTGATTTTTTTTTCTTTTTTATTAATATTATTAGTGTAAATTCATTATAGATTATTTATTTATTTACGAATTTGAATTAAATTAATTAAAAAAATCATATAATATACAAAGTATTTCAATGTATCGAAATTTTTTATTTTTTGAGAGATCAACCATTGGTGGATTACACCCACCCTGCAGTGGATGCACTAATTCGTGTCGGTTTGCGCTCTATCCCCTCATCGGGAGGAGGGATTCGAAACTCCGCCCTCTCATTGCGCGACTAAAGTGGAGAGTTGTGGGAGGTGGACCTCCGTGCTAGTGCCCCAATTTACGCCACCGACGCCAGGTTGTACGATGGGCTGGGCGCAAAAAAAAAAAGAAAACCATTGATGGATTACATACATAACCCTAGAATGGAGTGATACAAGTGGAAAATAAGAAAAAGAATGAGAACGGATGATGGAATTACTTGTCTTAATTTATTATGATGGTGAGTTTAATGAGAACTCCATGAATTGTTTTTTATTGGCTCCGATTAGAGCAATGACTCTCGTTGTTGACGCTATCCGTTCATCCCCTCAAGCATAGAATTGGAATGAAATAGGAAGACGGCCTGGAGTTTATATAAGCAAGAAAAGGTGCGCTTTTGGTGGAGGGGGACCAGACCTGTCAGCGTCTGTACTTTTCTGGTATGGGATTGTTCAAAATCGATCGACAAGCAAAAGATTCGCACGATCGTCAGGATGCCAAAGTTGCTACGTCATTCAACTTAACTTTATCATCTCCACTGCACCGACCAAAAAAATAAAAAATCTCCACTGCGAATTTAGAAAACATTAATGACCGAATTAGCTGGAAATCCGATCGAATCGTTTACCATTAAAATGAGCAATTGAATTGGATCGAATCCCGACTCAGAACCAAATATGAGAAAGAGAAATGGATTACAAGTGATGTGGTCAATAAAGTATAAAGATTCACAATAAATATCACTAGTAGTATGTCATGATTTTAAAAGGAAAAGGATTAGACAAAGTAAAATATATCGAAATTTTGAGGAAAAGTTTACCTTTACTCAGAGAGAGAGAGAGAGAGAGAGAGAGAGAGTACAAATATCGAAACGGAATGAAACAAGAAGACGGCTTGGAGTTCTTATTAAAAAGAAAAAGTGCCCATTGGAGAGTGCACGTGCCAAGACCTCGCCTCCTCCCCGTCCTCCTCCCGCCATCCCCATACGCCGCAGCACTCGCCGTTGAGGAAGTCAGGGACGGCTGCGACGGGCTCGGTGGCAACAGCGGCCGCGGAAGCCATGGCCGTTGGAGCTTCGGGCGTGAGGCTATGGATGTTCCATGAGAAAAAGCAACGGAGAAGATGAAGTAAAAGGAAGAGAGAGAAAGAGAGGAGAGGAGGAAAGTGTAACGGGGAGGGAGAGGGGAGAGGGGAGAATGTCATATGGGCATGGGCACCAGATGATGTTTTCTCCCAGATGATGGGTGTCGCCTGACCAGACCCATCACCGTCTGCTTGTGCGAGAAAATATTGGGTACGTGAGACGTTCCAGCCTGTCAAACAAGAAGGCGCTCGGAGCGCGACACGTGTTCTCTCGTGGGACCCATCATCTGGACTGACTGAGGAGAGAAGGAGAGTCTGTCTCTCTCTTCGAAAGGCCTGGCCCACCACTGCAGCTGCTCTGACTTGACGCCCTCTCTCCCCGTTAAACTCCGTTCCGTTACGAGTGAAAAAAATTTCCCTTCGTTCAAAATGGTTCCGCGCTCTCTCTCCCCCCACTCTGCGCTTAATCAATCCGCTCCCCCACTCTCTGAAACTGCTAGCGAACCACCATGCCTCCCCCTTCGCCGTCCTCAGCCGCCGCGCCGACGGCTCTGCCTCCGGCTCCGCACTAAAGCAATCTGCTCTCTCTCTCCTCCGTGAAGTGCTGAATCTGCTGGTGAACCATGACGCCGACGCGCCTCCGTCGGTTGCCTCCGCCGTTGCCTCCCGAGCCACCGTGTTGAGGCAATCTACCAGCGAACCACGACGCCGACGCGCCTCCGCCTCTGCAATCGCCTCCCGAGCCGCCGCGCCTCAGCGCTGAGTCAATCTACTCTCTCTCCCCTCCGCAAAGCGCTGAATCTGCTAGAGAACGTTGACATCGACGCCGACGCGCCTCCGCCTCCGCCGTCGCCTCCGCACTGTTCTCTCTTTCTTTTCTCCGCGAAGCGCCCCTGCTTGTGAACGCCAACGCCACCGACGTCGTCGACGCCGTCGCCTCCCGAGCCCCACCACCGCCTGTCAAAGCCCTATTGGCGGCTCCGATACGTCCTCTGCGTCTCGAAGGTTAGGGTTTTGCTACGGATTCTGCTCAGTAGAGTTTTAACTTCTGTTATAATGTGCTTATCTGTTTATTGAAGTGAAACGTAGATGAACTTCATTTCATAGATGAAGAATCCCTTGCCGCCAGGTTTTTATGGCTTATACGTGAGTCAGTGGAGCAGGTCTTCCAAGCTCTATAATCTCATTGTCTTTGGAAAACAAGTTCATAAAATTGCTAGGTTTGCCTTAAACTGTGTTGATCTGGAGTATTGGCTGAGAAAGATGCACGATTCTTTGAAAGTATCAAATGAACCATGATAAGTGCAGATCGCATATCAAGTCTATTTACAGAGCATATTTTGATCCTATTAGGTAGCTTGATCCAGCTCTATGCTGTCCAGTCTGAGAGATTCTTTGCATCAGAGTTTGCATCAGAGTTTGCCTCCTAGTATAAAGTCATCTTTGCGCTCTAGAATTCATTCTTTTCATGTCAAAGAAAGGGTATTATCTCATAATCATTCTTTTCTTGTTCAAGAAACTGAATGCATTCTACTTTCTATTGATCCAAAATACAAACTTCGAAGTCTATTTCTCAAGCTTCTTCCGTTGAGCAGGTAATGCTTTGAGAAGGGTCCACATAGCTTGTCTCTGTGCAGCTCTCTGTTGCAGACATCAAAGTTGAGATGGAGCAAACTCTACAGAGGCTTGTTCCAATTGCCACAAAAACAGCGAAGTAAGATATCCCCACTACCGACCTCAAATGCTTTCAAGCTTGCCTTTGTTTCTTTTGATATTTCTGTTTTTGCTTCTGATTGCAGCAGAGCTCATCATGGCTTCGGATGGGTTGGTGAATGGCCGAATACCGGCTTAGTTAAACTCGAGAGCACTTTCTGTCATTTTTTAACCACTGCTTCCACCCAACCAGCACCTCTACAATAGTAAAAGGAACTCCATAGTGGTAAATTCATGCCAAAACATAGATGATGTGGTGTGTTGTTGCAGGTCTGAGGTAAACAGGAAGCCTCCTGTCACTGGATAAATCAAGCTATGATGTTAAAGATGCGTCTGCCAAAACCTGCTCGCCTTTACTGATTGCTGAAGAATAATGTTACAAGACATAAGTGAGAGAAAACAACAGTTGGGAATCAGTAAGAGCTAGGATTTGGACTCCTTCAAGGCTAGGTTGAAGAAGCATGACAGACTGAGCAAGAGGATGTCATTGATAGAGTCAATGAATTTAGATGACTCAAAGGAATCCACATACCTTTTGATAAAGTAGAACGCCTTATAGGTAAAGAGATGGTCATCCCACGTCCTGCTTTTGTCTACCACCGTGTCCATAGAGTTCTAGAAGACAGCGAGCCCCATAGCATCCCTGGTAGATGGCTTTGAAAGAATTTGGGGAATATTCGCAATCTCCGTCACTCAAAAGTTCCTCCTACGACGTAGGGGCAACGCAGGTATGCTTTGGAAGCTGGAGAGATGTGGCTGGGAGAATATGCAAGGGAGGTGAATCATAGTGTAGTTTGAAAAGATGGTGAAAAGAATACGTGACATACTTTTGGTGTCTGTACAAAGAGTTAAGTCATATTGTTCAAATTATTCATTTTGGATGCATGGAGTTGCTATTTTTGGAGGTTCCGTCTGCATTCCTTCACTCTACTCTGTCCTACTATTGTGGTTTCTTTTCTTGTTTCTTTCTTTTGTCCTTGTAATTCTTTCTATGGCGTTGAATAAGTAAACAGGTGGCACCGCAAGAATTCCATTTGTGAACTAAACACAACACTAAACCGCTCGCCGGTGCTCGAGCGGTAAGGAAACTTTTGTTCTAAGCATATTGGTTAGTGTGGTTTTTCTTCAGTTGTCTTCTCAAAACTCAAATGCCATTCAGTGCACAAGTTCGAACATGAGACAAGAACAGCATTATCAATTACCTCACAGGCTTTCTCCTCCCCACTCTTGGGATTCGATTTCCCTAGGTGTTTCTAGCTTGGTTTATCATTTTGCTCTTGGTGCGTCCATTTGTGTTGGACTTTCAGTTGCTCTAGATGTTGGACTCGTTGGATGAACTTTAATCTTGTGGACATATCAACATGTGTGTTTGAGTTTGTGGATGTATCATGCGACTTTGTAATATAGAGAAATGAAGGACTAAGAATTAGAAACCGAGATACTAGACCTAGTGAAAGTCAACCGACTTCTCTGTACTCTATGATCCAAATGCATTCGGTCCATGTGCACTAAATTCATGTAAGAATTACAAGCAAGCAAGGATCGAAGTCAGTAAGAATACTTGCAAATCTAGCTGCACAAAACAAAAGGACAATTTTGAACTTCATCACTAGTGGCTATAGTATTGCACTTCAGCAATTCATGAAGTTGTACTCTATATTGCAAGCTTAAGCATATTAAGATCAACATTCAAGGGAGACTATAGTTTCCTTTAAGTAGATCAATGAATTGAATTGTAATTCCAAAGTGTTCACACTTGAACAAAAAGCGAAAGAAATTGATAAATCGAGAGGGAGGGAAGTAGCAAATGTTGGTCTCAATAAGTGTTGACAATTGTTGCAATCCCTGAGCTGGCTGCTGCAATGATCTTCCACGTGACCCCCCTTCTCAAATCATGACCCATTCTCATGACAACCGCAAGGATGGTTGAAAAGTGCTTCGAGCTGCTGAACCCATGCATTATGCATCTCTCATTGTACAGGCACCGGAGCCGGAGGCACTAAAAACATGGAATTTCATGAAAATTAATCTGAGCTTTTGCTTAAACCTTGAACGCAAATATCATATCAACTACATTGGCCCACAATGATATGCGTGTGCATGATATTGGAAGAACAAAACTAACAACATAAATTGCACAAACGTTATAATTTAATAGTTCATTTAGGTAGACTAAATATCAGATACACTCCAAATAAAAGGCCTACCATGACCACACCTACATTGATGTCCATTGGATTGGCAAAGTTAACAGAAATCAACAGAGATAAGTCAAGTAATCCATAAGATTATAAGTAAATGGAAGAGGAGTCCTGAAACATAATAGCTTTTTACTAAATGGAAACAGAAAAGGCAGAACTTTTCTAGCCTTAATATAAATAAATAGGCATTCTCCAAGTAATAATGAAGAGTGAAACTACTACAAAGTACAGAAATACAGATATCGCAAAGGGATACTAATTACAACTAAGTACCATCAGTGATCACAATCAAGAAGAATTCTTCATTTGCGCCTTTAAGGGAGCTGTGCCTATGTGCATGTGTGCGTGCTTGCATTCGTGCGAGAGAGTCTATAACCTTCTTTCCTTATTATGTCAAACAAGTGTTAAGTAGCTAAAATAAAGCATCACCATCTTGCACATAAATATACCCCCTAGGGTTGTTTTGCAAGATGACCAAAATGGAGAGGAAACTGTAACTCAATCTAAATTCAAAAGCAGTAATCGCAAAGGGACCAGCTATCCTCATGACGCCCACTCCTTATGTTTCCACCTCAAACACCAGTAGCCGTAGGAAGATGGAATAGTGTAGCTAAAAGTATGAGAGAGGGAGGGAGGAAGAGTAAGGGGGGTGTGAGAGCAATACCTTGTGTAATAGAGGAAGAGTGGATAGCTCAATAGGCGACAACTCCCTCAACTCGCTAATCACGCTATGAAACGTATTGTCCGTGGAAGAAAAACTAGAAAAAACATAGAAACACATAAAATTGCAGCTATTAACATGGTTTAAAGATAACAAGAGCAAGGAAAAATGCAAAAATGGTAAAACTAGTTGGAAATTACACTTGCTAAGATCTCGATATATGTTCAGTGAATTTTGAAATGTTCAGAACAAAAATCAGAAAAATTAGATTCCCTTTGTCTGACAAGAAGAAAACTATTCATGGACTATCCTATCACCAATGTATAGTTAGGCAAATAAAATCTTAAATCTCTACATTACAAATGCTTCTTGCATTTTCATTTTATATCGTTGTGTAGGTCTCAAATTCTATTGTAACTGAAATCTCCTACTTGAATCCATGGTCCCTTTTCAGAACTGTAGTCACACTCCCCTTATATCACATGAATTCATCTGTTTCACTAAGACACCACGAGACCAAATTTAACAAGTCAAATATCTTTTCTGTTGAGGTATGTGACCCAAGATTTGTTACATGTTTTTACAACCAGATCCCCTGCTGTTGAGTAAGTAGTTACGCAACTATCAATTGGAATAGATATCAGTAGCTCCATTCATTGATTCTCACAACTCTATGATCAGAAATTTCTAGCCAAAAAAGTTATCAGCGAGCACTAGTCATGCATCAGAGAACCCTCTTCAAAGCCTACTTCAAATATTTATATTAATACTTCTTGCATTTCAACTACAAACCCCAATCCAAACAGGTTATAAGTAACTAAATCCTACATATGCACCAAAAAACTTCCTTCAAACCAAACTAGAGGCAGATGGTTGCCCAAGTGGCTGTTATGCTAGTACGTATAAAGATCTTCCAGTTATGTTCAGAAGAAAAGAGTATCGCTTCAAGTCATTGGTTAATCTATTTGGGACAAGGAAAGGAAAAAATCTCAAGATTAATCTATATCAGTTTCCAAAGGCTTCTGTTACAATGCTAATTCTTAAAATGGTGAACTTTATAGAGAATGACCAGAAGCCAAACAGATGCTACTTTTAACATACATTCACAAATATCATGTTGCTCATAAAAGATGGTGCAGTTATGCATGATATTTTTCAGTTACACTTATCTTAAGATGTACTATTTGCTACCATAGGTACAACCCATCCTGACATTTGAGTTGCACGTCTAGCAATAACAGAAAAAGAAGAAGAAGAAGAAGAAGAAAATTCAATCTTTGTTAATGTGTTTAATTCAAAAGGCACTTTAAAATATAGTTTGCTAAACCACTTTTAGGCGTTCTTAAAGATCTGATATGAAGGTCTACCCTTACAGCTTATCACCTATGTGCAGCTTTCCGATTTCCTCAATTTGATGGGAATGCAAGAGATGCAACCATATATCTTACAACACTTAGCAACACCAAAGTAATTGCCATTATCTAAAATAAAAATACCAATAAAAAAACCTAAAAGATGTCCATCACCTACACACCAAAAAAATGCATATCACAAAAGAAAATGATTGTAATAGAGTTCTAGTGAGTTGGCTAACATTCCCTAATAGCAAGTTATGTCCATTTAAATAGCAGCAAAGCATTGTGGAAACCATTTAGAAGGTTCCGCTAGGGGAATTCCTAGAAGATGCCTGAATAACTCTTAAGTTATTTTGTTTTTTTATTGGTATTACCTGCTCCATCTCAACTTTGATGTCTGCAACAGAGAGCAGCACAGAGACAAGCTATGTGGACCCTTCTCAAAGCATTACCTGCTCAACGGAAGAAGCTTGAGAAATAGACTTCGAAGTTTGTATTTTGGATCAATAGAAAGTAGAATGCATTCAGTTTCTTGAACAAGAAAAGAATGATTATGAGATAATACCCTTTCTTTGACATGAAAAGAATGAATTCTAGAGCGCAAAGATGACTTTATACTAGGAGGCAAACTCTGATGCAAACTCTGATGCAAAGAATCTCTCAGACTGGACAGCATAGAGCTGGATCAAGCTACCTAATAGGATCAAAATATGCTCTGTAAATAGACTTGATATGCGATCTGCACTTATCATGGTTCATTTGATACTTTCAAAGAATCGTGCATCTTTCTCAGCCAATACTCCAGATCAACACAGTTTAAGGCAAACCTAGCAATTTTATGAACTTGTTTTCCAAAGACAATGAGATTATAGAGCTTGGAAGACCTGCTCCACTGACTCACGTATAAGCCATAAAAACCTGGCGGCAAGGGATTCCTCATCTATGAAATGAAGTTCATCTACGTTTCACTTCAATAAACAGATAAGCACATTATTAACAGAAGTTAAAACTCTACTGAGCAGAATCCGTAGCAAAACCCTAACCTTCGAGACGCAGAGGACGTATTGGAGCCGCCAATAGGGCTTTGACAGGCGGTGGTGGGGCTCGGGAGGCGACGGCGTCGACGACGTCGGTGGCGTTGGCATTCACAAGCAGGGGCGCTTCGCGGAGAAAAGAAAGAGACAGTGCGGAGGTCGCGAGGATGAGGGAAAAACGCGACGGCGGAGGCGGAGGCGCGTCGGCGTCGACGTCGGCGTTCTCTAGCAGATTCAGTGCTTTGCGGAGGGGAGACAGAGTAGATTGATTCAGCGCTGAGGCGCGGCGGCTCGGGAGGCGATTGCAGAGGCGGAGGCGCGTCGGCGTCGTGGTTCGCTGGCAGATTGCCTCAACACGGTGGCTCGGGAGGCAACGGCGGAGGCAACCGACGGAGGCGCGTCGGCGTCATGGTTCACCGGTAGATTCAGCACTTCACGGAGGAGAGAGAGCAGATTGCTTTAGTGCGGAGTCGGAGGCAAAGCCGTCGGCGCGGTGGCTGGGGACGGCGAAGGGGGAGGCATGGTGGTTCGCTAGCACTTTCAGAGAGTGGGGGAGCGGATTGATTAAGCGCAGAATGGGGGGGAGAGCGCGGAACCATTTTGAACGAAGGGAAATTTTTTCACTCGTAACGGAACGGAGTTTAACGGGAGAGAGGGCGTCAAGTCAGAGCAGCTGCAGTGGTGGGCCAGGCCTTTCGAAGAGAGAGACAGACTCTCCTTCTCTCCTCAGTCAGTCCAGATGATGGGTCCCACGAGAGGACACGTGTCGCTCCGAGCGCCTTCTTATTTGACAGGCTGGAACGTCTCACGTACCCAATATTTTCTCGTGCTGTGCAACGCCTTTTTGCCTCTGCCAACGTACGCCTTAAAAAAAATAAAAAACACGTCCTTTTCCTCTCCTTTGGTGCCTCTTTCTGTGGAATCATGACCTTTCCTGGGCTATTTGGCATCATTAAAATAACCCAAATATCATTAATTTCACCGAACACTGATTTGCCTAACTTAACGCCACCCAAGACTGACAATGAACGTACCCGCGTGCACGTTGTAACCTTTATCGTGTGAATATGGCGCATGCATGACAAATTGTTGCAACTACGAATTTGAAAGAAAGGTCGAAGTGTCTGCATCTTAACGTATAGGCAGGGTAGCACCTGATAAAAGACATTAGATGTCACAAAGTCAAAAGGAAGAAAATTGGGAGGAAAATTGTATTCTGTATTTCACGAATGAATATCTTTACAAGTATATACTCCTATTTGTAATGCAACAAATGTACACTTGAGAAAGAATAATGATGATATATGAAATCAGAATCTAATCTTGGATTGATTCACAGAACGATATTGTAGATCAATTATTGTTCTAATTATAATCGCATATGATTTTCAGATATCTTCACATATCCCCATATCTTTAACATTAGAGATTTGGACCCTATATAATGGCCAATCTATTTCCTACGTTTGAGTGTGCTTGGCGACTGCGTAGGAATTTAGGGAAAGAGAGTTTGCATGGACTCAGCTGTGCATAAGCCATACTTGTAGAGAGAGAGAGAGAAACCTCCCCGGCGTTGTCCAGTCGCCAACCATTTAAACGAAAGCTGCACAATATGGTTTGAACTCATGAACATTATGCCGACGTGGTTTTATCTGACCTTGGATTTGCAAATGGTCGGCTTTTTCCTTTTATAAATACCCCTAGTCGGCTGCTCTCGACGTTTTCTTCGTCGCTCTCCCTCTCTCCTCAATATATTTTCTGCTCTCCTCTGGTTATTTCTTTTTCTCTCCCCGCGAGATGGCCCAAAACAAGCTCCTTCTATCCTTTTTCTTTCTTCTTGTAGCCTTCTCTGCAAATCTCAACACCCCTCGTGCTAGGCCGTTGGTGGCTTCCACTGTAAGAGTTTTCTTAATTGTGGACTACATTAATTGATATTGTAATTTACCGTTTAACGTTTACCGTTTTACGGGGATTGGTCTAAGGTGAGATAGAAGGTTTCTTAATTAGTCTAATATGGGCTGGTAGTGTGGGCCGAGTTGAGCTGGCTCAGTAATGAGGGGGCCTTTGGAAACTCTATAAATAGCGCTAAGTCTCTCCTCTAACCCTAATTCTCACATGTATCCTCACTAAGGGGCGTTTACCTAACGCTAAACGTGAGGGGGGCCGCCTCATTGAGCCAGTGATACGGAGGGCAATAGAGGAGAAGGACTTGCGCGTGGAACATTGTGTTTCCGCTTCCGCTTCAAGAACGATAGATTCCAAATTAGGTGCGTTAATCCTTCTGCTTAATTATGCGTATTCTTGTTCTGGTTATGGAGATCTTGGGGTTGCGCAATTTGCGTCCAACACGTGGTATCAGAGCCTCCATAACCCTAGAACTTGAACGCATAAGTTTTTTTGCCCTAATTTGTGATTTTCGAGATTTTTTGTTCAATAAAAATAAAATAAAATCACAAATTCGGATGATCCTGAAACCATGGGGTTTTTGTTCTACATGTCGAGATCTTTCCAACCATATATAATTTGTATAATTTTGTTGAGAATTGAGTGAGAATTTTAAATTTGAAATTCTAGGGTTTATACATAAAAAAGTTCTAGAATTTTAAGTTACATTCTAGCGTTACCTTCGTTTTTTTCTTTTCCACTCTTTGCATCACGTCGTGTCGTTTGAATTATGAACGTCGATCATCGCGCGCACTCTTTTGCTCGTCCGTCTCGATTTCGGAATTGACTTTCTCCTCTTGGCGGTTTTGTTCTATTACCGTGGTAAGTTTGCTTGAGCTAGTCAATGTCGAATTCGTTCGCGACGAGGATGATGAGGTTTGTGAAGTTTCTTGTGTTACTGTGTTCCGTGATCTCATTGGAGTCTATCTTTCATATCATTTATATATATATATATATATCTGTATTATAAAGATTTTATTAATGAACAAAGCAATGTAATTAGCATAATATGTGATTTTGGTGATATACTGCCCCTATCACTAAAGCTAAAATCACATGTATATGGTGTATGTGAGGAGTAAAATTTATATCCCTGGTATGAGAGAGTTTCAAGGATTCAATTGAGTAGTGACCGCCAAAGTGGCACGCTTGATTGGGTTTGAGAAATTTCGTTCTCGTATATTGATTGGGATGTCTCCTGCTCTAATGTGTAGTCATACTCCCAAAGGAGGTGATTATATATTAGTTCATGGAGGGATACATGATTATGTGGTGGAAGAGTGACTGATCCTAGTGGTTCGTCTGCCCAAAGGTGATGAATTCACGAAGATTGGAATATATTCTCATAACCGCTATCATGTGGAGAGTTTACAACAGCTTATCATGTATTCTGCCCAAAGGTGATTATGTGATTTTGCATGTAACTCTCTGGATGTGTACTTGTGTGTCAAGTTACACATTGCTCACATTATGCTAATTATATACATTGCTTGGTTTTTTCAGTCAACTTTTCTGTAATTCATAATTCCACTATTATTGAGGTTTTTTACTGCTTCAAATTTTAAGTTGTGGACATATGATTTGTTGCTTGAGAATGTAATAAAATTTGTTTATTGTCCATAAAGCGTTCCATTCGGAACACTTGAAAAGAGGTTTGCCCGTGACCGCACCGCTATAATATGATGGAAGCCTTAGTTGCTTGAAATTATGTTTTGTATAATATTAGAATTAGGACATATCTGCAAAGATTGTGTTTAAGTCCTAATGATATATACATCTCATATAAGGATGAAAAAGTTGTTTCCAAAATTTTTCTATTTACTCTTAACGGTTATCTAAGTACTTCTATAGATTATTGTGGAAGTAAAATTGACCGAGATAAAGAATAAATTGGTTAGAATTAGTCTTAAAGGTTGTCAGATTTAATAGTGACAAAGTGAGTATTTAAATTAAAGGGCCATTTGTCAAATACTTGATAAATTCTGAGGTGGTAATTTAATTACTATGCTTGAAAATCCGACAAGAAGATTTGGCTAAAAGGCATGAATCATCATAATGAACATAGTGATGAGTATGATGAGTAAAACTAATTTATCCAGTCTTCTATGGGTTGATATTATGAAAGCAACTTTTTCACATACAAAAAGTGTCCTTATCAAATTTGTTTTATAAACTTCTTTTGAGTTATAGATTGGATATTGATTACTTCAATCATATTAAATTTAGGGGTGTCATGCAGAAGTGAGATTATCTAATCCAATTTTAAGTGTATTGTAATTCAGATCCATTTGGTATTATTTTGTATCTTATCCAGATTGTTAAAGGGGTATTGATCTTATGACCCTAAAGAAGATACAAGAATTATGGAAACATATACTCTAAAGTTTCTTAAGATCGACGTAATTGTAGAGGATAGCTGCTCTCAGACTATTAAAGATAATAGTATGATGGAGGTTACTGTGTTTTTGTCTTTACCTATACAGATAATTATGGAATCTCCTATACCATAGACTAAACTTGTTGAGGTTTAAGGTACTATTCTTGATATAGTTTATAATTAAATTTCTTAAACCTCTCAAGTATAGAATGAAGTGGTTGTAGCTTTATTAAGGAGATTTGTTAGGGAAAGACAATTAGTATACCATCAGACTATATAGTCTATTTGTGAGAGCATGATTACAATATCCATTACATGGTTGTTTTAGCAACTTATATAAATGTCGTTTCTTGTTCTTAATTAAGTATGTGATTAAACGCCATAAAAAAAAAGGATAATAATATTTTTACTCTGAAAGAGGGGTGGATAGTTAGTGAATAAATAATTATTTCTTTACTAATTCTTTCAGAGTGAATGTAGCATTGATAGTTTTATATGGAGTTACATCAAAGAGATACAAAATCTATATAAGTGCAACTGGAGAATTTTGTAGCAGATTCAAGTAAACTTGTGTGTAGACTGAAAAGTCTTAATTCATGGTCTTAAGCAATTTTCCAGGCAATATTATTAAAGTTTCATAGTGTTGTTATTTTGTTCAATTGGGAACAAAGTAATTCAATATACTGCAAGGTCAGTGGGAGGAAATTTATTTTTTCTCATACTCTTTGTATATGATAGTTTGCTTACAAGTTGTGACCTTGAGACATCTTATATATTTTGTACTAAGATGTGTAAGAATTGTTTTTGCCATATTATATTAGATTTTCTCGGAGGACATTTGCTGATTGTATATTGGAAATATTCAATATACATTATTGCAAGCCAGAATTGCTCCTGTTGTTAAAGGTGATGGATTGAATCTATCACATTGTCCTTATTTAGATATTGAGAAAATTTAATTAAAAGGTGTACCTTGTGTCAAAGTGCACTTAAAAGTATAATGTATGCTTGAATTTGCACTAGACTAAATATCGTCTTTTTACGAGACTTCTAGGCAGACATCAATCAAATTCGGGACGCGATTATTGCGTTGCTGCCAAGAAGGTTTTAAGGTACTTAAAGAGGATAAAATATTATATGTTAATATGTGGATATGTTCAATTCTTACAGTTAGTAGGGTATTTAGATATAAACTTTGCTAGCTGTTATGATGACATGAGATCAATAACAAAATACATATTTATGTTAATAGGAAGTGCAGTAAATAAAGTTCTATATCATCTTCTACTATGTAAGTAGAGTTTATAACATTCTTTTAGACTGTTACCGGGCTATTAGGCTCCGGAACCTCATGAAAGAGTTAATCGTTTTAACTTTATGGATAGACCCATACGGTTGTATTGAGATAACAAATTTGTAGTATTATTTATTTACTACAAAGGTCTCAAGGGGTCTAAATATATGGTGGTCAAAATTTTTGACCAAAAGGAAATGGTACAGAAAGGTGACGTTTTAATATAACATATTTCCACAGATGATATGGTTGTAGATCTACTAACTAAAGATCTACGCCCATGTGTATTTTAAGCGACATGTCATTAGCATGGGCCTAGGAGCATCGTTAGATGCTGTTGTTTAGTGGGAGCTATTTTGGCTTTACTTTGATAAATGTTTCATCTGTGTTCGTTACATTTGTAATGGTTTGATATGTATCAACTTTCGCATTCAATAAAGTATTTTTGAATGTATTGTTATTATGTTGAATACATATTGATAAAGTCTCAAGGTATTATATAAACCTTGAGTGAAGGTTAGGGGCATCCGGTTATTAGCCTTGTCCATATGTCTTGTTATACATAAATAATGGTTAACCGTAAGGACAAGACATATGTGGGTTCATGGAACCATAAATGCATTCTCTAGTGGCACAATTTTTTTGTGACGCTTAAGGTAAGAGAATGGACATTCTCTAGTGGCACAAGTTTTTGTGACGCTTAAGGTAAGAGAATGGTGATCGACAAATGAGATCTCTTTATGAGAGATGTTATCCATTTGACACACTACCATATTGGATCCATATCAATAGAGTTGAGAACACTCGTGACCATGGAAGGCTCCGTGTGTATACATGCGCTACCGCCATGATTCGGTGTTTGAGACTTTATGGGATAGGATTGACTATTAAGAATTATCTCTAGACCAATGTGCGCACATACAAGACGATTTCAATTAATATAGTCCAAGTGGGAGAATGTAAGAGTTTTCTTAATTGTGGACTACATTAATTGATATTGTAATTTACCGTTTAACGTTTACCGTTTACGGGGATTGGTCTAAGGTGAGATAGAAGGTTTCTTAATTAGTCTAATATGGGCTGGCTAGTGTGGGCCGAGTTGAGCCGGCTTTCGTAATGAGGGGGCCTAGCCGGAAACTCTATAAATAGCGCTAAGTCTCTCCTCTAACCCTAATTCTCACATGTATCCTCACCTAAGGGCGTTTACCTAACGCTAAACGTGAGGGGGCCGCCTCATTGAGCCAGTGATACGGAGGGCAATAGAGGAGAAGGACTTGCGCGTGAACATTGTGTTTCCGCTTCCGCTTCAAGAACGATAGATTCCAAATCAGGTGCGTTAATCCTTCTGCTTAATTATGCGTATTCTTGTTCTGGTTATGGAGATCTTGGGGTTGCGCAATTTGCGTCCAACATCCACTTCACCGCCACTGCTGCCAGTTCCGCTGCCTCCACCACCACAGCTGCCACTGCCGCCAACGCTGCTGCCATCTTTCCATGGTGGGGAGAAATTCACGCCCAAAGTTCCTGGGCATAGCCCTGGCATTGGAAATAGCTTCAGAACTAGGGTTTAGCACTACCTCGTGTTCGACTGTGTATGTTCTTCATTTTCATAATAAATGTATTGCCATTCTAAATACAAAAAGAAATCAGCATGATTTATGGTGAACTAGGTAACCCTTCCACCATTAAATGCTTTCATAAGGAAAAGAAGAGCTCTTGTTTGGTGTTTTGTCAAAGAGGGTCATTGGCATAAGGTTTATGTTTATGTTTATTTGTTGAAGTGTGCAGGATGTTTGTCTTCTTCATAAATGTAATGTAGGTATTGTGCTATTATATAAGAATGAAGGTATTGTGCTATCATATTAGAATGTAATGGTGAGTGTTGTATATTGATCGAAACTACAAGAAAGCATACTAGGAACAATTTCTTCCTCCAACTCGTGCACTCAATTCCCAATATCCAAAGTTATCATTATTTTTTTTGGTTCCAACAAGGGAATACAGTTCTGGAATTGCTTCGGACTTGCTCAACATCTGCAAATCCAAGAGATCATCGAAGCATAATTTCGATGAAAGACCGATCGTGTAATACATATATACATGCCAATGAAGACAGCCAACATCTGTTAATGAATAGCAAGGCAGTCACATGATCAGATCAAAATGAAACATAAGCATGCATGTTTGCAACATGCGTCAATTTCAAAGTATAGAAGTAATCGACAATTCCGACACAGCTAAGCAGAAGTGCAACTCCACATTATAAAACAATTTCATACGTATTAGCAGTACCAAACAATCAATGCACTATTGAAGAATCACAAAAAGAAAACCCTCTAGTATACTCTATTCTCTCTCTTAGGCCTTATTTGATAATCATTCTCCTCCCGAAAGTAATTCCTAGTTAGAAATGGCTTTTTTTTTTTTTTAATTCCGTTATCTAGATGGCTTTCTGAGCATTTGAAGCCATTTAATAACTATCCAAAATTTCTATTTGTGAGATAGAAATGCACTTGATAAGATCTCATATTTCTTTGTAATTTAGAATTTCTTTTAATTTTTAAATAATTTTATTATAGTTTTCTCTTTTTTTCTTTTCTTTTTTCCTTTTATTCTTCTCCTTCTTCCACTTTGGCCAGTCACTAGTGACCAGCCAAACAAGGGTCTACATCGACACTTTCAATTCAATTGAATAAGGGCGCAAACGATAACCATTCTCTTCTTAGGTTCTATTTTTGGCCGGAAAAATATTTTTTTACTTCTATTTATGGACGAGTTTTTGAGAAAAATACGTGTTTGATAACAGACATAAAATTTCAGCTCTCAAAATAAAAATTTATTTGATGGGGGATAAGGACGAGCGATGAGAAAAGTTTTTATTTCTCTTTCCTGTTTCAAAAATAAAAAAAAAAAATAGAAAAAAGATTGGACAATAAAGTCAAAATTAGACTTGAAGACAATTAATCACAAGTTCCATTTCATTGTATCCAACGTGAAGGAAATACAGAAAATGTAAAAGTGCAAAAGACAAGTATAAGCAATATGGATATTGATTACATGTAGGAAATTTTGAAACGAACCAGCAGTATATCTCTATCGATGCATCATATGCAATATAGAGATTGATTCCACGTAGGAAATTTAGAAACGATCCCTGCGGCTTTTTATATGACTAGAGCACCCTTCAATTACCAATAGTGGACCACATGGGGACTACTACGTGGTATGCACGGTTTCTGTCTGCTGCTGCATTAAACTAGGGAACACATTTCAACTCAATTATACTGTTCCCTTGACCCAATCCAGCTTCGCCTTCAGTCTCTGTTCTCCTAATGCACCCCCCTGACAATCCACCGTATAACCCGAATTCAAGGTATCCTGGTGCTTACACATTCACCCTTCTCTGGTGCCTGGCATTTGGGAGGTCTTCCCGGCTTCTGCATTCAGAACAGAGATGAAACGGGGATGCAGGATGGCGAAGGGGCTTTAGCAAGACTGGTGTCTCTCTGCAGAAAATTAGGCAAACTAATGTCCGTTAGAGATGTGACTAACCTTAATGCAGTTATACCAGAGAAATCACGGATACAAGGCAAAGAGGAGTATAAGTACAAACTGAGTTATCAGAGGTCCATGCTGTTTGGAGTCAGAAAAAGTTCTCGAACGCCAAACTAGAGATAAACTCCTTGAAGGAGCTTCTGGTAATATCTAACAGCCCTAGTTTTGACCATAAAAGTGAAAGAATCCAATGGATTAAAGAAAAAATAGAATTTCTTTGGCGGCAAGAGGAGATGTACTAGGAAATAAGATCCAGCAACAACTGGATGAGAAGGGGGGATAAAATTTCTCAATTTTTCCATGCAACCACCATTAGCGTAGACAGCAAAATAAAATTTCAGCATTTTCAGCATTGGAAGATGAAAGTGGAGCCTGGTACCGATCGAAAGCCAGGGAAGTTAAAAGAGATGAACATTGGCTTTTTTCATTCACTATACATAACGGAGGGTGCATGTAACTTTGAACCAGTGCTGGGTCAATGTTCTCGTAAGGTAACGGATGAAATGAACCAATCTCTAACCAGTGAAGTGACTTTGAAAGAAGTGCGAGATGCAATTTTTCAATAGGGAGCCTATGGGCTGAGCAAGCTCTTCTATTGACACCACTGGAATAAGATTCAATACGATGTAGTTCAGTTGATTTCAGACTTTCTTTATTCAGGTAAGTTTCATAGACACCTCAACAAAACCTAATCTCCCTTATCCCTAGAGTTTTTTTTTTTTTTTTTTTGATGACCCTGGAATCACCGTACAACAGCAGCGGGTGGCACAAACCAGGGGGAGCATTAGCGTGGGGGCCCACCTCCCATGGCATTCCACTTAAGTCGCGCAATGGGGGCGCGGAGTTTCAAACCCCTCCCCTCCCGGAAGAGGGGGCAGGGCGCGAACCAGCGCGTCCACCATGGGATGGGTCCCTTATCCCTAGAGTTCATAACCCGGAAAGTCTAGTTCAATTTTGTCCCATTAGTTTGGGTAATTTCGGTTACAAAATAATCTTAAAGGTTTTGGCTAATCACCTTAAACCTCTTTTACCTGAATTGGTAGCAATGGAGCAAAGTGCTTTTGTTAGCGGGAGACATCTACAAGACAACATTTTGATTGTGCAGGAAGTTTTACACCGGTTGTGAATTAGAAAGAGGAAAAAGAAGCCTATGATAGAGTGGAATGGGATTTTCTTGGGGCATGTTTTCTAAAATGTGTTTTGACAATAAATGGGTTATGTAGATCATGTACCATGTCATATCCATGTCTCTTAGCATAAAGTTCAATGTGCAACCGCTACCTTTCTTCCATCCTTCTAGGGGGCTGTGGCAATAAGACCACGTGTCCCCATATCTTTTCATTATTATGGCAAATGTGCTTTCTATCTGCTTAATAAAGCTGTAGAAGAACAACGAATAATGGGGATTAAATAAAATAGACATTGTCCTACGCTATCTCACCTTTTGTTTGCATACAACTCTATTTTCTTCCTAGATGGAAAGATCCAAGAATCCCAGAGCTTTGCTGAGGTCTTGCTCTAGTGTTGTTTTGCAATAGGGCAGGCCATTAACTTAAACAAATCTGGAATTTTCTTTAGTAGTGGCTGCCCCCTAAGCCTACGAAGGAAGAGATACATGTCTTGGAAATAGAAAAAACTGGAAAGTACCTAAGGATTCCATTGGATTAGGTACAAACCAAAAAGTACATGTTCACATGGATATTGGGGAGAGTTAACATGAAGCTAGAAGGATGGAAGGAAAAGGTAATCCCGAAAGCAAGAAACAAGATTCTCATTAAAGCAGTGGTACAAGCAATCCTGCAATGCGCAATATTGATCTTCAAAGTTCTAATCTCTATTTGTCGAGCGATTGAGAAGAAAGTTGCCTCTTTTGGTGCAGAATTAGTGAGCCAAAGCTGGCCTTCGTCGGAAGAAATGGGATGTAATGAAGAAGAGGAAGGAGTGTGGTGTGATGGGATTTAGGGACTTGATAAAGTTTGACAATGCAACGTTGGGCAAAGCTTAACGTTGGGCAAGCAAGCTTGGAGGTTACCCCAAGCACCTCAGAGTTTGTGGGCTGAGGTTCTGCAAGGCCTGTATTTTCTGAATCAAAACTTCTTGAGTGCAACAAAAGGCTCCTACTCTTCTTGGGGTTGGCAAAGTATCGTGGCAGAAAGGGACAACATATCGAAGGCAGTGCATTGGACAGTGGCAGATGGTGCAGAAATTAAAATTAGACAAGACAACTGGCTGAGAACTAGAGTCATTGGAGGAGAGAATAGCCAGGGTGAGCCAAATCTAGTGACTGACCTCATCGACCAGGAGAATTTTAGATGGAAAGAACAGCTGATCACTGAGTTGTTCGAAGCAAGAGTTGCAAATGAAATTTTAGCTATTCCAATCAGTGAAAGGGTGGAGAAAGATAGACATTGCACACTTTCAGGCACATATTTAGCAAAAAGCGCATATCACCATATCACTTTAACAGAAGAAAAGCAGCAAGCAGAATAGCCTTCTACATCATTCCAAACGCCCACATAACTATGGTGACTGGTGTGGAACATGAATACTAGCCCAAAAATCAAACTTTTCATATGCAATGCGTGTCAGAACGCACTACCAACAACAGAGAATCTGTTCAAACGGAAAATAATACCAGAACCCACCTGTCCTATCTGTCGTAAATGGCCTGAAACGATTGAGCGTATATTCCTAGTTAGAGCAGTGCTTCTTACAGAGAAAAAAGACCGAAGGAAACTCACCTTCCCTGTATACGATAACAGGGTTCCTCCGGAACTTACGGAAGGCGCGAAACCACTTCCATTTTCGGGCACCGGAAACCTGACCCGAGGAGAGTGGTGGAGGTGGCCATGGCTGCACAGAAGAATTTTGAAAGGCCGAACCCCAGGACTAACACGTGTAAAGCAGATCAAACCCTCACCCAGAAATTAACGCCGATGGGTCGTTCGTGGACGGCGATGCCACGGGAAGTATCGCCGGAACATCCCCGGGACGAAGCCGGGCCGATTGGTCCCCGGGCTTTGCCGAGGAGATCCGAGCGACCTCGGTAGAGCAGACTGAAACCCACGCGCGACTCGATGCTCTCGGCTTGTTTAGGAATCCATCTGCACTACCCCCCTCGTTGGAGTCAGACTGTGATCCATGTACACACTCACAGATCGTGATACGGTGCTCGTGGGAAGTGGCACCACTCATCACCGGGCGCCTCAGTTTAATGGGCCAGAACAAACATCTCCGAGTGGCTCATTACGGAAGAGGAGAGTCGAGTAGCGAATTGAGTTGTCATGTTAAGGGTCATCGGTTCCAGTCCGATCCGGTTCTATAATGGAACTAGGACCCAGTTTAATTTTGAGAACTAGGGACAGGATGATTTGTTCTTAGAACCACGAATGAGATCGGACCATTAGTTCTAGTTCGGTCCGACGGAACTAATCACTTTTCTATTCCATGAAAATTTTAGTTTAAATTTAATTTTTATATATGTGTTTAAGAAATAGTCTATTTTAGAATTTATTTCTATTTTTTAGAAATAAAAAGAAATTTTTAGAAATTAAAAAGAAATATATATATTTTTAAAAGAGTTGATTTGATCCTATCCAGTTTCCTCCCAGAGGAACTAGACTGAAAATTACCAATTCCATAAAAATGGAATTGAGAACGGACCAAACCGGCCCGTCAACTCCAGTCCGGGCAATTCTTGATTTGGGTAGTCTGATATACTCACCCCTATTATTAAGTCCCATGATAGAAAGAATTTACCTTATAATTGGACTATTAATCTTGCTTAGTTTTAGGGGAGTTCCTATGTTTGGAGGCCTATGTTGGTTGTAATTCTTAAATCACTTAATGTAATTAAAGGAGCTTTCAAAAATAAAACTCGTTGAGATATAAAGTGAAATTTCCACCATCAGGATTCACATACCACCCTTGGTTTCTTAAGGTTAAGGTTAAGGTTGTACCTTGTAATTGAACTATTAATCTTTCACACATTTTATGAGACCTCTTATGCTCATGGGCCTATGTTGGGTGTAATTCTAGAATCACTTTAGGAACTTTTTTTGACCCAAAAAGAAAAAAGTTTTGTTGAGATAAAAAGTGAAATCAACAATTCTACAAACGATTTTACATGTAAAAGAAAAAACAATCCTACAAAGTGCAAGATTTGCAGATGAATCGCACTTGCCTACCTTATATATCTGAGTATCTTGATCAACTCATCCAATCAAGACTACTATAAAACCAACCAGCCAATTTAATTTGAATCGACAACCCAACGCTGTTGCAATTTGATATGCAACAGAAAGAAGCTAAGCTATGTTATTTAAATATGCAAAGGGGAAGGATCATAAACAACGTTCTATCTATGAGTCCTTATGAAGGCTCTCTCCCATATATCAGCATCATTCACTCAAATTGACACTTTAGCTATTAGATATAACCGCAAAATATATATCTTATGTCTAGACCCGTCCCACAACCCATCGCGTTTGTTTAAATGGATCGTTAATGGGTCAATCTTTATTTCCCATATCACCTATAATGGATTTAAAAATGGGGTTAATATCCACGAAAAACTATAAACCAATACACATATAATAAATTTACAAAAAACTAATTTTTTTATCATGAAAAATGCTAAATTGATATAGATGTGACAAATTTATTCAAAACTAGTATTTTAATCATAGAAAACTTCAAATTAGTATATATGTGATAAATTTAACCCAATTAATTTTTTGACCATAAAAAATCTCAAATTGGTACACTTGTAACAAATTTAACCTTTGTTAACTTCCGTCAAATTTTATCATTAAATTTGCCAACATGGATGGCACATAATGACGTGGTATGGTGACGTGGCAAGTTCACATGAAAATCCATGAGGTAAATTAAACCACCCCCCAAAAAAATTTGTTAGAGGTATATCATTAAATGTATAAGTTCGAAATTTTTCATGGTATTAACCTTATAGATTTTGACGTATACCACATTGCCATGTGCCATCCACATTAGCAAATTTAATAGTAAAATTTGACGGAAATTAATAGACGGTGAATTTGTTAAAAGTGTATCAATTTGGAATTTTTCGTGGTGAAAAAGTTAATTTAAAATAAATTTATCATGTGTGTATCAATTTAGGGTAATCTATGATACAAAAATAAAATAGCGCTCTTCCTCTTGCAAAAGGTCGAGTGTTTGGGGGTAAAGGCCGTGTGTGTCAGCACGTGTCGCCCTAGGGTTTACCCCCGTTACTACGGTGCGGGGATTCCCTGGGTCACCCAAAAAAAAAAAAAAAAAAAAGCTTGTGGGGGTAAATTTGTCAAGAGTGTACTAATTTAGGATTTTTTGTGTCAAAAAATTAGTTTATGGAAAATTTGTCACATGTATACAATTTCGAAATTTTTTGTAGCATTAACCCTTAAAAATAAGGAGACTAAAATATATCTTGGGTTTGATATATATTTTGCCCAAGAACAAGTTCTCCACTCCGTGGCACTAGGCTCTGTTAGTATTTATACACATTGTGTGAGATATAGATGGGTTTATATAATCTTCTTTAAGATTATGTGAAAGAAAATCCCCCAATGCCATCATGAGGTTACACCAATCATATTATCATTGACAAGGTCTCGGATATAAAAATAGAACTATTTAGAATAAAATATATTTACAAAAACTAATAATTGAATTTGTTACTGCCATCTCATGATATATAAGATGTTATGTTTATTCACATTCATTTGATAACCCTTTTTTTTTTTTTTTTTTTTTTTGCATAGGAACTATATAATTAACATGTCACACAATTAATTGACTAATGAATATATACAAAATATGTTAGTGGCATGTATATTCATTTGGCTAAGATGGTTCTCGAACCAAATATCTTTCACCAAAGAAGATGTTTCTTCGAATTTATTATTTGTATCGGGTTTTGTGTTATTTCCGAAAAGGAAGTTACGAATGCAACTATAATAAAAATAAAGGATAAATCTAAAGCAATTGAAAGTAAAAGTGAAAAAGGGATAAGTACAAATAGTTGAAACTAAGCATATTCAGGTTTGTTGTGCGAATGTGCCCTTATAATCTAACATTATGAATAATCGTCCTCTGGCAATTATCATTTCAATTTCAAATATTCTAGAATCTTTGGTACCACACTAATAACTATATCCATCGTGTTTTCAGTACCAAACTCTTTTAGAAACTTTTTCATATTTATCCTTTCGCTCATGGACGATACTTGGTACTAAATCATTGTTATCTTTGATAGCAAGTCTCGCCTAGACTATGTTAGGCCTGCTCTCTTGTGTATCAAGCTTGGTGGGCTTTGTTATCTGCCCATGGCCCATTAGGCTGATTTTTGGCGCTAATTTATACACATAATTGTTTTACTCTAAAAGAACAAGTATTCCGTCTGTGGTAATAGGTGGCACAGTGGAAGCGAATAGAAACATTTGTAATTATGTCGGGAGCTATAGAAATTAATAGAAATAAAATAAAGAACAATAAAAAAAAAAGAACAGTTAACATAAATTTACATAGTTTGGTCTGAATGTTGAAATCTACGTTCATGAGAAGAGTCAGCACATAATCCATTATAAATTGGAGAATTATAGGACTACAATCACTTATGCACTCGAGTGTTTCCTTGACCCTAGTATATACCCAATGCTTATGGTATTTAACAACTCAACTCAATGGACTCGACTCTACAGACAATTCTCTCCAAACTCACGCCTCTCTTTCTCTCTTGAGCTCTCACTTCTTGCTTACCTCCCTATGGCCTCCAATGTCCTCCTTTTATAGGAGCATGAGAAGAGAACAAGACAAATGAAGACTCCTACATATGTCAACAGTGGCACCTACTTTTGATATCATGCCCCTCCATGCAGTTGAAGATGGCATGTGTGCATGACCATCATGCACCCTAGAGCATAGCTACTACCGTCCCTATCTTCATTTAACAAAAGACAAACTTAGCTCACAATTGTCACTGATGCTCACCAAACAAATCTACGGCATGCACACATGAGAGATGGTAATCAAATAAGCATGTACCCATAATCTTTGAAGACAACCATGCAGATGGTGTGGGCTGCCGTCTTCAAAGATCATGTTCTTAGCCAACAATCCTTCCATGCATAGAGAATGTTTTGGCTTTGATATACTTGCTCCTTCAACACTGTCGATTGTTGTGTGTGACTTTGAGCAATAGATGCTTTGCGTGTGCCTTGGGTCTTGTATCGGACTCAAACTTGAGATATAATTTAACAATTCTCCACATTGGCTTGAGTTTGTAGCCAAGTTATAATACTCCTTTTTTCAACTCTCCCAACACCTGATGAGCACTCATACTCTACAGACGCCAATCGAGCTCATACAGAACTCGAGCTTTGCTAATGGAACCTATTTTGTCATCATGTTTGCAGGGTTCTCCACTATTGCTATTTTATTCACAACAATCTTACCCTTCACTATGACATTCTAGATGAAATGGTACCTAATATCAATATGCTTCATTCGCTCGTGATATATCGGATTATAAGCTAAATATATTGCATCTTGATTGTCACAATGTACAATGATGCTTTTCTACTCCAATCCAAGGTCCGTGAGTAAACCTCTTAGCTGTATCGACTCCTTTGCTACAAAGGTCAGTACTGTATACTTTGCCTCAGTCAAAGATAAGGCAACATCATCTTGTAAAGACGTCTTCCAACTTACTGCACCACCTACTAGCGTAAACATGTATCCTACTAACGATTTGTGGTCATCCAATTTACCGGCGTAATTCGTATCCACATATCCTATGGTCTCATTACCATTGTTGTTCCTCCAATACACAATGCCAATGCCTGTTGTCCCTTTTAAATATCTGAGAATCCATTTCATAGCTTCTCAATGAGTCTTACCCAAGCGCTTCATGTAACAGCTAACAACGCTTACACCTTGTGAAATGTCAGGCCCAGTGCATACCATGGCATACATAATACTACCCATTACACTAGAATAATGAACACCGGACATGTGCTCCTCCTCCTCCTCTTCAGTTTGCGATGATAACTTGTTGGAAAGGTTAAAATGTGTGTCTAAAGGAGTACTTACATATTTTGCTGACTGCATGTTAAAACGTGCCACAATCTTCTCAATATATTTCTTTTGAAATAGACGTGACGTTCCTACAATCCTGTCACACAAAATCTCCATACCCAATTCTTTCTTAGCAACACCTAAATCTTTCGTCTCAAAATTAGCACTCAATTGTCGCTTTAGCATATCAATATTAGACATATGTTTAGCTGTTATCAACATGTCATCAACATATAATAACAAGTAAATCAAAGTCCCATCCTCCAATCTCCTAACATAAACACAGCTATCAAACTAACTTTTCGAATAGTCTTGACTAGCCATGACAGCATCAAAATGCTAATACTATTGTCTAGGAGATTGGTTCAACCTATACAAAGATTTCTTCAATATGCAAACATGGTCTTCCTTACTCGGAATAGTAAATGTCTTGAGTTGCCTCATGTAAATCATGAATAAACATCGTTTTCACAACTAGTGGCTTTAACTCGAGATCCTGTATAGCTACTAAGGCAAGTAATACACGAATAGAGGTATGCCTTATCACGGGAGAGAACACCTCATTATAGTTGATGCCCTCTCGCTAAGTATACCCTTTCGCAACAAGTCTTGCCTTGAACTCAGCTTCCTTTATATTAGGACTTTCCATTTGCAGACCTATTTGCCTCCGACAATCTTCTGGCTTTTGGGTACTTTGACTAGCTTTTATGTTTGATTTCGATAAAGTGATTCTATTTCTTTACTTATAGCCTTTAGCCACTGCAATGACTTGATACTAGCTGTCACCTCAGAGTAGGACGAAGGCTCATTTATCTCCATCTCATCACCTACAGTCAATGCATAGGTAATATTAGAATAACCATAATGTACTAGTGGTTTAATTTGCCTTCTTTGTCTGCTCATGGCTATATTATGCCGTGGTTTTGCTGGTTGTTTGATATCACCGTCTTCAAGAATTATGGCCTCATCCACAATCTATTCTTCTATTACCTTTGAGGTCTTCAGAGGCTCTACCTAAAGCTCCACTTCATTTTTGACACCATGATCCATTTGCTTTGCTTGTTAAGTCTTAAGAGTCCTCCTTTGAAGCATTGTAGTCTTGCTCTACTAATTAGAAACCTGATGGGATCAGTGCACCACAACTGGTAGCCTTTCACCTCATGAACATACCCCAGAAATATACATTTATTTGCCCTCGGCTCAAACTTTCCATTACTCGAATGAGCATACGCAAGACATTCGAACTGTAATCCAAAGTAATCAATAGGTTTCCCTAACCATATATCCTCGAAAGTCTTTCACTCGATAGCAGATGATGGAGATTGATTAAATAGGTAACATGCCATATTCACTACTTCGACCAAAATTCCTTGCCTAGTCTTGCATTCAAAAGCATGCACCAAGCTCGCTCAAGTAAAGTTCTGTTCTTTCATTCTATAATGCCATTCTGCTAGGGGTGAGCGTGGTTCTTGGGGAATCGGAGAATAGAACCAAAGGTTCTGATTCGATTCCCGGTTCTAAAGGGACCGGCTTTGGTTCCCGATTCCTTTTTCCTAGGAACCGATAGTTCTGGTTAGAGCTCCAAAATAAGGCCCAAATAGAAAATGCCCCAAATCAATTACCCTTCACACTTTCACACTCACAGTTCCCTGAGTCTCTCGCGTTCTCTTCCTTTGCCCGTCGCTAATGCCACTCGCCCTTAACACCCCGCTAGACGCCACTCGCCCTCGACGCCGCCGCTAGATGCCCTAACCCTTGACATCGCCACCGGACGCCAGTCACCCTGCGCTCGTCTTGCCTTTGCCTCTTGCTCCTTTGATGTCATCACCCCTCGCTTGCCTCGCCACTCAGTCGCTCGCCGTCGACGCTGCCAGTGGACGCCACTCGTCCCTTCGGTGGAGGCTGCTCACCGCTTGTGCACCCTCGACGCTGCTCACCCTTAATGCCACTTGGCCAACCGCCCTCAACACCGCTCGACCAGTCGGCCCTTGACGTTGCTCACCAGTTGGCCCTTAACGTTGCTCAACCATCCCAAAAGGAGCTGTTGCAACCATTGTGTTTTACCATTTAGAACTTTGGGCTTCTCTTAGTTAACCCATGGAAGTTTGATTGGTGTCTCAAATGTCGTTTTGTAGCCAATCAAGACCTTGTCATTTGTAGGGCAGTCAAGTTACATTGTATTAGCATCTAGAGGTTCTGGGCTATAGCTATCTGTCTAGAGCCTGTCCAAGTTGTCAAAATTATGGTCATACTCTCTCTAGATAGAAGGTTAGACCTTGCAATGTTTCTTTCCTCCACATTGGAAGGGCTATTTGAAATGCTTATCTTTCCCTCTGGTTGCTTTAAAAGTTCTTGCAAGAGTTAAGTTTTTGTCTGTAACTTGCCCGAGTTCTTTTTACATACTTTAATTCCTATACTTTGTTCATGAGCATTCTTAACTCAACTTTTCTTTCCACAGTTGTCACTTGCTTGGGTGATCCCTCGACTTTTGCTGTCCTTGCTCTCCTCCCTAAGCTAGCTACGGAATCTTAGGGAATGGCACTTGGAGGGAGGGACGGAGCAATTCTCGCTTTCGATGTTAAATGACCTGATCCTGTGGCTGTATGGTCTGTGAGAAAGGTTCATATTGTCTTTGTCCTTTTGCTTTTCAAAATCATACATTCAATGCCATTACATTGTCCTCCTCTTTTCCTATTTATCCTCCAACCAGATAGAAATTATAATCATAATTATTTTGAAGAAAGATCCACAATAATTAGTCTTGAACAGTTTATTTGTGAAAATGTGCGTATAGCCAAAAATGGACCCCATCTCAAATCTGGTTGAGTTTTTATTATTCGAGTTGACTTTTTAGTAATAAGATCCACCAATCCTTACTGTGTAATCTATAATGTCGCATGGAAGCTTTGCAAGAGCTGTTCGGAACATCAAGCAATGGACGAGGGTGGTCATAGCTACCGAGGCACTGATTTGTGTGTTTTCTTATAGGAGGAAGAGGAAAATCAGTCTCGGTTGAGGAGGAAGAGATCCTTGATGCATATGTCTTCTTTTTTTCCTCACTACTTGGGTGTATTAAGCTACTCACCAAAACAAAGGAACGTATTTCTCCTTAAGGGCCAAGTCTCTTTAGTAGGTCTTTTGAAGTTCTAGTAATCAAGTGATGATTGCTAGACATTGGCAGATGCAAATAAAACTAAAAAGTCCATATATTACTCTTCCTATCAAGTTCAGTCTCATTGTTGCATACGAAATAGAAACTATCGTTTTTATTGAGGAATATAAGAAATTAACTAAAGGAAGCATGTTTATGTCTGGAAAATAAATGAAATTTGAGACAATCCCTTTTCATTTCTTACTTGTATATTCAGCTTAAACATGGATTATATGACATGTCTCTGAACCTGATTCCATTATCTTGGATCCTTTTAGGCTAGTCCCATGTTTAAGATTTTCTCAAAAGGCGATTCAAACACTTGCATATGCACCTGACCTATTATTGGCACCCAAGTCCGATCAACATATTAGTTTGCAATATAGTAAAAATGCCAACTAGTGAGCATGGTGTTTTAGCCCAGTATGCAAATCATTATTTTTCCTGGATAATTTATGCTGATTTCTACCTTTGATGAGGTCATCTGTGTATAGGTAGTTAAATATGTGGCCACTTCTGCGATGGTCACTCAACTTCTCCTTTAGTCTAAATGGTTACTCTTTTTAGCTAAATAAAGGAACACAGATAAATGAAGCATGAGAAGTTAAAAATTAATTTTATGTTCTTTGTGCAACAATCATGTGGTAGTATCTAATTGCTGAGTGGAATGTCCACCCCAAATCTTGTGACTAAAATGAATCAGGAGTACTCTGCATGGTGCTCTTGTTTCTTAATAGGATTTTCAAATACTATTGCATCACAGCGGAACAAAGTAGTAGTTACGTCGTCCGATTTACCAAAAAAGTTATATGTGCCAATTGCAGGCCGAAGGTGGTGGTCTTGCATTTCTTCAAGGCAGTCCATCATAAGAGAACTTTACTCAAGGGAAAACATCTCGTGGGTTGCTTGCATTTGTAAATGGTGATCATGAATATGTCCTTTTTGATCCGTATAGTGATGAAGCAACAGAACATGGCATTGCTCACCGGAAGGGCCTTGTTTATGAAGAAACAGGTACAGAACTGATCTTACGATAGAGATTTGGTGCTGTGGTGAATCCATGGACATTAAAAGTGGATAATAGTGTTTTTTCCACTAGGATGTGATGAATGATCATGGTCAATTCAGAGTTGTACACACTCTACTAGTACCTTTAAGCAAATTAGAATCCCATTGTAGTAGTTTCTTCTTTTGTGGTTCATATTTATTTGGAGACTTTGATTATTGCAGAGAAGTATGGGTACTCGTCCATATATGTGGAGTTACCTTTAGAGAAACCAGATAACTGAGATCACTATCGCTCCATCTGAGAAGCCTTGGCTACCTTATTTAGTGGATTGTCACAAACACATTCATAGAGAATCCACCTACGGGGGAAAATATTGGTTGGCATTGTTGTTGGTACTTTTAGTTTGGATTTTGGAGTACTTGATATTTGACTTATCTTGTCCTATTATGATTTGGAAAGCTTCAAGTCTTAGTCTTTGGTTTGTCTCTTTCCTTCTTCATTATAGTTCAAATTTGAAAATGAAAAAAAGAAGAAGAACTTGTTGGAATCTAGAACTGACCCTAGAACCTGTGACAAGGTAGGTTCCAGGTTCCAAAAAATGAGGAACCTGTATCCGAGGGTAGGTTCTAGGTTCCAGATGGAACTTGTCAGGAATCGGGAACCGCTCACCCCTACATTCTACTGTGGTGTCCCTAGAACTGTGTGGTGTTTCACAATCCCTTCCTTTTGACAGAATTCGGTAATGTCCTTACCATAGAGCCGTTATCGATTTTTAGGCACTTGATTTGTTTACCTGACTACTTCTAAATCAACGCCTTAAGATTCTTAAACTGATAAAATATCTCAGATTTGTTCTTTAGGAAGTACACCCATACCTTCCTTAAGTAATTGTCGATGAATGTTGGCATATATCAGGCATCTCCTTTCGATGGAATTAGAGATGGGCCCTAGACATTTGAATGAATGTATTCAACTAGTTACTTGGTTGAAAGCTTAGCTGTACCAAATTTAGCACAACGTTGCTTTTAAAAAATGTAGTGTTCACAAAAGTCTAACTTTCCTATTTTCTAACCTTTCAACAACCCTCTTTCATTCAACATCGTCATACTTGCCTCACTCATATGCCCAAATCGCATATGCTATGACTGAGTCAAGTTTGAGTCTGACTTACTTGATAAAATTGTAGCAACTCCGATCACGGTTTCCCCCAATAAATAATAGAGAGAATTCAACTTCTTCCTTTTCATCACTATCAAGGCACTTCGAGAAATATTCAGTATTCTACCTTAGTAGTGTACTTGCACCCAATGTCGTTGAGTGCACCCAGAGAAATAAGGCTCTTCTTGAGCTTTGGTATGTGCCTTACGTTCGTCAATGTCTGCTTTATGCCATGTGCATTCGGATTCGAACTATCCCTATCCCCACAATCTTGCAAGCTGCATTATTCCCCAAAAGAACTCTACCATCATCTATAGTCTGGTAGGTAGTGAACCAGTTCCTATGAGGAGTCATGTGATAGGAACATCCGGAATCTAGCACCCATTTGTCTCCTAACGAACCACACTACTTGTGGCATTTTGCCAATTGCCTTTATTTCTTAACTTTGGACAATCTCTCCATATGTGCCTCTCCTTGTGACACTCAAAATACTTCACATGACCTTTGATTTTCTATGTCGCAGCTTTGACCTGCTCTTGTTTCTACTTCTATTGCTAGGCCTCTGATGTTTGTCTCTACCTAGGATCACTAGTCCACACCCTACATCTTGCGCTAGACTGTCATCATGCAACTTTCTATGTCACTCCTTTAAGGATAGGGCATATATTACCTCTTCTAAGGTAATTGTAGTATGCCCTTATAACAAGAAGTCAGTAAAGTGTTCCCATGACTCCGGTAGAGACACCAACAATATCATGCCTTTTTCATCATCATCTAAAATCTTACCGACATTCTTCAAGTCTATCATAAGTTTATTAAACTTATCTAGGTGGGATCTCATTGACATACCTTTAGTGTATCAAAACTAGAACATCCTTTTTAGCATATATAAGCGATTGTTCAAACCCTTCGTTACATAGAGGGCCTAAAGTTTTGCCTATAGTGCCGCGGCATCCTTTTCCTTGATCACCTCTATTAGCACTTCATCCGATAAGTTCAATAGGATTATGCTCATGGCTTTCTCCATTAGCTCGTCCTTTTTGGCATCTCTCATTTTTTAAGGCAACTTAGCCTTGGCCTCCAATGCCTTGGCTAAACCTTGAGTTGTTAATAACACCTTCATCTTGATGCTTCATAACCCAAAGTTGTTCCTTCCTTTAAATTTCTCAATTTCTACTTTTGCTCCAGACATAACTGCAAAGTCTTAGCTCTAATACCAATTGTTGTAATTGGCAGCGCAGTGGAAGTGGATCGGAACGTTTGCAATTATGGTGGGAGTTATAGAAATTGATAGAAATAAAATGAGGAACAAATAAAAGAAAAAGGTCACTAGAAATTTATGTGGTAAGGTCCAAATGTTGGAACCTACGTCCACGGGGAGAGCTAGCAAATAATCTACTATAAATTGGAGAATTACATGATTGCAATCACTTATGCACTCGAGTGTTTCCCAGCCTTAGTATATACCCAATACCCATGGTATTTAACAACTCAACTCAATGGACTCAACTCCATGCATAATTCTCTCCGAGCTCACACCTCTTTTTCTCTCTTGAGCTCTCACTTCTTGCTTACCTCCCTACGACCTCTAATGTCCTCCTTTTAGAGGAGCATGGGAAGAGAACAAAACAAATGGAGACTCCTACATATGTCAACGGCGGCACCTACTTTTGATATCTTGCCCTTCCATGCAGTTGAAGATGGCATGTGCGCATGACCATCATGCATCTTCCTAGAGCATAGCTGCTATCATCTGTCTCTCTTCATTTAACAAAAGGACAAAGTTAGCTCACAATTGTCACCGATGCCCACCAAACAAATCTATGGGCATGCACACATGAGAGATGATAGTCAAACAAGCATGCGCCCATAATCTTTAAAGACAACCATGCGGATGGCGTGGGCCACATCTTCAAAGATCTTGTTCATGGCCAACACTCCTTCCATGCATAGAGAACATTCTGGCTTTGATACACTTGCTCGCTCAACATTGTCAATTGTTGCATGTGACTTTGAGCAATAAATGCTCCGCATGTGCATCAAGTCTCGTATCGGATTCAAACTTGAGACATAATTTTACACCATCAATTCAAAAAAGGTGTGGGAGGAGGGAAGTTTTATTGAAACTCAAGTGCTTACATATAACAGACCTACAAGGACAAGTATTATATCGATAGAGATATTGGGCAGCACCATCATTACAAATATAATATGCAAATTCCATGGTAGAGCTAAAAGGACAATGTGATGAAACTCTTTTTTGTTTTTGGTTGAGAAAGATGAAGGTTTCGTTAACTCGAAGCATGTTTGTTTACATCATAAACTAAAATATCCAACATAGTAGGGGTGATTGGTTTTTGATCCGGTCCAGTCCCACCTAGGAACTGGGAACCGGATCGGACTAGGAATTGGACTGGCAAGATTAGTTCCCAATTTCCGGAACAGGTCATTTTAAGCACTTTGTTTTGCAATGAAATTTCACGCTTGAAGTAAACGAGCCCAATTAAAACTTAATCACCATATTCTCATCTTACTGTTAACACTTCAAAATAGAATAAAACAAATTTCACATTACCAAATAGATTTTCCTTATAAACAAGTATATTTTCTGTATCACTTCTATTTGAATTACATTCTAAACAATAAACTTACTATAATTGAATGCATAATTCAATCAAACATGCCCCAATGTGAGTTTAGCTAAAGATGAAGCGTGAGCATTGTGGGTGAATTTGGAAAGATTGAAAGAGGAGAGCAAGAGGTAGTGTGTGTGAGGAATTTTAGATTATTAGGTTTGCATTTAACAAAATAAACAAAAATAATTGGTCCGGTTAGTTTAGTTCTATCTAGTTCCCCTTTGGAACTGAGGATGTGACTACTTGGACACTAGTTCCATTTTTAGGAACCAGAATCAATCTGGTATGAGCGGTTCTCAATTTGGACAGTTTCTAGTTCAGTTGGTTTGACTTGCTTACCCTTACAAAATAGGTTTGGAGGGATAAGATAGCCAACCAGGAGGGAGTTTTTTTTTTCGCCTAGCCATAGCCACCCAATCACCTAGCTTGAAGGCTCCCTTGAACAAAATTTCAAACTTACAAAGTTAAGATGGGCCAACTTCATTATGCATTCATCGGTCCATGCCCTAACCTCCCATGGGCTTTGTTCTTTACCCACAGTGTAGTTGACCAGAGTTACACTGTCGCTCTTCGCCTGCACCACGACATCTCCCGCACCAAGCACATACTAGCGTTTTCTTTTCGTCTTTTGGTTCGGGAAGTACACACTAGTTTAGACACCCGCTTTCGTCCACCAGTTGTAGCCACACGCGTAGAGGTAGGGTTTCAACTGCTAGCATCGATCTAGCCAGCCCGAAAGTCGCAAAGCCGTGAATTAGCACTCCCCGGTGGTGGAGAAAGACTCCAGCGAATGGACATTCCAGTAAGCCTTCCAATTTAGCACAATCGAAGTTGATTTCGAGTGTGATCCTCGTTAGTTGCTGCCGGGTAATGGGTATTTGCAAATTTGGTTCTTTTTGCCTTTTCACGCTTAGATTCCATCTTACCAAGCTCGTCTATTCTGTGATCGCACTCAACTATCCTCCTTGGGCCGGCTGAGGAGCTTGGAAAATGAAGGAGTTACGCGCCCTCCAATTTGGATTAATAAGTCAACGTAAGCCAAGATCACTATATCGTAGAACACAAAGGCTATGAATGCATATAGTATAGTATGGTTTAATTAGTCTGACCCAGTGTTTTTCTAATGAATTTTCTTGGGGCATGTGACATCCTAATTTTCAGGTTCTGATTTCGATTGGATAAGTTGGGCCTTTCGTCGACATGCCTATAGTATTTTTATCTGAGTTGGCAACTCATGAGATAACTGACTTAGCCGGTTAAGCCATTAAGGGATTTTAATGCAATAGACTTGGGAATTCAACCAGGAATTGGCTATTCGGCCGTGCTCGTCTTTAGAGGTCATTACGGCACACTTAAAAATCAATTAGAGATCAAAGATAGGTCACTTCGATTGAGACACGTGGCCAAACGTGGGTGACTCCACTAAATTGGAAAATTCTCGTTGACTGGCACTAAACTGATTTTTCTCTTATTTTGGTACCCTGTATCCGTATTTGAATTCTCGAGATTTTCACAATAACCGAGAGTCGCCAATGTGTCGAGTGGGTTCATTGTGGCTCGAAGAAAATCGACCACGAGTCAATTGCACCAAAAATTCCTAAAAGCTACCTAGTAGGCTAGGTCACGTTAAAATTGCGTCGAATGAAATTAACCACGAATTTGAATTCGATTTTAGAAATTGGGAGTTCTGTCGTGTCACGAGTCATTTAAGAACATCGACTCACCTTTTAATGAATTTTCGGCGAGTTCATGATTTTTACAGAAAATCGATTTGCACGATTCGAAAAACAAACGGAAATTTAGATGGGCTCGTTTGAAAGGATTTGTGACTTCCAAGTCGGGCTATGTGCTGTTAGGGACTTAGAGAAAATTTTACGGGATTTATCTTCATCGAAATTGGACTTCGAATTGGAGAAATTGATAATGAAATTGAAGCCAAAGTTTAGTTTAGTGAAATTCGGATTAAAGGAGGGGGGCTGCATTTTGGCATCAATTTGGTTTAATTTATGGATTTCTAAGCAAGAAAGTAATAGGGACATTGTGATAAACTTGAAGACTAAGGGAGGGACCAAGCTTTAAGTAACCAAGATATTTCTTTTGACCTTGGCCTCTCAATCTCCTCTAAACTTCCCGAGCACGCCCCCTGCCGATCTTCTTCTTTTCGTGTCTCACCCCCTGATCCCCTTCTGTTTTCACTTTTTTCATTTTCCTTCCTTTCATTCCAACGAAATTTCATTACCCATCCCTACACTGACTTCGTTCACCATCGTAGCAACCCACCATTTCTAGTCCCCCTCCCCATCGAACTCTCCTTGCCACACGTCTAAGCCTCCAACTCCCTTGGTCAACCAAAGAAACCCCCCAGCAAGGTTGACTCCTCTTGCCAAAAGCCCACGCCGTTGATTTTGAAGCTACTTCCTCTCCTACGTGTCTTCACCTCAGCGGATTAGCTCACGTGCAGTCTCCCTCACTATCAACCGAGCAAGCCACGAAGTTAACTTCTTCCTTCGTGCGCTAGCTGCCAGCGCCCAACCCGCATCCATCGTTGCTGCTTCGATTTTCCCAACTTCCTGCCATTAATTGAAGCCAGTGAAGCCAGCTCTTGGATAAGCCCAGCGAGCAGCCCTTGCTGCTTCTTTGTTCGCAGGCCCAATATGAGCAATCCACCGAGCCAAGTAGCAGCCCAGCGAGCTTCACGAACTAGAACAATCCAACGTCTTGGTCCAAGTATGCAAGCTTAGCCCATGAAGCTTTCTTCTCAACCCGCCACTTGCAATCAAGCCCAGCCCTAGTTTTGAAGCGCAGCAAATTGTTGTTTTCTTGGTCTAGCCCACTTGAGGCCCACAAAGCAGCCTAAGCCCGAAGCCAAGCCCAGTAATTGTTGTGGGCTTGCAAAGCTTTTTTGGTCCGGTCCAAGCCCGTCGGCGCTGCCGCTTTGGGGTTTAACGGCCGCCGTCGCATCCCCATCGATTTGCATCGATCAAATCGCCGAACAAGTGAGTTTAACTCATTAATCCTTGCTTAGTAGGTTAACCACTCTTAGGGTAGATTATATTTAATTAAGTGTAATTAGGTGGATAGATTATATTAGAGTAATTAATTTAGTGCTTTACCAATGCATGTTAGGTGGTTAGTTGTAGCAATTAGCAAGTAAATATACTCTAGTATTTATTGGATGAACCTTGGAATTTTTCCGGGTTTGTTTCGGTGTCCAATTGGGCATTACGGGCCTAAGTTGGATTTTTGCTATTTAATAAATAATTTTCATAATTTACATAATTAATTAATTAATTATTTTTCGAAAATTAGACCGGGATAGTCGATGACCGGAATTTTATGCTGATTATCGTGGTGCAATTTTTTTTTTATTTATTTGACCCCTAATTTCTGCTGGATTGATTTAATTTTGATTTTAGGATTTTATTCCTAAATTAATTAATTTTGGTATTTAATGGAAAAATTACTAGGTGTCGGTCTAAGTGCCAAAACTCTATTTTTGGACTGCTGAAAGAAGTGGGAGAATCAAAAGTGAAATTATTGTATTTTGGCTAAGATCAACCGTGTACTTACACACGAGTATTTTTATCGGGTATGATAAGAATGATAAATTGATTGTATAGTTGGGTGGTATATTATATTGGCCAAGGGGCCCTATTATATTAGCTTTGGGCGAGCATATATAATATACCATATTATCAGCTTTGTGCGAGCATATATAGTATACTAGATTGGCCTGGGGGCCCTAATCTATCAACTTTGGGTGAGCATATACATAGTATACTATATTATCAGCTTTGGGCGAGCAATAATTATTAGCTTTGGGCGAGCATATACATAGTATACTATATTATCAGCTTTGGGTGAGTTATACTATTTATTTTTAGCTTTGGGTGAGCAATCCTAGACCATGGTCGGACTTTATAGATAGTATTCAATGTACTAACCGGGGGAATATCGTGGTGACATGTAATCGACTAGATCGATTGATCAACGATGTGATCTAATGTTGTGAATTGATTGTTTGATGTGATTTGAGGCATCTGTAAATAATATTGATTTGTAGGATGGAATTGAGGCCAAGGTAAGTCCTCTGACTCGTGTTGTGCTTAGGCAACCCTTAGTGCATATTGGCTTCCTAATCGAGTCTTAGGGGATTGAACTTGCTAAGATATTGTCTCACTAGTTATTGTATAACCATTTTCAAGTCCTTAGATGATGTTGATGGAGGACCGGAAGCCCCGGAGTTTGGAAAGGTGGATAGATCAGAATCGGCGAACAGGTCTGACTAGTAGGTCATAGGACCATTCCTTTTTGTTAAGCTTATATTTTTGTAAACAACTTAACAGTGTATTTATACCTGTTTGTTTATAAAAAGGATTGTGTGGGTGTCGAAAAATTGGTGCTACTTTTTTATCCCATTTGATTGTTGTCTGGGGATTTATATCGTCATTTCCGCATGCGCATTAAAATGAATGGGTTGGCGATACGTCCCAGGTAGTTGCATTTAATTGACTAAAGAGGGATGGGCACGCGCTTGAAGGATTGGAATTAGAAAACAGGTTTTTATAATGATCCTATAGTTTGAGTGATCAGAAGCTGATAACTCTTAGTAAGAGGGTAGTAGCCTCCGTGACTTAAGGTAGAACGCCAACAAAGGTCGGTACCTGAGGTAGTCGAGATAAGCATAGGTTCAGACCAATGCTAGTGTAAGAGTACCACCGTAGGTCGGTGCTAGTGTAGCAGCACCGAACAATCCTAGGTTTGGTTGGATCGTTTAGGTGCTAGTGTTCCTTGGGAATTGGTTGAGTCAGTAAGTTCAAGATTGAGTCGCCATTGTTGCCGTTGTCACTACCGTCGTCAATGCTGCAACCGCTGTTGTTGTCGCATCTATTGAAGTCCAACATGGAATTGTGATCAAGGAACAGACTATAGTGTCTGAGTCAAGATTCAGCTCAGGCAGAATTGGAAATCGGTCAGGGAAAAGACTGATGTCGAGAGAAAAGTATTCAATTCTACCTAATAGGAAGGGTGGGATAGTTAGGTCAACACTAAGTCAAATGGAACATATTATTTCCGTGTGTGATGACGGAGATTAGCCTTATGTCTTTCCTAGGACAAGAAATTGTTTTGAGTGTAGCCAACAGGGTTACCTGGTCAGGAACGATCCTAGAAGGCCGATGGGACATTTCAGAAGGAGTGTGCCATAGAATGCACCGTGGGATTTTTGGAACAGGCCTCCGGTACAAGAAAGAGTGCATGCTGTCATCTGACAGGAGATAGATGACTCACCAAATGAGTGTTGAATTTGTGGAAGGAAGCATGGATAAATCCAGTATCCCGGCATGGTTAGAACGTGCTGTGATTGTGACCAGCATGGCTATCAGGTGAGGGACTGTCAGTGAAAGTTCAAAGGAGCACAGGCACCGCTACTATAGGTAGGACGCCACTAAGGTGGCGAAAGGAATGAGAATGGAACCAACCCTACACCAATATGTGGAAGAATGTCCTTGAGGAGATTTTATTAGAGTATCGCGCAGAGTTTTGGTGAAATTTGGGGAACTTTAGATTATTGAAATATAGTGAAAGAAAGGAAAATTACTAGCTATAGTTGTGCTTGACTAGTTGCTGAGGTGTAACTTTGACGCCACATGAATAGAGCGGGCTCATGGAGCACCTTGTGGTAATGAATTATGGTCATGGAGTAATCCAGCTTAGTCCGTTAGCATGCGAAAGTGTCGAGTTTATTGGGAGTCGAAAAGAATCTTCGATTTTATTAATCTCATCAATTGAAGGCAACCCGTTTGTTAGATGGAGGTTACCAAGGTTACTTGGCGGTTGTCATAGATAAGACAGATTGAAAAACTGAAGATTGAGGACATCTCAGTATTCTAAGAATTTCTAGATGTGTTGTCACAAGAATTGTCAGGCTTGTCATCAGAGAAAGAGATAGAACTTGTGATCGAGTTAGCACCTAGGACAGAGCCACTCTCTAAGGCCTCTTACCAGGTGTCGTTGTCTGAGTTGAAAGAACTGATGGTGTAGATGTGAGAATTACTGGATAAGGGATTTATACATACCAGTGCATAACTTTAGGGAGCACCAGTTTCGTTAGTGAGAAAGAAGGATGGTTTGTTGCAATTATGTATCGATTATCGTCAACTCAATCAAGTGACGATCAAGAACAAGTGTTCATTGCTAAAGATCAACGAATTGTGTGATCAGTTATAAAACGTGTCGAGGTTTTCAAGGGTCGACTTGAAGACAGGTTATCATTAGTTGAGAATCAGAAATGAGGTTCTACATAAGACATCGTTTCGTATTTGATATGGCCTTTATGAGAGTACTGTAATGCCGTTTGGTCTGACCAACGCTCTAGCTACGGTCATGGATTTGACAAATCGAGTGTTCAAAGAATATTTAGATAAGTTGTGATTGTCTTTTAATGATATTTTGATATATTCAAGGAATGCTACAGAGCACGAGAGACATTTGAAAATGGTGAAGAAGTCATCTGAGAATGGTACTTTAGACCCTAATGATCCATGGATGGTATGCTAAGTTTAACAAATGCGAGTATTGGTTGACTCATGTAGCATTCATAGGTCACGTGATTTCAGGCGAAGGAATCTCCATGAACCCGACTAAGGGTCCGTTCGTTTCGCGAAAAATGACTTCCGGGAAAATGTTTTCTGGATTTTCCGGTGTTCGTTTCACGGAAAATGAACTAGTCAAGAAAAATGTTTTCCATCATTGGAAAAAAGAACATTTAAAGTGAGGAAAACGTTTTCCATGACTTCTTCCCTCTTACCTTTTTTATTAATACATTTTCATTTTATTTTTATGCTTTCTTTTTTTTTTTTTTTTTTAAATCAAGTTTTTAATTTCCTTTCTTTTCTTTTCTTTCTTTCCTATTCATCTTCTTCTTTGGCCCGACCGGCCACGGTGGTGTCTAGTGATCGGCCGTAGCTGGCGGTTGGCGATCGACCGCAAGCCAGCGGTCGGCGAGGCTTCGCCTAGCCCGATCTAGCGAAGCCGAGATTGGGCCTCGCTAGATTGGGCGAGGCAGAGCTCTCGCCGGCCTGGGCGGAGCTCGTCGGTGGCCGATCCGGGCGGGGCTCGGGCCTCGCCCGAGCTCACGCGAGCCGCCGGGCCGGGTTGTGGCAAGCCGCGAGCTCGCCGGATCTCCGGGCGGCGGAGCTCGGGCTCCCGATCGAGGCGAGCCCGAGCTCCACTGCTAGATCCGGCGAGCTCGCGGTGAGCTTGGGCGAGATCGGCCGAGCCTCGAGCTTGCCGGATCCGGCCACCAGGTCTTGGTCGGTCGCGGGCAGCCTCGGCCATCATCAGCGGGAAGGAGCGGTGGCGTGGAAGGAGGAGGAAGGAGGCGGTGGCGGAGGAAGGAGAAGGATGAAGGAGGAGGAAGGAGGAAGGAGGAAGTAAAAAAAAAAAAAAGGAAAAAAAAATTTCGATTTTTTAAAAATTTAAATAATTAAAAATTCATTTTTTTTAAAATATAAAAAGTAAAATTAATTTTTTGGTCATTTAAAAATATTAAAATTCAATTTTTGATAATTTTTCCCAAACAATTAAATGAGCTAACGAATGGTGGAAAATATTTTCTACTCAAATTTTAGGTTTTGGCCGAACACCGGAAAATAGAGTTATTTTCCTGGAAAATGACTTCCAGGAAAATGTTTTCCGAAAACATGATATTTTTCGTGAAATGAACGGACCCTAAGATTGAAGTAGTTATCAGTGGACCAAGACCGACAACAATATTAGAGATCAGAAGCCGTATGGGTTGGATAGGTTACTATGGAGGGTTCGTGGAAGGATTTTCAACATCGGTGTCGCCGTTGACTCGACTCCTGAAGAAAGAAGAAAAGTTTGGGTGGACAGACAAATGCGAGCATAGTTTCCAAGAGTTTAAGCAGAAGCTGACTACCGCACTAGTGCTGACAATTCCATCTGGTCTTGGAGGACACGAGATCAATAGTGATGCATCGTTTAGGGGACTAGATTGCGTATTGACGCAACATGGTAGAATTGTTGCATACGTGTTCCATCAGCTGTGAACTCGTGAGTTAAACTACCCGACGTATGACTTGGAACTCACAGCATAAATTTTCACACTGAAGATTTGGAGATGTTAGTTGCGTGGAGAAGGATCCTGGATCTTCACTGACCGTCAAAGTCTCAAAGTATTTATTCTCTCAGAATGAGTTGAATATGAGACAACGTTGGGAGTTAGAACTTTGGAAGGACTATGATTGTGATGTCTTGTGTCACCCTGGAAAGATGAATTAAGTTGCAAATGCATTGAGTTGGAAGTTTTCAATTGCACAGATGGTGATCAAGGAGTGGAATTTACTTGAGAGAGCTTGAAATTCGATTTTCAAGTTTAAGGTAGGCCACCTTTCGAATTTTATGGCCACCCTTAGAATTGAACCGGAAGTCCAGTTTAGGATTAAGACGTTTCAGTTGACGAACCCAGATGTTCAGGAAATCCTGCAAGAGAATACTGATAAGAGAAAGGTTAACTTTCAGATTTCTGAGGTTGAAATGCCGAAGTATCATGGGTGACGATAGGTGTCAGATGGTATGAAGCTTAAGGAGGAGACCTTGTTGGGAATTCATTGTAGTAGTTGCAGTATTCGACCAGACAGTACAAGTAGGTCAGAATCGGCGTTAGCTCGATTGGTAGACTGCTATAAAGATAGATATCACCGGACAGGTTGAAATTGTCAAATGTGTCAGAAGTGGAAGTTTAGTAATGCAAATCGGGAGGACTTTTATAATCACTCAAGAGTCTTGAGTGGGAATGGAAGTATATCACGATGAAACGTTGTGATAGACTTACCCAAGGAGTCAAGAGAGTAATGATTCCATTTGGGATTGTGGTTGACATATTGACGAAGTTGGCTCACTTCTTGGTAGTATGAAAGGATCTAGGCTTAGATAAACATGCAAAGTTGTGTGTGCGCCAGATAGTTCGTCTACATGGAGAGTTAGTGACGGATCTATATCAAATCTAGATAAGGGGTTCCCAGTTTTAGCAGAGTAGCTAGATGATTTCTTTTGAAGTAGTGCATAGCAGAGTGTACAAAATTTCAATGGTGAGAAGAAAATGAGATGAAGAAAGATCACAGCCTAGAGTTTGCTAAAAAATCAGTGATCACAGTTGCTATGATTAGTACCAGAGTAAAGATTGCTCAGAACCGCCAGAAAAGTTGTATTGTTGAGCATTGAAGGCCCTTAGAGTTCTAAATTGGTGATTGCATCTTTCTGAAGGTGTCACTAAAGAGGAATACCTTGCACCTCGGCAAGGAGGGAAAACTGAAAATCAAGATACGTAGGTCCCTTTGAGATTCTAGAAAGAATCGGGATCCTATCGTATCGTCTTGCATTACCGCCGAGGTAGACGCAAGTGCATGACGTCTTTCACATGTCGAGGTTGAGGACGTATGAGCTTGACCCGACCCACGTGTTGAGTCTCGAATCGTTAGACGTGGATGACAGAATGTCGTACGTGAAAGTCTTGTTTAGATTGTGGATTAGAAAGAACATATTTCGTGTACCAAGAAGGTCCCCTTGATCAAAGTGTTATGACAACACCACAGGATAGAAGAAGCAATCGGGAAAAGTGAGACTCGATGAGGCCTTTCATTCATGATTGGCAAAGGTTTAAATTTCGAGGATGAAATTTTTATAAGAGAGGAAGAGTTGTGACATCATGATTTTTAGATTCTAATTTCGATTGGATAAGTTGGGCCTTTCGTCGACGCGCCTATAGTGTTTTTCTCTGAGTTGGCCACTCATTAGATAACTGGCCTAGCCGGTTAAGCCATTAAGGGATTTTAACGCAATAGACTTGGAAATTTGACCAGGAATCGGCTACTTGGCCGTGCTTGTCTTTAGATGTCATTACGGCATAGTTAAAAATTGATTAGAGATCAGAGGTAGGTTAGTTTGACTGAGATGTGTGGCTAAACGTGGGTAATTCCACTAAATTGGAAAATTCTAGTCGATTGGCACTAGATTGATTTTTTTTTATCGTTTTGGTACCTTGTGTCCGTATTTGAATCTTCGAGATTTTCACTATAACCGAGAGTCGCCAATGTGTCGAGTGGGTCCATTGTGGCTCGAAGAAAATCGACCACGAGTCAATTGCACCAAGAATTCCTAAAAGCTATCAAGTAGGCTAGGTCACGCTAAAATCGTGTTGATTGAAATTAACCGTGAATTTGAATTTGATTTCAGAAATTGGGAGTTCTGTTGTGTCACGAGTCATTTTAAGAACGTCGACTCACCTTTTAATGAATTTCCAACGAGTTCAGGATTTTTACAGAAAAATCGATTCTAACAATTCGAAAAACAAACGGAAATTCGGATGGGCTCATTTGAAAGGAATTGTGATTTCCAAGCCGGGCTATGTGCTGTTGGGGACTTACACAAAATTTTACGGGATTTATCTTCATGAAATTGGATTTCAAATTGGAGAAATTGAGGATGAAATTGAAGCCAAAGTTTAGTTTAGTGAAATTTGGATCAAAGGAGGGGGCTACATTTTGGCATCAATTTGGTTTAATTTATGGCTTTCTAAGCAAGAAAGTAATATGGGACATTGTGATAAGCTTGAAGACTAAGGGGGGAACCAAGCTTTAAGTAACCAAGATATTTCTTTTGACTTTGGCCTCTCTCTCTCTCCTCTAAACTTCTTGAGCACACCCCCTGCCGATCTTCTTCTTTGCGCGTCTCACCCTTTGACCCCCTTTTTGTTTTCGCTTCTTTCACTTTCCTTCCTTTTGTTCCAGCAAAATTTCATTCCCCATCCCCACGCTGACTTCGATCACCACTGCAGCAACTCACCATTTCTTGTCCCCCTCCCCACCGAACTCTCTTTGCCACACATCCAAGCCTCCAACTCCCTTGGTCAACCAAAGAAACCCCAAGCAAGGTTGACTCCTCCTGCCAAAAGCCCACGTCGTTGATTTTGAAGCTGCTTCCTCTCCTGCGTGTCTTCACCTCAGCAGATCAGCTCACGTGCGGTCTCCCCCACCATCAACCGAGCAAGCCACGAAGCTGACTTCTTCCTCCGTGCACCAACTGCTATTGCCCGACCCTCATCCATCATTGCTGCTTCGATTTTCCTAGCTTCTTGCCACCGATTGAAGCCAGTAAAGCCGGCTCTGGACAAGCCCAGTAGCGGCCCTTGTTGCTTCTTTGTCCGTAGGCCCAATACGAGTAGTCCACCAAGCCAAGCAGCAGCCTAGCAAGCTTCACGAACCAGAACAATCTGGCGTCTTGGCCCAAGTTCGCAAGCTTAGCCCACGAAGCTTTCTTCTCAACCCGCCACTTGCAATCAAGCCCAGCTCAGTTTTGAAGCCTAGCAAATTGCTGTTTTCTTGGTCTAGCCCACTTGAGGCCCATGAAGCAGCCCAAGCCCGAAGCCAAGCCCATCAGTTGCTGTGGGCTTGCAAGGCCTTTTTGGCCCGGTCCAAGCCCGTCGGCATCGCCGCTTTGGGGTTTATCGGCCGCCATTGCATCCCCGTCGATTTGCACCGATCGGATCGCTGAACAAGTGAGTTTAACTCACTAATCCTTGCTTAGTAGGTTAATCACGCTTAGGGGTTGATTAGATTTAATTAAGTGTGATTAAGTGGATAGATTATATTATAGTAATTAATTTAGTGTTTTACCGATGCATGTTAGGTGGTTAGTTATAGCAATTAGCAATTAAATAGACTCTAGTATTTATTGGATGAATCTCGGAATTTTTCCGGGTCCGTTTCGATGTCCAATTAGGCATTACGGGCCTAAGTTGGATTTATTGCTATGTAATAATTAATTTTTGTAATTAATTAATTAATTTATTTTTGAAATTTAGACCGGGATAGTCGGTGACTGGAATCTTATGCTTATTATCGTGGTGCAATCTATTTATTTATTCGAGCCCTAATTTGTGCTAAATTGGTTTAATTGTGATTTTAGGATTTTATTCCTAAATTAATTAATTTTGGTAATTAATGGAAAAATTATCGGGAGAATCAAAAATGAAATTATTATATTTAGGCTAAGGTCGACCATGTACCCACACGCGAGTATTTTTATCGGATATGATAAAAATAATAAATTGGTTGTTTAGTTGGGTGGTATACTATATTGGCCAGGGGGCCCTATTATATCAGCTTTGGGCAAGCATATATAGTATACCATGTTATCAGCTTTAGGCGAGCAATAATTATTAGCTTTCAATGAGCATATATAGTATACTAGATATGCCTGGGGGCCTTAATCTATCAGCTTTGGGTGAGCATATACTTAGTATACTATATTATTAGCTTTGGGCGAATAATAATTATCAGCTTTGGGCGAGCATATATAGTATATTAAATTGGCCTGGGGGCCCTAATTTATCAGCTTTGGGAGAGCATATATATAGTATACTATATTATCAGCTTTGGGCAAGCTATATTATCTATTTTCAGCTTTGGGTGAGCAGTCCTAGACCATGGTCGGACTTTGTAGATAGTATTGAATGTACCGACCAGGGGAAGGTCGTGGTGACATGTAATTGACTAGGTCGATTAATCAACGATGTGATATGATGTTGTGAATTGATTGTTTGATGTGATTTGAGGCATCTATAAATGATATTGATTTGCAGGATGGAATTGAGGCCAAGGTAAGTCTTCTGACTCGTGTTATGCTTAGGCAGCCCTTAAGGCATATTGGCTTCCTAATCGAGTCTTAGGGGTTGAACTTGCTGAGACATTTTCAAGTCCTTAGATGATATTGGTGGAGGACCGGAAGTCCCGAAGTTTGGAAAGGTGGATAGACCAAAATCGGCGAATGGGTTTGACTAGTAGGTCATAGGACCGTTCCTTTTTGTTAAGCTGATATTTTTGTAAACAACATGACAATGTATTTATACCTGTTTGTTTATAAAAAAAATTGTGTGGGTGTCGAAAAATTGGTCCTACTTTTCTATCCCATCTGATTATTGTCTAGGGATTTATATTGTCGTTTCCGCATGCACATTAAAATGAATGGGTCGGCGATGCGTCCTGGGTTGTCGCATTTAATCGACCAAATAGGGATGGGCACGCACTCGGAGGATCGGGGCGTGATAGGGCATGCTGACACTAATAAGGAGGACAAAGCTTAATTGATGTAATCATTTTATCAAGCAATCAAAAGCCTAGCTAACTAAATCTTGCCAGAAACCATGCCATTCTATACAAGTGAATTTTGACCTATAAAGAAAATGCATAAGTCCATAGAAACTTAAAAGGACATCCATAAAAAACCAGGAATGCACTTTTTTTTGGTAAGAAATAAGTTCATTCATTCATTAAACCGGACCATTACAAGCAGCTAGAAGAAGGTCTGCAGCTAAAAGTTCAAACAAGGACGAAGGAGGCGAATTGGGCCAGTCATCCGCAAGGGCCCCTCGTTGATGAAGCTTCGCGGCCCAATCTGCTACCCTATTAGCCTCACGTCAGCAATGGGCAACCCTAGCAAAGGTGAAACTGCTGAGGATGCGCTTGGCCTCCGCGAAGATAGAGCGAACTTCCCATGGTGGCAAGGTAAGATCATTGATAGCTTCTACCAATATCAAGCTATCTGACTCGATAATGAGGTGTTCGTGATGAAGATTCTTCTGTTGTAGATGATGAAGCGTGAGCAGCAAAGCCATAAACTTTGCTTGCAGAGTCGAAGAGACCATGACCGTCCGGGTAAGTCCATCGATCATCTTGCCTTTCGGATCTCGATAAACAGCAACAATTGCGCCAATGTTGGTTGGTGGCTGGAAAGCCCCATCAATATTGACCTTGATCATACCAGAATCAGGTGGGCGCCAGAGATCACCAATATTAATCCCTCGTCGCACGGTGGCTGCAGGAGTAGATGAGGAGAGTAGGGCCGAACGTACCTGTATAAGTGCAGAATCGACGACCCTTCGAGGATCCAAAGGCAGTTGATGGAAGACAAATTGATTTCGCGCCTTCCAGAGATACCAAAGAACATATGCAAGTGTTGATGAATCAGGTGAGTTCCGTTTCTGTATGATGGTATCTGCTACCAAATGCTCGATGTTGTGTGTATTTTGTATGTCGATTTGGAGATGTGGAGCTAGTGTCAACCAAATAGGTGCTGTGTGAGAACAAGAAAGGAAAAGATGATTGGCTATTTCTGTATTGTTTGGTTCGGGTGTAAGATTCTGACAAAAAGGGCGGCTCGGGTCTAATATGATATGGCGATGGAAGAGGTTTGCTTTGGTAGGTAGGACATTATGGCATAAGGCCCAGAGGAAATATTTAACTTTAGGGGCTACTGGTAGTTGCCAAAGATGTTTCCACAGGCCGTGTGGGAGGATAGTGGAAGATGCCGTTACGGGCTGATTCTGGTCAGTAACTGGGTTATTTAAAGCATGGTACCCACTTTTGACTGTGTCTTCACCATGAGTCGATTTGGTCCAAATCAGTTTATCCTCAGTAGAGGGACTGATGTGGATTGAAAGTATCTCCTGCACTATGGGAATATCGTATAATGCATTAACAGTAGTCAAATTCCAGTCATTAGTCAGAGGATCAATCAAGTCAGTAACCTTCATAGGCTCATTTCTATTCGCTGGACCACCAATGACACCTCTAGGCAGCCAACAATCTTGCCTTATTCTAATGCTCTTACCGTTTCCTACCGACCATCGAAGATGTGAACTAATGGAGTCTCGGCCAACTAAAAGGCCCTGCCATCCCCAAGAAGGGCGATGACCTCTAGCTGCGATAAGAAAATCGGTAGAGTGAAAGTACAGACTTTTAAAGAGCTGACTCCATAGAGCCGTTGGATTTTGGTACAGTCGCCAAGCTTGCTTGCCTAGAAGAGCCTTATTTAAGTGCACTAGGTCCCGGAAACCTAAGCCCCCCTCAGATTTGCTTCGTTTGAGGTGCTCCCAATGCGTCCAATGAATTCCTGCTCTAGAATGGTCATGCTGCCACCAAAAGCGAGCTATTCTTCTCTTAATGGCTATACAAAGGGAAATCGGGATTTTAAATATTGACATTGCGTACTGTGGGATAGCCTGGACCACTGCTTTGATAAGTACTTCCTTTCCCCCCTTAGATATAAGGTGTTCTTTCCGACTAGCTAATTTTCTATGTGCAAGAATCCAACCAAACATGTCCTTCTTAGAACTTCCCAAGTCCGAGGGAATTCCCAAGTATTTGCCATTCTGGAATAGAAGAGGGACTCTCACAGCATTGGCTAAAGTATCTTATAGGGCCATGGGACAAGTCTTGGAAAAAGAAATACCAGACTTATTGCGATTTATTGCTTGTCCCATAGCTAAGCAATACTGATTGAGAATATTGGAAAGATTGAGACATTCCTGCAGCTTTGCATCTAGGAAGAATATAGCATCGTCGGCAAAAAATAGGTGAGATAGAACAGGGCACCATCTATTAAGCTTAATGCCTCTTAGATTGCTTAGACTGATAGCCTGACTGATCAAGGTTGATAACAAATTAGCTAGGAGGATAAATAAATAAGGAGAAAGAGGATCACCCTGTCGTATACCCCGGGTTGGTCGAAAGAAGGGTAGTTGCTGACCATTGAAACGCACGCTGTAAGAGACAGTAGTAATACATTGCATAACCCATCCAACCCAGATAGGATGAAAGCCCAGTTTTAATAGATAAGCTTCGAGAAAATCCCACTCCACCCGATCATAAGCTTTCTACATATCCAATTTTAAAACAGCATGAAAGGTGTGCTGGCTTTTCCTCGTATGCAATTGGTGTAGCACTTCTTGGACAATGAGAATATTGTCCTGAATCTGACGACCACTAACAAACACACTCTGTTCAGGGGAGATCAGATCAAGTAGCCATGGCTTGAGTCTATTTGCAATAACTTTGGAGATAATCTTATAGGCGTAATTGCAAAGACTAATAGGACGATATTGGTCAAGGCTTTCCGAGTTCGGGACTTTAGGGAGTAGGGTAATAATAGTTCGATTTAAATCCATAGGCATTTTCCCTAATATGAAAAACTGTTGCACCAGAGGGATTAGATCAACACTCAAAGTGTTCCAATAAGTTTGGTAAAACATACCATTCATACCATCGAGTCCAGGTGCCTTTGTACGTCCGAGCTGGAAGGTGGCCACCTTGATCTCATCCTCAGTCACACCTGATGTCAATAAATCATTCATAGTAGAAGAAACGACGGGCTAGCATTGTGTAAGGATAGGCTGGAAATCACGTTGACCCATCGTTTGATGAAGTATTGAACTGTCATGTGTTGCAACAAACTGTCATCTCTAACCCACTCCTGATCACTATTTTTCAACAATCGTATTCTATTACGCTGACGCCGTTGAAGGGTCATGGCGTGAAAAAACTTTGTATTTCGATCGCCCCATTTTAGCCAACTGACCCTAGAATGTAGAGCCCAAAACTGCTCCTCCTATTGCCATAATCTATGTATTTCCTCCTTCAATTTGCTCACTGCCCTTTAGTCATACTGTTGTTGTTGGTGGTTAATGAGATTCTGGAGTTGTAACTTAAGTTCGGCTATGTGGTTTAGTGCTGGCCGAAACTTCTGATTGCTCCATGTACTAAGGTCAAGCATGATTCTGAATTTTGACCTCAGTGTTTAAGATCAAGGGGCTATGATCGGACCCATTGCAGGTAGTGCAAATACTTCAGCTACTGGGAAAGCTATGCGCCAATCAAATGTGCAAAAAACTCGATCAAGTCATTCCTTCACAGTATCATCCCCGCCTCTATTATTGGACCAAGTAAAAGCACAACCGCTGCTATCCATGTCCATAAGGGGACAATCTTGTATGACTTGTCGAATGAAGCCATCCTTTGAGCATCCGCTTGTCGCCGACCCACCTTTTCCCAGTAATACAACACTTCATTAAAATCCCCTAAGCATACCCAAGGAAGAGTATTGGTAGCCGCAATTTGTCGAAGAACATGCCAAAAAGAAAGGCAAGGTTGAAAGGTAGTCGGAGCGTGAACACACGTCATATGCATAGAAAGGCCACTATTAACTTCCAGACAAGCCATGTTGAGGACATTTTGGGAGGACTGGAACATAGTTATTGAGATGTCCTCTTGCCAGAAAAGAGTTAATCCACCTGCAAGACCTGCCGGATTCACTATATAGGAATGACAAAATTTCAACCTTTGCTAAAGACGGGTAATCACATCCTCGCCATTTTTGGTTTCCATCAAAAAGATAATATTGGGCTTTTCTTTGGCCACTATGGCCCTTAGGGCATGAACTGTCAGGGGGGAGCCCAACCCCTGGTAGTTCCAACTAAGAATCTTCATTTTTGCTGCGGCGATTGTTTAGGGCCAGCCACCAATGCCCACTGAGTAGCTTCAGGAGCCAAGAAAACCGGAGTCTCTAACAAAGTTCCATCTTCGATCACCCCCTCTACTAGTGTACGAGATTCATAAGGTGTATACCTCTTAGCCTTCTTTGCAGCACCTGCAGTTGTAGTAAGTCTCGAATGCTTTAGGCTCTTATGACTGGAACTTCCTGCAACCTGCTGGTTGGTATCTTTCCGGTCAGTTGAGAGCAGGGTAAGATAATTATGAACCATAGGCAATTGAGGTTGTAATGCATGCTTATCAGAATGTGAAATTTGTGGTGGAGGCATGGCAAGATAAGAGGTAGCAAGATGTTGAAGGGTGTCGCCTTTGCCCGGCGCTGGTAGGGTAGTAGGGCTGACTATGGTAATAGTTCGTGTAAGAGGTTCTGTAGTCCCTTGTTGCTGTGATTGTTGGAGTCCACGAATTAAAGATGTCTCATTCTATGGTTGCAGGGGAAGCAAAGCTGCCAGGGGATCTGCTGCAGGAGTTTCTGGCATCATTTCTTCACCGGTAAGTGCTTGGTCTTCATAAAATGATTTCCAATAGGGGCTATATTCCTTGACTTCCGCCTTTAGCCATTGGCCATAGGCCATTTTCTCCTTTCCTTCCAGCTTAGCCTTATTAAACGGAATGTCTTTGCAATATGTAGCATAGTGCCCTATTATCCCACACGAATAACAGAAATGTGGGAGTCGTTCATAGCGAAAATCAATCGAAAGAAGCTTATCAGCAAATCTAATCAGTTTTCCTTGTTGCAGGGGGTTACTCAGATTAATATCAACACGTGCCTTTGCTATTTTGTTTGCTGTATTGTCTTTGGCCTCCAATCTAACCACCAGAACCTGCCTGACAGATTGCACAGCTCGGGATATCATAGCTTCAGAATACCATTCCAACAGTAAGCCATAAATATGAACCCAGAATGCGCAAGTGGAAAAGTCGTAACAATGAAGCGGCGTAGCGGGAATCCAAGGTTTAAAAATCACCAAATGTCCAGCAAATAACCATGGACCCCCAGACTGGATTCGAAGTTTATCATCTACGGACTGAAATTTTGCAACGTAGAAATCGCCCTCTCGTAAAGAAATGTCAACCTGGTTAGTCCTCCAGGCCCTTTTCATACTAGATTGGAATGCTTGTAAATTCAGAGAAGTGGCTGAAGGAACTTTATTGATAAGCATCAGCTGACACTCCTCTATTTGTGCGAGGGAAGTTATGTCATTCCAGTCGTCTATTTGCTGTGAATTCCACAGGCGACCCAAATGGTTGCACAAAGCAGTGAGTTGAGGATCTTGATTGTCATCGCTTGGTTCCATCGTGAGGAGATTCATGAAGGAGACCTATCTCGCTGGAATTGGGTCAATTACGACTAAATTGAGAAGATCGGAGGACATGCAGAAGGAACAGAGTTAGGCGTAGACATGCGGGAGGTCAGAGGCGAAGTGAGAGACAGAGAGGAAGGGAGGATGAGACAATGGGCATGGCGGAACAAGGCAGAACAGAGTAGCGAATTGCATGAGGGAAGGGTTTGTCGAAAACTACCATTGAGGTAGGGTTAAGCTCTACATAGCGAGAGGCCAGGAATGCACTTAAAAGTAGTGAAATAGGAGAAATCGACTACCTCTCAACAGCTTTCTCGTGAGGTTCTTCATTCTTCCAGTCAAATGAAAGATGCACCACCATGTCCTAGTCGGCACAATCAGACTGTTCAGATTCTTCACAGGTTTCAGTAGGTCCCCACTTTGATGATTGACATCGGTCAGAGTGATGCAGATCCTACTGCTGCCACCACTTTCATCAAGTTCATATTCCATATCATTAGACCATCAAATGGGTGGGTTAAATCAACTTTGGGTTAGGTCAAAGATAGTAAGACCTAAATTGATCTATTTAACTTATTTTGATTCATTTTCATAAAGTATAATTTTAGTAACCCATATTTGACTTAACCCATTCTTAATCCATACTCGACCTGACTCATATTAGTAAAAAAATTAAATATTGAATCCAACTTAGAAAAAATTGTTTCTTAAAATATGTTGCTAAAACACTTTGGACAATTTTTATAATTTTAAAAAATCCATTTTTAAATATTTTTATATTATTATATTTTTTTCCGACAATCTTTGGCGACCAGCAACCAATGACAATTGACGACTAACGATGAGTGGTAGTAACAGGCGGAGACCAGCTACCAATGATGACCGATGGTCGATGACTTGCAATCGGCGATGACCATTGATGGTGTTTGGTGGCAACCAGTGACCCGCTGACTTTAAGATTTTCTAGAAAAAATTATGAAAAATCAGAAAATTAAAAGAATTAAACAAATGACCTGTCTATCCATGACTCACTTAAACTTGTTAGATAACTAAATCATTTAAGACCCATTAAGTTGTCAAGTAACCCATTTATGATTCATTTAACCTTGTTTTTAAAACTTAAGGCACCTCATTTATGGCCCACGGGTTCTAGGCCCATGTTGCCACTGTGGTGCTGACGAGCTCATTTTATAGCAGCTCTTTGCTCAAACTTAACTTTGCTGTCGTTAGTTGTTCGCTTAGATGTCACAACAAATTCTGAACTTGATGAAGGTTGGTTTGCATTTAAATTCTTGTTGGAAATCTATACATCATCAAAATATAGTTAACAATGGAAACCAAATAACGAGTAAGATACCAATGATTGAATCACCTCTCAAATTGATCAAGAGCAAACTCATAGAACGAACTATTAGCGTCAGATAACTGCAGTAAACCATTGTTGAAGGAACTGGAAATAGAAGAGCCACTGCCATTATATTCGGTATTGCTCCCATATAAGCAAACTCAAGACGAACTACCAGCGTCGGATGACTGTAGTAAACCATTGTTGAACGAACTGGAAATAGAACAGCCATTGCCATTGTATTCGGTATTGCTCCCTTATAGACATCCTAGGACAGCCCTTACGGAAGAAAATTTTGCCGGATGTTTCATGATATCCAGCGGAAGAGAGAATAGCAGCACGCCGGGTGCTCCAGGGAACTATTAAAGGAGTTGCCCTTAGCTTCTCTAGAAGAGGGAGCCAGAATTTTCTCCAAGTGACTTCTAGAGCACATAGTAATAACAGGAGTGCATGCCCATCCTCGGCCAGAACGTGGTGGATAAACAGGAGGCACGCAGGCAGAAATTACTTCATGGACAAAATCAGCACACATTATCTCTGCCGCTTTTGCCGCTGCATCAGCGTTTCTGCGGTCAAATGTCAGACGAGTCTGTTAGAAGATATGCAATATATCTTAGGAATTGATTTTATTCTGTACATATCAATTCAATATCAGATGTAGATTTAGATTGATACATAGAATTCTTTATTTCCATTAATTGTACAAACCTAGTTCTATATCTTTAGGATTTGTACATTTTACAATCAATTAGAGGAAATACAGTAAAGAGCTTCGTTCCTCTTTTCTTCACCTTCGGCTTCTTTCATGGTATCAGAGCCACGAGGCTTCTGATTTGCTTCCGCTTTGTTCTTTTGCCAAAAGGTCTTTCACCTATAAACAAAAAAGGGGAAGAAGTTATTCTTTCGGCATTAGAATTAATTTTCGAAGGTTTTTTTATCTTACCATGACATCCCCGCAAGCTAGCTTCTCGGCTTCTGGAAATCCACCAACTGAAGAGACGTTGCACCAAGATCCGCAGGATGAAGATCGATCTATAGCGACTCCACCTGCGATTCCACCTGCAACACTTCCATTCACAAGTCAGCAGACACAAATACCGCCCACTCAGTGGTGGCCCACGCAGACTCAGTTCAATGCGGGGCAACCCTTAGCGGGTCAACCATACCAATGGATCCCGTATCCATTTCTCTTTGGGGCAAACCCAAATCCATCATCGTCTGCATCTGTGGGTCACCAGAGCCACGTCCGACCCGATGGGGATCCGCCAACCACGAATGGGGCAAATCCAGCCATCGGATCGGAGCAGTTAAGCGGGTCGGGTCAGCCGGGTATGGGAACAAATCCCTACCCGGGTTTCTATGCGGGTTATCCGATTGGGGCGAGTGAATCGGGTCAAGGCACAAATACCTACCCGAACCTCGCGCCGGGTTTCCTGCCTTTCCCAGCGGCGGCGCTCGCCGGACGACCAGAACCCGGCGATCCATTGTTCGTTTCCAACGCCGACGGACCAGAATTGCGGCTCATCAGCCAGCAGCTAACTGGCCCAGAAAATTACACAAGATGGTCGCAGGAGTTCCGGCGCGCCCTGGCAACCAAAGACAAAGATGGTTTCCTCGACGGAACCATTCCAATACCCATGGAGGAACGTCTGGCCCGACTCTGGAGGAAGAGCAACCGCCTGATCCGAACCTGGATCGGCAATTGCGTCTCCTCCGAGGTCGCGACCAGACTCCCACCAACAGAAGATGCAAAAGAGATGTGGGAAAATATCCAGGAAATGTACGGGAAACTAGATCAGGCAAAAATTTTCAATCTAATGCAGGATCTCAGCGAATTGAAGCAAGGCAACATGACGGTCACGGCCGTTTTCAACCGGCTCTCGTCTCTGTGGAACAATCTCGAGGCGGCCGAGGAGAAACTCGTGGGACCAGAACCCACACTCAAACAATACAGATCTATCAAAGACAGGGAGAAAGCTACACGCTTTCTCCTCATCTTGAACGAAACTTACCTCGGATTTCGCTCACAGATCCTTGCCATGGATCCGATGCCGCCGATTGGGCGCATATTCCAACTGGCCGTGCAGGAGGAGAGTCAGCGACACGCGACGCCAGAACACACCAGGAGCAGTGAGAGCGTCGCTCTCGCCGCCCGCGGCGATCGGCGAGACGCGGCCACCAGGACACAAACCCTAAATCGAGAGAGACGAGCGGCCAAATTGGGGCTAGGGTTCGCGGAAGAGGACTCACGTGTATATAAGACTGACCGGATGGACGGTCAGGATGTGTTACGAGGATCCGACGGCGGACAGGAACTCGCGGCCAAAGGATCGGATGGCCAGATCTTCAAAGCATCGGACGTCCAGATCTTCAAAGCATCGGACGTCCAGATCTTCGCTGCGATTAAAGGCACGGACGATCAGATCCTTGCCACGTCAGCAAGGAATTTCAAGAGAAATTTTAAAGGCAAGAATAAATTATTTTGTGATTATTGCAAGCGTGCTAATCATTCCATTGATAATTGCTGGAAATTACATGGAAAGCCCGGTGAAAAAGAAAAAGAATTTCAAAAGCTTATCAAATTACGGTTCGACCGGTAAACGGGGTGACCAATCTATCACAGCTAATCAGTATCATCAATTGATGGAGGCACTTCAGAAAATGGACACCAACAAAGGAGCAAGTTTCTCAGGTATTACACATTGCTTGATTAATTCAATATCCAAAAAATCATGGATAATTGATTCAGGGGCAAGCGACCATATTATATGTGACAGGGCATTTTTCTCAAGTATAAATCCTAGGTTGGATTTCCCTATTTCTGTGCAGTTGCCTACTGGGGATATTACTCATGTCCATGAAACAGGGGACAGTCAATCTCAGTCCAAAAATTACTCTTAGAAATGTTCGTGTGTCCTGAATTCCAGTTTAATCTAATATCTGTGTCCAAAGCTTGTCAAGAAAATTCATGCCGGGTCATTTTCAATGCTGATGCATGTTTCTTTCAGGACCTTTCGACTGGGAAACTGATGGGCTTGGGTAGTCTCTCTGAAGGCCTTTATTTCTGGAATAATTCCTTGAGTAATTTTTCTTGCATTCCTTTGAATAAATCTTCATTGTGTAACTTGACTACCAATGATAGAAATTCCATTATGCATTTAAGATTGGGTCACAGTGCCTCTTTTCCATATCCACAATGTTCTATATGTCCTCTTGCTAAACAATCTCGTGCTCCTTTCCCGTCTAGTAATACCCGCACTAATGAAATTTTTGCCCTAATTCATGTCGATATATGGGGACCATATCACACATTTAATCATGATGGGTCTCGATATTTTCTCACTATAGTCGATGATTATTCTCGTGCGACTTGGATTTTCTTGATGCAATCTAAGAACCAAACTTATTCTCATTTGAAAAGTTTTCTCTCACTCTCAAAAATCAGTTTGGGAAATCTATACAGCGGATTCGTACGATAATGGCGAGAGAATTCTTCAGCCATGACTGTTCTTCATTATTCACTCAACATGGCATACAACATGAGAGCACTTGTGTCTATTCACCACAACAAAATGGTGTGGTAGAACGGAAACATCGTCATTTATTGGAAGTCGCACGAGCCTTGAAGTTTCAAGCGTCAGTTCCGGACGATTATTGGGGAGATTGTGTGATCACAGCTGCTTACCTAATCAATCGTATGCCGACTCGAATACTTAAAGGAAAAACTCCATTTGAGTTATTGTTCCAAAAAAGGCCAGAGCTTTAACATCTCAAGGTTTTCGGATGTCTCTGTTTTGTCACAACAGTGGGACCTAGAGACAAATTCACTCCTCGAGCTCGACGATGCATTTTCATGGGATATCCCAATTTACAGAAAGGCTATCGAGTTCTCGACATATCTACAAAGGAATTTCTAGTAAGTCGTGATGTCATATTTCGTGAGGACATATTTCCTTTTTCTGAGCAACCCACTACAGCTACAGATACAGGGATGACAGCTCCTTCTGGTAGTATTGATGAAGCAATACCTCAAGACACTGCCTATATACCATTGGCAGAATTGAGGCCCATTCCTCCAACTGCTTCATATCTTCCGGAATCAATATCAACACCTGTTGATAGGGCCATTTGCCCAGAAGAAATCTTCCAGCCACGACTAGAAAGTACCAATGATGTTGAAGAAAGTCGGCATATTGAAACAACATCTACCAATGGAACTCCCACAGACATTATTCATCCAAGGCGTTCAGGTCGCAGCACACGACCTCCCACGTGGACCAAAGACTATATCTGTGCCACTCATCACTCTCCAGGTACTCAATACCCAGTTTCATCATATGTTTCCTTCCATAGATTATCACAGGAACATAGATGTTGTGTTAGTCGTCTCTTAGAAGAACAGGAACCTCCTAGTTATAAGGAGGCTTCTACTGACCCAAAATGGCAACAAGCCATGAAGGCAGAACTCCAGGCACTTATTGACAACAAGACATGGGATCTTGTCTCCCTTCCTTCTGATCGAAGGCCAATTGGCTGTAAATGGGTCTACAAGATCAAGTATCGTGCTGATGGTTCCATTGAACGATACAAAGCACGATTGGTTGCCAAAGGATTCACACAAAGGGAAGGTTTTGATTATCACGAGACTTTTTCTCCTGTTGCCACTGATGTCACTGTTCGTTCTTTTTTATCTGTTGCTGCTATTAATAATTGGAGTTTACATCAAATGGATGTGCATAATGCTTTTTTGCACGGGGATCTTGATGAGGAAATCTACATGGACATTCCTCAAGGTCTACGGAGACGGGGGAGAATCGAGTATGTCGTCTCCGTAAATCCCTTTACGGATTAAAGCAAGCATCCGGACAATGGTATGCTAAGTTTGCAAATGCTCTTATAATAGCAAAGGCTTCAAGCGTCTAAGTACGACTATGCTTTATTCACACGGACCGAAGGTATGTCATCTATTTATTTGATGATATATGTTGATGACATACTTGTTATGGGAAACGATAAGGCTGCTATAGACAATTTCAAGGATTATTTACATGCTACCTTTCACATTAAAGATTTAGGAGCACCTAAGTATTTCCTTGGAATTGAAATTGCACGATCGATCAAGGGATTTCTCTTAGTCAACGGAAGTTTGTCTTAGAGATTATATCGAAACGGAGTTTATCGGGATGCGGGCCCGCAATCCCTATTGAACAGAACATTAAGTTGACTACTGCAGAATATGATAGGGGCATTTCACAAAATGATGACCCCATTCTCAAAGATCCGTCAGGATATCAAAGACTTGTCGGGAAACTCATCTACCTGACAATGACTAGAGCGGATATTTCTTATGCAGTACAAACACTTAGTCAGTTTATGCACAGTCCAAAGCGGTCTCATTTGGAAGCAGCATTTAAAGTTGTGAAGTATCTAAAAGGGTGTCCAGGACTTGGAATTCTTTTATCCAAGAAATGTGACATGAAGATGAGGGCATACTGCGATGCTGATTATGCTACATGCCCTACTAGCCGAAGATCAGTCACTGGATATTGTATCAAATTAGGAGACTCACTTCTCTCATGGAAGACCAAGAAGCAGCCTACTGTATCCTTATCTTCAGCTGAAGCTGAGTACCGAGCTATGGCAAAAACTACTTGCCAAGTAGTATGGATACGAGGGTTACTTAAAGATCTCGGAATACAGGTACAAGGAGCAACAACATTATATTGTGACAATGATGCAGCTCTCAAATTGGCAGCAAACCCTATAGTGCATGAAAGAACTAAACACATAGAGGTGGATTGTCATTTTACACGAGACAAGATTCAAGAAGGGGTGATTGAAATAGAAGGGATTGGCACAACAGAGCAGCCAGCAGACATCTTCACCAAACCTTTATGTCATCGACAACATGCATATCTATTAAACAAGCTAGGTGCCTTGGACATATACAAGCCACCAGCTTGAGGGGGAGTGTTAGAAGATATGCAATATATCTTAGGAATTGATTTTATTCTGTACATATCAATTCAATATCAGATCTAGATTTAGATTGATACATAGAATTCTTTATTTCCATTAATTGTACAAACCTAGTTCTATATCTTTAGGATTTGTACATTTTACAATCAATTAGAGGAAATACAGTAAAGAGCTTCGTTCCTCTTTTCTTCACCTTCGGCTTCTTTCAGAGTCAAAAGCTGCAGGGAAACGGATGAGTATTTTGTGATTATGAGGTTTAGCTAATCAATGAAGTCCACATTTTGCCCAGACTTTTACAAAATTACCGTGAAGCGAAGCCACAATTCAAAAGTCACTGCGAACCATCATACGAAGAGATTGAAAATAAAGAAGACGATTCACGAATAATCTTCTAGCAAATAAGCAAATTTTGAGTTTCCACAACAGCTGAATCGCATGAGTTTCTGTCGAGTACTATATTGAGATTGTTTTCATGATGTAGAAACCTACCAACTAGCTTGGTCACCATCAGCTTACTTAAGCAAGTTCAGCAGTAACACTTCTCTAAGATGATCACCTCACATATAATACTTGAAATAAGAAACATTAAGACAAACTTCTGGTCAGAATTATATAGACAGATGGGCTGCTTTCACAAAATAGACTACTAAAGCATAATTCACCCAAGAAGAGATAAAGACAAAAAAGAAGACAGATTTTTCTTTTTCTTTTTTTTTTTTTTGGATGGGAGGCTTTCATTCTAGAGTTTCTAGAGATACTTATGCACACGACCTGACTTGAACTTGCACATACAGTGCCAGGGAAGTAAATTTATACACAAATTTAATGCCAGAGAAGCAGGTCTCAAATGATAAAATATGTACATATATTTTCCCACTTTTAGTAAATGTGGCCTTATCAAACTATGGGGATTCCCACCAGGGATCACAACGATGGTATGTATCATTGCAAAATATTTTCACATGAGACTGCGCCATATTCTTAGTTTGAATTAATTTTGAGGAACTTCAAGAAACTACAGACAATATATGTATTATGACCCACAAGCTATTACACGTTATCAGAATGAATGCCCACTGTAGAAAGCCATTTGATCCGGTATTATCCCGAATGAGAACATAGAGATGGACATAATCATAGATTTCCATACTTTGAAACGAAAAATTAAGTTATACATTTTAGGTTATCCGAAGATGATTGAGAAAAAGTTGAAATCACGAGTTGTGTCCGTCTTATCGACTATGTCACCAATTGCAACAATGTGTAGTACGAACTGCAAAAGATATGTCGATGTCTGGGAAGTTAAATGGCCAAATAATCTCTTTCCAGCGTCTTTCAAATCATTATTGTTAGCCTGTAATTTCTTTTCTGTGGTCATTGAATTCAACGATGTCTCTTTGACAGTTTTTAACCCAAGGCCAAGAACTTCATCCTTATTTAAGTATTGGAGACTTTTACGATCAGCAGATATAGCTTCCTCTCTGCTGGAATTGACCTCTGTTTCTTCGTCAGCAATGGCTCTTGCCAGGTTATATTGCTCGCCTAAAAGTAGAAAACAGAATTAGAAAGCCATAGTTCACTAAAAAGATGATGGCAATCTCCCAGCACATAAAGAAAAAGTACCACTTAGGGACTGTCGCTTGCTCCTGTGAGCACCTTGCATCAACTAATGTAACAAACCAAGAGCATGCTCCCACTGGCCTTGTCAGTGAGAATCCTTGGATGACGGGACGACAATTTCCACAGACAGAATTTTCTGAATAGCAGGAGGATTATCCTGGTGCCAAAAAAAGAAAAAAGAAAAATGCAACCAATAGGTCAATCAGAAGCATACAAGTAGAAATCATGGTATTGCAATTACTTAATTCCAATAATGAGGAGATTGACTGGAGAGATAAAACAGGGATGCACAATGCAAACTGTGAAAAAGATGGCCGCCCACTTAGGAAGAGCTAAAAGCAACTAGGATCTGTTTGATTGCGTCCTAAAATCCATATCTCGTAGTTGGCTTAAGAAAACATCATCGGTCATGATATTTTAAAGCTCCCTCCAACGAAAACAATGGAAGAAGCAGGCAGATCCCATGTAGATTCAAAACTTCAATCGACAGAGTCACATAGTGACGAGTAAAAATAGCAATGCCCAAACAGAACATGCCTATGTCAATACCTGACAAATGCAGAAGGCCTTCGTTTGGAAAAATAAGGGGTACCAGAAGACGGAAATTCGTGAAATTCATATAGAATTAGTCTCTCTCAAGCATACAGGAAACACAGGAAAAAATTCTCAAGATTCTCAGCATCGGCAAAAGCAATGAACTTCCCCCAATTTATAACAGGCTGGACGACTATATTTTTTTGCCCATATATACTCTACTGTAATAGAAAGGCACCAGGGGAGATCGGATGCAAACCACATTCACAACAATTGTACAATTCCTACTATCAAGTCTACAAGAAACTGCCCCAACAATGAAGATCCACAGAATGAAAAGCTAAGCACTGGCAAGTGGCAACCACATCCATCCTTTTAGAAAAGAAGAAGTTACTTTCATCTTCAACAGCTACTTGATTCATAACCCCATCCAAATGTTCAATAGTTAGTATACTAGTGGAGCATTATCTCATGTACTGGTGTGGTTGCCAGGCTCCAAATCAACTTAAGCAAAAGATTTCACTTAGGGAAGGACTGGATGATACTTCGTCATCCTAAGTTATGTGGTGAAAGTTTCCTTCCCGGGCACTAACTCAGGACTCCCTTTAGGCGTTAGTTTCATGAATTAGCAAATTTGGGAGCCAATTCTCAAGGAACCTGGGTAGATGTTCTCAGGTTGGAAAAGATCTTCCCCTTCAAAAGGAGAAGACAAACCTCTTATAAACAAAGACTCTTGAAATTCCAACTTATTTTACTTCTCTCATATTCCTTACTCTCGGTCAGAAGCCATCGCATTCAGAGTCATTTTTGTGGACTGATACAGATGTGACATGTAATTTTCATTTGGTGGATTGGAAAGCAATCAAGCAACCTTTTGCTCTGTCTGTGTGCAGTGGGGTTTCTTTTTACGGTGGGGTGGAGGGTGGGTGTCTGACTGAGGAGTGAAGCCATTGTTACTTCAATAAGTCTCCTTTTGGCAAGTGGCTAAAGGGATACATATAAAAAATGAGCACCGCCATCGAGAGTGATCAATCTTTTTGTCCTTGAAAGTTGCAAGTTTTGTCCTTGAGAAAAACAAGATGGACAGTAATAGCAGGGGATAAATACATGGCTCCGTCGTCTTGAGGAGGATTGGAGTGCGTTCCTTTTAATTAAACTTTTTTGAGAGTGAGCAATGGAATTTACATCTACTTTAAGCTGAACAATTGGTCTGGAAACGGGGCATGAAAGGAACACTTTCCAAATCTATTTGCAGTGACAGTTATTGTTGTTTCAATGATGGAAGAATCACTTGAAGGGTTAATTTCTTGGGACAAGCCCAAGATTGTGAGTTTGAAGCTTTGATTATCTTTTACCTTTCTTATATGATTTTGAAGATTGTTCCCACCTCCAAGGGTGTCTTACTTTGGAATTGGAAGAGAGACAGAGTACCAACAAGAGTCCACTTTTTTATGTTAGAAGTAACCGTGACAGTCTCTTTTTCATGTGTTAGAAGTAATCTTGCGATGGATTCTTCCCTTAGATAATCTGTAGACCGAGGCAAGGTGCAGGTCAATAGATTCTTCCTATCCTATCCAAAAAAGGCAGATGCAGTGATGCATCTTCTCCTTCATGGTCCTTCGAGGAGAATGATTTGCGCAGCTTTTCATGCATGAACCAGGCTGGTCATGGCAGGATCTATTGAGGAAAAAGTATGGGCCTGCATTCAATTGCCAAGCAGCAAGAAGAGCCACAATTTCTCTCTGTTGTTTTCATTGATTTTAAAAGAGAGGAACTAGAGAGCCTTTAGAGAAGAGGAGCATTCTTTTTTTGTAATAAATGGAAACCGGCCCAAAATACTACATTATCCGTGCAAGGAAATTACTTGCCGATGTAAATGCATCGACTGACATTGCCTATGCCTTTTTCTTTGGCATGAGGGCTTTTTGGTTCTTTAAGCTCTGTTTTTTATGTGGTTTTGCACCCCTTTGGTGCCCAGTTTTTCTTTACCTACCAAAAATTAAAGGGGTTACACCTTGTCCAAGCCAAGAGATTTGTCATAGACACCATCCCGTTTGCAATTGATACCCACAAGTTTGCACACCGGTTCCAATTTTCTTATAATGAGGGCTAGACAATGATTCTATTCCCTTTATGGTAGTACACTATTGCAGCAACCACACCCCCTTTCAGTGAACTATTGAATCTATCAGTGGTTTTTATCAAACAAGTATGGCTTTTGGTAGACTTCTTTCATTTCTGAATTCGCTTGCACAAGTCTTAGCATTAGTATGAGTTCTATTGTGAAGTCGTATAGTCTATCGTTTGCTCATGATTCAACGTACATCTCTAAATAATTTGCTTATTTTGCATTAAAGAGGTTAGTCAATTCTTTCGCTGACTATTCTCTTACATAAAGAAATTACAACCAGGAATTTTCTAATAGGAACCAGAAATGTTGAGACCTTTAACTATATAACGTAGGCTGAAGAGGATTACACCAATAAGACAGCCGAACAAATAAACATGGGGCAGTGTTGTCGTTCTAATTCAGTTTAAGAAAGTTTTAATAGAAAACCAAGGGACCTTAACACCAGAAAATAGATCTAAATCTAAACAACTCAAAATGTCTGGGTATCCAAAGATCACCTCAAAAAAAATAAAAATAAAAAACGGTGGTTAGCCATCCATTATTTACAGAACCTATTGGCCTTCATTGCAGAAAACCCTTTTGTTTCTCTCGTCCAAAACAACCAAAAAGGGAAGCAGGGATTTCTAGACAAAAAAATTTCCTATCTTCTCTTCGTGCTCATCATTATTTATTGGGCATTGAAGTCAATCACTCTACTGATGGACTCTTTCTCTCCCAACATAAATATGCATTAGATCTTTTGAGTCGAGCATCAATGGCGCAATATAAGCCAATTGCTACTCCAATAGTTACCAAGCAAAGACCCCTTAAAAATGGTGGTAAGCCCCATGCTAATCCATCCCATTTCGAAGCATTGGCGCTCTTCGATACCTTAACCTTACTCGTTCGGATCTCTCACTTGCAGTCGACATAGTTTGCCAATATATGCATGCCCCAATTATTGCTCACTATTAGATGGTAAAGCATATTCTACAATATGTTCACGGCACTTTACATATGGGGTTTCGCATTTTGCCTCGTAGTTCTCTTCTTTTATTTGGTTTTGTTAATGCAGATTGGGTCGGGTGCAAAATCACCCAACGTTCTATCATTAGTTATTGTACTTTTCTTGGATCAGATTGTATTTCATGGTATGCCAAGAATAAGTTACTATGGCCCGCTCCACAGCTGAAGCCGAATACTGAGCTCTTGCTTCCGCAGCTGCTAAACTCACTTGGATTTCATACATACTACAGGACATTGGGATCTACCAACGTGAACCTTCGTTACTTTTCTCGGACAATATATTGGCATTGCATCTCACAACTAATCCAGTTTTTCATGCTTAGAACAAAGCACATTGAGATTGATTATCATTTTGTTCGGGAAAATGTTGCTTTTGGTTCTATTGTAATACACTATGTCCTGTCTTCCTCACAAATTGCTGATAATTTCACTAAACCATTGACTCAAGATATGTTTGTCGGTTTATGAATCAAACTCGGTCTCTAGTCCTCCCCATTGACTGGTTTGAAGGGGAGTATAGAAGTAGAAAATCAGAAGGAAAAAATTCAAATTATTTGCAGTGCGGAATCTTCTACAAATCAGTATGAAGATAAGAAATCAAATAGAATATCAACGAGTAAAACTGTTATATTTTATTTGGAGATCTTTTGTGATTTGTTTTCCTTGTAGATAAAATTGTTATCTTTTATTTTTTTTTCTTTCACCATAATTATAGGTGGTGATATATATATATATATATATATATTGTTCAAAATATTAATGAAAAGCAGTGCTTCGTTGACTCAATTTATGAGTTTCTTTACATTAATCTTCTTTCGAATTTCTTTTATTTAATAAATCTCCCAAGAGCTCTCTCTCTCTCACTCAATTTCTGAGTTTCTTTACATCAATCTTCTTTGGAATTTCTTTTAGTTAATAAATCTCCCAAGAACTCTCTCTCTCTCTCTCTCACACACACAGAGAAGCTCATATTAGCAGGAGTTCCAGCTTCCAGCAAATTTCCCTATGAGGGAACCCAACTTCTATTGTGTCCAAGAAATAGCCCCTAAAGTTGGTCTTATGGTGAATTTCCTGTATGTAGTTTACACTGAGAATCCATGGCATATCCTCCTTTACCGCATTAACACCCAAGAAAGCATAAGACATATGAAAAGTTGTGAAATATTCAATTTCCCAATCTTCACACCCAATTTACTGCCATTGAGTAGCATTACTTCACCAGATCATCCTTCTGTCTTGTTTGCTGGGAAATCTAAGAAAATGCTATTTTAAAGGTTGATCTCGATATTTAGTCCTTCCAACAAATGAATTGCCTTCCTGCAACCAACATTGAATTTTGCAGATGCCAGCAAATCCAACCGGATAATTGACGGTTCATGCACACAGTGTAAATACCGATATTGTTCTTTAGGATCTGTTCCAATTAAATAAATGACCAATTCAGAAATTAAATTTAGCTGCTGTTCAGTCGGCAAGAATTACCAAGAAAATGTTTTCTCAAACAGTATAGTCAATCAATCCCATCGTAGCTCAAATACGCATCTTACTTCCCAAATGCCCTTTAAGGAGAACAGTAAAATTTCTGAATGACGAGTCATACATACCATCACAAAATTGAGTTAGTACCAAATTTTCGGTTAACCACCTCCAATTGGATAGTCACGAGTACATTTTGGTCTGCTCATGGATGTTTCAAGTAATCTTCTCAACAGTTCCTCATAATACAACCAAAGATAAAAGTAATTCCACAATTTTCAACTTTGACCATGTTATCTCCAAGTAGAAAAAGAAAACAGCCATTTGAACCATCTAAAGCCAGATTCAATTTGAGCTGTGGAATGAATTATCAACTTCACCATGTTGATTGTGAAGATTGATATACCATTTCCAAAACAGCAAAATATCTTACGCTTGAGCGCCCCCCACACCCCATAGTCAAGACGGAAAACTCTAGCTTGAAATCAGACAGAAGAGAGATATGGTCCATGCAGAAAATTTATTTAACCATCTGCTTCGCTCAAATACCTATGGCAAGATCACGCATGTGTTCAGGGAGGCTGTGATTTTCAGGTTTTTCCTCTAGCAATCTTTAGCATTTAAATTCTTGCTTTTATTGATATTGAACACCTCAACTCTGTTAGGGCTAGTACTATCATCTAGAGGGGGTGAATAGGTGAAGATAAAAATTTTCGCAGGACTTGGAGAATTAGTTTTTCCTTTGATAATGAAAGACTTAAAAAGTAACTTAAATTGAGCAAGTAAACAAACGATATAAAAAAGTAAGAAGTTCAAGGAGGAGAAAATAAGAACACAAGATTTATAGTGGTTCGGCTTAGATCAAGCCTACGTCCACTCTCCGCGCTGATAGCCTGTTGGCTGGATTCCACTATGAATCAAAAGAGATGTTACAGCTTGTGATCTCGACTATCACATTGACGAGTCTCTACCGAACTCTCACACAGTCTCATTAAGAGTGTCTCTCTTTTGTATACAACTTTTAGCTCGATGAATAAAAAAGCGAGAGACTAGAAAGCTTCAGGCTTTGGAATTCTCTTTCAAGCACACACTCGAACAACTTGAGAGTCTTCCTTATATACTCCTCCATGCCTCTACAACCGTTGGCACTTTCCAAAGGAGTTCTTCCAATCTACCCATTGGACAGAATCAATCAAGGAGATCTTGAGTCATTTAAGGAATGTGAAGATAGCCCATCAATCATGTTCGCCTATACAATTAGGATCTTGAGTTTCCATAAGTAGAACCTTCCAAGATTGTTCACTTTTCAAAGATCTTGGTATCGGAGTAGATCCCAATAAGAATAATCAATCAAGCAAATATGAAATCTAGCTATAAGGTCTTTCAGTAATTATACGAGTCGAAACCTTGAAGATAATCCTGAATTTGGATACTAATTCTGCAATTGGATAAGTCTTCATTCTTCAGTTTGGAATTGTCAGTGAGAATAGACTTTGAGACTAAAATTTGATGGTCTGTCGGTCTTTAGACTTTGGCAATAAAGTCTTGAGATCTTCCAATATAGACTTGGAAAGATTTTGTCAACTTCAAAACAATAAAGGAGTTTTCTCTAACAATCTCCCCCTTTTTGATGGTGATAAAACTTTCCTGCAGATTTTGAAAACTTTCGACCTGCAAAACAGTACTTATGCAATACATAACATCTTAAAAAAATAAGTTAATTATGACCTGGAAATTTTACTTCTACAAACATAGAACACATGTTAATCCATAACAATCAAACAGTTCAATCATAATCAATATTGCAAACATTAGTCACTCCAAGCAAATGTCAAAAGCAAACCACAATCAAAAAGTTCACAGAAAATAAAGTCAAATCAAAACCAATAAAACTGAAACCAATATGCAAATCTGCACTCAAACTCTCCCCCTTTTTGTCATGAGCAAAAAGTAGAGACAAAAACGATTGAAAAGAGTTGGTTTGAATCAGGGCTACTTGGGGATACGAACGAGCTGGAAATCCCCCATGGACTTGATAGTATCTTCAAGCTTCTTCAAAGACTCTTTAAGCTGTTGAATATCTGCATCCTTTGCCTGTTCTTGCAGTTGAAGCTTTAAGGCTTCAATCTATTCTTGAAGAGAGTCTCTAGATGTCTTGAAGATAGTCATCATGTGCTTCATATCAAACTCGAAAGCATATTGCTATCCCTTTAATTCTAAAAGAAGCTCCATCACTCTCTAAAAATTTGCTGAGTGATTTGTAGTAGTGCTGGGTCCAGCCGAATTAGTTGCAAGAGTTTGAACACGAGGGGGAACATCAGTTGTTCTATCACCATGATTAGGAGTGTATGCCTTGAAATATGCTTCAGGGAATTGAGAGGCATAGACCTCTTCTGGGTCTAGTGGAGATCTACTAACATCACTAGCAAAGGTGGGTGAAGAAGTACCTCGTTTTTCACCATCTCCCCCTGTCTTCGTGCCTTCAGGTGGAGAGTTATGTTCTTCTTCATGCTCTGCTTCAGCACTATAGCAATGTTGTTCTCCAGTCTTTCCACTCCTTGTCTTCTCCAAATTATTGGATAATGATGCAGCTAGTGTTGGTTCAAAAGAGTCATCGCGACTCCTTTTTTCTTCGCTTCTTCTTCCTTCATCTCTTCTCTCTGTTCTTTCTCGATCTCTATTCTCTATATGGCTCACAAAACTTTGTAGATTTCGCAAGGCAAGAGCTGAGATAGTGAGATCATCATCATCATCTTCTTCTTTCTCTTCCAAGATAAGAGATCTCATTTTCTTCACTGGTTCTGTCATGGGCTCATTGCCTTTCCTTTTCTTTGCTCTGAGTCTTGCTTCGCCTTCACATGGGATTTCTCCTCGAAGCGCTCCAGCTCCTTGCTTAGTTCCTTCAGCCTCATCTTAGAAACCATTTTGAGACCAATAACCATTGGAGGAATGGTTCTAACACAAAGAGGAGCAGGGAGTTTGATCTTGAAATACTTGAAGAGTTGTCAAATAAGTGCAGAGTAAGGGAGTTATCCTTTGTCTTTCACCACAGTTCTATACATGTGCAAAAGAATTGTGTGAGGCAGAGAGAACTTACGACTAGAGATGATTGCATACATTAGCTTCGCTTCGGAACAAGAAACATCTGTCTTTGAGGTAGACTTTGGCCTGATGCAATTAATCACCACCTTGTGAAGAAGAATATTAGAGGCATTTATTCTTGAATAAGAAATTTTGCCTTCGACCATTCTGTCATTAATAATGGACAAGGTAGCATGAGCATAAGACACGCCAATTGGTTGAAATCTTCCTCTTTCCACACCAATTATGTTAGCCAAAGTGTCTACATCAACTATGAACTCTTTGTCCCTCATAGTAAAATTGAATTTATTCGCATCCATGAATGATAGATTTGAATAAAAGTAAGTAGGCAGTAAGTTCGGGATATGCAACGGTCGTCTCGGTGCAAAAACATTCAAGTTGAAGCAAACCAAGCTTCTCCCTCAAATTAACCTTCAAAGAGTCAAGAAAATTGAAATCCACGCTTCTAGGGCTCATAACCCCTCTTTTTAGCAAACTTAAGTATCACTTTTTGTGCTCCTTGGAACAAAATAAGTTTGTCTCTTCACCACGAATCTTCGCAGCAATGCCCATCCTGGGCTGAAAGTGAGCAAATATTCTTTCATCGTCGTCCTTCTCCTCTGGCTGACCGAATCTTGGATCACTAGGAAAATTTTCAAACGTCCATTCCGCCAAACCCGAGGTGCAATTTCTAATCTTTCCATAGTGTTTAAGAAAAAAGGTCTCATTTCTGTAACCGTGTGCTTTTAAGAACTCATCGATCAGATTCATAGCAGAACCACCCCTTTTCAAGTTGGAATACAATCTATAGATAAATTGGGGTTTTTGAGTCCTTAAAGGTTCAACGTCTTCAATAACCTCTTCTTGTTCTTGCTGTGGAGGAGGATTTTGCGCTGCTTGTTGATGCTGTTGAGAATGTTGTCTTGGTTGTTGCTGTTGTTGTCGTTGAGGAGAATCTTTTTCCTCAATCAAATCAAAATGTGTAGGTCCCTCACGCATATGCTATGGTCTCCGACTTGCAATTCTCGAAGACTTTCTTTGGTAAAACATTGTAGTAGTAGAAGGGAGTTTCTCGAACTCGTTCGTTGAAAAGGTGAAAAATTTTTAGATTAAATGCAAGCAAAAATGAGAGAGAGTAAGATCACAGTATTCTAGGGTTTCAAGAAAGACGTAAATGGAGAAGAAGAGTTTCAACAATATATAAAGCAGGTATACGAAACGTCGCAAGGAAAAAATAAAAACTGCCTTTTTTGAAAATGAAAAACTACATTTTTCAAAAATAATAACTGCCTTTTTCAAAAATGACAATTGCCTTTTTGAAAATGAACAATTGTCAATAAAGATAATTTCTAAAAATGAAATAGGCAAAAGACAATTAAAAGAATAACGTACCTTTTTGAATTTTTATCCATAAATAACTTCACATTTATTTAGAAGAAATTTACTTGCAGTCATAACATTTGGAAATTTTGAGTCTAAACGCCTTCAGACTTTACCCGGCAAAAGATAGAATGTTTAGTCTTACACGAATAGACTCGAATAAGCTTTTCTCCAGTGGCTTTGTAAATATGTTCGCTAGTTGATTCTTCGAGTCAATGAACTAATCATAACTTCTCCACTCTGAACATGATCTCTAATGAAATGATGTCAAATTTCTATATGCTTTGCTCTTGAATGTAGAATTGGATTTTTTGTGAGATTGATTGCACTGGTGTTGTCGCATTTGATCTTGGTGCATGAATCTTCGATTCCAAAGTCTCTCAGCTGTTGCTTTATCCATAAGATTTGAGAACAACAACTTCCAAGAGCCAGATATTCTGCTTCTACTGTCGAAAGAGCTACAATACTCTGTTTTCTAGAGAACCAGGATACTGTTTTGTTGCCTAGCAATTGACAAATACTAGAAGTACTCTTTCTATTGACTCTGCAGCCTGCTAAATCTGCGTTTGAATATCCAAGGAGAGTAAAGTCTCCCTCTTTTGGATACCACAGACCTAGCTTCAAAGTAGTTGCAATGTATTTGATGATGCGTTTTGCTGCGCTTAGATGACATTTTTTGGGATTTGATTGAAATCTAACACACATGCAAACACTAAACAAAATGTCAGGTTTAGAAGCTGTAAGATAAAGAAGTGAATCAATAATACTTCTATAAAGCTTCTGGTCAACCTTCTTTCCTCCTTTGTCTTTGTCCAGCTTCGAAGAACTTGACATTGGTATATCAGTCTTTTTACAATTTTCTAATCCGAATTTTTTGATGAGGTCTTTTGCATATTTTTCTTGGTGAATGAAAATTCCTTCCTGCAATTGTTTCACTTGTAATCCGAGAAAGAAAGATAATCCACCTATCATGCTCATTTCAAATTCATCCTGCATAGACGATCCAAAGATAATGTCATCAACATAAATTTGAACGAGTAGAAAGTCTTTACCTTCCTTTTTAATAAATAATGTAGTATCCACATTTCCTTTAGCAAAACCATTTTGAATTAAAAATTTACTTAACCTGTCATACTAGGCTCGAGGCGCTTGCTTTAATCCATATAGGGCATTTTTCAGTTTGAAAACTTAGTCTGGTTTTCTTGGATCTTCAAATCCAAGTGGTTATTCCACATAGACTTCTTCTTGGATAAATCCATTTAGGAATGCTCTTTTGACGTCTAGTTGGAATAACTTGAAATTTTTATAGCAAGCAAAAGCAAGTAATATCTAATTGCTTCTAACCTTGCTACTGGTGCATAGGTCTCATCATAGTTTATCCCTTCTTCTTGCGTATATCCTTTGGCCACAAGTCTTGCTTTGTTTTTTACCACTTTTCCTTTCTCGTTCATTTTGTTCCTAAAAACCCATTTAGCTCAAATAATCGATTTACCTTTTAGATTAGGAATTAGCTCCCAAACATTGTTGATGCTGAATTGTCTAATCTCTTTTTGCATAGCTTCAATCCAGCTTTCGTCAGCTAAGGCTTCTTCTATGTTTTTGGGTTCTATCTCAGAAATAAGTGCTAGAGTGCTAGACTCTTCTTCCCTTTTAGATCTGGTGCAAATCCCTTTATCAACGTTGCCGATGATGAGTTCTTTGGGATGACTTGACTTATACTTCCAGTTACTAGTTGGTTTGTGAGTCTACTCATCCTCTGCTTCATTTGAACCTTCTGGTTCTTCTTGATGTTGATCATTAGGAGTTTGAGCTTCTTTAGGGGAAGTAGACTTTGTAATGTCTAGAGCAGGTACAAAATCTTCAAGTTGAATCTCTTCTGCTTTATTCTGTGTTGAGTCTTGAAACTTGACATTCATAGATTCTTCCACAGATTGAGTTTTCTTGTTGAAAACTCTGTAAGCTTTGCTTTTGGTTGAGTAGCCAAGGAAAATTCTTTCATATGATTTTTCCTCAAACTTACCAGTTCGATCATTTGCATTCTTCAAAACAAAACACTTACAACCAAACACATGAAAATAAGAGACATTTGGTTTTTTCCTTTTAAATATTTCATAAGGAGTTTTCTCTAGAATTGTCCTTAAAAATACTTTGTTAATAATATAACTAGCTGTAAAAACTGGTTCAGCCCAAAAACAAGAGAAAATATTGCTTTCAATTAAAAGAGTTCTTTCCATCTCCTGCAAAGATCTATTCTTTCTTTCCACAACTCCATTTTGTTCTAGAGTATATGGAGAAGAGAAAACATGCTGGAAACTAGATTCATCACAAAATTTAGCAAAGTCTTGATTTTCAAACTCACCTCCATGGTCTGTTTGTATGCTTGAAATAACATAACCTTTTTTCATTATGAATTTTCTTTGCAAACTTTGAAAAGTGAGAAAATGTTTCAGACTTACTTGCCAGGAAGTAAACCCAGGTAAATTGAGAATAATCATCCATGATTACTAAGCAATATTTCTTTCCACCAATACTTTGAGTTCTAGTTGGTCCAAAGTGATCCATATGTAGAAGTTGCAAAACACGATTAGTAGAAATTTGATTTATAGGCTTAAAAGAACTTCTTACCTATTTTCCCAAAACACATGGCGTACATAGATAAGACTTTTGATAAGTCAGACTAGGAAGTCCACGAACAAGTTTCTTAGAAGAGAACTTGGCAATATGTTTCACATTGGCATGACCAAACTTTCGATGCCAAAGATTTGCTTCATCTTGAATGTATATTAGACACTGAGAACTTTTTGGTTTTACATCCAATAGATAAATATTCTAATGTCTTTGTCCAGTGAAGGATTGAGAAAAATCTTTACTAGTTCCTGAACAAATTCCTTCTTGGAAATAGATTTTGAATTCAATGTCACATAGTTGACTAATGCTGAGTAAATTGTAATTCAACCCTTCAACCAAGGAGACATTGTTGATTGTGAGACTTCCAATTTTCACGGTTCCACATCCAACAATTCTTCTTTTGCCGTTTCCACCAAAAGAAACTTTTTCACCATTTATTTGCACAAATTTAATGAAACAACTTTAATATCCAGTCATGTGTTTCGAACAGCCACTATCCAAATATCACTTGATCTTTCTCTTGATAGTGACTTTCAATCACAAAAAGAATTTAAGTTTTCTTTGGTACCCACATTTTCTTAGGTCTAGGGGAGTTAGTGCTAAACACAGTCTTTGCCCAATCCTTCTTAACAGGTCTCCAAACTTTAGGACATTCTTTTTCGAAATGTTCTGAGTTGTTACACTTGAACATTTGAGAGCACTTCGGCCAACAGGTTTCACAAAAATTCTTTGAAAATGATTTTTGTAAAGTGTTTTTGTAGGTCTTTGTTTGATTCTTTATTTTACTTTTGGGAAATCAATTAAAGAAATAGTTTCAGGTGACATACCCAAACCAGATTTGTTAAAATAGGGTCTTTGCATAGAAAAAGATCTTTTCAAACTTCTCAGATCCTTTTGAAAACTTCTTTGATATATTTGAAATGTCTTCTTTCAAGAAAATATTTTCTTTTGAAAGAGAATCTGTATTTTCCTTCAAATCATTAAAACTTTTGTTTAGATTTTCAAAATTTTCTTTACAAGAAACTTCCTGTTACTTCAGTTTAGAATTCCCCCTTTTTAGCTCGGAAATCCTTTTAAGAAATATTTTGAGACTGAGAAACAAAGTTCATCTATATACCTTGAGACTTTAGTAGGAATTTTAAAATTACTAACCTCGATTTCCTCATCAAAGTCTAAGTCTGGATCTGTTTCAAAGTTTGAGTCTGATTCTGAATTTGCCATTAGACATATGTTGGCATAATAATCTTCACTTTCTTCGCATTTAGTATCGCTCCATGTCTCTACTTTGAGAGCCTTTTTGATTTTCTCTATGTTTCCCTTCTTTTTCTTCAACAGAGGGCAGTTAGGTCTGATATGCCCTTTTTTCTTACATTCAAAGCAAATCACTTCTTTATTTGTCTCATTGTCTTCATTTGATTTCTTTTGAAATCTTTGAGTGCTTTGCTTCTTCTAGTTAAACCTTCTTCCTTTATTGTTCAACTTCCTGAACTTCCTTATCATGAGTGCAAGTTCTTCATTGTTCAAGTCGTCTTTTGAATTTGTGTCATCAGAATCATCGTTAGATTTTAAAACAATCGACTTCTTACTTTTGGGATCTTCTTCTTCATTGATTTGTTCCACTTCATATGATTGAAGTGTGCCAATTAATTCGTCTACTGACAGAGGCACAATCCTCTGTGTTTCTCTCATTAAAATCTTAATGTGATTCAAGTCTTTGGAGAGTCCACGTAGCAATTTATTGACTTTCATCTATCCTAAGATTGGTTGTCCATGATATGCTAAACCATTTACAATCTCTATGAAACGACTGAACATGTTGGTAATGGATTCTCCTAGCTTCATCTTGAAGGCTTTGTATTGTCCGAGTAGAATATTGATCTTTGTTTCTTTAACTCGATCAGTTCCTTTGTAGGTTACATGCAACCTGTCCTAGACTTCTTTTGCTATTTTATAAGATGGAAATTCTGTTATTTTTAGTAGGAGATAAAGCACAATATAAGGAGTAGATAGCTTTAGCATTAAGAGCTTGTCTCTTGGTTATGTCTGCTTGTGTCATCTTGCTAGTATCTATAACTTCATTTCCTCTTTCTGAGGTTGATGTAGCTTTGGGAATGATTCCTTTTTCTACCACATCCCATTCCAAGGGATCTTTCGATCTCATGAATGCCTTCATCTTGTTTTTCCACACATTGTATTCCTTTCCATCAAAGTAAGGAGATTTGGTGTTGCTTTGGCCTTCAACCAAACCTAGAGCCAAAATACTAGACATAGATCTTTAACTCAAAAGTAAAAACACTTCAATAAACTAAGCACACAAGCTCTGATACCAATTGTTAGGGCTGGTACTATCACCTAGAGGGGGGTGAATAGGTGAAGATAAAAATTTTCGCAGGACTTGGAGAATTAGTTTTTCCTTTGATAATGAAAGACTTAAAAAGTAACTCAAATTGAGCAAGTAAGCAAACGATATAAAAGAGTAAGAAGTTCAAGGAGGAGAAAATAAGAACACAAGATTTATAGTGGTTCGACTTAGATCAAGCCTACGTCCACTCTCCGTGCTGATAGCCTGTTGGCTGGATTCCACCATGAATCAAAAGAGATGTTACAGCTTGTGATCTCGACTATCATAGTGACGAGTCTCTACCGAACTCTCACACAGTTTCACTAAGAGTGTCTCTCTTTTGTATACAACTTTTAGCTCGATGAATGAAAAAGCGAGAGACTAGAAAGCTTCAGACTTTGGAATTCTCTTTCAAGCACACACTCGAACAACTTGAGAGTCTTCCTTATATACTCCTCCATGACTCTACAACCATTGGCACTTTCCAAAGGAGTTCTTCCAATATACTCGTTGGACAGAATCAATCAAGGAGATCTCGAGTCATTTAAGGAATGTGAAGATAGCCTATCAATCATGTTCGCCTATACAATTAGGATCTTGAGTTTCCATAAGTAGAACCTTCCAAGTTTGTTCACTTTTCAAAGATCTTGGTATCGGAGTAGATCCCAATAAGAATAATCAATCAAGCAAATATGAAATCCAGCTATAAGGTCTTTTAGTAATTATACAAGTCGAAACCTTGAAGATAATCTTGAATTTGGATACTAATTCTGCAATTGGATAAGTCTTCATTCTTCAATATGGAACTGTCAGTGAGAATAGACTTTAAGACTAAAATCTGATGTTCTGTCGGTCTTCAGACTTTGACAATAAAGTCTTGAGATCTTCTGATATAGACTTGGAAAGGTTTTGTCAACTTCAAAACAATAAAGGAGTTTTCTCTAACAAACTCTTCCAAAACACAGAGATTAACAATACTATACTTGCCTTGGTCTTGAAGTCCCCTAATGCCTGTACAGTTATTGATTTTCAGCCCATTGCTTGTTGCAATGTTATTACAAGCTTATCACAAAAATTTTGTCTAATCGAATGGCATTAGTCTTGGATGGTCTGATTGATCCTGCACAAAATGCCTTTGTCAAAGGAAGGAGAATTAGAGATAATATTTAACTGGCACAAGAACTTTTTGCAGGATTTCATCTTGAGCCCTATCTCCCGAAATGCGCGATAAAAGTAGACTTTCAAAAAGCATATGGCACGGTTGATTGGAATTTCCTCCAACTTACTCTTGAGGCTTTTGGGTTTCCGGATTTCTTTGTTCAGCTAGTCATGGCTTGTGTCCGGACTCCTATGTATTCTATTTTAGTTAATGGGGAGCTCCATGGATTCTTCCCTGGGGGACGTGGCATTCGTCAAGGAGACCCGATGTCTCCCTATCTCTTTCACTCTTGTTATGGAGGTATTTTCTGGACTTCTCAATGCAAGAACTACCACAAAGGAATGTAAATTCTACCGGAGGTGTAAACCTGTTCGGTTGTCTCACCTCTTCTTTGCTGATGACATCTTCCTATTCAGTCATGCGGTTTGGCCTTCTATTACCATCCTAAAAAAGGCTCTAGACCGGTTTTCATCTTGGAGTGGGCTCCTTCCGAACCGTAATAAGCGTGAGATTTTCATCTCTGGTGGTACTCAGACTATGCGCAATTATATTATTATGGCTTTTGGATTTCGGGAGGGATCCCTCCCTGCGCGTTATCTAGGTGTGCGATCATATCGCCGGGATCGGGAAAGTAGATTGTGTCACCCTTGTTGAGCGCATTACTGCTAAAGCCCAATCTTGGACGCAAAGGTTCCTATCCTTTGCAGGAAGATTACAATTAATCAGGTCAGTATTGCATTCGATTCAAACTTATTGGTCCGGTATCTTTACACTGCCTGCTTCGGTTATGGATAATATAGAAAAAATCTTGCGTCAATTTTTGTGGAAAGGTCCTACCCTTGGGAAAGGTGGGGCGAAGGTATCATGGGATGATGTGTGCCTTCCCAAATTAGAAGGGGGGCTTCGAATCCGTAGGCTAAAGGACTGTAATAGAGCTGCTATGCTAAAATATATCTGGATTCTCTTCACGGATAAGGAATCATTGTGGTGCCGATGGATTCACTTAAACTTTTTAAAGAAGGATAACTTTTGGGTGGCGACAACTCCTACCGTCTGCTCGTGGACCTGGAAGAAAATCCTGGCTTTGAGAGCCCAGTTTCGGCCCTTCTTCATCTGGAAAATTGGAGATGGTTGTGCAGTTTCTGCTTGGTTCAACAATTGGATCCCCAAGGGACCTCTCCATACTCTGACCTCACAATCGTTCATGGAGTCCTCTCTTCTTCCTCGGAATGCGACTGTTGTGGACCTATTCTCTCCTTTAGGTTATTCGATTCGCATGATGTTGGATTCTAGAGGTATCCACCTCCAGGAGGCTAGTGCTAGCCCTAATATTTTTTCTTGGTCGCCACATCCATCTGGGGAGTTCTCGATTTCCTATTCTTGGGAGTGTGCTAGATCAAAAAGGACTCGGGTTCCTTGGTATTCTCTCATTTGGAATAGGGACATAGCTCCTAGATTCCAATTTATATTATGGCTCATCACCAAAAAGCAGTTGCCTACCCAGCAATTTCTTATCTCTATTGGTAGAATATATTCTGGTATGTGTGCTTATTGCAATGGAATTCCTGACTCCATTGATCACCTTTTTTTTTATTGCCACATTCTAGCCTCTGTTGCCTTTTTTTGGGCCACAAGATGCAACCTTCCATGGCGTTCGAGGACTTGGAATGACACTCTCACTTGGGCTATCAAATTTCTCTCTGGTAAAGATTTCTACCATCGTATAGCTTGGTTTTCCTTTGGGGCGTTATGCTATTTGATTGCATTTTTAGAGGTATCCCGACTGTGGCTTCTGCTCTTAAGAACCAACTTATCAACTTGTGAAGGATAAAGCGGTAACTTTCTCCAATGTTCTAGACTCTCCACAGAACAGGCATCTTCAAAGAAACTGGGATCTACATCCCTCTATATTCGCAGCTTCCCCGGATTTGGTGTAGTTTGCTTGTGCTTTTGATGGCTGCCTGTTTGGCCTTTTGCGCTTTGTCCCTCTTTCCTTTCTAGCTGAGGGTCGGCTTTTCGCCTTGCTTTTTTCCTTTCTCTGGACCAGTGTTGTCCCTTGTTGCTTTGCTTCATTTTGTTTCTTTGGCTTTCTCTTGCTCCCTTCCACTCTTTGTGTGCTCACTTAGAGTGTAAGCTTTTGGAGTCGGTTTTTGTATATTTATCCAAAACTATAATATTCTTTACCTTTACCAAAAAAAAAAAAAAACAAGTTGGTCATCTAGAAAAAGCTAACCCCCCTCCCCCCAGGGTGGGACCAAAAAAAGAATTAGAACAAACGAAACACCATTGGCGGAAAACAAAGACAATACTATTGTAGAACTTTATTATCAGGCAGTAATCTAGATTCCTTGCATAAAGTAAAAGGCATATGTTTTGACTTTCCCCTATCGCCAAGCTTCACAATCAAACTTCTACAGTACCTACATAATAGCCGCATCTGTAATCGCATGCACCTCCGTATTTGAGGAGAGTGAATTCCCATGTCAAACTATAGAAAATTCTGAGATGCTCCCGAAGCACAGCATTCTCATCAATCCAGGCCAATTACCACGTTTCAATTTATAAAGAAAATAAGAAGTTCGCACCAAATGTGAGGGCAAGATTGGTTGGGGTTGATGGGGATGTTGTGATCTACGAGCCCTTAAAGATCTCTCACAAAATTGGGGCAATACTATGGCCTTCTTACCAAACTTTATCTCATTTTTAGGTGCGGGCATGTAGTGTAATGTGTCATATACATGCATGTTCACAAATCTCTCTTTTTGGTATCAAACACCAGAAGCAAAGGGCTAACACTCTCTTCCATGTCACTATTAGGGCCAAAAAATTGGCTTGTTCAATAAAAAGCACGATATTGATACAAAAATATAGGGAGGATTCCTATTGATAGTAACCTTCGTAATCACAATATGTTAGCATCCATTCGCCTGAACATACATGAGAGCTAGTATGCTTAAAGGCTTCTAGAAAAAGATAAAAATAGACTCACAGGTTAAGTAGCTTGGATGAGGCCGCACGTAACATAGTAAGTGCCTCCTTCCAACTCCACTGGCGTTCTTAGAGAGGAAGAAGGCACTACAAAGTAGACAATCGTGATTCCCAACCTTCAATGAAATGCTTAGACGTGGTAGTCTTCCATTGCAAGCCTGTTTCCATTCAATACTTAACCAGCCACTCATAAGATGTTCTTGATCAGTTAAAGATGGTAGATTTCAATGTAATATATCTAGCAGAAATCCAGTGAATGACATGACAGTGTCACGCCCTGATCCTCGAGTGCGCGCACATCTCTCTTTGGTTGATAAAAGTTTTGCGACTTCCCAGGACGAGTCTCTGACCCTTTCATTTTATTGCATATGCGGAAGCGAATAATAAATCCTCTGACAGTAATCATCTCGGGATAGAAAAGTAGGACAACAGATATTCCAACAAAACATGCTTTTAAATACACACCGAGTCAAATACTAAAGTCTACAGCCACAAGACTTCAAATGATTGACTCTTAAAAAGAAACCGTCCTATCCGACCTACACTTCAGATCCCCTCAACTTGGCTCCAGGTCTTCCACCCTACGAACTTGAAAAATGAAGCTCACGATGGGGTGAGATATAAATCTCAGCAAGTTCACACTTTAAACCCCGATTAGGAGGGTAATATGCTTAAGACATCTTAATCACACAATCATACAATCACAGAGGCTTACCTTGGTCTCAGTTCTTCCTTGCAGGTCAGCATAGTTCATATCACAATCACGTGCATATAACAAATTCACACACTAATTTGGAACGTCCAAACAAATCATTACTCACACGAGCAAAAATCACAATTTCATCACTACTCACACGAGCAAGAGCTACCGATACACATCAAAGCAAGAATCATAATTAAATCACTGCTCACACGAGCAAGAACTACCAATACAAATCAAAGCAAGAATTATAATTAAATCACTGCTCACACGAGCAAGAACTATCAATACAAATCAAAGCAAGAATTACCGACACACGCCGGTCTATCAATTCAACTCAACATGCATTCCAATTAATTAACTATTACTACCTACACGAGTAGTTTTATTCGACACATGCCGGGGAAGCATTATAACTACCAACACATGTCAGGGAAGAATAATAATAATCAACACACGCCGGGGTTAAATAATAATTACCGACACACGTCGGGGTTAAATAATAATTACCGACATATGCCGGGGTTAAATAATAATTACTAACGTTCACCAACACACGCAGGGGATGGGTTCTCTTAACTATTAACGTCCACCAATACGCACTGGGGATGGATTCTCTTAACTATTAACATCCACCAACACACGTTGGGGACAGATTCTCTTAACTTTCACACGATCATCAAGCACAAACTCTAGGCATATCAAAAACCAACCATATATCATCAAATTGCAATTTCTAGTAATCAAAGTCTCAAGAACTATCACAAAATTATAACCGGCCCTAACCGGCAGAATAGGCCCACTCGCACATCTCCCAGTTTAAATTCAGAAACCTAATCAAACGAGTTCGGAAAATTCCCAAATTTGAATTTGTTGTAAACGACACATAAAAAAATATTTTTTATGAAGACACCTTAGCCCAGATCCTTCTAGATTCGTCCCAGTAAATTGTTCAATCAGTACTAAAACTGTGTCCGTTTTCCATAAAGTCTGCTTTCCGAAATCAGTTTGGTTCGAGGTCCAAAACATGTCTGTTTGATCTGAAATTTGAATATGTTAAACTAGACGATATGAAAAAAACTTTTATGAAGAAACCATTTTGAAATTTGAACCCTAAGAGTTGATAAAAACCATAGAATCCAGAAAGGTCACCAGTTCTAGCGAAAACAAAAGTTTTGTTTGAAAATGACAGAGCTGTTATCTCCTTCTTTTAAATCCCTAAAACTCTTGACAAAACTATATGTTGTAGCTGAGGATGTCTAAAACGTTTCTCAAGAAGACATCAATCTGAAATTCATAACCCATTTCGATCTATAAAAATGGTAAATGGCGAGGGTCCAGAAATTCGAACCACAAGAATTCTACTGGATTCGACTAATCCATCATCAACGATGCTAATGTCACTAATTAGCTTGACACCAATCCATTATAATGCTAATCTAACCATTCTAGATTATCACTAATCCATACTTAAGCTAATCTAAACAACCCTTAAGCATAATTAACCTACTAAGTAAGGTTTAGTGAACAAACTCACTTGTTCGACGAACTGCTCAGTTCAAACTAACAGGGGCGCGGAGGAGCTTGAAAAACTCCAAAGTGGGACCGCCTTTCGAAGTTTTGGAAAGCCTGGCAAGCGGGCCAACAACGGCTACAATACTTACTCGTTTCTGTCTTTGTTCGGGCCGAGAAAGGGAGAAACGGTGGCTGTTTGGGGCTGAAATAGGAAGAGAAGACGGGCGGAGGCTTGGATAGATGGAGGTGGGCTTCTAGGCGGCTAAACGGACTTCGGCTGATCTTCACATGGGCTGAGGGATGCTGGACGACTAGGGACAACAATGGACAAGGCTTGGGAAGCAGTGGAGGCGGAGGGGCGCACGCGGGCAAGCGACGGCAATGGAGTGGCTCTGGTGGCCTTGGCGGGCGTCGACGGGCTAGGGGGAGGGAGTTGTGGTTTCTCTAGAATTTTCAGAGCTTCAAAAGGCTAACAATGGGGAAAGCAAGGTTGAGGGAGGAAGATAGGAGACAACAAAGCTTGTGGAGGGTCCCTCTTGCTCTATCCTCACCCCTTTGTCTCTTTGACCATGCCCCACCACTTGGCTGGCTTCCTCAATAATTTTCCAGCCCCTTAGCTTGCTTAGGAAGTCTTGGAGATGGTCCAAAGGTTGAGGGCATGGGGGGCTACGAATTTTTGAAGACATTTCCCCCAAATTCTCTTCAATTCTCTCTTGAATTAATGCAATTTGATCCCTATAAATTCAATTTTCGAGCCATTGATCAAATTGACATTTTTCCTCGTCAATAGAACCTACTTGCATCCCAATTTTGCGATAAAAAATGGTCCTCGGATTTTTCCTGACAAAACCGACCCTACCTCGACTTTTTCTCAAAAAGTCTCGGTTTGTAGAAAAATCTTTGGGGACTGAGTTGATGTTCCAAAAATGACTTGTGACATGATAGAACTTTAAATTTATGAAATCGGATTCAAATTCGCGGTTAATTTCAATCCGGCGCGATTTTAGCGTGACTTAGGCTACTTGGTAGCTTTTAGAAATTTTTAGTGCAAATGATCCGTGGTCGATTTTCTTTGAGCCACAATGAATGTCTTCAACACATTGGCGACTCTCGGTGGTCATGAAAATCTTGAGGTTTCAAATATGGACATAGGGTACCAAAACGATAGAAAAATCAATCTAGTGTCGATCAACAAGAATTTTGCAATTTAGTAGGATTACCCACATTTAACCACATATCTCAATTGAATCGACCTATCTCTGATTTCTAGTTGATCTTACTGTGCCAAAATGATCTCTGTAGATGAGCATGGTGGAGTAGCTGATTTCTAGTCGAATCCTCAAGTCTATTGCATTAAAATCTCTTAATGACTTCCCTAGATAATCTAGTTATCTCACGAGTGGTCATCTCTTAGAGAAAAACATTATAGGCGCGTTGATGAAAGACCCAACTTATCAAATCGAAATCAGAACCTGAAAAATCAGGATGTCACAAACAGTCTCATTTGCCCCTTTAACAGCGGTAAATTCAGTATGCTGCAATGTGTCAAATTGAGATCGAGATTATCCATGTGTAAAAGAGAGAGAATCACCTGTATCATAAGTATCTGCTTGAAAAAAATTGATATTGTGTAAGGGTTACAAAAAAAAAAATGAATAACCAATGTTAATGATAAGGAGCTAAAAGTAGACAAATCCTTGGAGAAGCATTGAAAAAACTCATGGAGACGTTCATAGAGATTCCATTTCAAGCTTGATACCACCACAATTATCATCTCCCGCGTTAATAAATAATAAAAGTACATCTTTAGCCAGGACTGTGGAACACATGAGAAACAAAATCTTAGAAGTCAAATCCACTTAATTTTCTTAAAGCTAGAACACTACAAAGAGCGATAAAAAAACTGAATATTAAGTGCTACTTCCAATACGTATCATAACCATTTTATTTCTATTCCAAAACTATTTTTTTTATTCCAAACAAATTTGGAATAGTAATTCATTTGATAATACAATGTTATTTTTCTATATTTGGAACAAATTTTTTGTCCATAAATAGGTTTGAAACATAAATGAGAAGTAAGAATTTTCTACTTCTTTATTTTAGAATAGAAATGAAAAATTAAAATTCTTCTTATGCTCACCCTCGCTACTAGTCGGCTGCCCATTTGGCGCCCGCTATTTGCCACCTACTGTCCACCACCCATCGTTTGCTGCTTGTCACCCTCTCATCGCTTGTTGGCTACCTACCACCCCCCACCATTTGCCACCCGCCCGCCACTCACTCGCCATCCACCGCCCTCCCGTCGTTTGTCGCCAACCACCTGCCATCAGCTTGCCTACCACCAGCCACCTACCAATTGCTGCCAATAGCACCCCTCCGTCACCAATTATTGCCGCTACTCGCCGTTCACTACCACCCACCCCTCGTTAACCCTCGCCCGCTGTCGATCACCGATGCCAGTGCATCGCTTGGCCCCACTCACCACCATTGACCCCCTCCCGTGTGACACCCCTCGATGGCCCCCGATCCATTAGGGTTGCCACACTTCTTTCCTTATCCTAGATGTCCTTTATTCTGATACCATTGGATTTCGATGAATCCGTGGGTCTAGGGGTCTATCACATTTTTCATTGGTCCCTACGCAATTTACATGGCTAAAGCGGATTCAACAACTCCCTTCCTAAACACTGAAATGATGCACGCTAGATACACATAAATAATAACCAGGCACTCTTTATTTACATATATTTTGTTAGACAATGTTTGTCAGTACATTAAAAGCCAAAGTTTTCTATATTGGCTATATCCAAAAAATGATCGACTTTTCCTTTAGTCATCTACAATGCCATCTGTCTTCAAGTGCCAATGTCCAAAAATTCACTACTGTCTTCCCGTCCCCCGCTACTCTATCCCACTCGAGCCTCCATCATCGTCCTCTGGTGGCGGTGGCAGCTTTATCATTCTATAATACGTTAGCCCCCACGAGGGGTGAGTACGACTACTCAGCAGTCAAAATTCTACTAAATTATATTACGGAGCCTATCATCACCCGATTCCACGCAATCCAAATCAATACGAATAATAGTAGTAATAAACATGCATCAATTCAGGAAGATATAAAAATGGAGTGGCATATTGAAAACAATGAGAATTCATAAATTCATTTTATCTCAGTTTACTAACACCATCTTTCAGAGGACTAGTGTTTGCGTCCCTCCAGGCATATCGCACCCAACCTAGCATCACGAAGTCCTCCGGTTCCATATTTTAGTCATCGGGCATCCGGAGCGTGTTACGTTGCACCTCCAAGCATCTCGCATCCCACCTAGCATCACGAGGAACCTCCGGGGCTCAACATGTCAATGATGTCCCCAGCCCTTCGGAACGTGTATCGTCATATTTCTAGGCATTCTGACACCTGGGGAACCTCTAGGGCTCACCAGTCCTTAGACTTCCATAGGCATCGCCACTACGATCCTCTAGGCAACCCGATGCCCGGGGCATCTTTGACCCTAGGGTCCAATGGCATTGATAACATTTCAACCATGGTGTAGTAATCAAATCAATTTAATGCCAAAACGTTTTCGAATCACCAACATGGAAAATCCTTTGGGTTTTCGAAAATCATAATTTATGGTATCAAGTATTGCAAAATAGAGATTTCAAAGACAGCAATACAACCACAATAGTCTTTAAAAATAGGTCAATCTCATATTGATGAAATCAATTAACGAAATCAAAAGCTTGATTCCGAATCCATAAAATCCATTTTCACGTTTAAATCTCAAATGTTTTTTCGAAATTCATGGGTATAAACTCAAGACGTACTCGTGCCTCAAGATTTAACATTCATATGTAATAATTTTCATCAAAACCATAAACATTTCTCAAAATATTGGAATTGACACATCGGCGGTCGATAATCCCAATTTTGATCCTAAAGTTTTCAAAGTAGTTCACACACATAAAATCTTAGAGCTTCGAAATATCGGAAGTCAGCACGTAGGTGGCCTCCAATTCGGACTCGACCACAATAGTTATAAAATCCTTTCCCATATAGCTTAGAATCAACCCGATAACCTCCGAGTTCACAATTCAGCACGTGTATACCAAAATAATCTTAATATATAGGAAAGTTTCACCAAGCAACGACAGCATTCACATCTTATAGGTTAGTAGATATCGACTTGCCTTTAGTTTTGGGGTGTCAACGGCAAGGCAAATTCGGGAGCTTGTGGGTCACAAGTGCAGCTAAGGCGAGTTGGACGGCGCAAATGGTAGAGTGGGAACATAGCTGGTGGCGTCAACGGCAAATGGACCGTGAGTTGCGGCACGGTCGAGATGAAATAGATAGCGACGAAGGAGGTTGGTGGCTAGCGGTGGTGCGGTGGCTACGGGCACAGCTAAGGCGGCTGAACGGCACAGCGGTGGATGGAGACAAAAAGCGAGAGAGAGAGTGAGTGAGAATTTCTGGATGAAATTGCCGCTGGAAATGGAGAAGAAATGAGCGTCGAAAGAGAAAAAGAAGATGAAGTCTTCGCTGGTTCCTTCCTTGTTGACTTTAAGGGTCAATAATGGGCTGATTCGATGGCTGTTTGGGGCGAGTGGCAGCTGGAGAGGACGTGTCTTCCGTATGCATGAGTCTTGAGGCATTTTGGCCGAAGAGGGATAGGGGCGCGCGCACGTCAACAGCTCAAATTTCGTGGCAGCAGGGGACGGGGACAACTCCATGTTTCCGTGTCTTTGCATGTGGAGTTCTTTCCCTTTGTCCACGACACCTGCTGCTCCATGCACGTATGTGGCTGTAGCCCAATTCAAGAGCTTCCTTTGCTGGCCACCGAAGACTAGAGAACGTGGCTGCTCGGTTAATATCCCTCCTCTTGTTGACCGGTTGGATGGCGAGAGATAAGGGCTGCATGGTTCTGTACGTGCATGGGGAAAGGTAACTTATTTAGGGCTATTAGGTGGTCAAATATCCTCCTTTGTTGACCCCCAAATGGACGTATGCATGGCTATGTATGGGCGAGTTCCTCGATGGTGTGAAGGAGGGGTACCATGATGGCGCTGCAACTTCGGGAATCGATGTCTCCGTGTGCTTGAAAACCTCGCTTTAATAAGGTGCAAATGCGGAAGGGGTTGATCTCGCGAGTGGCTTATGTGAAGAAAATTTAGGTGAGGTGATAGGCTAAACATCAATCGAATAGTCATGATGTGGGGAAGGTGTGACTATAAGGGTATGTCATGAGATCATCACGAAACATGATGTCTTGGTCTAGTGATAATAGTGTCGAAACGGTGTTTATAAATGGCGTCAACGGTATAGTCTGACAAACATCTTATCGATCCATCACGGTCTGTTACATACTCGAGGTCTAGCAAATCTAGATATCACAATTCTCCCATTCTTAGAGAATTTCGTCCTCAAAATTGAACGTCACTTACATCTCCTTAAACAGATGAGGGCACCTTTGCCTCATTTCTTTTTCACTTTCCCATGTGGCCTCTTCCATATCGTGGTGTCACGCTAAGACCTTAACTAGCGGAATTCTCTTCATTCGGAGAACTTGCTCCTTCCGATCTAGTACTTGGATTGGCTCTTCCATGTACTTCACTTGCTCATCCACTTCGATGGCTTCATGATTGAGTATGTGACTAGGGTTGGGCTGATACTTCCTTAGCATCGACACATGGAAAACGTCAAATAGATTTGTCAATTTAGTAGGCAATGTTAGCCAACAGGCCACATCCCCTACCTTTTTGAGAATCTCGAAAGGTCCGACAAATCTAAAGCTTAACTTACCATTTATCCCAAATCGCGATAGTCTCTTCATTAGGGATACCTTTAGGAATATGTGATCTCCTATGCTAAATTCTAAGGGTCTTCTACGCTTATTTGCTTAGCTTTTCTTTCACCCACTTCATTCCAACAAACAGGAATTCTACAAGCTTAACCATGCTTTCGCTACGCCACTTTGATGAAATTATCACAGAAACACTGCCCTTCTAGTACAATGCATAGTTCAATTCATTCCTGCCCCCTTTTGCCATCCTAAAAGCCTGCCAAGAGCCACTCCTTGCTCAAGCGCTCTAGCCTTGGCGTCCACTCCCCGCCCTCATTGGACCGGGTCGTTACAGGTCCACCAACTTTCGCCTAGTTCCAACTCGAACTACACATCTATTGAAGGGGTCTCGTTTCGATAGGGACTAATTCACAAAGATATTATTCGCTTAGCCTATCCCATACTAAGCCTCACGGTTTTATCCTTGGCACATAGGTAAGTACTATCCTAGGAGATCATCCATCCTAGTTCATTGCTTACGAAGCCAGTCCATTCCTACGATGACGTCAAAGTCATACGCAACTATCACTACCAAGTCCATTCCTAGATTTTGTCCCCCTATAGTTATCTTACACTGCTCACATACTAACGTGGACAACACCATGTTCTTCCGCGGTGTAGAAATACGAAGAGGCATATCTAAAGATGTGGTTCCTATTTCTCACAATCATCTATATCTCTTAAACACAAATGAATGCGTGGCACCCGTGTCAAATAATGCATATGCCTTCTTGCCATTGACATAAATTGTACCTATGATAACGTCTTTGGAAGTTTCCGCTTCCTCTTGGGTGATCGCGTACACCCTTCCTTGTGCTGGTGGTCTATGAGATTTCCCTTGTGGAGGTGGTCCACCTACACATTGTTGCGTTTGTCGCACTGAGTTGACATTCGATTGCTGTCATGCCCCGATCCTCGAGCACGTGCTCATCCCTTGGTGGTCGATAAATTTTGCGACGTCCAAGATGCACCGCCGACCCATTCATTTTATTACGCATGCGGAAGCGAAACAAATCCCCTGACAATCAACAACTTGGGATAGAAAAGTAGAAAAACAATTCACAACCAAAACAAGCCTTTTATAAACACACAGGTTTATATACAATACTAGGTTGTCTACAAAAGACCGGCTCAACAAAAAGGGAACTGTCCTATGACTAGCTAGTCAGACATGCTCGCTAATCCTTTGGTCTACACCTCCCTAGATTTCGGGGCTTTGGGTCCTTCACAACCGCCATCTAAGGACCTGAAAATGTCAAGCCCACGATGGGGTGAGACAATGTCTCAGTAAGTTCACCCCCTAAATTCCGACTAGGAAGGAAATACACTCAAGGGTGGCCTAGCCACACAATACATAGGACTTACCTCACCTCAGTTCCTTCCTACATGTCAGTATAATTCATATTCAATAAATTCAATTCAATTGATATAATCCAACAATCGATACCACCTATCACTTCAATACTATCTATCAATCGATACTATCTATCAATTCAATACTATCTATCCATTCAATACCATCTTTCAATTCAATCGATACCCTTATTGCTCACCAAAGCTGAAATAGATGGTATAGCTCACCAATGTTGATAGATAGTATAGCTCACCAACGCTGACGTATATAATTGCTCATCAAAGTTGACATATATAATTGCTCACCAAAGCTGATGTACAATACTATTGCTCACCTAAGCTGACATTTCAATATTGCTCACCTAAGCTACTATGGTACTTAAAAACCACTGTCGGTGTCAAAACTCGACACCTGGTATTTTCTAGTTAAATACCAAAACTTCACAATCATCACTCAATTTCATAATTAGCATTCAATTACATAAACTAAACATACCACTGTAATCGCATGAAATTCTAACGATCGGCCATCCCGACATTATTCCCGAAATTATTAATTAATTAATTAATTAAATTCTGAAAATTAAATTTATTTAAATATAAAATAATTTAATTAATAATATTTAATTTAAATAATTAATTAAATATATAACATAATTAATTAAAAGTCTAATCATGTTTACACTAATCTAATTACATAATTAGACTAATTAAATGATCCACCAAACTAAGCATTCATCTAATCTAATTAACATTTAACTAAGCTAATCTAACCACCTAAACATGCTTAGCCTAATCTAAACACCCCTTAAGCATTATTAACTCCCTAAGCAAAGTTTAGTGAGTAAACTTATCGGATTAGCATTCCGATGAGTCCACATCGATAGAACACCAAGGAGAGCAATAAACCTCCTAGCGGCGACACCAACCAAGGCCGAGAAAGGCCCGGAAAAACCTCACGAAGCTCACAGCGAGGCTATGAGGTTTGGTCCTGTTCTGGACCGAGAGAGCTAGACCAAAGGGCTGCTTGGCTCAGGAAAGGGGCTTGGCGAGATGGCAAGGGCAGCGGCCTAGGCGGCGACGGCGGAGGCTGATGCATCGGGACCTCAACCACGATGATCCAAGGTGGTCCTGGGGCTGAAACAGCAACAACAAACCTTCCTTCCCACTGCAACTTTGAAACACTACACTGCCGAAGGGGAAACAGAGCTAAACGAGCTAGGTCGAGGGGGACCTGTTGATGGCTGGGCTGGGTGGAACTTGGGTCGAAATGGAAGAAAAACGGATGAAAAGGCAAAACAGGCGGAACCGGGTGGGCTACTCCTGGCTGGCGGGCGGGTCAGCTGGCGACTCCATTCGGTGAGCGGCCGAGCTTGTCCGTATGGTCTGGGCCTCCTGGACACGGTGGTGGGTGGCACAAAGGTTGATTCGCATTGAAAGGCAACAAACAACTCAAGTTTTCACGAGAAGGTCAGCTGGAGCAGAACAGGGCCAGACGGTCAGACTGCCGCTAGCTTTTGGCTGGCCAGTGGCTCCGACCGGCGAATGGCCAAGTCAAGGCGGACAGTTTGGGTGTCTTGAGCACAGTGGTAGGTGGCAAGGGTGCTAATTCATCCGGGAAGGAACAATCAACTCCTATTTTCCCAAGAAGGTCTGCTGGAGCAAAAGAAAGAAGAAAGGAAAACAGGAGAGAGAGAGAGAGTCCGGTCGAGAAAGGGCTGAAGGAGGGGAGAGAGAGAGAGTGAAGTGAGAGCTGTCAAAGCCCCCATCAAGCCCTTCAATGCTTGCTTCAAGTCCCCATGCCCTTGACATCATCTTCTCTTTCTTCCTTTTGCCTTATTCACTTGCTTTTAGGGGCAAAATGGTCATTTCCACCTTGCACAAATTCCCAATCTTTCTTCCTTCTTAGGTCACCATTGATTTATTTCAACTCAGCCAAGCTTGGCTCAAATACTAATTGTTGCAGAAAAAGCAATTAAATAATTTAAAAACAATAAGGAAAAAATAAATTGGATGCCAGTTTTATATGGTTCAGTCAATTTGACCTAGTCCATGGCAATAGCAACACATAATTCAACCATGTATATCAAGTGATACAACAAAGATTACAACTACAATTGAGGCACTCAAACATCATCTTAGTTCTTTTCAACCCCAATTATACTTAATAACTTATAAATTGTTTGACCTTCGTAATTTTTCATAAAATAATCTCTTAATTTCACATAGGAATTTCACAAAAATTTTAATACAATATTTTCACAACTTTAGACACTCAAATATAATTCATGAAAAAGTCATATCTTTGATAGTATTTAGAGCAAACACACTTCTTATACATAGACAAGAGTAGGATCCAAAATAAGAAATTCTTAACCAACTCAAACTAGAAAACTTATTCAAATTAGGAAACTTGCTTGAATTAGGAAAGATTTTTTTTTTTGGCTCAAAAGTGAAAGATATTTCAAACAAAGAATTGGAGTGGAGTTGAACAATTAATATATCATAGTTGACCCATAACTCATTGGATTAAGTTTTTGAGTGAAGGCGAGTCCAACAAGATATGTTGATGGGCTCGGGCTTTGGGTTCCCATTTGGAGATCTCAAATGAAGGTATCGGACTTCTATTATGCGCTCCCAATACATGGTATTAGAGTCTATGGTTGATTGGTGGCCCACTCTCATTGTGTATCACTATTTGAATATCTCAAGGAATAATATAGTGACTAAGGTGGGCGTTGTAGTGTAGTAACGCCGTCTCAATGACAGATTTCATGGTTCGGTCTAGAAAAAAGAGATCAAGGATGAAGTTGGGCATTGGAGATTCAAGTTGAGATAAGTTAATGCAGAAGGATACCCGAGTTAAGGGGGAGCAAACCTAACAATGGAGCTCAAACGTAAAGGAGAGATTGTTAGGTTAGACGTGTAAATTGAGTTAAAGAAGTCTGATATCGAAGAATTGGTGTAGTGTTGAGCAGTTAATATATCCTAGTTAATTCATAACTTATTATCTTAAGCTTTTGAGCGATGATTGGTTAAACTAGATATGTTGACGGGCTCGGGCTTTGATTTCCCTCTTGGAGATCTCCCCAAATGAAGGCACTAGATTTCTGCTATGCACTTTCAACACTAAGTATCATGCAAGACAAGGAGTAGGTGCAAAATTTGTGATTAGTGTGCCAAATCGCATGTTGAACGACTATTGTGGCTTGATTAATTAGCCCGGCCTACAATTTATGGTCTCCCGCTTGAGTAGTCATATTTAAATATTCTTTTCTAGGGCTTGACCTGTAGAACAAGACCGGGCAGTAGCAAAAGCTGGTTGGTGAAGTATCAAGGAAAGTGGCCTTCTTAATGCGGTATTACAATGGCATTTTCAAATGTTACTTTGGACCGATCGAGAAAGGAAATACCATACGGCAGGAAAGTGCTAAACGGAAATAACATAAAAGTCTTCTTTCTTTATGCCCTTTTATAGTGATAGTCAATTAGCTTTTGACGATTAGCCTATTCATGTTTCGTCAAACACGTCGTTCCCTCTTTTGTATGCATTATTTTGTGAAAAGAAATTGTCCACTATGATTCCTCATTTCGTGCAAGATGCAGACAAAAAAGAAATCACACAAATCTGTATACCAGAGTTGAGTCATTTATTGACTAGGCACGGTCTATAAGTATCCCAAGTCTCAACAACATTAATCACAGCCAAATCATGGGTTCTTTCTTAATCTTTTCCAAGTCTCGAGTCAATTATGACTCGCCTTCTTTAGAAGTCCCCTCCCTCTCCTTCTTCTTCTTCTTCTTGTTCTTTGTCAGCTTTGCTTCTTCCACCCTTACTTTAACTCCGGCTGCCAACAATGAGAAACAAACAGGGGCTCTTCTGACATGGAAATCTAGCCTCGAAGACAATAGCCAATCCCTTCTGTCTTCGTGGCGTGGTAACGACTCTTGCAATTTTGTGGGAGTCATTTGTGATGACTATGGATCCATTACCCATCTTAATCTTTCCGATCTTGGTTTGAGAGGAACTTTAGATGGCCTCGACTTCTTGCTCTTAAGTAACTTGCTTAGTCTTGACATTAGCAACAATTCGATCTACGGTTCCATTCCCTCAAGTATCGGTAACCTTTCCAAACTCAATTGTCTTAATTTATGTTACAATGAACTCCATGGAAACATTCCTCCAAGTATAGGCAAATTGAAAAATCTCCATATTTTGTACCTGTGTGCAAATTATCTTAGTGGCCACATCCCTCTCATGATAGGTGATCTGAGGAGTTTGGAGATTCTCTATTTGTGGGAAAATAGACTTTCAGGGCCCATACCTTCAGAAATTGGGGGATTGACTTCACTTACTAAACTTCTCCTATCGATCAACAATCTCAGCGGCTCAATCCCTCCTTCTATTGCAAACTTGACACGTTTGTCAATTCTTCACCTTTTTGAAAATAAAATTTCCAGCATAATCCCTCAAGAAATAGGAAATTTGATATCTCTCCATGATTTAGAATTGGCTGAAAATAATTTAGTCAGTCCAATCCCTACTTCTTTGGGAAATTTAGGCAACTTAAGGAGATTGAGCATTTCACAAAACAATCTTTTTGGTCCCATTCCACGAGAGATAGGTGAACTGAGGAATTTGAAGGGTCTTTATTTGTGGGGAAATGGGCTTTCCGGATCCATACCTTCAGAATTAGGGAGGCTCGCTTTTCTTACTAGTTTAGATTTAGCTATAAATGATTTGGTTGGTGCAATTCCATCATCTATCCAAAATTTGAGCAATCTCCATCTCTTACACATTTACTCGAATAATCTTTCGGGCCCAATTCCTAAAGAGATAGGAAATTTGGTGTCTCTTAGACGATTAGATTTGTCTAATAACAGTTTGAGTGGTTTAATCCCTTCATCAATTGGAAGCCTAACCAATTTAACCATATTACGCCTCCGCTACAACGGCTTCTCTGGTTCCTTGCCTCCTGAATTTAATAAAATTACTCGTTTGAGTGCTTTTGATTTATCTTACAATGAACTCGAAGGGCAATTGCCAGATGAAATATGCCAGGGGAAACTATTGCAGAATTTCAGTGTCATAAACAATTTATTCACAGGGCTCGTTCCAAAAAGCTTGAGGAACTGCAGTGCATTGATAAGAGTGAGGCTTGATGGAAATCAACTTACAGGAAATATAGCGGAAGCTTTTGGAATATACCCACAGCTGGATTTTATGGACTTGAGCCACAATTATTTGTCTGGTGCGCTTTCTAGGAAATGGGGGCGTTGTCGTAATTTGACGAACCTAAAAATGTCTAACAATAATATTTCTGGTGAGATACCTTCGGTATTTGGAAGGATGACTCAATTACACAGATTGGACTTGTCTTCGAATAATTTGAGAGGAGGGATTCCGAGGGAGTTGGCAAGCTTGCGGTTTTTGCTATATCTCATCCTCAACAATAATTGGTTCACAGGTGACATTCCCAGTGAAATAGGAATTCTATCCAGACTGGAGCGTCTCAACCTAGCATCAAACAATTTTAGTGGATCAATCCCAACGCAACTCATTCAATGCAGAACATTGTAAGAATTAATGTGGCCCACATGATATGATTTATGTTATATAGTTTAATAATTATTGTTATGTTATAAAATAATTAATTATTGGTTACGAGGAGTTACGACTCTAATAAAATGAAGAGGTACGACTAAATTGAAAGGGTATATCGCTTTGATGGAAGGCACATTTTCAACGGACGTACAAATAGAGTTCGGTCCTCTCTCCACCCACAATTAACGACAATAACCTAAAGGCATTTGGTATTCTCTCATCCATCGATTGAATACATCAAGAATAGTGGGTTAAGGGAGAGAAATCGGATTTCTTCTTTGGTTCGTGTTCTTTGGACTTTCTACGACGATCATCATCAAGTGCAACGCTATGGATAAAGGTATGTCTTCATCTATTTGTGAGAATCATGAAGATCAAAAGATCACTGCGTTTAGTATGAGTTTCCGCATTACAGATTTATGATGTTTAATGACTTACGGTTGGTATCGGAGCGTGGTTTATGATCTCATGATTTTTCCGTTTAAAGAAATATTATGATTTATGTTTGATGATTTGTTAGAACGATCCTGTTTGTACTATTTATTGTTGTTAAAATGTTTTCGGATGGTTTTGTTGATGAAAATCCGAATGATGGATGTTTTCATAAAAGAAAATGTCGAAAATGGTAGAATCCAAGGGAAACAGAGAAGGAAATGGCGAAGAAAAGGTTCTGTCGCGAGGGGGAAGAAGGCGCGTGGGTCCACGCGCGCGCGCGCATTTGCGCTGGCGCGTGGAACCCACGCGCCACGCGCCGTTCGCGCGCGCGCCAACCGCAGGCGCGTGGGATCACGCGCGCGAAACGGCGCGGCGCTTGCGCGCGTGCGGGACGCACGCGCCCGCGGCGTTGAAGGCGCGTGCGTTGCACGCGCTGCGCGCGTGGACGCACGCGTGCCGAGCACGCGCGCGGGCGCCGACGCGCGCGTGCGGGGCACGCGCCCGCCGAGGACGAAGGCACGTGCTCGGCACGTGCTTGACGTCCCCCGCGGTGAATTTTTACGCTTTTGCCCCTCCCTCAGCTCCTATTTACAGTTTTGCCCTTCCTTTTATGTTTATTTACGGTTCTGCCCTTTCTGTTTATTTACCATTTTGCCCCTGGATTAAAATTTATTATTCTGCCCTTATGGAATTATGATTTTACGGTTCTGCCCTTACTGGTTATTTACCATTTTGCCCCTGGATTATAAATTTACGATTTTGCCCTTATGGAATTATGATTTTACGATTTTACCCTTATGCTTTTATTACGGTTTTGTCCTTGTGTGCAATTTGGTAAATATTTGTAATTTACAATATTAAAAATTCATATTATGAATGGTTTGTTAGTCACCAAAGTGGCCAAACCTTGAAGTCTTTTGAATTTTTTTGATATTGTAAATTGTTTTATTCAATTACCCATGATTAATTGATGCTATTTATGAAATTGATATGTTGCATATCATTATTGGGATTATGGGTATATTGAAGTTCATTTATTATAAGAACTTAGGGATTAACCCAAAGGTTAATTATTTTCTATAATTCATGAACGTTATAGTTGATAATTAATATGACTTATTACTTTTGTTTGTATATCCAAAGATAGCAAATAAATTTTAATAAGATATATTTACAATTATCAAATAAAAGTTATTAGCATCATTATGGTTTTTATATATTTGTATATCATAGGATCACCCAAAGGAGAACTATGATGTACATGTGTAGTTTAGTTTGAATCTGATTAGGTGATATTCTCAAAGCATTAATGTATGAGTATTTTCTTGCATATGTTTGCAGTATCTGTATCTGTTTCACTCCATTCGCATGCCTCATCTGTTCCCTTATTCAATGGGATAAATTTTCCTTATTGAAGTGAACAAGTCCAGTTTCACTTAGGTGTCATGGATCTTGATTTAGCACTTCAAGCTGAGAAACCAGCTGCTATTACTGATGAAAGTAGCAATAATGAAAAGTCTTTCTATAAAGTTTGGGAAAGATCGAACAGATCGAGCTTAATGTTCATGCGAATGACAGTTGCAAACAATTTAAAGACTTCTCTTCCCAAAACGACAATGCTAAGGAATTTATGAAATTTGTGAAAGAGCGTTCTCAAACTGCTGGCGATAAGTCACTTGCTGGTACATTGATGAGTACACTGACCACCATGAAATATGATGGTTCGCGTACCATGCATGAGCATATACTTGAGATGACGAATTTAGCAGCAAAGTTAAGGACTTTAGGGATGAACGTGGATGAGTACTTTTTAGTACAATTTATACTTAATTCCTTGCCTCATGAGCAATATGGGCCATTTCAAATGAATTACAACACTATAAAGGATAAGTGGAATGTAAATGAATTGGCCAAGTATGCTAGTTCAAGAGGAAACAAGGATAAAGAATCAAAAGGCTCATTCTGTTCATCTCTCAAGTCATCAAGATGTTCGAAAGAATTTCAAGAGGAAAGGTGGAAGGAGCAAGAAGAAAGGACTACACGTCCTGAATGACTCTTCAAAGGCTTCTCAAATCCACAAGAAGGAACACAATCTTATTAAGTGTCATTTTTGCAACAAAATTGGACACTTGAAGAAAGATTGTCTGAAATGTAAAGCTTGGTTCGAAAAGAAAGGTAAGCATTGTGCTTTAGTATGTTTTGAATCAAACTTTACTGAAGTTCCTCATAATACTTGGTGGATTGATTCTGGTGCCACCACTCATGTGTCAAATACGATGCAGGGATTCCTTACGATCCAAACTATAAAGCCAAATGAAAGTTATGTGATTACGGGGAACAGAAACAAAGCTCCAGTTGAAGGCATTGGCACTTATCGTTTGATCTTAGATACTGGGCATTATTTGGATTTGTTTCGAACCCTTTATGTACCTACTTTTTCTCGCAATTTAGTTTCTTTGCCAAGACTTGATGTGGCGGGATTTTATTGTAAGTTTGGTTCTGAATCTTTCAGTCTATTTAAGAGTGATACTCTTATTGGAACTGGAACTTTATGTGATGGTCTCTACAAATTTAGACTTAATAATACTTTTGTTGAGACATTAATGACCTTGCATCATAATGTTGGCACTAAACGAAGTTTGGTGGATGAAAATTCTGCTTACTTGTGGCATAAACGTTTGGGTCATATATCCAAAGAAAGAATGCAAAGATTAGTGAAGAATGAAATTCTTCCAAATTTGGATTTTACTGACCTTGGAGTGTGTATTGATTGTATTAAAGGTAAACAAACAAAGCACACTAAGAAAGGTGCCACAAGAAGCACAGAACTTCTTGAAATTATACATACTGACATATGTGGTCCATTCGATGTTCCATCTTTTGGTAAGGAAAGTTACTTCATTACCTTTATTGATGATTTTTCACGTTATGGTTATATTTATCTATTGCATGATAAGTCTCAATCAATAAATGCACTTGAAGTGTATATTAAAGAGGTTGAGAGGCAATTAGATAGAAATGTGAAAATAGTAAGATCAGATAGAGGCGGTGAATATTATGGAAAGTATAATGAATCGGGACAATGTCCAGGTCCATTTGCTAAATTCCTTGAAAGACATGGCATTTGTGCTCAATACACAATGCCAGGTACACCACAACAAAATGGTGTAGCAGAAAGGCGTAATCGTACTTTAATGGAAATGGTTAGGAGTATGATGAGTCATTCATCTTTACCCTTGTCTTTGTGGATGTATGCTTTAAAGACTTCTATGTATTTATTAAACAGGGTTCCTAGTAAGGCAGTTCCAAAGACTCCCTTTGAACTGTGGACGGGAAGGAAACCTAGTTTACGACACCTGCATGTTTGGGGTTGTCAAGCAGAAGTAAGAATTTACAATCCACATGAAAGGAAATTGGATTCAAGAACGACCAGTGGTTATTTCATTGGTTATGCAGAGAAATCCAAAGGGTATAGATTTTATTGTCCTAATCATAGTACAAGAATTGTTGAATCTGGAAATGCTAGGTTCATTGAGAATGGTGACATTAGTGGGAGTGAAAGAATGCGTGATGCTTGCATTCAAGAAGTAAGGGTAGAAGTTCCTATACCCGAAGCTTCTAAAGTTGTTGTTCCTGATATTATAGCACAATCTAACAATGATCAAGAACAACAAATTAATGAACAACCACTCCATAATGAAGATGTCAATATTGAACCTCCAATAGCTGAGTCACAAGATATAGCATTAAGAAGATCTCAAAGAGAAAAGAGGTCGGCTATTTCTGATGACTATATGGTTTATCTACAAGAGTCAGAAATTGACTTAGGAATTGGAAATGATCCAGATTCATTTTCCCAAGCCATGGAATGTGAAGATTCTAATGAATGGTTTAATGCCATGCAAGAAGAGTTAAAATCCATGCATCAAAATCAAGTTTGGGATATTGTTGAATTGCCTAAAGGATGTAAGAAGGTCGGGTGTAAATGGGTCTTTAAGACCAAGCGCGACTCAAAAGGCAATATTGAACGACATAAAGCCAGACTTGTTGCAAAGGGTTTTACGCAAAAAGAAGGCATTGACTATAAAGAGACATTTTCACCAGTCTCTAAGAAAGACTCACTTAGAATCATTATGGCTTTGGTGGCTCATTATGACTTGGAGTTACACCAAATGGATGTAAAAACCGCATTTCTTAATGGGAATTTAGAAGAAGAGGTTTACATGGACCAACCCGAAGGCTTTTCAATTAAAGGAAAGGAACACAAGGTATGTAAATTAAAGAAATCAATATATGGACTTAAACAAGCTTCCCGACAATGGTATCTTAAGTTTAACGATACCATAACTTCATTTGGATTTAAGGAAAACACCGTTGATCGGTGTATATATATGAAGATTAGTGGGAGCAAGTTTATTTTTCTAGTTTTGTATGTTGATGATATTTTGCTTGCTGCTAATGATCTTGGTTTGTTACATGAAACCAAGAAGTTTCTCTCTAAGAATTTTGAAATGAAGGATATGGGAGAGGCAACATATGTGATAGGAATAGAAATATTCCGTGATAGATCACAAGGATTATTAGGATTGTCTCAGAAAGCCTACATTGAGAAAATTTTAGAGAGATTTAATATGAGTAAATGTTCAGAAGGAATAGTTCCAATTCAGAAAGGTGATAAATTTAGCCTTATGCAATGCCCCAAAAGTGAATTGAACGAGAGCAAATGAAGAATATTCCTTATGCATCTGTTATGGGGAGTTTAATGTATGCACAAACTTGTACCAGACCAGACATCGGTTTTCTGTCGGAATCTTTGGGCAAGGTATCAAAGTAATCCTGGAATGGATCATTGGAAAGCTGCAAAGAAAGTTCTTAGATACCTGCAAGGAACGAAGAATCATATGCTTACTTATAAAAGATCCGATCATCTCGAGGTGATTGGATATTCGGATTCAGACTTAGCCGGATGTGCCGATACAAGAAAATCAACGTTTGGTTACTTGTTTCTTCGGTCGGAGGGGCAATTTCATGGAAGAGTGCGAAGCGATCAGTTATTGCTGCATCCACTATGGAAGCTGAATTTGTGGCATGCTTTGAGGCCACTATTCATGGATTATGGCTGCGGAATTTTATTTCAAGGCTTGTGGTTGTCGACGGTATTGCCAAGCCGCTGAAAATTTATTGTGATAACTCTGCAGCAGTTTTCTTCTCCAAAACGACAAGTATTCTAAGGGTGCTAAGCATATGGAGATCAAATACTTGTCTGTTAAAGAAGAAGTTCAGAAACAAAGAGTGTCAATTGAGCACATTAGCACCAAACTTATGATAGCAGATCCCTTAACAAAAGGACTGCCGCCCAAAACATTTAATGAGCATGTTGAAAGGATGGGCATTATTGAACGTCATTAGTGTTTGTATTATGATTGTATTAAGTTTATGTATTTGACACTTTGAGCTCACTTACGTGTTTCTGATATTTCCTGTTTTCTATTTAGTATACATTATGGAAATAGATGAATGTTAAACAGGATAGTTTCTAAGGAAACATTATAGTTGGACTATTACTATACTTCTCATTTATGGATCATGTTAAGTAAAGTGCTATAGTTGTAGTGCATAGAAGGGACTATGTCGATTAATGACATACAACCGCTATGACTCGCATTAGTTTTCTTTACTTAATTGTGATTATTATGTGATTGCCAATTTGATGAAATTTTATAGCATAATGTTATTGTGCACATTACAGTCTTTATTAAACTATGAAAGGAATATCATATGAGCCAAGTGGGAGAATGTAAGAATTAATGTGGCCCACATGATATGATTTATGTTATATAGTTTAATAATTATTGTTATGTTATAAAATAATTAATTATTGGTTACGAGGAGTTACGACTCTAATAAAATGAAGAGGTACGACTAAATTGAAAGGGTATATCGCTTTGATGGAAGGCACATTTTCAACGGACGTACAAATAGAGTTCGGTCCTCTCTCCACCCACAATTAACGACAATAACCTAAAGGCATTTGGTATTCTCTCATCCATCGATTGAATACATCAAGAATAGTGGGTTAAGGGAGAGAAATCGGATTTCTTCTTTGGTTCGTGTTCTTTGGACTTTCTACGACGATCATCAAGTGCAACGCTATGGATAAAGGTATGTCTTCATCTATTTGTGAGAATCATGAAGATCAAAAGATCACTGCGTTTAGTATGAGTTTCCGCATTACAGATTTATGATGTTTAATGATTACAGATTTATGATGTACAAAGCTGAACTAATGTCAAACTTACATGAAAGGCAAGACTACTGAAGCCAGATTCATCAAACTGGACTGCAATAGCTGGTACTATCGGTTACATTTCTCCAGGTACTTACATGCTTCTTTTAAAGCGACATTTAGGATCGAGAAAGGCATTACAACTGATCTGGATAGTTACTAAGTTTGTATAATTTAAATAACATCTGCTCGTAAGTTTTTATATATACCCATCACGTGTAGAGGAATCAATGTCGCTAACTTAAAGTGTACCTGATGAGGTTATGAACGAATTATGAATTCTTCACTTGCAGAGCTGGCTTATTCTATAATTCCAACCGAAAAATCTGATGTGTATAGCTTTGGAGTCGTCGCATTAGAAACAATAATGGGAAAGCATCCCGGAGATCTTGTCTCTTGGGAATGTTCATCGTCCGCCAAAATTGAGTCACCTGCGTTGTTGAAGGATGTGCTAGATCAACGTCTCTCGCCTTCTAGGGTTCAACTTCGAGATGCAGAAGATGTGGTCTCTATTGCACGGCTAGCATTTGCATGTTTGCAAGCTGAGCCGTGGCTTCGACCGACCATGAGACAAGTTTCGCAGGAGCTCCGCGTTCGAGTACCGCTGGAAATGCCATTCTCTGCACTCAGCTTGGAGCAACTTCGTGGTTTCAATGGCAGGACATTTCAAGCATCGTCGCAAGGAGATTGTAAGTTTTGAAGTTCGCTTTTCATGTGCACTGTTTGTCTGTTTGGTCTATAAGTTGCTAGTTAAAAATTGACACCCCTGCTAAGAAAAGTTGCACCACTTTTGCTGGCTAATCGGAATTATAATAGCCAATCTTATTCGACTATTTTGATTATCTTCTTAGTTCTTACCAATCACGCCATGTAAATTATTTTCACTGCAGAGCCTACCTACCCTTGAGCATTCCTGGAATGCTGCGGATTGGTGGTTGTACTTTGGATTCGTGGCAATAGAAATAATTATGGGAAGTCTTCCGTGGATATGTCATTTCACTACTATTTCCAGCTTGTTCAATTTGCAAAATGCATTGGATCGACATTCTTCAATTTAGTTTTCTATTGCGAAAGAGATACTGACACTACCATCTCCAACTTTTTGTCCAGTGTGTAATGTTATTGTTAAACTTTTAGCAATTCACTCAAATCACTCAACTTTTGTACGGTGTATAATATAATTTCAGAACTTTCAACATCGTTCCATTTGATCTCTATATTATCTTAATAAGTTGACGGGGGATACTGATTAAATAAAACGTAAATTGTGTGCAGAGTAGCAAGGATGATGATGATCGGAAACTAATTGGACCATTTAATGAATTGTAAAAATGGAGTGACAAACCTTATCGAAATTTGAGAACTTCAATATTGAATATACATGCCAAGTATGGAATAACATTACAAATTAAATACAAGTTGGGGGGCTTGACGTCATTATCCCTTGGGGAGAATAACAATTACGTGCTTGTAAGCTAATCAACAATTAGTTACATTTTCCTCTGTCTATGGTTGGAGGAAACTTTACCAATCATATCTTTAACTAATGTGTTACAAGTTATGGATATCATTTATATAAAAATATACTAAATATAAATCTGAGTGATGCTTGTAATGCGCAACCTACCAACGCTCCTTTTCTTTTTAGAAATTTTCACTTTCCTACTGTAGGCACAAAATCATATATGTAAAAGTTTATCAAGTAATTTGTTGAGGATTATTAAATTAGTCAGAAGTTGTTGAGATTTATAATATGCAAAATGTTAAAAAGTGTCCCCAAAAGTACTTGTCAAGGAGTATCAATTGTGTTTTGTACGCGGCTCTCTTGAAACATCTCTTTTCCAAGTTTCAAAATATTCTCATTGGTTTTTACTACTTTTAGTGGTCTTGAATAGTGCCCAGAAAAACTTGTTAACAACACTCCTATAATGAAGATAAATAAAGAAAACAATGTCACGACCCTCCCTAGGCGGGATATCCCAATGAGGTTTGAAGGATTGCTAGGCAAATGCAAATAATCCTCTTATAAAGTGGCACTTTTACTTAGCACCAATTCCTCTCAAGTCTTGCCGATTATTACTTAGTTTTCTCAACAATTATGACAATTGGTTTTACTTTAGGGCTCACCACTAATCTATTATAAATCAATCAAAAGGCAAGTAAGACATGGGAGTCTGTATTACGTACGTGAACTAGATATTTATGGATACAAGGACTGGATTACATTGGATGTGCCCGACAACTTAGTGTGTTTTTCCTATTTCTGAAAATGAATCATGCAGTCTTTTTTTTTTTTTTTTTGTATCCCTTAAAATATGTAAGACAAATAATCATGCACCATTCAAACAATCATTTAGAAACTAATAGTATCAAAGCAAACAAAGTGTGATAAAGGAAAGAATTCAAGCTGCATTGGGCAAAATTAAAGATGGCCTGATTATTAAGCCTCGGTAGGTCATGAGCTATGTTTGACATCCTGAATTTTCGACCCTGTCTCGATTAAATGAAATGGGCATTTTGTCGATGCCCTATGGTCCTTTTTCTCGGAGTTGATCACTCACGAGTTAACTAATCTATCATGTGAAGCCGTTAAAAGATATAAACGCGATAGACTTGAGAATTCGATTAGAAATTGACTGTTCGACTGTGATAATCGATAAGGGTCAATACGACACCACTATAATCTATTAGTGATCGAATATAGGTCAATTCGATGGAATGGCATAATTAAATTGTGGGTGATTCCACCTAAATGCAAAATTTGTGTCAAACGGCACTAATCCAATTTTCTGTCGATTTTGTACCCGGTATCCGTAATTGAAACCTTGAGATTTTTACAACAATCGAGAGTCGCCTATGAGTCAAAGATGCACGAACGTTGATCAAAATTATCGATCGCGGGTCAAACGTGCTAAAATCCCTAAAAGCTACCCGATAGATTAGGTTGCGCTAAAATTACATCCGATTGATTTTAACCACGAAATTGAACTCGGTTTTGGGAATTGAACGTTCAAACGTGTCACGATTTATTTTTGGGACCTTGTCTTATCTTTTGGGAAAATTCCGTCGAGCCCGAAATTTTGGCGGAAAAATCAATTTCGGCAAATTGGAAAATGGAAGAAATTCGGATGGGCAAAATTAAAGGAATTTTGGGTTGCCAAATTTGATTCTAATTTGATTTGGAGAATTAAATGGAAATTCGTATGGCAACTTCAAGGGGATAAATTGGACACCAAATTGAATTGATTTGGTGAGGAATTGAAGAAAATGAAGAGGAATTCGAATGGGCAGCTCTAGCTGGGTTTTTGGACGCCAAAATGCATTGTTTTGTGAAGATTTGAGGGAAAAACAGCCATTGGTTGATGCTTGGACTATGGTGGCTGAAGACTTTAGGGGAAAACACTCGAGTTGTAGATATTTCTCTTGAAACTCCATTGGCCAGCCCCTTGACCTCCTCTCCCCCTTGTCCCCTCTCCATTTCCGTCTCCCTTGTGCGTGCGACAACCCCAAGTAGAACCCACGTTCTTCTTCTTCCTTAGCTCTTCTTCTTCATCATCTTCCTCCATTTTCCCTTCTATTTGCTGCAACCGAGTGACCTGCCTTTTCATCATTGCTCCTCACGCCAACATCCTACAACCCTCACCGTTCTAGGCCAGCATTACACCACCGTCCGCAAGCCCTGCTGCCGCCTTGCCACCTCAGTCGTAGCCACCAAACAGCCACCTCCGTCCGCCCGCTCACGTCATCTAGCCTGCTAGCGACCAGCCGTCCATCCCTGCACCCGCCAGCTCTGTTCCAACTCGAGTTAGTCCCGCTCGTCGATTCAACTGCACCACTTCAGCCTCGCGGTCCAATAGCAAGAACCGGTATCCCCTCCTTTCAGCCATGACTTGCAAGGTTGTTTTCAGCTCCTTCCGACCCTCCGTTGGAGACGCCGTAGGCCTGGGATCTCACCGCCGTCGCCGTGGACCCATTATCTTGCTAATCCTGTGAGGTAGCATCCTAATCTCTGATTATGGAGTTAATTACACTTAGGGGATTAGTTTAGGCTTAATTAGGATTAAGGTTAATTTAGTTAGTGTAACTAGTAGTTAGTTAGTTTAGTTAGTTGAACTAGATAGTTAAATTAGTTAGGTGGTTAGTTAGGTTATTTAATTAGTTAAATTAGATTAAGGTGGTTTGTGACATCCTGAAAATTCAATTATGATTTCGATTGGATAAGTTGGGTTTTTCATCAACGTGCCTATAGTGCTATTCTCTGAGATGACCACTCATGAGATAACTAGCCTATCGGGTGAAGCCGTTAAAGAATACAAATGCAATAGATTTGAGAATTCGACCAAGAATTGATTGTTCGACCGTGCTAGTCTACAAGGGTCATTACGACACAGTTAAAAATTGATCATAGATCAAAGATAGGTTGGTTCAACTAAGATGTGTGATCAAGTGTGGGTGATTCCATCTGATTGCAAACTTCTCGTCGATCGGCATTAAACTGATTTTTTTGTCGTTTTGGCGCCCTGTGTGCGCATTTGAAACCTTGAGATTTTCACGACAACCGAGAGTCACCAATGTGTCGAAGAGGTACGTGTGGCTTGAAAAAAATCTACCATGGGTCAATTGCACTAAAAGTTCTTAAAAGCTACCCGATAGGTTAGGTCACGCTAAAATCGCGTTCGGTTGAAATTAACCACAAATTTGAACCCGATTTCAGAAATTGAAAGTTCTGTCATGTCACAAGTTATTTTAGGAACGTCAACTCATCATTCGAGGAATTTTCTATAAGTTCGGGATCTTTACGGAAAATCGATTCAGACAATTCGAAAAACGAACGGAAATTCAGATTGGCCAATTTGAAGGCATTTTTGGCCTCCTGCGTGAACTACTTGGTGAAAGGAAGTTGTGTGGGCTTTTTTTTCAACAAAAATGGACATCAATCGGAGATAATTGTTAAGAAATCGGATTCCGGGAAAAATGAAATAGAATTCGGAATTGAGGGAAATTCGTATGCTTGAGGGACTATTATATTTTGATATTTATTTGGACTTCAATTGGGACAAGTTGGTGTGGAAATTGGCCTTGTATGGACAATTGTTAATGTTGTGTGAAATTGAGCTAAAAGCAATTGTGTTTTAATTATTTTTCCCTCCCCTCCACTAGACACTTTACGCCCACGCCATTTCCCCCTCTAATTCGCACATTTCTCTTTCTATTTCTCTCTCTCTCTCTCTCTCTTTCTCTCTCTCTCACGCGCGTCCCACCCCCCATCCGACCACCCTTTGCCACTTTCCTCTATTTCTATTCTTTTTCTTTGACTTGTGGGCCCCTCCCCATCTTTCCCCTCTCTCACACGCCACCCTCTCTCTCTCTCCCCTTTCTCTTTTGTCGCACTTTTCTCCCCTTTTTGGTTGACAATTATCTCTCCTCCTCCCCCACGTGATTCTGTCCCCCTCTTTCTACCATCCACCCCCTTTTACCCTCTTATTTTATTCTTTCTCTCTCTTTCTCTCTTCTCTCTCCTCTCGATTGAGCCCCCCCCCCCTTCCTTCTCTTCTTCTTCTTCTTCTTGGTTGCTCCTTCGCCCGCCACCAGCACCACCACAGCCCCACACCCTACTCACCACCCCATCACCTCCATCCGCCGCTTGGAGCCACGCCATTCGCCGTCTTCACCGCCGAACCGCCATCTCGCCATCAAGCCCGACGAGCCGCCGCTCGCTCGACGCCATCGCTTGCTCGCTGCAGTTCGTTTAACACCACTGCTCACTCGCCGCCGCTTGCCCGGTGTCACCTCTCGGTCACAGCTTCTTGCTACCACTTGCTCGGCCGACCGGGCCGCCGTTGCTCCGAACCACCACCCCTGAACCAAACCTTCTTCCCCCCTTTTGGCCGTGAGCTTTGAGAGCTGCCACCGCCTTCGCCGTGCCAATCGTGCCTTCGTTGGAGACATCGTAGGCTTGGGTCTTGGTCGCCATCGCATCGCCGTCGCCATGGACCCGTTGGATCACTAATCCGATGAGTTTAACGCACTAATCCATGCTTAGTAAGTTAATGAAGTTTAAGGGTTGGTTAGTTTAAACTAAGTATGTATTAGGTGGATAATTAGAATAGATTAGCAATTTAATCATTTGATATTGCATGTCAGGTGGTTAGAGTAGTGTAATTAAAGTCTAAACAAGCTCTAGTATTTATCTAGAGTGGTTCGAAAATTTTCTAGGCCCATCTCGACTTTTAATTCGACTTTTCCGACCTAAGTTGATATTTTTGATATTTAATAATTAATTTTTGTAATTATTTAATTAATTAATTATTTAATTTTTTGAAAATTAGAACCTAAAAAATAAAGTCGGATTGATTAGAAAATCATGCCGCCAAAAATGTGTTTGTGGACTATTGAAATTGTGGGATTGCTCACTCACAAACAATTATTTTTATCGGGTATAATAAAAATGGTGAATTTGTTGGATGGTCAAGATGTTATACTATATCAACCTACGGGCTCGATATTATCGAACTTTATAGATAGTATTCAATTGGCCTTAGCACGGTATACCTATTTGCTTAGAGCGAAAGCTTAGAGTGAGTCATGATAACTTTATAGATAGTATTGAAGTCGAGTAAGGTCGTGATAACATGGAGTCGAGTAAGTCGACTGATCGATGTTGATCAAAATTGAAATGATTGGTTGAGTTTATGAATTAAATTGACTTGCAGGAAGGAGTGGAGGCAAAGTAAGTCCTCTAACTCGTGTTTGTGCTTAGGCAGCCCTTAGGGCGTATTTTCTTCCTAGTCGAGGCTTAGGGGGTGAACTTACTAAGACGTCGTCTCACCCGTTGTGGGATAACATTTTCAGGTCTTTAAACGATAGATAAGGAGGACTCGAAGCTCCGGAGTTTGATGAGGAAGAGACCGAAGAATCGGCAAACGTGTCAGACTAGTGGGTCATAGGACAGTTCCCATTTTGTTGAGTCGGTATTTTATAATTAGCCTAGTATCATGTATAAACCTGAAGCATTTATAAAAGGCTTATTTTGGTTGTGATTTGTTGTCCTACTTTTCTATCCAATCTTGTTGTTGTATGGAGATTAATTATTTGCTTCCACATGCGTATTAAAATGAATGGGTGGGCGACGCGTCCTAAGACGTCGCTATTTAATTGACCGCTGAGGGATGGGCACATGCTGGGAGGATTGGGGCATAACATGCCCGTTTAAGTGGTATCAGAGCAAGTCAATAGTTAGAGTGATAAGGTGCGATAAGTTTATGGGATAGTTAGTAGGAAAGGCCTTTATTTCATGCCGGTGCATATGATTTATAGTTGTTTGATAGCTTGTTTGATGTAAATCACTCAAATTCTAATCTGGAATTGGAATTGGAAAATAGGTATCTACAAAGATCCTGTAGCATGAGTGATCAGGAGCGAATGACTCCTAAGAGGCGTACCATCGGACCTGTTACTCAGGGTAGAATGCCAACTAGGGTCGGTGCCCAAAGAGGTCATGGTCGTGGTAGAGCACCGACTTAGGCTAGTGCAAGTGAGAGAGTACCGTCGTAGATCGATACTAGTGTAGCAGCACCGAGCGATCCTAGGTTTGATAGGATCGTTCAGGCATTAGTAACCCTAGGGAACTTGCTGAGCCGGCAACCTCAAGGCGAGCCACCACTGTTGCTGCTATCATTATTGCCGCTAGTGCCATCACCGCTATTGTTGCTGCACTTACTAAGGTCCAACCTGGAATTGTAATCAGGGAACAAATTACCACATTCGGGTCTCGGTTCAGTTCAGGCAGAGATAATAATCAATAAGGGAAGAAACCGATGACCGAAAGAAAGCGCCCCATTCGTCCCAACTTAAGGAATAGAATCGGAAAGTTAACGCGAACTAGAATGTCATGTGTCACTTCTGCGGAAGGCAACATGAACCAACCCCGTGCCATTTTAGGATGGGAGCTTATTTTGAATGTGGCTAGTAAGGTCACCTAGCTAGAAACTGTCCACGTAGGCAGATGGAACCATAACAACTGCCGCCATCGGCGCCGACGAGACAGAGTAGAGAGAATACGCTGCAGGACGCACAGTGGAGTACTTGGAATAGACCTCCAATGCAAGAAAGGGTACATGCTGTCACCCAACAGGAGACATAGGATTCATTGAATGTGTGCCAAGTTTGTGGAATGAAGCATGGGTCAGCCTAGTGTTCGAGTATATCGGGAGCATGCTTTGAATCCCACCCTTCCTATTAGGTGGAATAGAATATCTTCCTTCAGTCATAGGCTTCTTCCTAAACCTATTTCCATCACTGCTTGAACCAAATCTTGACCCAGATGCGGTAGCTTGCTCACCGAAATTCCTCTCAATCAACTGGGCCCGCTCATACAAGTCGTCATAATCTTTCAGATTGAGTGATACCAGTGAGTTCTTCAGCTCCGGTCTGAGGCCATTCCTGAACCTCCTCGCTCTATCTTCCAGGTCTTCCACCAGTCTCAGGGCATACTGAGATAACTCTGCAAATTTGGCCTCGTACTGATCTACTATCATTATTCCTTGACAAAGGCGTTGAAATTCCTCCATCTTCTGCTCTCTGGTGTTGTTGGAGAAGTACTTGCCATTAAAAGTGCCAATAAAGGTGTTCCACTCCGGAATCACATGTGGCACCCCTTGACGGCCCCCAATCCATTAGGGTCGCCATAGTCACTACCTTACTCTTTAAACTGGACATTTAGTACCCTGATACCATAGAAACTATATATATATTTTCCATTGGTCCCTGCGCAGAAAATATAACGGAAGTGTATCCAACAACTCCCTTTCCTATATTTAAAATGATGCACACCAACTAAACATTTTATAAGTAAAAAGCCAAACACTTTTACTTACATAAACCCGATGGACATCATTCGTCAGTACACCAAAATGCCATGGTTTTCTATACTCGGCTACTATTCAAAAGATACTCGACTTTTCCAACAGTTATATACATAAGTCCATCAATCAGTGTCGGTGTCCAAAAATCCTTCCTTTGCTGACCCTAGCTCACGATAATACCCATCCGTCCGGTCCATCTGCTAGTGGCGGTGGTAGCGGCCCTAGCGTGCGTCCATCTCGACGGACAAAAACAGCACTATACTCTTGTAGTATGGGGCCAGTGGGAAGACCAATGTTGAACACTACTATCACCCGCACTCGTATAAAAGACAGCCCTCGCACCTCAAGGTGATGATGCTCTGACCGTTCCCATTGCAGGTCAATCGAGACTCCATAAAATGTGCCGGGAGGTACGGGTAGCAAAGGCATCTCGTCTAGTCTGAAATGTTAGTCCCCAAAAAGAGGTGAGTACAACCACCCAGCAGCTGAAGATCTACTAAACTACACCGTGCAAGCCATTACTATCTAATTCCATGCAAGATAGACAAAACATGAAGTCAAAGAATGAATATGCATCAAATCAATAAAGCTTTTCAAAGTAATGGCAATTGTAATTTCAAAACCAGAATACACCAATTCGGTCACACAAGTCCCGATTCTAAGGCCAAAGTATTATGACACGTCCCATACCATGCCACACAATTTTGTCCCATAATCAGGCGCAATTATTAGTAGGATCATTCGTTTTAAAACTCAGTTTATTTTCATTTCCCTACGTCTATCCTAGAGGACCAGTGTTTGCGTCCCTTTGGGCATTCGCACCCAACCTGACGTCGCGAAAGCCTCTGGTATTCAGTCACGAGGCATCCAAAGCATGTTGCATCACACCTCCAGGCATCTCGCACCCCACTTGGCATCATGAGGAATCTCCGGGGCTCGCCATGAAAATGGTTACCCCTACCCTCCGGGCATGTATTCATAATACAACCGGGCATCCCGACACTCCCAGGGTACTTCTAGGGCACTGCAAACCTCAAGCATCCAAAGGGCATCGACCCTTGCAATCCTTCCGGCATCCCGACTCCCGGGGCATCGTCGACCCGAGGGTCCAATGGCATCAATCACATTTCAGCCATGGTATATCAATCAAATCATTTCAATGCCGAAACCATTTTCAAAACAACAACATTTGAAATCCTTTTGGGTTCTTGAAAATCTCCCTTGTATAATATCAAGTAATGTAAATTGAGATTGTCAAAGGCACGTCAATGCAACAATAGCAGACTTTAAAACAAATGCCATAAACAGTCAATGAAATCAATTCACAAAACTCAGCATCACAATATCAAATCCATAAGTCCACTTCCACGGTTAACTCTTCAATGTATTTTGAAAATCCAGGTGTAAATTCTCAGGCTGCACTTGCGCCTCACAGCCAAAATCGAAAGGAGTTATCAAAATGTAAGTAATTTGAAATCAGCACATTGGCAAGTCTAAATCTCACTCCCGACTTCGAGGTTTTTTAAATTAGTTCATGTAAAGATTTAAAATCTCGAAGGCACCAAACATTTTACTTTTCCTTTTGAAACATTGGTGAGCGGTGCCTCGGTACATAAGATTTTCAATACAAATCGGGAGGTTTTTTTTTATTTAAAAAAAAAAAAAAAACTGTTTCCAAATAGAATTTTCAAAGCTTTGCAAATGCTAAAATTGATGTGCCGTTGGAGTTCAAAATCGCATGCATCATGAAAATACAAGGTTTTCTTCAACCATCCAGCCCCAAACAGTTTCTATCATCTCCTCAACCACCATTCAGCACCAAATTCAAACAATCCAGTCTAGTAATGCACTTCCTCAAACAACAGTAGCACTACACTATATAGATTAGTAGACTTCAACTTGCCTTAGGTTCTACGGTGTCAACGGCAAGCAAAACAGAAAACTCGAGTCACGGACACGGCTCAACGACGGCAAACGCGAGCGTCGATGGCGGCAACGTGCGTGCATGAACGGAGGGCGGTCTCCTTCCTTCCCCCTCACTCTTCCTCGCTGCTCGCTCACTCGCTGCACTCACTCACTCTCTCTCTCTCTGCTCGAATTTTTGTTCGGCTCTTTCTCTCTCTTGCTCACATTCACGAGCATTTTGTTTCCTCACTTAATTGACTAATTAGTCAATGCATGTGAGTTGCGGTGGCAGCAAGCAGCGAGGACAACGGAGGGGTGCTTGGCCGGGCGCTTGACAACTCGCACGTCCCATGCAATGGACGTGTCCCCGTTTGCTCGAGTCCTCCCCATGCGCTGCCCACGGTGGTCGCCTCACGTGGCTGATCGGTCAATACTTTTTCCCTTTTATTGACCGGCTACTTGGACACTTTACAAACGTGCAGGGTCCTAGATGTTCCTTAGACTAATTGACTCCTTTAGTTAATTACATGCAGATTTGTAGGATTGCTTGGACGGAAAACGACCCCACGCATGTCCAATTTTTCCTTTTTCTAGCTGCTTATAGAAAAAAAAAATGTGCATGGAGTATTTGGGGTTTCCTATATTTCATGCATTAGAAAATGGGCAACTCCATATTGGATAGTTAATACCTGGTGAGTTGAGAGATGCACACACATAGTCTTGTGTCCAGGTTGGCGGCCGTGTAGACCGGCCAGATCGTCGAGGAGGATTTACTGGGACCGGAGTTGAGGATATTTCGGTACTACCAACTTCATTAGAAGATTCTTCCATCATTGAGAAATTTCCTTGGACTTCGTCACTAGAATTTTCAGCAATTTCTGGTGAGGGAATCTCAGGAGCCATTGGAGCAAATGGTGCTGGAGTTCCTATCACAAGGTATTCAGCAGCATGTGATGATTCTTCCATAGGTAATGACGTACCAGAAGTATGTGGTGCTTCTTTTGGAGAGTCCCTTTCCTTGAAAGGAAAAATATCTTCATGAAAAATGACGTCTCTACTGATGAAGAATTTCAGCGTTGACTAATCTAGGACACGATATCCTTTCTGTAAATTCGGATAGCCCATGAATATGCAACGTCGTGCTCGAGGGCCCATTTTGTCTCAAGGACCCAAGACAGTACCAAAGCATTGACAACCGAATATCCTTAGATGTCCCAATTCTCTTGGAGAATGGTGGCTGATCCTTAGGTGTTTCTTCATGAAACGGAAGATAAAGGACATTTTGAAGAGTGATTTGTGGGCTAAGTTTGATTGTTCCAGTGATTGTGACATGAGTGGTATTTCCATTTGGTAATTGAACAGAAATAGGGAATTCCAAATCCTCATGCATATCTGAAAATAATACCTTCTCGCAGACAATATGATCACTTGCCTTTTAATCAATTATCCAAGATTTTTTTGGAAATAATATTAATCGCAACGAGAAATACCCGAGAAATTTCCTCCTTTGTTTGATGTGTCTAATTTCTGTATCGCTTTGCTTGCTGGTATTGATCATTTGTTATTTGCATTTAATGAAATTTTTTTGCCATTTTCTCCCCGTGCAATTTCCAGCAATTTTCTACCGTGTGGTGTGGGCAAAAATCACAATATAATTTACCCTTTTTTGGGTTAAAATTTTTTGGTGAGAAAATTCCTCCAGACGATGCGGGAAATGCCACCACCGTCGGATGTCTTCCCGGGCACTCTCATATCGCCCGTTAGAGATGGGCCCTTTGGGGCCGTCCGATGCGGAAAATCCGAGCCGCTCTTGCCTCCTCGTTTAAGGAAGCGAGGATCCCGATCCACGCCCCCTTTTTCCATTGCTAGGGTTTTGGGAATGAGTTGGCTTTCTTCCGAATGGCATTTCCGAGAGGCGGCATGGGTTCCATGGCCAATATCTGTGATCGGAACGTCAAGTAAGAATCATTCAGAATAAGCAAAAATCGGGTCGCCTTTTCTCGTTCTTTCATCAACCGATACTGTGTGAGTGTCTCCTCTGGTCCCTCGAGCTTCTATTTCGCAGCTTCGAGATCATTCCATAGAGATGATAATTTGTTGTAACATGCGGAAATCTCAGGAACTGCATTAAAGAAAAAATTCTTGCCCGATCTAGTTTGCCGTACATTTGTTTAATGTTCTCACATATTTTTGGAATCCTCCGTTGGTGGTGCGTCGGAGAGATGCAATTCCCGATCCACGAGCGAATGAGTTGGTTGAGATCTCGATCGGGACGGTTTCATCTAGGAACCCGTCCTTGTCTTTTGTCACTATCCGAGATCTCGTCGGAATAGTTCTCGGCCTAGTTAATTGCAGGTTGATTAGCCGCACTGGACCATCGGATGTTGAAACATACAGGGGATCTCTAGGCTCCGATCGTCCGGTGAATGCTCCGATGGGAAACGGCAAAAAACCGGGCACGAAATTCGGGTAGGGATTTCTCCCTTGACCCGATTCGCCTGACCCGAATTGGTAACCCGCATTGTAAGTTCCTGGGTAGGGATTCGTCCCATTACCCGGATCTTCTGACCTGCTCAACTCACTCGTCCGCTCCAACCTGTTGGTTGGGCTTGCCCCAGTCATGGATGGTAGGCCCCCTTCGGTTTGGATGTGGCTTTGGTGGCCCATGTTATCAGGCAATGATGGAATAGGGCTCGACCCAAAATACCATGGGTAAGGTACCCACTGGATTGGTTGGCCCGCAATGGGTTGCCCCAGATTAGTTTGAGCCTGAGTTGGCCGCCATTGCGCGGGCTGAGGTTGAAGCGATTGAGTCAACGCAGCAAGCTGTGATGAGATTTCGCCATTGATGCATATCTTCCAACATGTTTCTTCCTGGCGCACTCGGGTTGGCAAGGTCGAGAATTAATTGGAATGAGCCTTGGTCTCACTAGAACGTAAGGAAGATTTTCGATAAGACTATAATTTCTTCAACGATCGGGCCATTACTAAACGTGACATATCGATCCGATGATGATAACAAAACGATGTCCATAAATGGTATTAGTAATACAGTATGACGATACTTCTATCAATCAGTCACGGACCATCGCATATTCGAGGGTCGTCGGAATTCTCGGATGCCACACCACACCTTCTGGAATCACTCTCCCTCTGGTGGCCCTTCACCAGGTACTTGCGTTTCCTTACAGCTGATATATTGCAAGGACAACCTTCTCCTCCTCGGTGCACCTCAGCAGTGCAAAGGCCTTCTCCAAGTCTTGGACCCAAAGTGTTGTAGCTTTGGGGTTTCCAACACCTGTGAACCTCGGTGGGTTCAGCTTCAAAAACTGTTCGACAAGTTTGTGCATTAGCCTATTAGCAACTACGTTCCCAAGTGGAACTTTGGTAGGTGAAACAACAGCTGCGGCGACATCGGCAATGGCATTGGCTGCAGCAGTGGTGGCCGCGGTAGCGACGGCTGTAGCGGCGGTGGCTGTAGCTTGATTTTGGGCTTGTTGCCCTACCACGTTCCCAAGTGTCTCTAGCGCTTGCACGATCCCCTCGATTCTAGGATCGCCAGGGGCTACTACACTAGCACCGACTGGCAGCAATGCTAATCCGCTCGTGCTGGCCTGCGCCTATGCTCTACCACGACCACCTCGAGTACCGACCCTCGTCGGCATCCTATCCCATGTAACGAGTCCTATCGACCTCTTTCTAGGCGTTCTTTGCTCTTGGTCACACATCATGCGGATTCTTTATAGAGACTTGCTTTCCAATTCCATATAGAATTATAAACTGAGTGATCCCCACAAACAAGCTACCAATCAGCTATCAATCACATGCATTAGCATAATATAAAGGCATTTTCCACTAGTTATCCTATAAACCATCGCACCTTATCACTCCATACACTTACCAGCTCCGATACCACTTCGAGTAGGGATGTCACGCCTCGAACCTCGAGCATGCGCACATCCCTCGGTGGTAGATAAAATTGCGATGTCCTAGGACGCGTCACCGATCCATTCATTTTATTGCACATGCGGAAGGAAATAAACAAATCCCTAGATAACACAAATATGGGATAGAAAAGCAGGACCATGATTTCACTTAAAAACCACATTTTCATAAACAAACTAGTATGTCTACAAAAAGATCGGCTTTCAAAAAGAAGCTGTCCTATGACCTACTAGTTGGACACATTTGCCGATCCTTCGGACTCCACCTCCATAGGCTCTAGGGGCTTCGGGTCCTCCACAACCCCATCAGGAGGGTCAGCTGCACCCTCGCCTGGAATAGCGTTGACCGCAACAGCGGGGATATCAAAACCCTAAAGGGGACCTTCCCTATACCTATTGAGCCCATGGCAAAACCATGCCCCAAATTGATTAGGTACCAACTAAGGTCAGCCCTCATCGACCAAGATAGTGGTCACTATGAGCTCATGGAGCCAGGGACTCCCAGGGACAGGGACATCAGTACTATGCTCTGTATACCCCCTCGGCTTTCCAAAACGTATTGGAGGGACCGCCATCTACGGACCTGAAAAGTTAAGCTCACAATGGGGTGAGACAATGTCTTAGCAAGTTCACCCCTTAAATCCCGACTAGGAAGGAAATACGCCTAGAGGTAGTCTAACCACACATCACTGAAGACTCACCTCGCCTCAGTTCCTTCCTACACGTCAATACAATTCATATCACAGATGCATATAACAATTTCACACATCAATTGGAACATCTCACTCAATCTCAATCAATCACATCTCAATCAATTACAAGGGTCTCGATTATAAGGCCAAATCGTTATGACACATCCCATACCATGCTACACAATTTTGTCCCATAATCCGGCGTGTTTATCTCAATCAATCACATGTTCCAATTGCTTACTACCCGCACAGGCAATTTTACTTGACGCACATCAGTCCTCTAGCGTAGCCAGGCTTCGCCTCATCCCTTGAGCGCAGCAACGTCCACCCCACACACATCAGGGATGGCATTCCCGAAGGAGTTTCGATCCGGCCTCTATCGCAATTTGGCATCCATTGTTAGGGCAACATATATAGGGCAACGTCCACCCGATGCACATCGGGGACGGGTCCTCTTAAGCATCATACGATCATTCAATTCTGGCCAAGGACACCGTGCATTGCACTCAAATGTCTCAATTAAGATAATGTTCTTGGCCTATTTTCTTCGTTTTAAAAATACCCAATGAAAATAATCATGTGTGGGTACACGGTCAGATCGAACCAGCAAAATTGATATCCTTCCTTTTAAAATCTCACTATTTGATATAGTATTTAAAATCATTTTCGGTGTCAAAACCCAACACCTGATATTTTCTAATTAAATACAAAAATTTCACAATTTTGAAATAAATGCTTAGAAGTCACAATCACCACTCAATTGCACATTTTAACGATCAATTGCATAAACTAAGCACACCACTGCAATTCAACACAAAATTTTGGTCACCGGCTATCTAGGGATAATTTTCGAAAAATATTAAATAATTAAATAAATAGAAAAAATAATTAAATAAATGCTATTTAATCCATTAAATGCAAACTTAGGCTGGAAATGCTAATCTAACCACCTAAACGGGCCTAAAAATATATTGCACCTATCTAATTAAATACTACACTCTGTCTAGCCCTTAAATAATCTAATATAACCGCCTAACAATCTTAATTAAGTAATTAAATCACTAATCACAACTAACTAACCACCTAAGCCATACTTAGCCTAATCTAATTACCTATTAAACGTCATTAACTCCCTAAGTAGAGTTTAGCAAGTAAACTCACCGGATAGCGAGCTGGTGAGTTCACGGTGACGATGATGTAGAGGTGGGCATGACACAAGTCTGCAGTGACACCAAACAAGGTTCAGACAGGCCCGGAAAAGGCCCACGAAGCTCACAGCTAGGCTGTGAGGTTCGATTCTAGTTGCGGCTAAAGGAGGTAGTACGAGCGGATCGGTTGGCGTGAAAATGATGAGACGGGACGGCGGTGGCTGCAGTGTCTCCTGGCGGTGGCTCCGGCGGCTTGGGGGCGGCGAACGGTGGCTGGACGACGGTGAGTAGGCACAAGATGGCGGCTAGGTGATGAGCTGGGCTCAGGGACAAGCAGGCACATGAGCAAGCGACGACGTGGCTTGCAAGCGGACGGCGGCTGCTCAAACGGGCGACACAAGCGGTCAACGGCGTGCGGTGCTGGGCTGGGTGGCTTCCTCTAGTTTTCTTGAGCTCAAATGACCACAACAATGGGGAAAGCAAGCTAAGGAAGAAGAAGAAGATAGTAGCTGAAGGGGGACCACCAAATGGCCTCAAAAGTCTTCCTAAATATCTCTAATACTCATCATAAAGCCCCACCATGTCTAGCCCTATCCACGGCAGCTATTTCCCTCAGAAATCTTCCTCAACAAGCCATGGAAGTAGCTGAAATGTTGCACACCCCTTGGACCTACGAATTTTGCTCAAATCTCTTCCAAACTCAACTTAATTCCTCTTCAATTGGACTCAAATTGGTGCCCATAAATTCAGCCAAGGTGCCCACATCACATTCCACATTTTTTCTTACCAATTAGTCCAACTTGACTACCAAAAGTGCAACAAAAAATGATCCTCTAATTTTCCCGGTCCAAAATAACCAAACTTTGAATTTTCGCCAAAAACTCGGGTTTGCTAAAAACTCTTCGGAGGATGAGTCAACATTCTTAAAATAAATCGTAACATGATAGAACTTTCAATTTCTGACATGACAGAACTTTCAATTTTTGAAATCGGGTTCAATTTCGCGGTTAATTTCAACTAGACGCGATTTTAGCGTGACCTAACCTACTAGGTAGCTTTTTGGAATTTATAAGGCATTTGACCCGTGGTTGATTATCTTCAAGCCACATCATGCATCTTCAACTCATTGACGACTTTCGGTTGTCGTGAAAATCTAGAGGTTTCAAATATGAGCACAAGGTACATAAATGACAAAAAAATCAGTTTAGTGTCGTTCGATGAGAATTTCGTGATTAGGTGGAATCATCCACACTTTAATCACATACCTCAGTTGAATTGACCTATCTCAGATCTCTTATCGATTTTGACAGTGTCGTATTGACCCTTGCAGATTAACATGGTCAAGCAGTCAATTTCTGGTTGAATTCTCAAATCTATCGCGTTAAAATCCCTTAACAAATTCACCCGATGGATTAGTTATCTCGTGAGTGATCAACTCAGAGAAAAGAACTATAAGCACATCAATGAAAAGCCCATTTCATTCAATGAAAAATAGAATCGGAAAATCAGGATGTCACAAGAGGTAATGTCCATTATGAACTTGTACGGCTTAAGGAATGCCTCACTCACTTCGCTCCATGTTTCGAGAAGGTTCATGTTCTTCGTGATGTACCACCTTAGGGCAAGGCCTACTAGACTTGATTGGAACAATTGGATCATTAATGGTGCATTATTAACGTAATGGATCATTCAAACCAAGTACATTTGCAAATAAGCCATTGGGCAAGTCATGCCGTCATACTTGTCAAACTTAGGCATTTTAATTATTTCGGTATTTTGACCTTTGAATAGATTGAGAGGTCTGTCAGAGTAGGATCTTGGGGGCCTTGTAATTGTTTCAGCCTCTCTTCAAGCTTCTCGAGGCATTTGTCATGTTCAGTTTGAGACAAACTATAAGGCCTAGCTTTTTCAATCATGATTTGGTGTGGATCATCCTCCAATTCAGGCATGTTATCATCAATATCTCTTCCTTGATCACTGTTGACACCTAATTTTTTTTTTCAAGTACATAAAATAATTAAAAAATTTAAAAAAATAATAAAAATTTAAAAATTAACTTCGAAAAAAACAACAAAAACAAAAAAAAGAAAAGGAAAAACGCACTAAGGGGTCAGGTTGGGCCAAATCCGGCCTCGGTCCAACCCGCCCCTCTTTTTTTCTTTCTCTCTCTCACGCGGGGGCTCGGCCTAGCTGTTTTCCTCCCCCCCCTCCCCTGGCGTCCTTCACACTCGACCTAAGGAAAAGCAAAAAGGAGGGGCAACAGCAAGGGCGGCAATGGGGGAGAGAAAAAGGAGGACCGATAAAGGGGGGCACGGGAGGACAGAGGAGAACAAAGGGAAGAGGGAGCTGGTGGACGCGAGCCAAGGTGAGGAGGAATCTCTAGTACGTCCAACTGTCGCCGGTAAGCCACTCGACTAACACTGATCGCCGTTGTCTCCCCAGAACCCACATTTGGAGCAGAGGCGCCATGTGGAGAGGTCAGAGGGAGAGAGTGAACTGGGAGCAAGGCCCCGAGGAATCAGCTCGCCACCCAGGCCACCCGCAAGTCCACCCCGGCCATCGGCGACATCAAGAAGCCCCACCATCAGGCCACACCTCTCCAGCGGTCACCTGCCCTAACACCGTGCCCCGACGCCTTGTCCCAACGCCGTCCAAATTTGAGTGAGTGGGTTTTGGAGAGCAAGGGTTTCAATGCCATCCCTGCTGCTATTGATGCTGCCATCAAATGCTGTGCTGAGCCGTGCCGTCGTCACCCCCAAATCTGCAGTTGATCCGAAGCTCAAAACCCAACGCGACTCGAAGCTCTTGTCGTGGAGTCCTCCCCGCTACGTCGGGCCGTCACCGTTTCCCACGCCGCCGTGCCGTGCCCTCGCTACAGACAAGTATCAACCTCGCTTGCCACGTCACCGTCGCCTTTTCCGCCGCATCACTAGGCCAACCGCCGCCACCACTCAGCCTCTGACATCATCGTCACCCCTCATTGCCAGTACCGTTACTCACTATGTCCCCACTGTTGCTGAGTCACCACTCGTGCCGTCACCCGCCACGTCCCATCACCGTCAAGTCACCGCCCGGTGACATCCTAGCCACCGCCCCTTTTCCGCGCCCCTTGCCAACTTCGAAGGCTCGAGAAATCTGGATCAGCAAAGAAGAGGCCGGGTTAGAGTCGGGTCGGGCTGGCATTCGGGTAGGGTTTTCCTTAGGAACCGGGTCGCGGCCACCAACCTGAGTCAGACTCGGGTCATCGGCCGGGTAGGGATCTGTTCGGCTGGGCCTGCGTGAATGGGTTGACTCATCCCTGGGCCGGGCACATCTTTTTTAGGAAATAGGGCTAATTCAATTTGGGCTATTCTTGTTTTAAAAAAAAAAAAAAAAGAGGGGGAAAAGGAAAAGAGGATCTCGGGCCGAGCCTATACTGCACGCCCACGTCGCAAGCCCGGCCAAGTCTGACCGGACCCGACCAAGTCCGACAAAAAAAAAATATTTTATTATTTTATTACTATCATTTAAAAAAAGATTTTAAGAAATTTCAAAAGTCCAAAAAATGTAGGGTTTGGTTAGGCATTGCTATGCCTAGCATTCTTAGTATAATTAGGTCTTTATTTGCTTATATATTGATTATATCACATGTTTAATTTGCATATTTTATTATGTTTAATTGCATGTGCTCAATTTTACTGCAATTAGGATCTTGGTAGCTGTGATTATTACCTTAATGATTGCGCACTTGCATTATCACCTCACATGTTAGTGGATATGTATAAAATCAATCCAAATTGCTTGACAAAACTCTTTTATTTTAAAATGAACAAGATTAGGTACCGAAATGGCATTAATTGGTCAATTCGTGTAATCAAGTCCCCGACCCTAGATTCTCTAGTTGCGTAGGAAGCAAGGTATACTCCCATTCCTCGCTTGGTTTCTAGCCGACCCCAATAGGCTAGTGGCGACTCCTTTTTGCAAAATTCTTAAAAATACCCTAATGTCACGTGAGATATGGGCTTGGGAGAGCCCACGCCTAATTTAGACTTTAGGTCCATTCTTTAGGCAATACCCCTAAACTTGTTCCCTCCCCCCGAGGGATAGGTCGCGACAGCTTAGCGACTTCACTGGGGACTTGATTTAAAACTTAGAGGACTTAGGCCTAAATCTATCTTGTTCAAAAATAATTTTTATTTGGCAGCGAGGATTCTAGGTATGTCCCTAATGAGAGTGTTAAATGTTTTTGCAGTTGGAAGTTAAAGGGGAGGAGTGATTACTAACCCCTTGTATTGCAGTTGTGGAGTTGGGAATGGATGTTTATGTTTTGAATTTATGAAGTGCTACTTGCCTATAAACTGTCATACCTGCATTTCCTGCATTGCACTACACCATGGCACACACTACCTACCACCGGACTTGGGCCGCATAGGATCACCTAAGATGGTGTTGAGGTGGATACCACTCCAACTACAACCATGTAGTACGAGTCGCCTATCTCAACCTCGAAATTTCCTTACTGATGTCAAAGGTCCCCACACTGGTCTGCAACCATACGACACAGGTCGGTTCTTTGATGAAGCCGAAGTCATGGGTAACACGACCTAGCCACAATCTTGTTGGTTTGGTCTGGTGATCCAATGGTTCCATTTTAAGCCATCTAGAGTAGAAATCGAACAACATCTCATCTAAGTATATATAAGAGAAAAGTCGTCCCCACTGTAAGTATTATTCTTTTTTTATTTGTTTTTTATAATTGAATTTTCATCTTGAAATTCGCGGAAATTAATCGAATGTCCTCGGTGTTGTAGGCTTATGATAAAAAAATTGGCAATCACTCTTGGTAAGTGATTATTGAATGCAAGTTCTAAACACTTTGGTTTGGCCATGTTGAGCACATGGTTTTGTTTAAATTTCTAATTATGGGCTCAAAATCGCATTAAAAAAAAAAAAATTCAAGTTGCGATTATACATTGGGGCACAAAAATTGAAATTGCATTTTTAATCAAATTCTCTCCATTTTGTGTGTAGATTTCTCAAAATAAAAGTCACTTCATTTTTCTAGGAGTAACATCATAAATCAATCTTTCAAAAATCAATGCCACTTTTGCATATGAAACTTTTAGAATAAGAGTGGACGTTTGATTGATGGCCGCAGATTGATTTTTTTTTAATGGTGTCTTCTCTTATGATAAAATCTTGGCGAAATACTAAAATCCATTAATAAGGACTACGGGGCATGTACCGTCGCCTCGATTTTGTTGTAAGAAGTGACCTATTACATCCCGATCCTTCGAGCACATGCCCATCCCTGCTTGGTCGATATATTAGTGATGTCCTAGGATGCATTGCCAATCCATTCATTTTAATACGCGCATGCGGAAGCACATAAATACATCCCCAAACAATAACACATTGGGATAGGAAAGCAGGGCCATCAAATTTCAAACCAAAACAAGTCTTTTAGAAAAAAACTGGTTTATACACAAGACCGGGCTGGTTACAAAATTTTTGACTCATCAAAAATGAACTATCCTATGACTAACTAGTCATATAGGTTCGCCGATTATGCTTCTTCCACCTTCCCAAACTCCGGGACTTTCGGCTCTCCATGGCCGTCACCTAGGGACCTGAAAATATTATCCCACAAGAAGGTGAGACTACATCTCAGTAAGTTCAACCCCCCTAAGACTCGATTAGGAAGAAAATTATGCCTTAAGGGCTGCCTAAGCACACTCAGGCATCAAAGGACTTACCTCGGCCTCACTTCCTTTCTGCAAGTCAGTTTATTTCATAAATACTAACACTTACAACATCCAATCTAATCAGATCGAATCATCGATCAATCGACCCAATTGATTACATGTCATCACGACCATCTCTTGGTCGGCCCATTTAATACTATCTATAAGTCCACTCGTATTAGGACTGCTTGTTCTAAGCTGATAAATAGATAGTATAGCTTTCGCTAAGCTGATAAATAATGTACTACTGTCGCTCAGCTAACATATTGCCCGTAGGCTGATATAGCACACTAATAATGCTCTCTCTAAGCTGATAAATAGTGTACTGCTCTCGCTAAGTTGACATGTTGCCCGTAAGCTAATATAGCACACTAATAATGCTCTCTCTAAGCTGATAATATTGCTCTCACTAAGCTGACATATCAAAGCCCGTATGATGATATAGTATACCGGTATACCGCTCTCAATCGAAACTGACATATAGCCCATAGGCTGATATAGTATACCATCCCGAACCATACAATTTTATTTACCATTTTTATCATACTCGATAAAAATACACGTGTGTGGGTACACGGCCAGCTTTAGTCAAAATACAAAATTTTCACTTTTGAACCTCCACTATTTTTAGCGGTTCCAAAATAGATTTTTGGCGTTGTAGACCGACGCCCGGTAAATTTCCACTCAATTACCAAATTATCTAATTTTTGGGATAAATACCCATAAACACTAATTGCACTCAATTTGCACAATCAGGTACTCTATTAAATAAACAAAGAGCACCACTACAATCAGCACAAAATTCCGATCACCAACCATCCCAATTTAATTTTAGGAAAATAAATATTTAATTAAATAATTACGAAAAATAAAAGATAAATGCAATAAATCCAACTTAGGCCCGTTATAGCCTAATTGGAAGCCAAGACGAGCCCGGAAAATTTTCGAGACTCGTTAAATAAATACAAGAGTCTATTTCCTCACTAATTGTGCTAACTAACCACCTAACATGCATTGACAAATAATTAAATTCACTAATCTAATATAATTTAACCACCTAATCCATCTTAGTCTAAAATAATTAACCCCTAAGCACAATTAACCTATTAAGTGAGGATTAGTAAATTAAACTCACTTGTTCAGTGAGCTGGTTGGTGCAAATCGATAGGGACGCGACGGGGGACGATCCTCTCTAAAGCGGGCCTAGCTTTTGAGGCTGAGTAAGCACCAAAATGGGCCAAATAGTGTTGGAAACCCTCTGCTAATTTGGTTCATGCTTCTGCTCTTGCTAGACAGAGGAGAACCAAGGCTGAACGGCGACAAAATGGGTTGATCGGAGCTCCGGCGAGCAGGTGGTCGGCAACCGGTGGCTCCCGGGGGTCTTATTGGAGGTTGGGATAGGCAAAGGAAGGGCTGGAATGGGAGAAAAATGAAGAAAAACACGAAATAGGTGGACCAGCGGGCGGATCGACGGACCGGTGTCTGGGAGCTTGCGGCAGCCGTACAGGACGACTGGCAGCTCCGTTCGGGGCGAGGTCGAGCTCTTTGGAACGGCCTGGATGTACTAGTTACGATGATGGGTGGATCGTTGGCTAATTCATTTGGGAAGATCACTTTCAACTCAAATCTTTGGCGAAAGGTCAGCTGGAGTAGAAATTGGAATAAAGTAAAACAAAGGAGGAAAACGGTCCAGTGGGTGTGCGGCTTGGTCGAATGGCAAGAGGGCTTGCTTCTCTAGTTTTCTGAAGCTTCTAAGCACCCTCAACAATGAAGAAAGCAAGTGGATTGAGGAAGAAGAAGGCTGCTGCAAGAGGGGACCACCTTGGTCACAATTTTCTCTTCAAGTGTCCCCTTGACCCATCCTCAGCCACCAGCTCCTCCTTGGCCTCCATTAAGCCACCAATGCTCATCTTAGGACTCTTGAATTAGTCCAAAACCATAGGCATAGGGGGGTTGCAAATTTCCTTTGGTTTCCTCTCAATTGGCCATCAATTCTTCCTTGAATCAACACAAACCGGCCTTGATAAAATCACCCAACACCTCAACAATCTAGTTGGTATTTTTCCTCACCAATTGATCCCACTTACTTCCCAATTTTGTGATAAAAAATGATCCCCAACATTTTCTAGACAAAAATAGCCCTAGGACGACTTTTTCCAAAAAGTCTCGGTTTGCAGAAAAATCTTCTGAGACTGAGTCGACACTCCTAGAATTAATTGTGACGTGACAGAACTTTCAATTTCTGAAATCGGACTCAAATTCGTGGTTAATTTCAATTCGGCGCAATTTTAGTGTGACCTACGCTACCAAATAACTTTCATAAATTTTTAGAGCAAATAACTCATGATCGATTTTCTTCGAGCCACAATGAACCCACTCGACACATTGGTGACTCTCGGTTACGGTGAAAATCTCGAGGATTCAAATACGGACACAAGGTACCAAAACGATAGAAAAATCAAACTAGTGTCGATTGATGAGAATTTTGCAATTTAGTGGAATCACCCACGTTTAACCATTCATCTCAATCGAACCGACTTATCTTTGATCTCTAATTGATTTATATCGGTGCCGTAATGGTCTTAACATATGAGCACAGTCGAGCAGCCGATTCTTGGTCAAATTCTCAAGTTTAATTGCTTTAAAATCCTTAATGGCATTCCTAGATAATCTAGTTATCTTGAGAGTGATCAACTATAAGAATAGCCCTATAGACGCGTCGATGAAATACTCGATTTATTCAATAGAAAACAGAATTGAAAATCTAGGATGTCACATGACCTCATTGAGAGATCATTTTCTCATTCGCATACTAACATTGTTGTCTTTTTGCAAGTTATGTGTGATGCTCCTTGACATTCTCATGTTCAACCACATTGAGAAGTGAATTCTAGAGCTAAGACAAGAGTTGATTTTTACTCTTATCAATGCAAGAGTTTCTTGTATTTTATCATTGTTTTTATTCTTGTTAAGAATCATGTTTTCCATTTTGGGTTTTGATTGCGAATCTAGTTGATGCTTTTGTAAATCATGTGACTCACATTTTTAATGATGGAATTCAATTTCATGAAAATCATCCTTTTAAAAACAAACTCAAAAGTGCATTTCAAGAGAGCCTTTACGTCTACCTTCAAAATGTCTTGAAAATGAATTTCAGGAAAGCTTTGCTTAAGACCCTCTCTTCACGTGGTCGCTTTCTCAAGTAGAATGAGGAGTTTATTTGAGATCGGCATCTGCCCCTCCTAAAAGATAAAAGTGTAGGCTCGTGGAACTCGAGGAGCAAGCATGCGTTGAGGCTTCGTCGACGCCAATTTTCCATAGAGGTGGAACAAAGTTGAATTCCGTTATAGGAAGGTTCTTTATCTGGAGCCCATCGATCTCGTTCACTTTGCATGATGAGACAAATGAAGGGAGTTGCCAAGCATCCAAAAGGCGAATTCGAAGGAAGAGTAAACTGTATCGATTCCAATTACCCATTTCTGATATCGTTTCTGACATGACTTTCTTTTCATTGTCAAGGAGACATCAAGAAACGTTCCAACAAACGCGATGGAGCATTATTAAGTCATGTTCATCTGAAACAAAAAAAGATATAAAACAGATGGGCAGTATTATCTCTTCCTCCATAAGAGATACCTTGGGATGTTGATCGCCCAACTTTGGAAAGGGATGTATTTTGTTCCTAGACTTGATTCTCTTTAGCATAAAAAAAAAATGACATATCCTTTTCTTTGGTACAGGACAGACTCGAACAAAACAAAGGTTTGTCAAATAAAGAGTGGAAGAACAACGTTTGATTTAGAGAAAAATCTCTCCTTCACCCACCAATGAAGTGTGCTGGAACAACATTGTCAAATTCCTCAAGAAAGATGTATCGTTCCTCAATTGAACCTAATTAAGAATGGAGATAACTCATTTCATCTCCCCTTCTTACAGGGTGATAAATGGGGAAAGAGGTTGCACCTTAACCGTAGAAGCGGCGCCTTCCACCAAGGAATCAGGAAAACATCAAACACTTAAAGGTGAATGCAAGGGAAGGGTATTGTCAAGTTACCAAATATCCACGAAGGTGAATCCAAGAGATGTTAGCACCTAAAGGATGAAAGCAAATGAAGGGTAATAATGTATCATTTCCAACATTTCAATCCCTAAAGATTTTTGCACTAACATATTCTATCACATTATTTATAGGGTTACCGAGTCACCATGTCGCAGGTAAGTACCCTTCTTCTCAATTTTTTTTTTAAAAAAAAAAAGAGAATTTCCATTACAAAAAAAAAAAAAAAAAACCTTTGCCGCTTTCCTAGAGACAAGCACAAAATGAATAATTAAAAAAATAAAATTCTACAAACTTTTTGAACATCCTTTTTATCTCAAAATTGTTTTCTTGTTTTGTGGGTTATTCATTTTCAATCAAATTTCTCTATGGAGGTTGATCTACTCAGATGATCTTATCAGAGTGAAAGGTGAAACGTTATCCATGCCAAACAAGAAGTGTTTAGGACGAAAAAAGGCAAGTCATTTCTAAACACGTCCTTCTAACACTTTTGAGAGTTGAGTGAAAAAACGACCTTCTCTTAGGACGAAAGATTCATTCGCATTGAGCGCAAAGATCGAAATGATAAAGGCGTTTCCCTCATCAATCCCAAGCAGTGCACTAATCTCTTGCTACCCCTTTGGGCCGAATAAAGATGATCCTTCAAAGTACCCCTGTCGAGAACGACCCTACATTAAGGCAGCATAAGAGGTTACAATCGTATTGTAGAGCGAAAGATTGAGAAAGATTCTATTACTTTCACTTGCATCAATCTTCTTTTGGTAGCTTCAGAGGAATTCTCATCAGAGCTTGACTCATCCCAAGGTGAAGAAGAGCATTTCCTTCTCTACCCAAACATTGATACCCATTGCTTTAACTAATTTAGGCATGATTGTTCATTTCTAAGCCCCGAGCGGTGTTGATCTCCCTTCATTGGGGCAAGGCATAAAGATTGACCACATACAATTGACATTTACGAGAAAACGTGAAAAGCATCTCGAAAGTCATAAGAGCTCTAAAAGTTCAAAGAGCAAAAAGTTCGACAAAATTAGGGGGCATGAAAAAGCAGTGTGCTTGGTAAAAGTAAGGCCAATGTCCATCAAGAAAAAGAGCCAAAAGGTTGTGTCCTATGTGAAAGAAAAATGAGCAAAGTCCAAGTGCCTGCTTAAAAAAAAAATCACCGCAAGTGTAAAGGAAATTAGAGAAAGGAGCAAAGCTCCCATGCATAAATGATTAGTCAAGGGACTTTCGAGATGTGTTGTGTTTCAAAAGCCAAATGCTTTCGAAAGGTTGAGTGACCTGGTCACGATACCATGATGATCACCGACTCTTAAAAACCATTTTGAAAATTTAAAGCCTTTCGAGCCTCTCCTAAGCCAACATTACAACCCTCTTCTGAAGTCTCTTCTAATTGGGATGGTTTGAGTGAAAATGAGAATACCACAAAGAAGCTACTTCTTGAAGGAGTGGGAGTAATTCTATCTTGTCTTATCTTCCAAGTTCTCGACTTGTAAACCCGATGAAGATAGCGACAAATGTTCCTTTATTGGTCTCGAAGCAATAATCCCTTTGTGTAAGCCCATGACCAAATCTATATTGTGGTCCCTATACCCTCAGCAATTAGTTACTTCCCATGCGAATGGATGGGATCAAGCAGCCATTTTATCGAGAGTGTGTGAGAAATCCTTTTTGACTAAGATGCTCTAGTTTGGCATGCTTAATGAACCTTTTTCACGAGTTGTAGCCGTTTTAATAAGAACTTGACTCTTAGAGAATTTGATGGTTGATTATACATCCCATAGCAAGATGACAGTTTTGCGCCACAAGATGTTGATTGACAACGAATGTTTTTCTTTTAAGTAGTCGGATTTAGCTTGATTAGCTTGTTCAATTAATGCTGCAATATTGCCAAAACATCTCTTGATGACACCCCTAATGACATTTGCTCAAGTTGAGTTTGATAGGCTTCCTTAGTGAAGCCATGCAGTTTTCAAGGGGTTAGCGGGTACTTCCCTAAAAACCAAAGGTTTATGGTCAACCTTAAACCATGTCACCTCCAAAGGTTCATGGTCAACCTTAAACCATGTCATTTACAAAGGTTCATGGGTTTTCCTCAAAACCATGTATTTTCAGCCCAATCGAAACCCGTTGTTACACGGTGAGACTTCCTCCTCTTTCTTCTTATGACACGGTGAGCTTCTATAGCCCGAGTCCTCCTCCTTCTTCTTATGACATGGCGAGCTTTTGTAGCCTGGAGTCCCCCTCTTTCTTCTTATGACACGGCAAGCTTCTGTGGCCCAGAGTCCTTCTCCTTCTTCTTATGACATGGTGAGCTTCTATAGCCCGGAGTCCTCCTCCTTCTTCTTATGACACGGCGAGCTTTTGTAACATGGACTCCTCATCCTTCTTCTTATGACACGGCGAGCTTCTATAGCCCAGAGTCCTTCTCCTTCTTCTTATGACATGGCAAGCTTCTGTAACCCGGAGTCCTCCTTCTTACGACACGGTGAGCTTCTATAACCTGGAGTCCTCCTCCTTCTTTTATGACACGGTGAGCTTCTGTAGCCCGGAGTCCCCCTCTTTCTTCTTATAACACGACGAGCTTCTATAACCCAGAGTTCTTCTCTTTCTTCTTATGACACGAAGTACTTCTATAGACCGGAATCCCTCTCTTTCGTCTTATGACACGAAGTGTTTCTGTAGTCCGGAATCTTTCTTCCTCTTATTAACAAGACGCGCTTCCATAGTTATGAGTCCTTCGTCAACCTGATACGTGCCTATGCACCTAGGGTCTCTCTACCACCGAAATAATTTAGGTGTTTTCCGTCTTTGATTGCAACCTCTTCGAGGCTACATTCAAAGAGGGGTAGTTGTTGACACCTAATTTGTGTTTTCAAGTACATAAAAAAAATTTTAAAAATTAAAAAATTAACTTTAAAAAAAACAACAAAAAAATAGTAAAAACAAAAACAAAAAAACAAAATAAAACAAAACAAAATAAAACAAAACAAAACAAAAGAGAGAGAAAAACGCACTAAGGGGCCGGGTTAGGCCAAATCTGGCCTTAGTCCAACCCGCCCCTCTTTTTTTCTTTCTCTGTCGCACGCGGGGGCCCGGCCCAGCTGTTTTCCTCCCCCCCAACGTCTTTCGCACGTGACCTGCAAGAAAAGCAAAAAAGAGGGGCAACAATAGGGGCAACAATGGGGGAGAGAAAAAGAAGGATCGAGAAAGGGGCACGGGAGGACAAAGGAGAACGGAGGGAAGAAGGAGCTAATGGAGGCAAGCCAAGGTGAGGAGGAATCTCCAGTATGTCCACTCGTCACCGGTGAGCTACCCAACCGACACCAACCGCCGTTGTCTCCCAGGAACCCAGATAAGGAGTAGAGGCGCCGTGTGGAGAGGTCAAAGGGAGAGAAGGAACCAAGGGCAATGCCACGAGGAAGTAGCTCGCCACCTAGGCCATCTGCAAATCTGCTCAGGCCGGCGGCGGCATTAAGAAGCCCCACCGCCAGGCCACACCTCTCCAGCGACCACCAACCCCAACACCTTGCCCCCAACGCTATCCAAATCTGAGTGAGTGGGTTTTGGAGAGCAAGGGTTTCGATGTGATTCTTGCTGCCGTTGCCGCTGCCACCGGATGCTGTGCCGAGCCGTACCACCGTCACCCCACCAGATCCGCCGTTGCTCTAGAGCTCAAAACCCAACGCGACTCGAAGCCCCTGTCACGAGGTTCCCCCGTTGTGTTGGGCCATCACCGTTTCCCATGCCGCCATGCCGTGCCCTCGCTACAGAAAGGTATCAGCCTTGCTTGCCACGTCGTCGTCGCCTTTTCCGCTGCATCACCAGGCAGGCTGCCACCGCCATTCGGTCATTGATGACACCGCCAAGCCACACCTCTCTAGCGCCGCCACCACTCAGCCTCCGACATCATCGTCGCCCCTCACTACCCGTGTCGTCACTCGCCGCCACATCCCCACTGTCGTTGAGTCACCACCCGTGCTGTCACCCATTGTGCGTCCCAAACCGTTGCCCACCACGTCGCCGCCATCAAGTCACTGCCCGGTGACCTCCTAGCCACCCCTCCTTTTCCGGCGCCACAAATCGCCAACTTTGAAGGCTCTAAGTTAGAGTTAGGTTGAGCAAGGGCTGGTGTTCGAGTAGGGTTTTCCTTAGGAACCGGGTTGCAACCACCGACCCGGTCGGACTCAGGTCATCGGTTGGGTAGGGATTCGTTTGACTGCATTTGCACGACTGGGTTGACTCATCCCTAGGCCGGGCCCATCTTTTTAAGGAAATAAGGCTAATTCAATTTGGGCCGGGCTTGTTTTAAAAAAAGAGGGGGAAAAGGAAAAGAGGATCTCGAGCCGGGCCTGTACTGCGGGCCCGCGCCGCAGGTTCGGCCGAGTCAGACCAAACCTAACCTAGTCCGACCAAAAAAAAAATTGCTTTTATTATTCTATTACTATTATTTTAAAAAAATTAATAAATTTTCAAAAATCCAAATAATGTAGGGTTTGGTTAAGTATTGCTATGTCTTGCATTCTTAGTGTAATTATGCTTTTATTTGCTCGTATATTGATTATATCACATGTTTAATTTGTATATTTTATTATGTTTAATTGCATGTGCTCAATTTTACTGTAATTAGGATCTTGGTAGCTATGATTATTATTTTAATGATTGTGCACCTGCATGATCACCTCACATGTTAGTGGATATGTGTAAAATCAATCCAAACTGCCTGACAAAACTCTTTTCTTTTTAAAATGAACAAGATTAGGTATCGAAAGGGCACTAATTGGTCAATTAGTGTAATCAAGTCCCCAACCCTAAATTCTCTTGTTGCGTAGGAAGCGAAGTATACTCTCATGCCTTGCTTGGTTTCTAGCCGACCCAAATAGGCTAGTGGTGACTCATTTTTGCAAAATTCTTAAAAATACCCCAATGTCACGCAAGGTATGGGCTTGGGAGCGCATGCGCCTAATTTGGGCCTTAGGTTTATTTTTTAGGCAATACCCCTAAACATGTTCCCTACCCCCGAGGGGTAGGTCGGGAAAATCACCCTTGGTGGATGATTGTGGAACCAAAACCTTGATTGAGGCTGGAGTGAGAACAAGTTTGTCCTGAACGGAATCTATCTGCATTGAGAGTTGTTGAAGCACATTGACGACTTGCTTCATTTCACTTTCCACAAGCGCAACATGGCTTGGTATGTTCTCTTCGGCCATTCTTGCTTTTGGATTTGGCGAATGCGACTATGCCATAATTTCCTTCATTGCACACAATGAAAAGAATGTAAGCAAGGGAAGTATATAGAACATTGGCCCATGGATCGAGTCATTTTTATTTATCAACAAAAGGATTACACAATGCCAAAAGGGCTCTTTAAACAAGGCATAAAAGATATAACGATCCTAAATATTCACATTAGAAGACTAAGTTGCCCATTTTTATATGTGATGGGAAGTCCCAATCTTGCGAAGCCGCTTGTTCTTTCGAACTAGCTTTGATACATGTGTCTTGCATGTCTCCAAACTTCCTTCAAGAGATTCAATCTATCCTTGCTGAGTGAGTTTATCAACTACATTGAGGATCACTGGTTACAGCTTATTGGGAATCCTATGATTGAGAATGTAGAATGTGGATGTGCGAAGAGCTTTTTCCTATCCCTTTAGTTTTTGGGTACAACAATCATTTTGGTGCGGCACTTACTCCATGCATTCTAGATTATGAGGATTTCATCTAAGTAGTCATGGCCCATACCGAAGAAGGGGACTCGGAACAATCCTGATTTGAGCGGCGGTGGGATTTCTTGAAGGGTCCTATACTGATGAACCACCCTATATAGGTAATATGAGATAGTTCCAGAGAGACCTAGTAGTGGGATGGGGTCGTAATATTCAAGCACAAAGCATGTTTCTCCTACATTGAACCATTTAGCTCGCCATAAGAATGTCTTGGGAACAAGGTTCCTTAATAAGTTAATCCAATGAGAGTATTCCCTATTGGGGGAATATTTTTCCAAGCTTTGAAACTTTTGCAGTGGGTGCTTGAATTTGTTAATTTCAAATATTTGCATGAGGTGCCCAAATCCTTTGACATGAGGAAAAAACCACATTTGTAAAATTTCCAGGAAAACTCTCAAGATTTTCTCTTTGTTTTCTTTGAAATGATTAAGGGACAAAATTGTTTCGGCTAAGACCATGTTTACATATCCTATCCCAACACCGACTTTATTTACCACCCATGTGATTGAAGAATTTATGGCATTCTTTCGATGGGAAAAGATAATAAATCCAAAGAATGCTAAGAGGAAGATCTTGCTTTTCTGGGCCATTGGTTGTTTTTCAAAACATTCAGTCAAAGATGATAGTGGGAAAGCATCACTGTTGGCTTTAACAATTTCTCTTACCGAATGATTTTTTAAAAACCGTGATAGACTAATCATAGGGTCGATGCCTGTCGGTGGTCTAACAAGTTTCCCTCCCAAGGGCATTCCTACGGCGAGACTATATTCTTCGAGAGTCGGTGTTAGTCCAAATTTGTCAAATACAAAGGTGGATGTTTCAAGGCACCAGAAATGTGGTAATGCCTGCATGACCCCAAAGTGGACATTGATTCGGAGCAATGGGAGGAGATGGCCGATCCTTGCTTCGACACGTTCTTGGCCAAGCTAATCTAACTGACCCACCATATGAGGAGCTCTTCCTTAGGAGTAGGAATGAACTGGATATCGACTATTCCCACCGCATATAAAACTAGGAGTTACACAGCCGACCTATTTTGCCATGAGCCAATAAGAAAACTGGGTAAAAGAAAATACTTTACTTTTAAAGAAAATGGCAAGCACATAGACATGCATATGACGTGTGGCTTGATGTCTAACTGAGAAGGTTTAGAGAAATTAAAAGGGTGTATGTCCATTGCAGTCTCGCATTGGCATCCTACCCTCTTAACCTCGGCTCGCATTGGCATCCTACCCTCTTAACCTCGGCTCTTATCTAAAGAAATTTGGGGAAAAGAAAGGCAACCTCTACATCGCAGTCTTGCGTTCAATGTCGTATCTTTCTTAACACCATCCTTAATATCCTATGGCAACCCAGGTCTAGCGGCTAAGTTGTGTGTGCCACGTGTACTGCTAAAACATTGAAACATTCGTAGTACTTTGTAATCACAAAACATTTTATTTTAACAAAATTAAAATTAATCTTTAAGTTATTAACTTGCATAAAAGCAAAAAAAAAAAAAAAACCCAAGTTAATGAAGCGTTTAAACAAGATAAAAAAAATGGCCTAGGTCCACAAAAAATTTTCCCAGTGGAGTCACCAAACTGTCACAACCTCTCTTTTTTTGACACCCAATTAGGGACAAGTGCCGACGGAGGCTAATGGCTTGGCTAGGCTTATTAGGCTTAGCCCGAACTCTCCCAAGCCTACCAATTCGCGATTTAATGGTTTGATATTTTAACCTATAAGTTAATTTTAAAAAGGAGTCACCACTAATCAATTTGGAGTGGATCGTTTAGAAACCCAAGTGCAATATTAGGAGAAATATTCACTCTTGCGCAACTAGAGAAATTAGGATCAAAGACTTGATTACACTAGTTAATCACTAATGCCCTTCCGGTACCTAATATTGTTTAAACCCTAAGGTTTTTTGGATTTTCAATGGATTTTTCCATGCAATTTGTGGGGAAAAACACATTTTTAGTCATTTTCTATTTTTTGTGAACATAAAAGGCTCTTTTTTTTTTTTTGGATTTTTCAATCTTTTTTTTTTAATATTATTTATTTATTTTATTAATATAATATTATAAAAACGACCTAAGTCGGATTCCCAGGTTAGGACTGACCCAGGTCACTAGCGACTAGCCTGGATAAGCTTGAAACGCAGTCCTAGACCGAGCCTTACTCCCCTTGTTTAAACAAAACACACAACCCATAAGACATGCCCATATTTTAAACCAGCCCAAGCCTAGCTCTAGTATACCCAACTCGAATCGTCCAAAACCCTACCTGATTACCTACGCCCGATCTGGTTCTAGGCTAGTCGACCCGCGACTAGCCGCTTTGCGGCAAGCCAACCACGGTAGAGGCAATATGACTATCGGCGTGCCGGTCGCCTCCGTTTGGCCTGGAGGAACGGCGCCCTGGCATGGCCGAGCGTTTGGCCTTCGTCCAGCTAGCAACCCCCCCCCACGATGACTCCCAATGCACGTCACCGAATCGAGAAGGCTTACACCCTCCGTGGGTCGTCATGAAGCGGCTGCGAGTCAGGCGTCGTTAGCCATGCTTGGGACGCTAAAGGATCATAGGGGCGCCCCAGCTCGATGGGACAACGTTTGGATAACTCGGCTTCTGCTCGAAACAACATAATGAAATGAAACCATATTTTTTGGGCATTTTATCGAATAAGTGAAGTGGGCGACCAAGACGAGTAATTCTTGTCGTCGTTGAGGCTCAAACTTGGGTTGGGACCTTCATCGAGCAAATAACAATATGATGACAGCTAGAGGAGGGAAAAGTTGTGGCTGAAGCTCGCGTAACCAGGCGATTGCAAGCTCCTACCCGGCGTGCCCAAAAATTCACTAAGAAAGGAGGTGCACGGAAGGTTGGGGGTCGCGGTGCAGGCATGGTGGTTGGCGGCACTTCACCCTTTCTTGCTAACAAACCTCATATCTGGGGGCTTTTCTTCGCTCGTCGATCTCTCTCTCTTGAGTTCACTCGCCGCCAACCTCCCCTAACATCTCTTGGGGGAGGTCATTTGAGCTCGCGACCCCTCTCTCTCTCTCTCTCTCTCTCTCTCTCTTTCCCTTCGAACCTCCCCTAAAGTTTCTCCAGGGAAGTTCTCCAAGCTCGCTTGTGCCATCGACAGAGATCGCACCCACCTATTTATAGGTGAGGAGGGTCCGGTCGATGGAGAGCCTTGACCGCCGGTCCTTGGCTTGTCAATCGGACCCTCTCGGCCGAACCGGTGTCCCGTCCCTGCTGTTCCACCAGGGCATGCTCAACATTGAAGGCGAGCATTGATGGTGCCCGAGAAACGTCCCCTCCGGCCAACGTCGGCCTACTCCCTCTTGGCCGTAGGTCTACTGTGCATGAGTTGTAGAGATGGGGGGGAAGAAGACAAGAAAGAGGGGGTCGGGCTTTGGGAAAGAAAAGGCCGAGCCCTAGGGACCCGCGCGAGGAGGGACAAAATAAGGGGCTGGGCTTTCACGCCGAGCCCCATAAAACCCTTTTCTTTTTTATTTTTGTATTTTTATTATTGTATTATTATTATCTTTTTATTAATTTATTTGAAAAAATAAAAATAAAATAAAAGTAGAATATAAAACCTAAAGAAACTAAGACCTAGGTGATGCACAAATCATTTTTGTTAGGGTTAAATTGATCCTCAATTTTTTATGCGAATTAATTCTAGGTATTTAATCAAAATTTAGATGTCAACAATGTTCTATAGCATGATGACCATGAAGACTATATTTAAGTCTAGGTTTCATTTCTCCTCTTTAAAAAAAAAAAAATTGATATATTGGGGGTGGGGAAGATTTCATCACAATGTCGTATTTTCCATTGATGAATATAGGTTAAAAGGAATGAGAAACGCCTAATGCATGTGCATGACGCAATATGGAGGGCGGTCAAATAAGAAACATAGTTTATGGGGATCATTTGGCTCAAAAGTTCTCGGTTAGCATATTACATTTTTTACAATACTTATGATTCATCTAAAAGTTGAGACATGTGGATAGAGGCACGGTTAAAGCGTAGATTTAATGAGAAAGAGCGGGGAAAATCTGAAAGGGTCGGAGCAAAACAATGCCATTTTTTTATTGGCATGACTTCTTCACAACTCAGGCGAAAATCCCAAGAGTTGTTTCCTTGTGTTCTATAGCGTGATGACCATGAAGACTATATTTAAGTCTAGGTTTATTTTCTCCTTTAAAAAAAGAAAAAGAAAAATTGATATAAGGGCATAAGTTGTGAATATCGGCTCTCCCTCATACAGCTAGGAATTTGGGTATATGTTAATGATTTTCTAACACACACACAGATATATATATATATATATATATATTCACAATGTCATATTTTTCTTTAATGAATATAGGTTAAAAGGAATGATAAACGCCTAATGCATGTGTATGATGCAATACGGAGGGCGGTCAAATAAGAAACATGATGTATAGGGATCATTCGGGCTCAAAAGTTGTCGGTTAGCATATTACATTTTTTATGGTACTTATGATTCATATAAAAGTCGAGACATATGCGCCCCCCCCTGCCAAAAAAAAATCGCTTAAAATGCAATTGGCTATAGCCTAGTGAAATAAGTCGATTATATGTAAGTAGGATGAAGGTCCAGAAAGTAAATAAAAATTAAATGAGCTAGAGAAATCCTTGCGTCTAAATGAAGTTATCCTTTATTAAAAACAGTACGCATTAGAACAGTAAAATTAAATGTACCATTTAAATGACTCTATGTAAGCATTTCCACCTACGTATAGACAAAGTACGTAATAACTTGTCAAGGAACAAACATGCCGCACATATCGAATGATTTGGAGAACAAAAGTGTAAAAAAAAAGTTCGTCAGTCCAGCTCCGATTGTTAAATCTAGACTACATCTCCACATCTAAACAAGGGAATGTCTGTATTCTAATGGAGTATATGGATGTCCAGGGAAACTGCAGGGAGAAGCCAGTGAATACTCAATCTTAAATAATGCCTAAGAATGTCTGGTTAGGAGTTCGAATTTTCGCCAAGAAAACTCTCAAAAATATTTCAAGGCCCTCCTCTGTAGAAAATAATTAGGCCCAATAGCGGGACAAAGAGATTGTGATGTAGCCCAAGGTCAGCTACTCAAACAATAGGATAGGGAGATTGACTTACATGTATGGAAACTTAGTCACAAAATCGAGCAAAAAATTATGTTCTGCACAAGTTTGGGAAAATGGACATAGCTTTGTCGATTTGGATTAGAATGACCTGATTTCAAAGCCAAAAAGAATGGAGACTCAAAGATCTTCAACTTTTGTGTTTTGAGTTTCCTCATAAAAGTGTCGTCGGCTTATGGAATTTTGATGGAAGTGGATGAAATGGGAATGGACGAAATGAAGGAAAGGATAGAAACTTCAATGGTTGCTCTTCTAGGCCTCCAAGGAAGTTGAAATGGCATAAATTCTTCAAGATTGATGGCTGCAACTCTTCAAGGATGCGGGCTTTTAAAGCTCTGACTTTGCAAGGACAAAGTGAAAACTCTTCTAAGTTTTCAAGAGGTTTAAACTATTTAAGGTTTAAGGGAATTGTACTAAGCAAATTTTTATTAATCAAATTTGGTATGTCTTTTTTTACAAAGACTCGATGGCCTTTAATAACGCAACAAAGGAAGTGCAAAAGATTAGATTCAAGCCTAGAATCTAACAGACATTTTTGTACATAGAAACTAGAAACATTTAGAAAACTAGGTGCTATTAAATATACAACATTTTCAATGCTTATGGCCATCCCAAAGTGTCTTGATGCAAGCTTCAATACATGGGAATTGACAAAATCTTTATGACAAAGTCAAAGATGAGGCTTTATCTATAACATTCTCGATTTTGACCCTTATTTTGGCCCGACTAGTAGGCCAAAGATCGGTATGCCGATGTCGGAACTAGGCCGTGACCCAGCCTAAGAGTCAATCATGAACCGAGTAGCCTATTTGGGGATCGGCAACCCAAGGATTGGTTATAGAGTATTTAACCATGGAAAGGTTATTTGACCATAAGGATCGATTGTAGGACAATTCCGCACCACCACGAATCAGTGGATGGTTGTGACTCGACCTTGCCCGGTCATTGTACCAGTCGCGGGTGATTCCGCCCGGCCGTTGTACCGGTCATGGATGATCATGGACCAATCCAATTCGACCGTGAGTTGAAGCGGATTGATCGATCCTACACGATTACATGACAACCGAGAACCGAGCATGGATCAAATAAACTCAATGTGATTCAGTGTTAGGCTGGCCATAAATTGTGGCGCATAACCCTGGACTGACCGCAGACCAACCAGAGGACCGGTCAATCAATCCAAGGCCTAGCCCTTGGACCCCATTGTGAGTCTTTTCTCAATAGAGGGGAAATCCGAACTCGGCTTCACCGGTTAAGCCCAATTGCATTCGGCTTATCCAATCATGGCTTAGGCACGAACCTCAAGCCAAATAAGGCTTCTAAGCTCCAAGTGGCAAGCTCCTAATTGGTCCATCTAGATTTGTATTGATGGCTCTTAGTAAATGAAGTGATCCTCCTTATCCCCCCCAATGATTGCTATCCAAGTTGGGTGTGCAGCTCTCTTATCCCAGGTGGAAACAATTTCAAGTAATTTTTGAAATTAGCGTTAATATCTCATCAAATGGGCTTCAAATATTATAAAATTTTAATATGTTGTAGATAAGACCCTAAATGATATTTTTTGTGAAGGAATCCAAGTCCAATTCGTTCTTTGGAAAGAGAAGTAAATCACTTAACACAGCCAAAACATTCGTCCGTCGAGCAGATTCAACAATTGGAGAGAAAGACTCATTTCGAAATTTAAATCTTCACAAAACTCTTTGAAATTTCTATATGTTGTATACATGGATGTCCTATAAAAACTTTGAGAAGGAATCATATTCAAATTCAGAAGGGAAAATTTTATAAAAAATCGAGAAGGCAAACGGGTCGTTGTTTTTACTACACGGGCAATTTCTATACGATAATTGATTGGGCCATCGTCCCAACCATTTCACCTCAGAAAAATATGAAATTTTAGTATGTTATATATTGAGATGTTTTGAACAACACTCATGAAGGAAGTTCCTCCAAATTCTAAGTACAAAGAGCTCTGTAAAATTGGAAAACAGCAAAGGTCTAGGGATTTCGAGAATCTGAAGAGTCAAAACCTATGGAACCTTAAGTGGCAAGCCTAAGGAGAAGGGGTGGTGCCCTACTTGATCTTCAAGATCCCCTGTCATCATTTTCTAAGCTATGAATCATTCCCCACCATTAATAAGCTTATGACTCACTCCCCCCTTAACACATAACCATCCAAAATTTAATGATTACATTTCAAGAGTAAACCTAATGGGGCCAAATGTCCTACTTAATCATCATATATTAATGAGCTACCTTCCAAGAACACTAAATACACCATGGGAAATATCACATTAGAAGGCCATCTTTTTGGGCGGGAGTCATCGAGTACTTGTCGGGATGCAGCAAATGTCTCAGAGAAAAACTACTGGCATCAATGGGATTGACTCATTTCCAAGAACAATAAACTCCATCGTCAAGACTCCAAACGGACAACAAGCAATATCAATCTTTGCAAGAAATCGGCTGGTAGTGTGGGCAAGATGACAATTGTTCAAGCAACGTGAACAACCATGGCACTGAAGGTTTGAAAATGAGGGAGCTAGTAACAAATATGGTGGTAACGTGAAGCCATTGCCATTGTGGGAGAAGACTAGTGGACAAAGTACGCTCTTTGACTTGCGAACTCCCCAACTCTAAAGAAGACAAATTCTTTCTATTTCTCTCGTGCTTTTCTCCCCCCTTTGAACAAAACCTCGCCAGCACTTCGCCAACTTCTCCTCCCCGTGAAACCACACGAGCACTTTTTGTCAAAATCTTCACCCCTTTCAAATGAAACTCCTTTCACTCCCTATTTATAGACAAAAAAAGGGTTTGTTTTGTAAGTGAAGATTTTCCAAGATAATTGCATATATTCACTCAATTGTTGATGATCATCTTTCGAAAAGAAGGGATACAATCAACAAGAAAATGATTCCAAAATCTAAAATCTTTTTGTGAAGATTTTCCAAAATAATTCACTCAACCGTTGAAGATTATCTTATGGAAAGGCTCCATTATCCAAAATCTAAAATATTTCAAAATCTACCTCCACAACCAAATATTTTATTTTATAGATTATTTTCTTATCCACTTTTTTTCATTTTTTTTTCATTTTTTTCATTTTTTAAAACAATTTTTTTTTAAAGATAAGTTTAAATATTATTGATACCTAAATGTAAACATTATGAAATGCTTAATGTAGTTTTTATATGACAAACAAGTAAATAAAATAGTCCAAATTTAGTGTCAACAGTCGCAGGTCATGAAATCGAAGAGGGATGAAAAAGAGACCGGTGACAAAGGACCAAAGTATTGCTAAAAGGGGACCAAAGTGGTCTGAGCCTTATGTTAAATAGGGTAAAAGCGAGTTTATAATATACCCACTCAAACTCATTTTTTTTTAGCTTTTAACTTTAAAACCAATTATGGCTCATACTTTAAGTTTGAGGTGATCCACATATGACTCGTTTAAATAAATGTGGATTAGAATGTGGGTTTGCCAACAATTTTGACAACCCTAGCTAGAATTGAGGTCAATCTTTTTCTTGCTAATCGAAAATTGAATGTGCAACATAATGCTTGTGTGGATGGGTGTTTTGGCAAATGATGCTTTTCAATTTCTTTTTTTTTTTTTTTTTGTTTGTTTGAGAACTCATTACGTGTGCTCCACTCAATGGCACCTTGGCCCGAGTTTGTAATGGCCATGTCCAAGTCCCCAGCAATCGGGCCTAGACCCATGCTGACGCCTAAATTTCTTTTTTCAATTAATTAGTTTTTTTTATCTATTTTGCCTTTTCGGATAATAAATAATAAAAACAAAATAATAAAAACAACAAAAAATAGTAAAAACAAAAGAAAAAAAAAAAAAAAAGCCCAGCCCCCTCCCTTTTCTCTCCCCTCACGCGAGCCCTGGCCCAGTCTTTTTTCCCCAAATCTAGCCCGGTCCCTTTTCCCTTCGTCTTCTTCCTCCTGCCCTCCCTTTCCTCAACTGGAGTTGCAGCACGCGCGATGGAGTCCAACGCGCGCAATACCGAATGGAAGGAGGTAGATGGCGACGTACGATGCGGCAAGTGGAGAAGACACGCCTTCAATGCAATAGGCGGCCTAGCTAGAGCCCTCGATGAGACGCCGGTTTAGCCGCGGGGGTCCAGTCGGCAAGCCAAAAACCGACGGCCGAGCCCCTCCGTCGACCGGACCCCCTCGCCTATAAATAGCGGAGCACCTCCGTCGACGAAGGTGGAGAAGAAGCCAGCAAGCTCAGAGAGATCCCCCAAGAGACTTTGGGGAACTCGAAGAGCGAGCAAAGGCGAAGGATCGAGTCGCAAGTTAAACGACCTCCCACCGAGAGACATCGGGGGAGGCCGACAGCAAGCGAACCCAGATTTGAAGGCATAATAGGTCGACGGCGAGCGCACTGGAGAGAGAAGAGGGCTGCGACTCAAGGGCTGTGAGTAGAGAAATCCAGATCTGAAGGCGAAGGCTTGCTGCCATGCACCCCCTGATGACGTCACCGTGACCTACCCCGCAAGCCAGCCGACTTGAAGCAACTAACGCCGTCTCGCTGACCAGCAACGCCGCCGCACCACACTCTCGCCGCAAGCAGGTAACGACAGCTGTCGCCCTCACGCCTCGCCACTGCACCAGATCCCGCCTCGAGATGGGCCACTGCCGTCCCGGAAAACCCATCAGTCACCCGTTGTCGTTGCCACCTTTGTTTCTGAGGACCCAACAATCGCCCGTCGTCACCGGAACCCTAGTCGCCATCCGTCGTCGAGTCACCGCTCGGTGACATGCCAGCCAAACCCCTCCTGCCGCCACGGATCTCCAAATCTCAAAGGCTCCAGAGCCGGGTCGGCGAGGGAAGAAGACGGGTCGTCAAGTGGGTTGGATCCGGATAGGGTTTCGCGCGCTTCGAGGGGCGGTTGCGAATCGGGTCGAAAACAAGGTCGGGCGCAACTCATCCGGGTAAGGTTTCCCTAGGTCGCCGGGTCGGACCCGGGCCGAGTCGTCGGGTCGAACCCGAGTTGGGGAACCAGGTAGGGTTTAACCGGTTCCCCCCCCCAAAAAAACGGTGCCATTCCAAATAAGCAAAAAAAAAAAAAAAAAAAAAAAAAACAAAAAAATCCGAGTCGGGCGGCGTCTGCGGTCGGTTTTTTTAAATTTATTTTAAATAATATTTTAAATAAATAAATAATTTATTTTCTAAAAAATCAAAAAATATAATTTATTTTCTAAAAAATATTTAAAAATATTTTAATTTCCAAAAATATTAAAAAAATATTTTATTTTCCAAAAAATCAAAAAAAATCAAAAATATTCCATATTTTCCAAAAAATGCCAAAAATCCAAAAAAGGCCAAAAATTCAGAAAAAGCCAAAAAGACCTATATTTTTCCAAAAATACAAAAAATCCAAAAAAAAATCCCTTTTATGTCTAAAAAAATTAGAAAAAGACTCAAAAATGTTTTTCCTCCCAAAAATGCATGGAAAATCCCTAAAACATCCAAAAAATCTCAGGGTTTATACAAGATTAGGTATCGAAAGGGCATTAGTGATTAACTAGTATAATCAAGTCCCCGATCTTAATTTCTCTGGTTGCGCAAGAACGAGTATTTCTTCCAATACTTCGCATGGGTTTCTAATCAACCCACCCCAAATTGATTAGTGGCGACTCCGTTTTAAATATTAACTTACAGGTTAAATACTCAAACTATTAAAGTCGTGAATTGGTGGATTTGGGAGAGTCCGTGCTTAATAAATTTAGTTGAGCCATTAGCCTCCGCGAGGCGCTCGACCCGATCGAGCGCCGAAAAAAAGAGGTCGCAACAACTTGGCGACTCCGCTGGGGACTTTGAGGACTTAGGTTTTTTTTGCCTTGTTTAAATTCTTTACTGACTTATGTTTTTCTTTATGCAGGTCAGTAGCTTATAAATTTACTTTTGCTTAAAATAGATTGTCTTGTGATTATAAATTGTTGTGCATGCTTTACTACACATGGCACACACAACCCGGCCGCCGGACCTGGGCTGCCATAGGATCTTTAGGATGGTGTCAAGAAATATACAACCTCGAACGCGAGACTGTGATGCAGAGGTTGCCTTTCTTTTCCCTGAATTTCTCTAGCCGAGGTTAGGAGGGTATGCTGCTAACGCGAGACTGCGACGGGCGGATACCCTTTTAATTTCAACAAGCCTTCTCAGTTAGAAATCGAGCCACACATCTCATGTGCATGTCTTTGTGCTTGCCATTTTCTTTCAAAGCAAAGTAATCTATTTACTTTTACTCAGTCTTTTTTATTGGCACATGGCAATTTAGGGTAGGTTTTTTCGAGTCCCAGTTTATATGCGATGGGAGAAGATGACATCCAGCTTATTCCCACTCCCAAGGTAGAGCTCTTCAGGTGGTGGGATCAATTGGACCAATATGCCTAAGAGCACGTAAAAGCCAAAGTCAGTCATTTTCTATCGTTGATCCAAGTCTGTGTTCCTCCCGAAGTCATACAAGCCATGGCACATTTCTGGTGCCCGAAAACGACTACTTTTATGTTTGGTGGGTTCGAACTAACCCCAACTTTGGAAGAATACAACATCATCACTGGAATGCCTCTCGAGAAAAGGCTAGTTAGGCCATCAACAGGCATTATCCCATTGCGTGGGTTAGCACGACTTTTAAGAACTAAAGTCCATGTTATGAGGCAAATTCTTGAAAACAACCATAATACCTGCCCCCTAGCATTTTTGACTGCCTGTTTCGAAAATCAACCCATGACCCAAAAAAGTGAGATTTTCCTTCTGGCCTTTTTCGGGTTCATCATTTTCCCCCATCAAAGAAATGTCATAAGTCCAAAGATGGCATGGATAGTTGACCAGATCTCAAGGGGGAAAAATTATGTCAACGTGATTTTAGCCGAAACATTCTTGTCCCTCAATCGTTTTAAAGAAAGCACAGAAAAGGTCATGCAGGTCTCCCCGGAAATTTTACAAGTCTGGTTCTTTTCTCACCTAAGCGAATTTCAAGGCTTCATGCGATCGTCTGAAATAAATGATTTCGAAAATCCATTTCAGAAATTTATGGTTTTAAGACCATACATTCCTAACCAAAGCTGTTTAAATTGGAGAAACTTTCTAAGAGACCTAGCTCCTGAGGCGTTCCAATGGTGTGCTGGTTGGTTCCATGAAAAGAGAGCTTACTTTGCTTACAGACGTCGCCATCCAATTCCGTTGCTTGGTTTCACCGGCGCCATTTCTTATTTCCCATATCGGGTGGCACGATAGTATGGAGCCCTTCAAGAGATCCCACCACCTTTCAAAAGGAAGGCCCCTCCACTCCTTTTCACCCATCAAAGTCGTGAATACACATTCGAGATTGACATTATCGAGGAAACATGGAGCAGGTGCCATCGCAAAAGAATTGTGATACCTGAAGGGCTTGAGGGATAGGAAAAGGCCCATCACGCCTCTGAGTCCTACATCCACAACCATCATATCCCGACAAAATGGAAGCCATCAATCCCTCACCCAATCAGCGAGATCAGCCAGCATGAGCAAGCAAAACTTATGCAAGGGGATTTGGGAATGGGCTGGATACATGTCTCAGAGCCGGTCCAAGAAAGCAAGCATCTACACAAGAACAAGGCTCCTCGTCACATATAAAATAGCAATCATGTGTCCCTTAGTGTTGATACCATGAAAATTCCGTCCCATTGTTTAGGGACTTTTGTTTAATAAATAGTATTTCCTTCTGTCATTTTAATTTCAAGTTTTAAGTGTTAGAAGTATGTGGTCTATAAAGTTCTTTTTGATAAATAAAAAAGCAGTTAGACCAGTGCCATGGGTCAATCTTTGTTTACTTTCATACTCATTCATGATTTTTGCGACATAGGTAATTATGAATCGTCAACTATCAGCCACCCACGAATGGCCTCACGTGATAGGACCCAATCAGAATGATGTACAAAATTGTCTCACCAACATTGAAGACTGCGTAGGACAAATGTCCATTGTCCTTCGACAACTCTCAAGGCAAATGGAATCCACTCAAGCTAAACCCAACTCCATAACTGCTTTAAGCACACTTCTGGCACCTGCAAATATGCCAAATAATGACCAACAAGATAAACAGCTTGAAAAGATCATGAAAAAGTTGAGACAGCTGCAGGAGCAGAATCCCATCGACTCGTTTAATTATGCCGGTTTTGAGATCCCTGAAAAGCTCAGAACGCCTGAATGTGAAAGGTATGCTGATATCTTCCGCCCAGAGACCTACTTACAGGCCTACCTAGTCCAAAGGATGATTCGATCATACCAATCAAACCTGACCGGCCTTGCCTTGCGATGGTACATTGTCAGGAAGATTAGTTCCCTTAAAACCTGGAAGGAACTAATCCATGTTTTCTACCAAGAATATAATATTGACATCAGCCCTGACATCGCCTTGCCTTACGAAGAACCGATGATCCCGGAGCACGAGGAGCCATCAGTTGCTGAGATAAGAGAAGAAGATGTCAATGAAGCCTTGCATGATAAATGGGCAACTGAGCAACATCATATTATTGAAAAGTTTCCCACTCGAAAAGGCAAGGAACCTATGTACGAGATCACAAGCACGAAGCCTGTTCAAGACCGGGGCACGACAGGACAGCTCCCCAAGCTTACTGCAAGAGCTAGGGTTCAAAGAATATCGACCCCTATCAACATATAAAGTGAAGCAGAGAGTCAAGCCTTAATATCTCTTGTTCCCCTTGACAGAATCGAACTGGCGAAATGAAGGGCCTTACTCAAAAGGTCTGGACCAGGAGCCAAGAAAAGAAAACCTAAACAAATCAATTCGACATCTACCACTGAGTACAGGCAAAATTTGGTAACTGGTGAGCCGCTGCACCAAAGCTTCAAGCATTCTCTGGAATACAACTTCGAAGGCTACCGCCCTCTAGAGTACGACCCTAATGACTTTTAGTCCCTAGAATACAATCCCAAGGACTTCCAGCGTTATTTCAATGAAACTGACGACTCATCGTATAACTGTTTCCTACTCTCACCTGGGGATGAAGGCTCGTCAAAAGAAGAAACATACGTCTTTATCCGCTACGATCCTAACGAGCTACGAAACTCATCCTCCGATCATGAGGATAGCTTCAATACTTCGTCCTCATTCGGAAATTTTGACCCAGAAGAAAGCAATGGGGTAATCTCAGTGGAGTCCAGCTTCCCTAAAACAGAAAAATTCACCACTACAACGAATATGCAGTGGGAAAACCAGTGGCCCAACCAAGACATATCAGGCCTGTCTTGCCCTCATATGATCATGACGCCCAGCGAAGTGTGGATACCTAATCTCTGCAAGTATAACGGCACAACTTGCCCTGTGGCTCATTTGCAATATCTCCATACTGAAATGAGTCAGTACTATGGCCCTATGTCATTCACAACTCAGGCGTTCCAAGAAACTCTTACGGGGTTTGCATTGCAATGGTTCGTCACCGCAAGTATTTACCTCATAAAGGATTGGAATGAACTGTCTTCCACATTCTTGCATCAATACCAAAACCAGATTGGAACTAAGCTACCTTGCGAGAGTTTGGCCCACTTCGGAAGAAGACCAATTGAGGATTTCCGAGCATATGCAGGGAGGTGGAAGGCTTTTATGATGCAAACCCACCCTCAACTGATCGAAGAAGAATCAATAAAGCAGTTCATAGAAGCTTTGCCCCACGAACATCGCTGTTGGCTGCATGGGTTACACTTCCGTAGCTTCAACAAAGTAGTCATTGCATGCAAATACTTCGAGTCTACTGGAGGCAAGGAGTTGAAAGACGCTTGACTTCAGGACCAACACTATCAAAGCACTCCTTTTCATAGGAGTTTTCATCGGTTTTGCTTGTTTTTATGTTTCTTATCTAGTGTGCTACTGTTGTATTTTCCATTCCAGTATTTAATGTACAGTTATAATATTTTGTTTTAAGAGCATGAGGCGGTATTCCAAACTAACCCAGTGATGTTATCCGACCATGAAAAGAAAATATCATCCAAGGAGAATACTCAGGGCTGGGCTTCCTCATGCTTTTTCTCCCCCAAAGACATATGCTGAAAATAAAAAATATTTCATCACCAAAAGCTTTCGTCAAAACAAGATGATAAATTTAACCATGTTTGTCTTTCTGACTCTCTCACTTTATTTCTTAGAATATCATCCTCTTTGACTTAGTGTAACAGAAAGCATTTAAAACTGGCACATCATGTGAACAGACCGAGTTCAAAGACACCCTTTCAGGGAAGCAGGGGCAAACAAAAAGGATCATCCTATTTCAAAGAATGTAAGTCTTATTCCCTGAACATAATTTTGAAAATGATGTCTCCTCTCTTCTGTGTACAGGAAATGAAAGATAGGAAGTAATAGGCATAGGCATACCGTTAAACTCAAAGCATGCACATCATGGTAGCTCGAGACAAGATAACCTCTCCCATGCTGCTTTCGACCTTCCCATTTTTGCAAGCCATCCTCAGGAGCTCTGTGCACTTCACATCACTCCTATCCAACTCCTTCTCAAGACGGAACAATATCTTCTCCCCCCGACATGCCCGAACAATTAGACGGTAAAGTTTTATTGAAGGGATTTCCAGCTTCGACAAGCCAAGAAGCACAAGGAAGAAATTTCTTCTCTTCCTTTGAATTCATTACTGTCAATAGGGAGAAAATCCAGATAGTCAAGGCAATCTATAGCCCCCACTCCAGACAATGATTCTAGAGTTTGGAAGCTTCACTCCATGTTCCAGACACGCCATCAGAAAACTGGAGGTTTTGATTGTCCATCCCAATTCCATAGAAGCTTGAGGTATGTTGACACCTAAATTTTGGGTAACCCATTTAGTCATTTATTGCATAGAAAATTAGGGATTAATTTTTAAGCCCTAAAAAAATAATAATATTAATTGCTTAGCGTATAATTTTAGGTGCATTCATTTTTTATTTATAGCATTCGCATTGGATTGGCGATGGTGAATGGACTCGAACGAATGGTTTTAAGCTTACTAGATATGAAGGCATTTTATTCTTCGATGTGATATTTCTTTATTTCAAACAAGAAATGAATGTCTTTGTCAAATATTTGGAGGAAAATTCACAATCGGAACAAGACCAAGAGAAATATTGTGTCAATATTCATTCAAGAGCATAAAAGGAAAATTTTTAGCCAAGTCCATGGATATTGAGATCGAGACAAATTTGAAAGAAAAACAATATCTCAAAATCTTTCGGTCACGTGGCAAAGAAGGAAACAATCGGTGTAGTCCTCGTCTTATTCTTGCTTAGTGGGTTATTTGAACAAAAAAATAATAAAAAGAGAGAGTGACATATATGCGGCCACCGATTGCACATGAAGATTTAGTCCAATATAAATATTGACTGAATATCTACGCCAAATAGAAAAGGAAATAAAATATGTCAAGATAATGGGCAAAAAAAGAATATATAATTGAGACACTCAAGTAAAGGGGGGAAAAAGGAATCTCAACGCACAAAAAAAAGAAACACGCGCTTGGGAGAGAACGGAGAGAAGGGTCCTCTCTTGGCATCCCCCCATCGCACGAGTCCTCTGCCCCGTTGCCGTGCCGTTGTTGCTCCCTTCTCGATGGTTGCTACTGCTGTCCATGGAGCCGCCCCTTGTTGCCCAGTGATCGAGGCTGCTGTTGCTTCAATCTGAACCCACGCGGCAATGTACTTGCTCGTTACGTAATTGCTATATGCTGCCATGTCTTCGTTGTTTTTCGTTCTCTGCCACCACTTTGTCCAGTCCGGTCTCCATCAACACTAACGAGACCGTCGATTAGCCCTTGGCCACGATTCTCTCCGATGACAAAGTAGCGGCCTTCACTCCTGCTTGGCCGTGATCAACAACAAGAAAGTTTTCAGGTCACAAATATTGAATAATGGAGTACTCCACGAAGAAGCACTCATAGGAAAGTTCTGAATGTTGTCCAAGGAAGACGTGCACACATACTCCCCACTAAAGAATTTATTTTGTGCAGCTTTCTGAGCAAGCCAAACACCGTGGAGCCGTGCATCGTGTCAACCCGCATTGTCGCCGTGCACGTAACGCTCGCTTACCGCCATTCCTAATTGCAATCCCGGTCCGATTGCGCAAAGTCCAAATTTGGAAGCCAATATTCGGATTAGGTAAAAAATTGTCTATTTTCCGAAAATTTTGTTTCCTTATTTGATAAATTCATTGGTGCGCATGGTGGAAATTCCCGATATGCCATGATATTCGCAACTCGAGTAGCCTCCTAAATTGGGAAATTTCCCTAATTTCACAATGTGGATATGATTGACGGTCCGATTTCACGGTTGAAATACGACTCGCAATCGCACAGGAAAATCGCCAATCCGATCTCACGCTCGAGATATGATTCGTGATTTTGTTTAAAATTGGCCAACCCGATCTCATGCGCGAGATATGGTTCGCCAACTTGGGTATCAATTTTGCTTGATTTGCTGTGGTGTTATTTGAATTAATTTTCTTTTAGAAAAATCAATCAAAAAAGATGTAGGTTAGAATTAGGGTTTGCATGTTTGGGAATTGAAATTTTATTTTAAATAAAAAAATTTAAAAAAAATCAATTGACTTAGGTTGTTAGTTTCTACTTTAAATTGCATGTTTAATTTTTAGGCGATTGTTAATTTCGAAAATTAAAAAAAAAAAAAGAAAAGGAAAATTAGGGTTAGGTTTGCTTTTCTTATTTGCGTATTTAGGATAGCAATTTTATTTTGAATCATGAAAAAGAAAACAAAAGGAAAACAGTATTCATTTAGAATGTTAGTTTTTTTATATGATTTGCATGTTAAATTTTAATTTCGAAATTAATAAAAAAAAAAACCATCATGTATATACCATATAGGATTAGGGCATCTTTTGCATGTTATTGCATGTTTAATTTTACATCCTAATTAATTTTAAGTTTAGATAGATTTTTTTAGATAGATTGCATTCTAGGATTATTTGGGTTAAGATAAGATTTTAGTTTAAATTAGGATTTAGTTTAACCTAATTCCTAATATAAATTGGATAGGATCCTAATCTAGCTAGATAATTCTCACATTTTTTTTAATTCCGAATTTCATATAAAAATACAAAAATGCCTTAGGCTAAATTAGTTTCATTATTTAGGATAGAATGCATTCTTTTAGGAAAAAGAAAAAAATGTCATGAACATGTCATTTAGGATTAGATTAATTGAGATGCATGCCATTTAGTATTTTTGCTAGGCCCATTTAATTAGAAATTGCATGTCATTAGAATTAAGTCATTTGATTAATATTGCATTGCATATTGCATGATTTCCATTAATAAAGTGAAAACAAAAAAGAAATTGCGTGTTAATTAGAAATCATATCTAGGGTTGATGATGTGAATTTTGATCTAACAACGCAGATGCTTTCGTTGCTTTGGGGTAAGTTTACAATTTATTCATTGCTTTCTTGGGTGTTAAATTGATGGATTGCGCATCCGCATGATTGCCTCATATGTTAGGGAAATAGATTTAAAATCAATCCAAGCTGTTTGCCAAACATTGTTTTTAAATAAAGAATGGTACCGAAAGGGCATTAGAGAAATCTAGTGTAACCAAGTCCCCGTATCCATAGTCTCTGGTTTGTAGGAGTAAAGTAAACCTCCCGTTGCTTTACTAGGGTTTCTAATCGAGCCACCAAAAATAGATTAGTGGCGACTCCTAGTTAAAAATCAATTGCATGTTAAAAATTTGAACCTAAGTCGCGAATTGGTATGGGCTTGGGAGAGCCCGAGTTAAGTCTAGGCTTAATAATCCATTAGCCAAACCCTAGGTGGTTCACACCCAAAAAATAGGTCGCGACAGCTTGGCGGCTCCTACTGGGGACTTGAGTTAAAACACTTAGTGGACTTAGGCCAATTTTCTTTTCTTTTGAAAAATGTTTTTGCTTGGCAGTGAGGATTCCAGGTACGTCCCTAACATTTAGGTGTTAAATGTTTTTGTAGATTGGGAGGTATAATGGGATTAGTGATTGTTAACCCTTGTCTTGCAGGTTGGAGTTGAGGATGAATGTTTTAAATTCAAGTTATTGAAGTGCCGTTTGATTTAAATTGTTGTTCATGACTTTCATCTTGCACTACACTTTTGCACACACAACCTGCCGCCAGACCTGGGCCGCATAGGATCATTTAGGATGGTGTTGAGATGGATACCACTCCGACCGCATGCTCGCGGTACGAGTCGCCCATCTCAATCCCGAAATTTCTTTCATGGTGTCAAGAGTACCCACCTCGGTCCGCATGCCCGCAACCCGGGTCGGCTCTTTGACCAAGCCGAAGTCATGAGGACCCAACATAGTCCACAAGCCCGTGGCTAGTCTGATCATCCTTGTGGCTTCACCTTGATAAGCCTTATAGAGTAGAAATCGAGCCACTTACCATGCGCATGTCTATGTGATTGTCATTGATTTTTCTTGGTGAAGTAAGTCATCTATCCCTATACTATGCAATTTACTTTTGGTCCAGCCATGACAATCTAGGTTAGTCATTTGATCTAATTCATTTGTCAATTAAAAAAGAAATGAGGAAATTGTCATGCAATGAATCACTTGAAAAAAAAAAAAAAACTTTGGAGAATTTGTTTTCAATTCATGTTTAGGAAATTTGATCTTGCTAGGTGTCTATTTTTCTAGCTCTCTTTAGGAAACACCCTTCTTCTACGAACTTTTCATGAATAAATGGAAAAATCGATTAGGTCATTGTCATGGATTGACTTTCTATTTACACCTCATGCTTACATGTTCCCGTTCATTTGAACTAGGTGATTATGGAGCGATCTCACTCACCCATCCGTTCATGATCAAGATCTAAAATGACGGATCGAAAAGAGCTAATCTCGTCAAGCAAAAGTGCTACCATCTATATTCGACGAGAAATTGTGACTCCAAGGAGAGAGCCAAGAAGACTTTTTGAACCGTCTCATTTTCCTAAGATAGCTGAATTTGATGTCATCATGAAGAGACTAATGACATATCTAGAGAGAAAAATATCTCGCCTGAAGGGTTTGCATTACAAGATCAAGGAGGGTGAAAAATTCAAGTACACATGATTCATGATCCTAAGTAGTTCAATTTCCTTATTTAATTGGGGCATGTTCAGTTGCGTTTTCCCATCCGTGGGAATTTTTATCGCTCTTTAGGAATTGGTTTCAATTTCTTTTGTGCTTGAACATCACATTTTTCATTCCAATAAATGTTTTGAGGACATGATTGGGTACACCAAACCAGCCCAGTGACGATATCCAACAATGAAAAGAAAATATCATCCATGGAGAAAATCTGAGGACCGGGCTTCTTCATGCTTCCTCATCCAAAATATTCCTTAAAAAAAAAATCATTTTTAAAGCAATTTCCAAAAGCATGCATTAGGTTATCCTTGTTTGTTTTTCTAACTCATTTACTGCATGCCTCAGAGCATAACAGAGAGACGTTTGAAAATAACGCATCAATTTCTAGTGATAGTTCAGCCGTTGATTTGGGAACATACATCCGAAGGAAAATAGACATGAGGGCAAAGGATCATTTCCTAGCCGATTGTGATGACATCTCCCAAGAGTGAAGAAAATCATCTTGATTCCAAAGTGTGATATGTGGCACATCTCATAACAATTTGTGTGAGATGTTATTCTCGAAGGCCAAATGAAGTTTCTCATTTCCATGAGAAAATAATGGAACAAATCAAAAGAGGATAATCCGTCTTGGATGAAATGGATACATTGTGTTCATGAATATAATTAATTCTGGAATTGACACTCTGTTCTTTTCCTTGCAGATGACGAATTGGGGCACTACAAATTCTAGTAATGACATGACTGAGACAAAATCTCGATCCGAGTCAAAATGGTTGTACAATTTGAATTTACTCTGATGTTACATGGTATCCTATTCATGCACGTTCTCTTGTGCAGGGACAAAAGCGGATTTTCAGGGACAATCCAAAAGCATCAAATCCTAAGACAATCCTCTCGTGGGACAATTCCTTGAATGAACGCTCAAAATCATATTTTTCATACTTATGAAAGCATTTTTTTAGTGTGGTAAACTGTTTGTTCTGAAGTTTGCAATTTTTCATGCGGAAAGCTATTGAGCTCATTTAAAAAAGATTTTGCATGATGACTCTTACATGTTTGGTCCACCAATTCCACTAAAGAATATCAAGATGGACTAATTCAATGAGTGACGTGGAATGGATTAAACATGCTAAATGAGATGTGTCAAGATGATGAAAGGCAAGCCCTATCTTATACACAGTCCCTTACTTATACACTTGTGAGATGAGTATGAAAGTTCCATATCCGCAAGGTGAAGAGTTCTCTCGCAAAAGGTACGATGACTGAAATGATGAGGGGCGGCTTATTTCTCTATCCCAAACACTACAGGTGATCCATTGCTTAATCCCTTTGAGCCCCATACACTTATGAAGATTTTTTTCAAATTATCCCTGTCAAAAACCACCCCACACTAGGGCAAATTGGAGGGTAAGGCAGCGCCATAAGGTGAAGAAAATGGATTGAAATTTTCTTGCTCTCACTTGCATCAATCTTTTAGTCATGCTATTATATTGAATTCATGTGATAATTTAAGTGCCCTAGGATGACGAAGAGCATTTCTTTCTCTATCCTACATACTTATATCCTTTGCTTAGCCCACTTGAGCCTGCAATTTCATTTCTTTAAACCCAGTTGATGATCATCCCCACGCTAGGGCAAGGCAAAAGACAGATGAAGACCCTTGAAAGTTCAAGTGTCATTCAAAGTGTAATTGCTTGACGCATGCATTGTGTGCAAGAATTGAAATCAAAATAGAACTAAGGGGCATGAAAAAGCAGTGTGCCTAGTAAAAGTAAGGCCAATGCCCATAAAAAAAAAGTGAAAAAAATGAATAAGGACTAGGGGCATGAAAAAGCGGTGTGCCTGGTAAAAGCAATGCCAATGTCCATAGATGAAAAAAAAAAAGAGTCAAGATAAGGTGACTGTCAATTACAAGAATTGAATCATGATGAAGCAATACTCAAAGAACTCAAAAGTGGAGTTTTTACAATCAATGAGGCATTTCATGAAGACAATCCCTGATGATGAAAAAGAAAACTGGTGGCAATGCCAAGATGATCACCAACTCTCACCATTTACACACATTTTGGGCCTAATGATCATTTCATTTCTCAATCCAAGAACCCAGCCTACGTTACGTCCCTTGCAAAGTCTCTTCTGATTAGGGCATTTGAATTAACATAAAAGTTCATATGTTTACAAGCTTTACTCGAAGAAGTGCGAGCAAGATTATTTCATTCTCATTTTGCAGGGTTCTTGACTTGTAAGCCCAGAGATGATCACAGGATTGTTCTTTCAAATAGCCTTGACTCAAAGAGTCTCCTTTGTTAAAGCCATTGACCAAGCTCACATTACGGTCCCTATTGAAGACCTCTCAGATTGGTAAGGTCGTACCGCTTACGAGAATACTTGGACCCTTGTTGGTATGATGATAGTGAGATGGAGTAATTCTCATAAAATAGCCTCTGAATGAGAGGGAGTGAAAGTCCTTTCTAACTGAAAGTCTCTCATTTAGTATTATTAGAAAATCCATGTCATGAAAATTGTCTTGAACGATGATTCTCTCCAGTGGAAATTTGGGTGATGCAAATGTCATTATGCATGAACATCGATTGAATTGATGAAAACCTCACTGAATTTTGAAATGTGCATTTTAGAGTAGCTCGGATTGTCCATCTCTTTGATGAATGCATATCAGTTTTTGCTCTAAATCATGTCTGACAGGTAATTCAAGTTCCTTTCAGAATATTTCATGATATTAGGAGATGAAAAACCTCCACCAAGAGGTGAAAGACCTCCACAAAAGATCTGAATTCCAGAAGACATATCCCCAAGAATCAGAGATATCACCAGGTAGGTATATCTCTACCCATACTCTAAATACTTGTCATTGTGCAAGTATTCTCTCTCAAGTGCATCGACACTTGACTTGGTCAAGCTGTCCAATTATATCGACCTGGCGTCCTTTCATAGCCTAGAGTCATTTTCATCAACTCGGCATGCTTCCGTAGCCTGATGTCCCTTTTAATAGACCCGGCGTGCTTCCGTAGCCCGGTGTCATTTATATTGACCTGGCGTGCTTTTGTAGCCCAGAGTCCCTCTTTATCGACTCGGCGTGCTTCCGTAGCTCAATGTCCATTTATATTGACCTGGCGTGCTTTTGTAGCCCAGAGTCCTTTTCATCAACACTCGATTGAGCTGTCCTCAAATATTTTTCTCCAGATTGCAACGCTGGGCAACCGAAGAATGGTTCGGGTCCTAGCCAAGCAAAATCTCCGTTTAGGCGACCGTAGAATGGTACGGGTCCTAAACAACATTTATTGCTCTAACAGGCGACCGTAGAATGGTACGGGTCCTGAAAAATGAATCCCCGTTTAGGCGACTGTAGAATGGTACGGGTCCTAGACAAAACCTTAGGCGACTGTAGAATGGTATGGGTCCTAGACAAAACCTTTCTGCCGTATTGGGCGACCGTAGAATGGTACGGGTCCTAGGAAAGCAGTTCCTTACAAAACCTTTCTGCCGTATTGGGCGACCGTAAAATGGTACGGGTCTTGGACGTGTAACAACAACTATCTCGAATTACTCTATCCTCCTTAAAGGTTAGTTTATTCCAGGTAGGTTCATTTATCATTTGCATTTCCATGCAACATATAAATTGCATCCAAAAATGGAATTTATTTTCCAACAAAAAATCATTCAATGCATGTGCATAGTCAAAATTTAGGTTTCAATTTGTCTTTGAAGGCAACCTCTTTGAAGACACCTAAATTTTGGGTAACCCATTTAGTCATTTATTGCATAGAAAATTAGGGATTAATTTTTAAGCCCTAAAAAAATAATAATATTAATTGCTTAGCGTATAATTTTAGGTGCATTCATTTTTTATTTATAGCATTCGCATTGGATTGGCGATGGTGAATGGACTCGAACGAATGGTTTTAAGCTTACTAGATATGAAGGCATTTTATTCTTCGATGTGATATTTCTTTATTTCAAACAAGAAATGAATGTCTTTGTCAAATATTTGGAGGAAAATTCACAATCGGAACAAGACCAAGAGAAATATTGTGTCAATATTCATTCAAGAGCATAAAAGGAAAATTTTTAGCCAAGTCCATGGATATTGAGATCGAGACAAATTTGAAAGAAAAACAATATCTCAAAATCTTTCGGTCACGTGGCAAAGAAGGAAACAATCGGTGTAGTCCTCGTCTTATTCTTGCTTAGTGGGTTATTTGAACAAAAAAAAATAATAAAAAGAGAGAGTGACATATATGCGGCCACCGATTGCACATGAAGATTTAGTCCAATATAAATATTGACTGAATATCTCTGCCAAATAGAAAAGGAAATAAAATATGTCAAGATAATGGGCAAAAAAAGAATATATAATTGAGACACTCAAGTAAAGGGGGGAAAAAGGAATCTCAACGCACAAAAAAAAGAAACACGCGCTTGGGAGAGAACGGAGAGAAGGGTCCTCTCTTAGCGTCCCCCCATTGCGCGAGTCCTCTGCCCCGTTGCCGTGCCGTTGTTGCTCCCTTCTCGATGGTTGCTGCTGCTGTCCATGGAGCCGCCCCTTGTTGCCCAGTGATCGAGGCTGATGTTGCTTCAATCTGAACCCACGCGGCAATGTACTTGCTCGTTACGTAATTGCTATATGCTGCCATGTCTTCGTTGTTTTTCGTTCTCTGCCACCACTTTGTCCAGTCCGGTCTCCATCAACACTAACGAGACCGTCGATTAGCCCTTGGCCACGATTCTCTCCGATGACAAAGTAGCGGCCTTCACTCCCTGCTTGGCCGTGATCAACAACAAGAAAGTTTTCAGGCCACAAATATTGAATAATGGAGTACTCCACGAAGAAGCACTCATAGGAAAGTTCTGAATGTTGTCCAAGGAAGACGTGCACACATACTTCCCACTAAAGAATTTATTTTGTGCAGCTTTCTGAGCAAGCCAAACACCGTGAAGCCGTGCATCGTGTCAACCCGCATTGTCGCCGTGCACGTAACGCTCGCTTACCGCCATTCCTAATTGCAATCCCGGTCCGATTGCGCAAAGTCTAAATTTGGAAGCCAATATTCGGATTAGGTAAAATATTGTCTATTTTCCGAAAATTTCGTTTCCTTATTTGATAAATTCATTGGTGCGCATGGTGGAAATTCCTGATATGCCATGATATTCGCAACTCGAGTAGCCTCCTAAATTGGGAAATTTCCCTAATTTCACAATGTGGATATGATTGACGGTCCGATTTCACGCTTGAAATACGACTCGCAATCGCACGGAAAATCGCCAATCCGATCTCACGCTCGAGATATGATTCGTGATTTTGTTTAAAATTGGCCAACCCGATCTCATGCGCGAGATATGGTTCGCCAACTTGGGTATCAATTTTGCTTGATTTTTGTGGTGTTATTTGAATTAATTTTCTTTTAAAAAATCAATCAAAAAAGATGTAGGTTAGAATTAGGTTTCCATGTTTGGGAATTGAAATTTTATTTTAAATAAAAAAATTTAAAAAAAAAAAAAATCAATTGACTTAGGTTGTTAGTTTCTACTTTAAATTGCATGTTTAATTATTAGGCGATTGTTAATTTCGAAAATTAAAAAAAAAAAAGAAAAGGAAAATTAGGGTTAGGTTTGCTTTTCTTATTTGCGTATTTAGGATAGCAATTTTATTTTGAACCATGAAAAAGAAAAAAAAAAAAAAGGAAAACAGTATTCATTTAGAATGTTAGTTTTTTTATATGATTTGCATGTTAAATTTTAATTTCGAAATTAATAAAAACAAAAAAAAAAAAAAAAACCATCATGTATATACCATATAGGATTAGGGCATCTTTTGCATGTTATTGCATATTAGGGTAAGATTGCATGTTTAATTTTACTTCCTAATTAATTTTAAGTTTAGATAGATTTTTTTTAGATAGATTGCATTCTAGGATTATTTGGGTTAAGATAAGATTTTAGTTTAAATTAGGATTTAGTTTAACCTAATTCCTAATATAAATTGAATAGGATCCTAATCTAGCTAGATAATTCTCACATTTTCTTTTAATTCCGAATTTCATATAAAAATACAAAAATTCCTTAGGCTAAATTAGTTTCATTATTTAGGATAGAATGCATTCTTTTAGGAAAAAGAAAAAAATGTCATGAACATGTCATTTAGGATTAGATTAATTGAGATGCATGCCATTTAGGATTTTTGCTAGGCCCATTAATTAGAAATTGCATGTCATTAGAATTAAGTCATTTGATTAATATTGCATTGCATATTGCATGATTTCCATTAATAAAGTGAAAACAAAAAGAAATTGCGTGTTAATTAGCAATCATATCTAGGGTTGATGATGTGAATTTTGATCTAACAACGCAGATGCTTTCGTTGCTTTGAGGTAAGTTTACAATTTATTTTTTGCTTTCTTGGGTGTTAAATTGATGGATTGCGCACCCGCATGATTGCCTCATATGTTAGGAAAATAGATTTAAAATTAATCCAAGCTATTTGCCAAACATTTTTTTTTAAATAAAGAATGGTACCGAAAGGGCATTAGAGAAATCTAGTGTAACCAAGTCCCCGTATCCATAGTCTCTGGTTTGTAGGAGTAAAGTAAACCTCCCGTTGCTTTACATGGGTTTCTAATCGAGCCACCAAAAATAGATTAGTGGCGACTCCTAGTTAAAAATCAATTGCACGTTAAAAATTTGAACCTAAGTCGCGAATTGGTATGGGCTTGGGAGAGCCCGAGTTAAGTCTAGGCTTAATAATCCATTAGCCAAACCCTAGGTGGTTCACACCCGAAAAATTGGTCGCGACAAGGTACATGACTTTTCGCTCAATGCAGCTATAGTCAAAGACAGAAGAAAAATTCCACAGAAGGAAGACGTTGAAGATGAATCAACGACCAGCAATCATACATACAGGGCCACAAATGAGGAGGGCCAATCAAAAGAGACATTAAACCATGTCAAAGACAAAAAGCCGTCATTGACACTCAAATATCCCTAGGAGTGAACAAATATAAACTTTGGGGAAGAGTAATTTGGTATCGTTTCCAATACTCCCAGTATCTAAACTCATTTTTTGACACATTTTCTCCTATTGACTGGAAGCCTAAGATTCAAAAAACAAGCTTAATGGTTAATTTGGGCAAATCAAGTGACCCACATCAATTTACCTAGCTTGGTATGAAAGGACGCGTCGTCCAAGAGCCGGTTCGGTCAAATGAAAAAAGAAAACTCCCCCCACGGACATTGTCGGCGCCTCTAGCCGAGTGGTAGCTAGGAAGGAGCAAAATGATCCAAAGTCGAGGGTTCGAATCCTCGACACGATAATTAGCTGCTTTTAAAAAATAATAATAAAATAATAAAAATTTACTTCTCTTGCACTTGCAAATTACAAAGAAAGCAAATGACCTAATGGAGTGAAAATTACAGGAATTCATATCCTTCTCGTACTTTAGGTCTATTCAAACATCTGTAAACCAGTGAAGGGTAATGTTGTATCACTTACAAGTTATTCGACTCTTGAAAGAGCTTCTGACTAACATGATCCCTCTCGTCTGTTGCAGGATCACCTGATCGTCAAAGATGCAGAAAACAAATCAGTGAGAGGCATATCAAATCATGATAAGCTCTCCCAAACCAAATGGCATCTCAAGTATCGCCAAAACAAATGACAGAAACCCTTCAGGCCTTAGATCACGTGTGATCTTGGCCCTACTAATTGATCTATTTCCACATCTTCTCTTCTACAGGGGCAAAAGCAGAGATGCCCGTTCAGAGTCCCAACCCTTAGCTGACCATTCGTGTGTTATCTCCTTATAGAGACAACCCATCAACACTCATCTATAAATAACCATTTGTGAATAACTCTTTTGATATTCAAAAATTCAACACATTTGTAAATACAATTCCACCAAGTGAACACCCCTAAAGTTGTCAATAGGGTTTCTTGAGTAAAAATCGTCCGTTTGTTTTGAGAGTACAAACTCTCTCATACTTAAAAATGTCGCATGCCTTTCTTCAAATGGATTTTTGCATGATGATTTTGTCTGTCTAAATCACTAATTCCATTGAGAATTATTAGAACAGACAGCTAAGTGAAGAATGCAAGATTAGTTGAGCATGCTGGATGAGGTGTGTTAGAATGATGACAGGCAAGCCATATCCTACACACAGTCCCCCATCTATACACTTGTGAGATGAGTGCAGAAAATTCCATGACTGCAAGGCAAAGAGTTCTCTCGTGAATGGTACGATAACCAAAATAGTGAGAGGCATTTCATTGCTCACCCCCTTTTGAGCCCCCATACATTGGTAAAGCTTTTCTCATCAAGAATCACCCCACACTAGGGCATGTCAAAGACAAGGCAAATCAGTATCACAAGGTGAGAAGAGGGATAGAAATTTTCTTGCTCGCACTTGTATCAATCTTCGAGTATCTTTATTGCATATGAACACTCGCGTTAATTTAAGTGCCTTAGAATGACGAAGAGCAGATCCTTTTCTATGCATTTGTATACATTGTACAACCTAAGTGAGTCTGTAATTTTACCCTCACATTGAGACAAAGCAGAAGTTATTGCCATAGCCTAGAGCGTTGGCTAAAGATGAAGACTCGAAGTCTAAATAATAGTGCTTCGATCGAACTCGCATAGATTAGTTCCTCAAGTAACAAAAATGAAAAAGCAGGGGCATAAAAAAGCAGTGTACCTGGTAAAAGCAAGGTCAATGCCCATAAATAAGGAATTGGAATAAAAGCGGGGGCATAAAAAAGTAGTGTGCCTGGTAAAAGCAAGGCCAATGCCCCCAAATAGAAAATACAGCCATTTGTATTCCCAAGAGAAGTTGTTGTTGTGGTTCAATTGATAGAACCTTCATCTGATCATGAGAAGAAAGACCAGTAACGAATGCCGAGACAATCACCAACTCTCACCCTTCTACATGTGAGCCGAGTCTACGTTATATTCCCATTGTAAAAAGTCTCTTTAGACTAGGGGCACTTCAATTAATGTAAGATTTCATATGTGCATGAATATCGCTCGAAGAAGTACGAGCAAGATTACTCTATCTCTTTTCACAAGGTTCCTGACTTGTAAACTCGGAGAGGATCGTGCAACATTTTCATCCATTGACTTCAACCTTGATGGTCCTCTTTGATGAGCTGCTAACCAAGTCTTCATCACAATTTCAACAAAGACCTCTCAAATTGGTAAAGTTGTACCACTTGCGAGAATACTCGGACCCCTGCTGACATGATGACAATGAGAAGTGTGATCCTTATAAATCTTGCATCAATGGTCAGGATAAAATAGCCTTTCCATGAGAGTGAGTGAAAAGTCCTTTCAGACTGAAAGTCCCTCATTTGGCATGCTCAAGACATCTACGTTCTAATGAGGGTTGTCTTTCAAAATCTTCCCCAGTGGAATTCGAATGATGCAAAGCTGACGAAATTGTCATGCATAAATCACATTTGAATTTATGAATTTATAGCATATACAATCATTGTGTACATGTCTGCATGTTGTGTAAATAATGAACATACTCTCAGTAATCAGAGATATTGCCAGGTAAGCATATCCCTGTCCCCATTTGTCTTAAAGTACCTACCACTATCCAAGTACACTCTTCTTGTCACTCGACCTATTCGAGTCATCCCCTGAGTTTGGGTGCTTGCATCGGTCTAAGTATCCCCTTGTCTTTGAGTACCCACCATTTGCCGGGTACTCCCTCTCATCGACACTCGACCTGTTCGAGTTGTCTCCAAAATATTAATATTTGCAACTGTCCAAATATCCCCCTGTTTTTGAGTGCCTGCCGTTACTCAAGTACTCCCTCTATTGACACTCGACCTGTTCGAGTTGTCCTTAAAGTTTGGATGCTCGTGACTGTTCAAGTATCCTCTTGTCTTTGAGTACCGATCATCGTTCGAATACTCCCTTTCCGTGACACTCGACTTGTTCGAGTTGTCCTCAAAATTACGCCATTGTATACTAGCTGCTACTCAAGTATTCCACCACATTATGCGCCTGCAATCACCCAGGAGGTGAGAGACCTTTATGAATATCCCAGGTATGTCCTCGATATTCCCTAATTTCCAAGAGGTGAGAGACCTTCACGAATATCCTAGGTACGTCTTCGATATTCCCCAGTTACCAGGAGGTGGGAGACCTTCACGAATATGCGAGGTACGTCCTTGATATTCCCAATTTCCAAGAGGTGGAGACCTTCATGAATATGCGAGGCACGGCCTCGATATTCCCCAATTGCCAAAAGGTGGGAGACCTCCACGAATATGCGAGATACGTTCTCAATATTCCCAATTGCCAGGAGGTGGGAGACCTTCACGAATATGCGACGTACGTCCTCGATATTCCCAATTGCCAGGAGGTGGGAGACCTTCACGAATATGTGAGGTACGTCCTCGATATTCCCCAATTTCCAGGAGGTGAGAGACCTTCATGAATATGCGAGGTACATCCTCGATATTCCCAACTACCAAGAGGTGAGAGACCTTCACAAATATCTCAACTACCAAGAGGAGAAAGACCTTCACAAATATCTCGGGTACCAAGAAGTGAGAAACCTTCACAAATATGCAAGACCCATCCTCAATATTCCATCTGCCGGGTATTCTTTAAAAATTCGTACTTGTGATCATCCAAGTACCTCTTCAATGCCTGTGAACATTCAGGCATCCTTCAAAGTCCGTACTTGTTAACATCCAAGTACTCTTTCGACACTTGCAAGCAATCAGGTATTTTCCAGCATTTAGTACTTGTGATCATACAGGTACCCCTTCGATATTTGTAAACGTCTAGGTATCCTCTAAGAGTTTGTACTTGTGATCATCCAAGTACCCCTTCGACGCCTGCAAATGCCCAAATATCCTTCAGGTTAGTACTTGTGAATATCCAGGTACTCTTTCAATGCCTGTGAATGTCCAGGTATCTTCAACAAATTGATGCCCTGAGAAAGGTCGGCGCATCTCTCGAGAATGGTCGGGTACAATCTGGTATTCTTGACTGAGATCAGGCACCCCACCAATCGATGCCTCGAGAAAGGTCGGTGCATCCCCCGAGAAAGGTCGGGTTTCAACAGGTGTCATCGACAAAGATCAGGCACCTCACAAACCAATGCCCTGAGAAAGGTCGATGCATCCTCCCGAGAAAGGTCAGGTTCCAGCAGGTGTCCTTGACAAAGATCAGGCACCTCACAAATCGATGCCCTGAGAAAGGTCGGTGCATCCTCCTGAAAAAGGTCGGGTTCCAACTCGTGTCTTTGACAGAGGTTAGACACCCTCACAAAATAGATGCCTTGAGAAAGGTCGGCGCATCTCCCGAGAGAGGTTAGGTACCAACTGGTGTCCTCGATACAAATCAGGCACCCACAAATAGATGCCTTGAGAAAGGTCGGCGCATCTCCCGTCACGGCAACTTAAGAAAAGTTCGGATCCGAGACAAACCACTTATTGCTCTAACAGGCGACCGAAGAATAGTTCGGGTCCTAGAAAAGCAACCTTCTCATATCACCAAATAAGATGACACCTTGATACTTGCCAAAACTCGGGTTCACACCCTATCTTACTCACTCTCGGTAAGTAATTCCAAGTATCTTCTTATATGTCTTAGTATATGTAAAGTTATATTACTCTTTTTTTGCATAGAATAATAGGTCCCAAATAAAATATAATATGCTACACACGCATGGATAAAATTTAGGCATCAGTTTGTCTTTGAATGTAACCTCTGCGAACTCACCTTCAAAGAGGGGCGGTTGTTGACGCCTAAATTTCTTTTTTTAATTAATTAGGTTTTTTTTTTTTATCTATTTTGCCTTTTTGGATAATGAATAATAAAAACAAAATAATAAAAACAACAAAAAAATAGTAAAAACAAAAGAAAACAAAAAAATCGCCCAGCCCCCCTCCCTTTTCTCTCCTCTCGCGCGAGCCCTAGCCCAGTCTTTTTTCCCCAGATCCAGCCCGATCCCTTTCCCCTTTTGTCTTCTTCCTCCTGCCCTCCCTTTTGTCTTCTTCCTCGACTGGAGTTGCAACACGCACAATGGAGCCCGACGCGCACGATGCCGGATAGAAAGAGGTAGATGGCGACGTACGGTGCGGCAAATGGAGAAGACACGCCTTCAATGCGATAGGCGGCCTAGCTAGAGCCCTCGATGAGACGCCGGTTCAGCCGCGGGGGTCCGGTCGACAAGCCAAAAACCGATGGCCGAGACCCTCCGTCGACCGAACCCCCTCGCCTATAAATAGCGGAGCACCTCCGTCAACGAAGGTGGAGAAGAAGCCAGCAAGCTCAAAGAGATCCCCCGAGAGACTTCAGGGAACTCGAAGAGCGAGCAAGGGCGAAGGATCGGGTTGCAAGCTAAACGACCTCCCACCGAGAGACATCGGGGGAGGCTGACAGCAAGTGAACCCAAATCTGAAGGCGAAATAGGTCGACGGCGAGCGCGGTGGAGAGAGAAGAGGGCTGCGACTCAAGGGCTGTGAGTAGAGAAATCCAGATCTGAAGGCGAAGGCTTGCTGCTGTGCACCTCCTGATGCCGTCACCGTGACCTACCCCGCAAGCCAGCCGACTTGAAGCAGCTGACGCCATCTCGCTGACCAGCAACGCCGCCGCACCACGCTCTCGCCGCAAGCAGGTAACGACAGCTGCCGCCCTCACGCCTTGCCACTATACAAGATCCCGCCTCAAGCTGGGCCACTGCCGTCCTCAAAAACCCATCAATCACCCGTCGCCATTGCCACCTTTGTTTCTGAGGACCCAGCAATCGCCCGTCTTCGCCGGAACCCTAGCCGCCATCCGTCGTCGAGTCACCGCTCGATGACATGCCAGCCAAACACCCCCTGCCGCCGCGGATCTCCAAATCTCAAAGCCTTGAGTCGGGTTGGCGAGGGAAGAAGATGAGTCGTCAAGTGGGTTGGATCCGGGTAGGGTTTCGCGCACTTCGAGGGGCGGCTGCGAGTCGGGTTGAAAACCGAGTCGGGCGCAACTCATCCGGTAGGGTTTCCCGGGTCGCCGGGTCGGACCGGGCCGGGTCGTCGAGTCCGACTCGAGTCGGGGAATCGGGTAGGGTTTCACCAATTCCCCCCCCCCAAAACGGCGCCATTCCAAATAAGCAAAAAAAAAAAAAAAAAAAATCCGAGTTTGCGTCGTTTTTTTTAAAATTTTATTTTAAATAATATTTTAAATAAATAAATAATTTATTTTCCAAAAAAATCAAAAAAATATAATTTATTTTCGAAAAATATTAAAAAATATTTTAATTTCCAAAAATATTTTAAAAATATTTTATTTTCCAAAAAAATCAAAAAAATCAAAAATATTCCATATTTTCCAAAAAATGCCAAAAATCCAAAAAAAGGCCAAAAATTCAGAAAAGGCCAAAAAGACTTATATTTTTCAAAAAAAAATACCAAAAATCCAAAAAAAAAAAATCCCTTTATGTCCAAAAATTTTAGAAAAGACTCAAAAATGTTTTCCTCCCAAAAATGCATGGAAAATCCCTAAAACATCCAAAAAACCTCAGGGTTTAAACAAGATTAGGTACTGAAAGGGCATTAGTGATTAATTAGTGTAATCAAGTCCCCGATCCTAATTTCTCTGGTTGCGCAAGAGCGAGTATTTATTTCTCCCAATACTTCGCATGGGTTTCTAATCAACCCACCCCAAATTGATTAGTGGCAACTCCATTTTAAAAATTAACTTACAGGTTAAATACTCAAACTATTAAAGTCGTGAATCGGTGGATTTGGGAGAGTCCGGGCTTAATAAATTTAGCTGAGCCATTAGCCTTCACGAGGCGCCTGACCCAATCGGGCGCCCAAAAAAAGAGGTCGCGACAACCCATTGAGGCTATGCCTCGAACCCCAGCACTCAAGATCAAGACCCCGGTGCCCAAGCCTTGGTCAATTAAGACTAGGCCCCAAACGCTGGTATTGGTGCCCACAAGCCTTCAAGCTAGGCCCCAAACTCAACTCCCGTTCTTGGGACCCAGTCCCTTACTCTTGGACCGACCTTGATAGTGAAAACTTCTTCTATTAATTAATTATTTTAATCAATATAAATGATTATTTTTATAAAAAAAATACTTTTAAAATTATTCCTTTTCGTGAAACAAATGGAGCATTAAGTTGAAACACCATTGGATCTCCCTTTTTATTCTTTTCAAAACTATCTTTCACAAAATGGTAGGGGTTAGTAACTTGGAACTTTGAACCTACCCATCAAATAGATTCCCTAATTTTTGGAAATTGGAACATTCCCTGCATATCCAAAAACCTAAAACCTACTTTGTTACAAGTTTCAAGATCGGTTCTAGAGTCTACCCAAGTTCCACTTACTTTTATTGAACAATTATAATGAATTATCACCTCTAATGACTATTATTTGCTACAATCCACTAATTACAACTCATATTTAGATATATGAAAATTATGAAATATTAACAAATCGAAAGTCTCAGTCAAAAATATAATTGAAAATGGAAGCTCAAACTAGTATTTCAAATTATACATTCATCATTAAACACCATGGAATACTGTAGGAAACAAAAAAAATTTCTAAGTTCCCTAAAACCTAAAATCTACCTGTTGAAATAGATTCCTCAATTTTTAAAATTTAAAGAATCTAGAACCAAACTGGTGGAAACAAAGGACATAGTTAAAATACCACTAATATCTCCCACTTCACCCACTTCACCCACTTCATTATATAATTATTCATTTTCTTTCCTTCACATAATTACTAATATGTGAGGGAGAGATGACCTTTTGATGTCTGTTCCTCTAAAATCATTATATGTAATTTATCTGATTTTTGTAAAAGCCTTCAGCACCTATGATCTGTAAATCTTCCAACCACTACTTCCAAAATCGATGCATGTGTGAAAGTTATCCCTCATGTTGTAACTATTATCGTGTCATGAACACCCGTGCATATACCCGTGCAGAATGAATTGGTGCTAGTACAAATTCAAAGGAAGGGTCCAAGTGTCTGCGTCTTTAGGTAAGGGCAGGGAAGCACATAATAAAAGAAATTCGATGTTTGGGCCTAATCTAATGGCCAATCGACCAAACCGAAGCTCATTAATCAATTAGAGTTTTACGAAACGGACTTTCCTTTAGCCCAATAATATACAAAAAAGTGACTTAGGAAAGAAGCTAAATGGCAAGGCCCAAGTTAGTGACCTCCAAGTTCGATGTTTAACAAAGAAAGGATCATATTTTCCTATGTTTTTTTTCCCTCCAAGTTCGATGTCTGTGCATAACCCTACCAATAAAAAAAATGGTTGGGGGAGTTTCTCATCTCCCCGATTAAAGAAAAATCCATTCAACTAGGGATTGAGGAAGCCAAAATTCAACAAACAGACCTCTCTAAATATAATGGGTCATGGCTTCAGGGTTGAGTCAATTAATTTTCTCTAAACTTTGAAGAATATCCCAATTTTAAAAGGAAAAGGAGGGCAAGAATAAGAGCACCGACGAGAAAAATTGAAAATTTCTTGCACACGTGTCATTGTTATACAATAGAGCTGCATGTCGTACTAATGATGATATTACCTTGCTATTCTGTGATTGGTGCTTGACAGAGATTTTATTAGGGCAACGGAGCAACCATAAAATGCATACCACTAGTAAGCCCAGATGGAAATTTCTCGGAGGAGATAAAAAAATAATAATAAAGAATGAAACTGAGAGAGAGAGAGTGAGTGAGTGAGTGAGTCGTGCTGAGTCCATGATAAGTCCATGGCCGTGCGATTACTGATAAGTCCATGGCTGTGTAATTACTGATCATGGACTCAGCACGACTTTGTGAGAGAGAGAGAGAGAGAGAGAGAGACGTGTTGAGTCCATGATGAGTCCATGGCTGTGTAATGACTGATCATGGACTTAGCACGACTTTGTGAGAGAGAGAGAGTCGTGCCGAGTCCATTGCAATTTAATTTACCGTCCATTGCAATGTAATTACACCAATGATGGACATAGGATGACTCTCTCTCTCTTTCCACTAGAAGGGTAGATATATCTGATCTTCTAATAGATCATTCCAACTAAAGTAAGAGATAAAAGTTATTCATTAATAATTATTCATTCTATGTTGTCTAGAAATCAGAATGATTAAATACAGCTCACACATAGAAGTAATATTTCTTTGAGAAATAACCTTTGCAAGAATCCATACGTGCATAAGCATAGTGTGTGGACGATAACAATGGGTTATGTTTCTTTCTATCCCTAAAAACTATTTGGAGGAAAGTTGGATTCCTTAAATTAGTGTTTTGCTTTATGGATTACATACATGACATCAGCCATATTTAAATTTCTATTATGTTTGCATGTAAATGATGTTAATAATTTATAATTTGCCAACAAGAAATGATGAGAAGAAATAAGAAAATATAGCCAAATAATATTTGCATGGATACTCTAGAAACAGGGGCATCTTTTCTTCAGTTTCTAATTAGAGAAAACTTCTTGGAACTACTATTCTGGATTGATGATATACAAATACGCACATATACCCATATTTGTATTTAGTTGAGTTTGCTTGTGGGTAATTTTGATAACTTATAACCTATTCGTAAAAGATATAGATGTAGGAATATTTCTCTAATCATGAGCAGAAGAAAATATAAGCGGGAGAAATATAAGGCTGGAAAGTACATAAACTCCCCGAGATACTCAAACTAGTAGCGAATATTCTCAGTACTGTTCCGCGTTCGAGGCCCAGAGATTGGATCTTTCTCTCAGCTCACAAGCGTGCTACCCTTACAGAAGAGCATGTGATGTCTCCAGGCGATTCCAATGGGTCAAGATTCCGTCTGAATTATTTATAGCCGCAAAACTTAAAATAAGATGCTAACAAGGAAAAAGCTGCCTAAGATCCAAAAGCTATGTAGTTCGGTCACACTCACTTTTTTAGTTAGTATTTTATTATTTTTTGCCAACGACACTAAGTAGTTGGAAAGCTGATACTTACACTTATTTAATCGTTAACATTTCTAAGGATATCTCGAGGGAGAGGAATATGTAAGAAGTACGGGCAAGAGAGAAGTTACCAAAAAAAAAAAAAAAAAACCTTAAACTTATTAAATTTGTGTCAATTTAGTCTTAAGCCTTTATATTGCGTTAATAGAGTCATAAATCTTTTGACAATCGATAAATTTAATCATTTTGACCATTTTGATTAGAAATAGTTGACATTGAGGTTTAGTCAACGTCGACGTGACTATCAAAATGATTAGGGCTAAATTGACTCGATTGAAATATTTAGAACTGAATTGGCAAATTGTTAAAAAGTTAATGACTTAATTAGTCAAATTCAAAGATTTGAAACTAAATTATCATAAGTACAATAGATTTAAAACCCTTTTTATAATTATCCCGTGGGCAAGTATTACATCAACTGAGTTTGTTAGATCAAATGATCACGTTTCACGGATTTATGAGATCAATATATATTAGGACTGAAAAGACTAATAACGTATTTTAATTGATTTCGTCCATCCATCGGATTACTTATAAGTTTATATAATGTTTTCTCGAAGAAGTAAAATAAAAAGAGTCGAGACACAACTTTGAAGCACGTGAATGCATGGGGGAGGCTCAGGCTAGCGAAGAGTTGCAGCATTTTGTCTTCCACATGCATCCGAAGCCACGCACCCCGATGTTGCCTAAAACATTTTTCTAATTTTCACATGCTTTTGTTCTCGTAAACAGTACAACGTGTCGATAACCGTGCGCTGGCTTTTGATTTTTATAGAGAAGGAAGAAAAATTGAAAAGGGTTGAAGCAAAACAATGCCATTCTCTATCGGCATAAATTCTTCGCATCTCATCAGAAAATCAGTTATTTCCCTTATGTTCTATATCGTGATGATCATGTAGAATATACAAGTTTAGGTTCATTTATTTCTAGTTTTTAACTAGATATCACAACAAATTGTAATTGAATATTGGCTCTCCGTCATATACTTTAGGATCCCATAATTGCATAAATGATTATCTAAAACATATATTTAGTATGTCGTCAAATGCATTAGTAGGTTGAAAGGAATGCTAAATGCCTAATACATGAGAGTGAAGCCGAATGGAGGGCGATCATATAAGCAATGCAGTTTATTGGGAACATTTAGGTTGTTAACGAAATTAAGTTTTATAAAAACTTCTTCAATACCGAATTACAACTATCCATGAGACTTACGATTCATCTAAAAGTTTTGAGACTTGTGGATAGAGAAACGATTAGAGCATATATTTAGCTTTCTATTCACTTAAAGTGAAATGAAGTAGACCCTAGGGAATTAGCTTATTACATATAAGTGGGGAGAAGGTGGAGAAAGTAAATAAATATCTAATGAGTTAAGAGAATTTCATGGACCTAAATGAAGTAATCTTTATATGAAAAATGGTACAAATTAGAAAAGTAGAATTGCTTAACGTAGCATTCACCAAGTCGCCCGCTGGAGCTGCTAGTCATAGAATCAAATGGAAGCAGCCTAAACCTTGAAAATGGGTTACCATTTGCTCCATATAAGTATTTCATTCTGATATTTCAACGAAATACATAATAACATGTCAAGGAAAAAATATGTTGCACATATAGAGCTCAATAAGTCAAAAAGAGTTCGTTAGTCCAACTACGAATGTTATATATAACTACATTCTAACACCTAAAAAAGGAAAGTGTATGTTTACTAAAGGAGCATCTATCGGATAGCTAGGAAAATTATAAGGACAAGTCCAGTTAGCGAAGACATAACCCTTAATTTGTAATATCTAAACAAGTCTAGTCCAGAGTTCGAGTTTTTGCCAAGAAAACTCTCTCAAGAATAATTCGAGGCTTCTTGCTCTAGAAAGTAATTAGGTGCGATGGCCAGATGGAGATGTGAGATGCAATGAAAATTTTTGGGTGCTTTAAAAGGTTGAGATACCCTATATAAAAAAGGTATTTCTTCTATTCACCATTGCAGGAAACTTCCTTCAACAATAACTATGATTTTGAGTTACAAATTATGAGTGTCACTCACATGTGAATTTAACTAAGTATAGATACAGGTAATCCAACCAATCAGAATAGTGATTTTTCCAATTAGGAATAGAGAAAAATGTGATCCTCATAACAGAGAAAGAAGACATGACATAATAATTTTCTATTTTAGAATTTTAAGAGAGAGAGAGAGAGAGAATACTATACGTCAAAGAAAATATTTAGATTTCCTCATTGTTTTCAATAACTTATTGAGTCTCCGACTAGTCAAGTAAGGCTACTTCGAAATAAAACAAAAAAAGAAGGTTAAGACTACTGCAGATTCTATAAATAGCATACGAGTTGGTGCTCTCTCGGTATCTTCTCAGCTATCTAGCTCTCTCTCTCTCTCTCTCTCTCTCTCTCTCTCTGCGCCATGGCCCAAGACAAGGTTCTCATTGCTATTGTCTTTTTTCTTCTGGCCTTCTCTCTAAAGCTCCAGTCCACTCAAGCAAGGCAGTTGAGGCTAACGATGCAAAAGCAAAACTCATTCTCAAACAAGCTTCAAAATGTGAATGAACACGTAGAAAAGGAACCAAGGAAAACCATAGCCGAGCAGAGCAAAAATTTGCATGGTGAAACCTGGAACGAAGCCACAAACACTGTTGCGTCTTCCACTCCGCCGCCACCATCTCCTCTTCATAGCTTGGATGACTTCAGGCCCACAGCTCCTGGCCACAGCCCCGGTGTTGGCCATTCGCTTCAGAACTAGGGTTTAATTATCGATATTGTTATGTTCGATTGAGTATGTTCGTTTTTTTCTCGTGCGCGTATCATCATCCTGTCTTTGATTAGCTTTAGATGCTTCGTTGATTAGGTTTAGATGTTTCGGTTTAAGTCTGAGTTGGTAGTCTAGTGCAAGTGTTTGTTTTCCCTGTATATACTAAACATTTGCGAGACAAAAGCGTGCAAATCTCAGTTATCTTTTGTCCATTTATTTTAACTAGCTCAGGTTGTGGTTCTTTTATTTGCTCCTTTGTTAGATTCTCAAATACGCATTGCCATGCAATATTGGTGCCCCTCTGTGACCTATATATTAGTTAAGAGCATTGAACCAAACCTCTATAAGCACTTCTATATAGACATATCACTTGTATACATATCACACAAGTGATTTGGAAGAGCAAATAATTTTTTAGCTAAAGTGGGATATTGTTAGAAAATATAAATATTAAACAATACATTCACCTAACATTTTAAACTTTTTGAATAGTTGGCAGTGGTTTTACAAAATCTCACATGGTATTAGAGGAGAAAGTTCTGAGTTCAAATCTTCCATTTCCCTAATTACCTCTTCAATTACATATTTCCACAATTCAGGCTTAAGCCAAAGATCAACTTACGTTTGAACGGGAGTGTTAAATATATATATATATATATATATATATTAAATCATGCATTCATCTAACAGCTTAAGTTTTCATAATAATTGGCAGTGATCTCACAAAATCAATGACTATACAAAGGTTGCTTCCCACAAAAATCCCACGAAATCAATAGTGATGCAGATGTTGCTTTTGCATGCCTATGATGAGGATTCTACCACATTGAATATTGATAGAGTATGAACAAATTAAAACTTGACTACGACATCTTTTTTCGGTTTGAAATGTAAGTATCATTTATACAAAGACGTACAAGAGCTTAGGGGCATTTCGCAGCATTACAAAGATAATTAAGAATGTGAAAAAATGGAGTGAGAGAAGTCTCCATATAGTAGCCAATATTATATTTGTCTAGGAAGGTTTGAAATTTTTGTAATATGATGCTTGCCCTCTAACAAGTTTATGAATTTTAGCCACGATGATGGTGATATCATTTGACTTGTTTTGGAAATGTCTACAATTACATTCCATCCAAATGCAGTATATAATTACTAAGAAAGTACCTTGAGAAGCCTTGCCGCCAAGTCCTTGCCTTTGGTAGCCTTGATCATCCATTGGAATTCATCATTCCATCCCTCCTAAAGATCGACAAATTTTGTATTGTGCAAGGATAAACCATATGCTTCATGTCCATGTGCACTGAAAGAATAGATGATATCGATCTTCCAAACCAACTAAATAGAAATTACAATGAATTGTCATTGTAGGCATCCAACATGATACGATCTTTGCTATTGGTAGTCTGTCTCTACCGATAAAATTGTGTGTACTGACCCTACCTATCCATATCAGTTGATATTATCTCATAGTCGGTCCCACACTTGTTAAACGACATATGTATTGTTGAATTTGTTCATCACTCCAAAGGGTTTGTTGAAATATCTCACATTGCTTGAAAATGAGATTTATGTGTTTTTTATGTACTTGAAAATAATTCCCTTCCATCTATAAGCTTAGTTTTTAAGTCAGCAATTTTAACAAGGTATAAAAGTTAGGTTCTTAATCAAATTCCACATGCCACTCTTAATCTGGCTTGCATATAAGAACAGTTGTTGTAATATTACACATTGCTTGGTAATGAGGTTTATACGCTCTTCATATCCGTGTGATTTGCTTCCACCTATCAATTTAAATTTTTGAGTTGGAAACCTCATGAACAAATTTGCGATGCATTTTCATGAGACCTCTTCAATTAGATACCACTTATAAGTTGCATAGCATTGCAAATGTTATGTATAATCTCACTTAGTTACGCCACCGTTGCCATGAAGATGAGTCTCTCTAAATATAAAGTGCACATCACTAATTCAAATTTTAAAAAATTAATAGAATAATTTTAAATGATTTCACATGCTTCTCCCTAAGCAAATTTTATGTGAATAAATAATCTTTGCAAAAACACAATGAGAGTCATAAAAATGTATAAATTTTCAGTCATATTTTATATTATCAGAGTAGATAATGAGTGAATCACTTTGTTATGAATAACTTTGAATCATTAAGCAATGAAAAACATGATCAATCTTTTTCATTTTCAAAAAAGTTTTTACTCTAATTGAGCAAATATTATATCCTTTATCAGAAAATCCAATCCAGAAGTTTGAGTTAATAGACGAACTCAATAAAAGTTCGAGATTTCAATGATAATACGAAGAATAATGTCTATTTCTCTTCAAACTTGAGATTTGCTCTACACAAGGAATATCCAGTTAGTTCATAATATTGCATAGTGGATAACATCTTGTTTTAAAACCCAATTGGAGCTTTTCGGGTCCGAGAAGTATACCGATGCTGCGGAGGAACATTGAACGTGCATTCCCAGAGAACTTATTCGAACAATTGAATATTTTTGGGCTTTATTAAATGACACGCTGAAGTTTTAAGACTTCGTCACTAATCCAAAATTACAATCATTTGGATCTTATAATTGCTTCCACTAACGTTGATGTTCAACGTTGAAAGACTGGTAATATGGGCTTCAAACAGTCAATGTAGATAGATATTAGGAAGATCACTGTCGATGACGGCGCAATATAATTACTTCATTCAATATCATAATTACTTCATTAAATATTCTTTCATGATCATTCGACAAGTGATAACGTACATTTTTAAAATGTGTTTTTTCTTATTATTTTGGCACATTAATGTGTTTCTATCTTAGTAGAAGAAACTTATATTTATCAAATTATTCAAAACCAGATACCTTTATATGGAGAGTACGGAGAGCCCAAAATTCAAGCCTGTTAATATGTTCAGTTGACCTTTATTCACTCAAAAATTTAAATCAATGAATTATAAGTCAAATGAAATTACTAACTGCTTCACACCATATGTGACCTTTTCAACACGATTTACATGTGCATCTCTCAATAATAACGTCACATATAATGGATTAATGACACATCCACAAGGGAAATTACTAACAAAATTCTAAATCATTGCACTTGTGCCAATTTAGTCTTTTGTATCAATTTAGTCCCAAACATATTCGTATTTTACTCAATTAAGTTCATCCAACCAATTTTGATTGAAAATTATTAATGTAAATATCAACCGTCTTATGTAATATAATTTGCGTTGACATTTTCAATAACTTTTTTTTTTTATATAAATTTTTTATCTTTACTTTTTTTTTTTTTTTACTAAGGGTCAGCAAGGGTTGTTGCCCACAAATGAGAACTAGGATGCCCTTGCTTGATCTAGACATGCGATCTCGCCCTGGGCCTACAAGGACGTCGTGACCCTTGCTAGATTTGGATAAGGGGTCATGCGCCTTTGCTTGGTCAGCGAGGGCATTGTGACCCTCACCTAGACCCACATCGTCCATAGCAAGGTGAGGGCATCATGTGAGGGATACCATGGCCATAGCAAGAACTCAAAGCTCTTACCTAGTGGGTGACGACCGTTGCCAGCCATCAATCCAAAAAAGAAAGAGCAAAGAAAAGAGAAAGAAAAATCATTAAAAATTATAAATAAACAAAAAATTGCAACAATATTATTAAAAATATTCACGTCAATACTGATCATATTACGTGAGAATCAATAATTTTCAATTAAAATTAGTTGAATGAATTCAATTGGCAAAATATAAAATGATTTAAGTTTAAATTGACATAATTGAATGTTAAGACTGAATTGACATAAGTATAATATGTTTAAGATTTTTTTATAATTATGTTCACGTTCATATGCAAGTACAAGTGAACTTAGACTTGACAAAAAAAGAAATGAACTTAGACAAATGAAACGCTTGGACGAAACTAAGTGCAAATAAAAAAAAAAGGTGAGAAAAGTGAAATTGCGTAAAGAATTTGGCCTTTGACAGTTGGGATTCCGAAAGTATCTCTGGAGATCCTCTGTCGTCCGTCAACATTATAACTTTAGTGGCAATCACAAGCCCATTTTGAAGTTTGACGGCTTAAGATTTCTTTTTTCATTTTAAGCTTTTTGTTTGATTGCCAAGAATGGTTATTATATTATCAAACCTCGTGCGATCCAGCTAGCACAAACAGTGAGAATGAAATGACTCTTCGTGCACTAATATTTACTTATTTGTTTATTTTGTCCCATTATCGGATTTATTTATGTTTAACACTTTTAGTAGGAAGGGAGTTGGGGAATTCCTATGCCTCCCCCCATTTCCAGGAGCCAACTAAACATTACTTTTGTCAGAAGATTCTCATTGTCTTAATTTTTTTCCTTGGAATGGGAGGTTGAGGCATGCGCCTTGATGCTCATCATTTGTCTCTTTGACTCATACGAGATATATAATTAGGGACTAGTACGGTGGACAAGGAAGAGTGGTGGGGGTCCTGAAGGGTTGGTGGTGGCTCTTGTACCTTACTTTGACTTGACCCCTTTAATCACTGACCATGCGTGACATATAATACAATGTAAATAGATATTACATGGATTCTTCACTTAATTGGTTAGAATTCTATAGATTCAAAGTACAACCCCCATCATACTTTTGCAACTTTATAGGATCTATTTAGATTCTGTTTAGATGATTTTCACTTTTTAATTTCATGAGTTCAACTAGTCATTGTTATATCAAACTCTTTAAACTTTTGCAACATATATTGACAATTAGAATTATTTGTCATTTTTTTTTTTCGGTTTTCAAAATTTTTGAGGATTAGTAAAACCCAAGGTAGCACTTTCTTAAGTACATGCAAATAGACGCAAACAATAACTCTCTCTCTCTCTCTCTCTCTCTCTCTCACTAATGGTAATTAAAGAGCTACCTTTTATCTTCATTATATGGTAAAAGGACACTAATCTCATGGAAAATTGATGAGATCCAACTCATAAGGTAAGGGAAATTTAGGATTTGAGTTGGGGCTTTTTTGTGAGTAATAATGACCCTAAATGTATAACATGTACATATAATGGACTAATCAATTTTCGGACAACACAAAATTTATTGATTTTTACTATTTAAATTAGAAACATCATCATCAATTTTACACTTCACAACCCATCTCGCTTTTCAAAATAAATAGTTACCCACCTCATTTTTTGCCTATTTCAAGTTTCATTTTTAACTCGCACATCATTTATTAAGGGCCCGTTTGTTTTCGTTTTTTCTGTTTTTAAACAACTTTTTTGTTTTTTTGTTCCTAGAACAAAAAAGGAACAAAACACGTTTGTGTGCGTTTTTGTTCCAAAATTATTTTTTGTTAAAACACATCTCGGAACAAAAACAAGAAACAATTTTTTTTGTTTCTTGTTTCTAGAACAAAATTTAGAAACACTTCTTTTCTTCTTCTTTTTCTTCTTCTTTTCTTCTTCTTTTTCTTTCTTTTTCTTTGGCGGTCGCCGGCCTCGGCCATGGCCGGCGACCGGTCGTTGAAGTCGCGACCTCGCCGGCGTTGCTGGCCCCGGCGAGGCCGAGCTCGCCGGCGGCCCGCCGAGGCTCGACCTCGCCGAGCCACCGCCAGGTTGGCGCCGGACGTGGCCGGGCGAGGCCGAGCCTCGCCGGCCGCCGGGCGAGCTCGGCCTCACCGGATCTGGGCGAGCTCGATCTCGCCCAAATCCTACGAGGCCGAGCTCGCCCGGTGGTCGGCGAGGCAGCGGCGGCGAGGCTCGGTGTCAGGGCCACCGCCAAGTCGGCATCGTCGGGCCACCGCCAGTTGGCGTCGCCCTGGCGGTGGCCCGGCGAGGCCGAGCCTCACCGGCCGGGCGAGCTTGGCCTCGCCGGGCGGGCGAGGCCGCCAGCCCTTGTCGGCCGGTCGCCGGCCCTCGTCGGCTGGTCGCCAGGCCATGGCCGAGGCCGGCGACCGGCCAAAAGAAGAAAAAGAAAAAAAAGGAAAAAGAAAAAAGGAAAAATAAATAAGAAAATAAGAAAGAAAAAAGAAAAAAGAAAATAAAAATATTAAAAAATTAAAAGAAATAAAAAAATTATACAAATTTACCAAACGTGTTTCGTTCATTTTTTATTCCTTAACAAGTTTACCAAACGCGTCTTTTTGTTCAAAAATTGTTCCCAGAACAGAAACACTTTTTCTATTTTTGTTCCTGGAACAATTTTTAAACAAAAATGTTACCAAACGCACTCTAAGTTGCCGTTTATTTTTCTAGATTACCCATCCTAAATATCAGGCTTCATTTTTTGGTGTAAAATCAGGTGCGAAAGAGGGCGTCTTTCTAAATTGTGGAGATGTAAAATATAAGTTTTGAAATGCGATGAGAATATTTGTTGAATAATTTTTTTTTTTTTTGCAATTATCTCGTTTCTTTATCGCATGACAACAGGAAGTATTTAGGTTATTCGATTAAACCCCCCCCAAATTAAAAAACGAAAAAAGAAAAAAGTTCACTAGGATGGCCTGTGATGTGACAGCTCAAGTTCAGACTAATCATTATATAGTCAAATGGGATGTCGTTTTCTATGACTTCTTGAATTTCGGCTCTCATGGACCTACCACCATCACAAAAGTTCCCCATTACTGGCGGCTTAAACATGTAACTTTCTTGCTTAATTTGGCGCGTGCGCACTAGACCGTTTTGCAGAGTTTTTTTAAGTTAAGTGCATTTTGTCCATATTTATGATGGTATTGTTCACAATCAACAAAAAATGTCAGGCTCTAATTACACTTTTTAAAATTTTTAAGAGTCGATTACATTTCGTAATAAATTTTAAAACTTAATTATATTTTTAAAAAAAATTAAGATTCAATTACATTATTGTGATAAGTTTTAGGACTTATAATACACTTATTCCTATTTTATTTTGTTTTTTAACATTTCATGAACTATAGTTTTGTTGGATTAACTTCAAGGCTTCAATTAAATTACCATAAAGTGTGAAGCTTCATGTTTCTAAGTTGAGTTTGTCCACGTTAGTTAGGGGTAAAGATGGTATCGATGCTATCACTATTGCAGACACCCATGTTGGTGCTAGAACTTTTTGAACAAGTGCAATAACTTTCAAGAAGCGATCACTTAAGTGATTTCAATGTATTGCACTTGCATAATTTCTTACTTCAAAGAGTTTCAAAATTGCGTTACATTTCACATACGAGTGTTTGAGACATTTGGGGCATACTTATCCCTGTAGCAAGAGCACTAAACTTTATATACATAAGGAGATCAAATTTTTAAACTTGCCCCTATCATATGATATAATTGCATTGGGAACCTTTCGTAATAGTGCAATATGAAGATCATCCTATGGGCAAGTTGCCGTTTGACACAAAAGCAATTTTTGGACACATAAGACTAGAAGGACTTTATTACAATTTTTTTTTTTTTTTAAAAACAAAGTGTAACTTAATTGCACCAATTCAAATATATAAGACCCCATTCAATTTGTACACATGATGTAGAACTATAAATCGAACACTTTCCCGTGCCGCATGCAATGGTAAGCCATTAGTTGCGTATAAAATGAACCATAATTGATCATTAACTTTGAGTCTTGTATGGCCCATTAGATATATAATGAAGATCTAAAATATGCCAAAGAGCCAAGGGCACTTTTTAAAGCAATTGACACTGACCATCCAAATTGAAAATGTGAACCCCATTCATTTAATTTAGTAGATCAATCAGTGAGGATGATCGTGCTTTCATCGTTATAAATAGCCATACAATGATAAGTCCATTAACATCACCTCACTTAAATCAAAACTGTCCATACTCCTTACAAAACCAAAACAAACTTGGACCTATCTGAATTTCATCATCTCTATCCTTAATAAAGCCAAACTAGTCCCGACCAATCTTTCGGTTTGCTGCTTCATCTTCTTCATTAGCTCCCTTCATTAAATTTTCTTGTTTATTAGATATGGCAATATTGCCCCAATCCATAGGAAAATGTACTTTGATCATCTTTGCACTGATGATCTTCCATGAAATTGTCTTCATTTATGGAAGGCCAATGAAGCCTGCCATAGCTCACAACGCCAATTCCCTTAAAGAAAACTATCCAATCACTTCAGTGAAGCTCATAAGCAGAAAACTTCACGCACGGCAAAAGATTGCGGAGAAAGGAGCAGTACTGTCACCAAACACGCTGGGGCAAAGTTTTGGACTTGACCATCTGGGAACAGTTCATGTGGATGATTTTCGTCTGGCAATACCAGGAAACAGCCCAAGGGTTGGCCAATATTTTCCTCAAGAAAAACATGCTGAATCGAAAGAGATGGATGGAGGTGATAGGCACATTGTTGCCGCGTCGAGAAATGACTTCCAACCCACAGAACCTGGTCACAGCCCTGGTGTTGGCCATTCTTTCAATTACAATGGTGCTGCAGAACCGAATTCATAGTGATTTGTGGTTCATATATGTAAAGGGTTGTCCTCCAAATTGGCATATAGTTTGTACAGTTGTGTGGTCTCTGCTGTTTCTCTGTCATGCAGATTTAAATGATGCTGATTTATGTATCTGTAGTCAAGCAGTTGTATGAGACACAGTACAGATATTGCAACCTCTCTCTCTCTCTCTCTCTCTCTCTCTCTCTCTCTCTCTCTCTCGTATCCGAGATCATGTCAGCTTATTGCACTCTCAAATACGCACACTCTCTCAGGTGTTTGCACAAAAGCACACTTCGTAACATGCATTACACACACAAATATTAAGAATCATAGTCAAATCTAAATGGAATGGATTTCTAAGAAATGGATCGGAATTCTCTTAAAATTTTGATTTACTGTAAACCTTGAGAACATGACTATCTTCTTGGAAGATGGATGATGGTATGTACAGTGTGAGTTACAGCAGATACTTATTAGAACAATATTTCTCCATATTATATCTGATCTTCAAGTAGAAGTCATATTTCATTGAGAAATAATCTTTGCAAGAATTTTTACGCACATAAGCGTAGTTCGTGGACAATAATATTGAGCCTTGTTTATGTCCATCCTAGGTGGGAAGAAGTTTCCTCCAATTAATCTTCTTTTTGATTGATTAATACATGCCATCACCCATATTCAAATCTTTGTCGAGTTTGAATGTGAGTGATGTTCATAATTTGAAACTCGCAAACTAGAGGTATTGTTTGAAGAAACGAGGAAAATAGACTAACGATGTATGCATAGACACTTCAGAAACACAGTCATATTTTCTTTAATTCCTAATTGAAACCAAAACTTCCTCTAACCACTCTTTTGTGCAAGTATGCACATTACTCACATTAGTATTTAGTTAAGTTTGCTTAAGGATGATTTTGATAACTATCCACTAATAAAAGGTATGATTGGAGGAAAATTTCTTTAAGCAGGTAAACATAACGTTACAAAGTACATACAACTCCACGAGAGACTCCAAGTAGCAGTGAAAATTCTTAGTAATGTTCCCCGTTCGAGGCCTAAAAACATTGGGTCTTGCTCTCAGCTCACAAGGATGCAACTCTCAAAAGAGCATGTGACGGCTCTCGGGCGATTCCAAGGGGTGAAGAATCAAGATAACGTTTGAATTGTTAATAGCCGCAAAAATTGAAAATAAGAAGCTAATAACATGGAAAAAGCTGCCTTTTATCGAAATTATCTTTTGGGCGGCAACAATAAGTTGTTGGAAAGCTGACACTCCATCCTTATTAAATGGTTTGTAATCTTAAAATTTCTTGTGGGGGAGAGAGATATAAGAATTGCAAGCAAGTATTTTGTAAAAAAGTTCGCTAGATCAAATCAATCATGTTTTGTGAATATGTGAGAATCGCAATGAATCTATCTAAAAAACACCAATGACGTTTTGTGATCGGTTATGTCCATTGTATTACCCATAAAGTAAGTTCATATTATATTTGCTCGAAAAAGCAGAAGAAAAGGAGCCGAGACAGCACTTTGAAGAACGTGAGTGCATGGTGGGCTCAAGCAAGTTTTGAGGGGCAGCAATTTGTCATTTTGCGTGTCGTTCTCGTAAATAGTACAATTTGTCGATGGCGGTTCGTTGGGTTTTGATGATTTAAGGAGAAAGAGAGAAGGAAATTTTGAAAAGGGTTGAAGCACATTTTCTATTGGCATGAATTCTTCACACCTCGTCGGAGAATCGCCAAAGAGTTGTTTCCCTTGTGTTCTGTACCTTGATGATCATAAAGACCATACGCAAGTCTAGGTTCATTTCCTTCCATTTTAAATTTGATATCAGAACGCAGCTACTGAATATTGGATCTTCCTCTGATAGTTGGGGTTTCGAAATTGTATAAATGACTACCCAACATACATATTGAGTTGTTCTTCAAATTAACTCTAGTAATGTATCGGTTGAAATTAATGATAAACGCCTAATACATTAAAGAGCTGCAATACAGAGGGTAGTCAGGTGAGCAACTCAATTAATGGGGAACATCTGGATTGTCAACAAAATCACATTCATTGAAAGATTCCCACTTACTGCATTGCATTTTCTACGAGACTTATGATTCATCTTAAAGTTTTGAGACTAATGAATAGAGGTATGGTTAGAGCATAGATCAAATGAGTTAGAGAATGTGAAGTAAGTTGATTATAGTCCCTCTCTCTGTGTGTTGCGTGGGGGGGGGGAGAGAGATTATCCTTAGATAAGAAATAATTCCAATTAGAAAAGTGAAATTCAATGTTACCATTTAACTAACTAGACTTAAGCATCACATGCTGATATTTCGAAAAAATACATAATAACATATCAAGGAAAAACATGTTGCACATATCGAATGAGTTAGAGCTCAATTAGAAAGAAAATGTTGAAGAACAAAAGCCGTAAGGTAGTTTGTTAGTCCAACTATGAATGTTGTATCTAAATTACATTTCACATCTAAAGAAGCAAAGTCGGGATGTGTATGTTTACTAAAGGAGCACATGGACGGCTAGGAAAACTGTAAGGAAAGTTAAGTTAGTGAAGACTTAACCCTAAATTCATAATGCTAAGATAGTCTGGTCAGGAGTTTATTATTTTCACTAAAAAAACTCTCAATGAAAATTTTTTGAAGGCCTCATGCTCTCATAAGTTGTCGGGTGCTTCAAAAGGTCCTAATATCCTTTTCAAAAAATGGTCATGCTTTCTTCCACTGACGATTTGAAGGAACTTTCTTTGACCATACATCTAATTGTGCTTTATAAATTATTAATGTCACTCGTCTTTTAATTTAAATAAGTACGAATGTGGGTGACATCCATATTTATCCAATCAGAAGAATAGTTTTTTCTGATTCAGGATGAAGGAAAATATGACCTTATAAAAATAAAGTGATGTTATGGCTTGGTTAGGTTATGTAATCTGCGTGACTTTGTAGTTTTTAATTTGACTGTTTCATTATTTTATTGAACTTATTGAATCTCGTACTAATCAGGTAGAATTGATCAGATTCTATAAAAAATCACGGAAGTTGATGCTCTCAAGGAATCTTTCCAGCTGCATACTCTCTCTCTCTCTTCCCGTCATGGCCCAAAACAAGGTTCTCTTTGCCTTCGGCTTTCTTCTTCTAGCCTCCTCTCTAAAACTCCAGTCCACTCAAGCTAGGCAGTTAAGCTAACCATGCAAAACCAAAAGCCATTCCCAAACAAGCTTCCAAATGTGCATAAACTCCTAAAAAATGAAACAAGGAAAATCATAGCCGAGCAGAGCAAAAAGTAGCATGGTGAAATTTTAAACAAAGCTTTCTACCAAAATAAATAAATAAATAAATAAACAAAGCCACGAACACTGATGTGTCTACCACTCCAGCACCGCAACTGCCAAGTGCGGGTTTGGCCATTCACTTAGGGTCGAGCAAGCCCAGATAACTTTTTTCGCAGAAAATAGAAAAAACGAAAGAAAAAACAAAGAGAAAAAAAGAAAATTAGTCAGAGAGAGAGAGAGAGAGAGAGAGAGAGAGAGAGAGAGAGAGAGAGAGAGAGAGGTGATGAGTCCGTTGTGATGTAATTTACAGTCCATTACGATGTTTTTACCAATGGAGGACTCTGCTCGACTTCTTTCTTTCCACTAGAAGGGTAGGTCCATTATTTCTTTTAATTTTTAGCTCTAGTGCAGAGTCAGTCACAAATAGCACTAATTCGGACAATATTTCTCCATAATGTATCTTATCTTCCAATAGATCATTCCAAATATAGTATAGATACGGGAAATCCAATAATTATTATTAATTATATCTTCTCTAAAAATCCGAATGGCCAAAGATGCACACACATTAAATTAACATTTCTCTGATAAATAACCTTTGCAAGAATCCATATGAGCATAAGCATTGCGTGCGGACGATAAAATTGGACTATGTTTCTTTCTATCCCCACAAACTAGTTGGAGGGAGTTGGATTCATCCAACTATTTCCGTTTGGTGGATTACATACATGACATCACCCATATTTAAATCTTAGTTAAGTTTGCATGTGAACAATGTTCATAATTTGTAACTTATTGACCAGAGATGTAATCAGAAGAAAGGAGGAAAAAATATAACCCACTGATATCTGCAGGCACTCTAGAAACAGGGCCAACTTTTCATTGATTCGTATTTAGAGGAAACTTCCTCTTGACTCTTCTGTATTGATGGTTTACAAATACGCACACCATCTGAATTTATATCTAGGTAAGTTTGCTTATGGGAACTTTGGATAGCTCAAACCAATAAGTAAAAGATATAAATGTAGCATATTTCGCCAATCGTAAGCAGAAGAAAATATAACCCGGAGAAATATAAAGTTAGAAAAAACATAGACTCCTCAACAGACTCCAACTAGTAGTGAATATTCTTAGTAATGTTCCACGTTCAAGGCCTAGGCTCTTTCTCTCAGAAGATCATGCGTTCCAATGGGTCAAGATACCGTTTCAATTGTTTATAGCCACAAAAACTAAAAATAATAAGCTAACAAGGTTAAAGCTGCCTAAGATCCTAAAGCCAGGTAGTTCAGTCACACTCACTTTCTTAGTTATTATTCTTATTATTTAAGTAGTTGGAAAGCTGATACTTGTACTTATTTAATGGTTTATAATGTTAAGGGTTAGGGTTTTGCAAGGAAGAGAGATATATAAGAAGTACACGCAAGTATTGTTGGTAATTTATTTGTAAAACAAATTAAGTGTTGCCTTCTCCCACATCAAAACGATGTGAGTACGCACGTGAATGAGGTTTGACACAAATGAACTAGCATTATTTTTTATTTATTAAAATTCAAATTTAAAATTATATGATAACCATTGTGGCTCATTAAAACGGTATGACTGTTCATAATAGATTAATTGTTATTTTTAATTATTTAATTTCAATTTTTTTAAAAAATTTTGCCTGATGATTATTAGGTGCTCTTAAACCTTTGGAATGTTGTGTCTTATTGGAACGTAACTTGTTTTTCTTTGAAAGGTTGTATTTGTTCAAATATGTTTATTTAATATTTTTGTTCAATACTTTCAACTTTCAATTTCGTTTTCTTTCTAAAGATATACAACCATAATTTTCAATTAGTTCTTTTTTAGAGATCTTATAGAAATACTAGAATTGCTATCTGGTATTGTTGACACCTAAATTTTGGCGATTTAATTTATTTATTTTATTGCATAGATAATTAGGGGTTAATTTTATTAATTTCATAGCATATAGATTTAGGTTGCATTTATTATTTGCATATTTTGTTTTTTATTGAATTGGTGGCGGATGGATTCAGATTGGTTGGCCAAGCCTATTTTTAAGTGATCGGAAATTATCTTGTGAGAAATTAGAAATTAGAAATTTTTCTGAGATATGATGAATTTTTGGGTAGATATGACAAAACATTGCGATTTGGCTTTCCAGGATTTGGAATTAAAGAATAATCTTATCGAAAGTTTGAATCGTTATCAATAGGTGAAAAATTGTGAAAAATATTATGGATATTTATTTCGAAAAAATTGAAATCACAAGTCTTTCACCTATAAAAAGGGGGTTCTTGGTTTTTTTTAGGAGGCCACACATATTGATACATACGGCCACAAAGAGAAAATAACCAAAGGAGGAAAAAATATTCACGCAAGCGTTTTGCTCTGGTTCTCGGTTGCTCTCCGACGGTGATCTTCCATCTTGGTGATCCAGAAGAGTCCCTTGGCAATCATCAAGGAGTCCAGGTTTTCCGGCAAATGATCGAGCGCCTAACACTCTTCACCGCCATGCATCTCAGCACTTTCTATCACAACTGTCCATGAGTGATACGTGCATGGTGGTGTCCACTTCAACAACACACCCTCATGGTCAAAGTTTTGATAATCAAATAAGACCATAAAAAACCAAATTCGGTCAAGAAGGTTGAAGGGTTAGCAAGGTTTGTTTTTGGACAAAGTAACAAAGCCGAAGAAAACTTCCTTGGGATTGAATCTTCCTTGAAGACGTTGCAGCAGCTCCTTGCGCCACCACACCTCATCGACGTCCAAATTTAGGTAGAAATTTGTTTTACTTTATTTGATAGGTTTATTTTTAGGTAGATTTATCTTATTAGGTAGATTTAATTTATTAGGTAGATTTGTTTTATCTTATTTTAGTTTTTTTGATATTTTTATCTCTTTGTTTGAAATATTTTCCAATGCATGATTGAAATTCCAACATGGATGGCCCCTCAGATCAGGGATTGTTAGTCCGATTTTCGCGCCCGAAATCCGACTCGCAATCCCTTGCAAAAATTGACAATCCGATCTCATGCCCGAGATTCGATTCGCGATTTTGGACAACCCGATCTCATGCGCGAGATATGGTTCGCCAATTTCCGGATATCAATTTTACCTTGTTTGATTTGATGTCATGGTATTTGAGTTAGTTTTATTTTCGTAAAAGATAAAATCAAAAGAAAAAAGTTTGAATTAGAATTAGGTTTGTTTTTTTAAATTATCTTGCATGATTAGAATAGGGATTTTTATTTTGAATCATGAAAAAGAAAAAGAAAAAGTGCATTCATTTAGGATGTTAGTTTTTTTTTAATTATCTGAATTGCATGTTTAATCTTAATTTTGAATTTCATAAAAAATTAGGAATTAAGGTATTATTTGCACGTCATGGCATATTAGAATAAATTACGTGTTTTATTTTAAGTCTAGATTGATTTTTGCATCTTAGGATAGAACTTGCTAGGTTAAGATAATATCTTAGTTTAAATTAGGATTTAGTCGACCTAATCCTTAATTTAAACTAGATAGAATTTTAATCTAGATAATTATGTTTTGCATTTTCCTTAATTTCGAATTTCTTAAAATTTGTCTTAGGATAAGTTAGTTTCAATTTCTAGAATATATTGCATTTTTAGAATAGAAAATTCATGTGCATGTCATATAGATTTAGACCCACTAAATGCACGTCATTTAGGGTTTATTATTAATTTCATTTAATTAGAAATTGCACGTCATTAGAATTAGGTCATTTTGATTAATTTAGATTGCATATTTAATTATTGCATGTTCATTTAAAAATCATTAGTCTTTTACTCATTCATATAGTTTAAGACATTTTGCCATGCCATATTATTTCATATTAGGTTAGAAACACTGCATTCCATTGCATATGGACTATATTTTCGTTAAAAAGTGAAAGCAAAATTGAGTGTTTGCTTGTTAATTAGAAATCATATCTAGGATTGTTGATGTGAATTATGATCTAACACCACAGATGCTTTCGTTGCTTTGAGGTAAGTTCTGCATTATTTAATTGCTTTCCTGAGTGTTAAATTGGTAGTATGCGCACTTGTATGATCACCTCACACATTAGGAAAGTGAATTAAAATCAAATTAAGCTGCTTGCAAAACATTTTTTCAAAATAAAAAGAGAAAGGTACCGAAAGGGCACTAGGATAGTCTAGTGTAACCAAATTCCCGTTTCCAAAATCTCTGGTTCGTAGGAGTAAAATGATTCTCCCATTATTTTACTTAGGTGTCTAATCGACCTACCATAAACTGATTAGTGGCGACTTCCTATTTGCATGCTAGATATTTGAATTTAAATCGCGAGTTGGTATGGGCTTGGGAGAGCCCGAGCTAAGTTTAGGCTTAGCAATCCATTAGCCTAATTTTAGGTGGTGCACCCGAAAATTTGGTCGCGACAGGTATTTTCATCGAGACTATATTGTATCTTGGAGAATTTTTCCCCGTAACCATTAACAACGCTGTCGGATAAATAATTACTTAATGAAAGTGTTTCACACATCAAAGTCTCATTTCATTGCTCTTCTCGATCGATTTATTTTTTCCTCAACAAGTAAATTTAGATTAAATCAATCACCTTTCAAGAATACATGAGATCTACGTTAGTTATGACTAAAAGATATTAATAAAATATTGTGATTAATTCTGTTGATCGTATTATTTATAGGTGTATTTAATACTTTGTTGAAGAAGTAAAAGAAAAGGAGCGGAGACAACACTTTGAAGAACGTGTGTGCATCGGGGGCTCAAGCAAAAGCGTGGACTCGCAGCATTTTGTTTTCCACATGCATCCGAAAACTCGCACTCCAATGTTGTTTAAACATTTTTCTAATTACCGCATGCTTTAGTTGTCGTAAACAGTACAGAGTATCGATAATCGTGCCTTAAGCTTTGATGATTAAAGAGAGAGATCGAAAGCAGTTGAACCAAAACAATGCCATTCTCTGTCGGCATGAATACTTCGCATCTCATCAGAGTATCACAAAAGAGTTATTCCCCTTAGGATCCCAACACACACACATACATACATACATATATATATACATGCGGTATGTCATCAAATTTGGTCTAATGCATAAGTTAAAAGGAGTGATAAACACCTAGTACATGAGCGTGATACCATATGGAGGGCAGTCAAATAAGCCATGCAGTTAATCGGGAACATTTGGATTGTTATTGGAATCACTTTCATTGAAAAATTTTTCATTATCAAACTATGACTTTCCACAAGACTTACGACTCATCTAAAAGTTTTGAGACTTATGGATACAGGAATGGTTAGAGCATATATTTACCTTCCCATTCACGTAAATGAAATTGGCTAAACCGTAGGGAAATAAGTTGATTATATATAAGTGGGAAGAAGGTGGAGAAAGTAAGTAAGAATCAAATGAGTTAGAGAATTTCATGGAGCTGAATGAAGTAATCTTTATATGAAAAATGGTGCAAATTAGAAAAGTGCAATTGAAAGCTCTTCAGCTGCGTCATCTGACTTATGTTCTTCATGCAGTAGTCCGCGAGTCAATTGTCGGAGTTGCTAGTCATAGAACCAGATGGGAGCAACTTAAACCTTGAAAATGGGTTACCATTTAAAAAACTCCACATAAGCATTTCATGCTGATATTATAAGAAAATACATAATAACATGTCAAGAAAAACGGGAAAATTATCCAAAAAGTCCTAAACCTATTACACTTTTGTCAATTCAATCCTAAATCTTTTAACTTTGCTAATTCAGTCCTAAACATTTTCACTTCTTGCCGATTTAGTCCATCCAGCTAATTTTGGCGGAAAATGCTAACGTGGACACCGGCGGTGCCACGTAGGACCGCCGGCGTTGGCGTGGATAATTTTTAATAATATTTTAATATTTTTTGAATTTTATTATTTTTATTATTTTATTCTCTTTTTTTTTTTTTTTTTTTTTTTTTCATTTCTTTTTGGCTTTTTTGCCTTTTCCGGTGGCTGGCCACCGACCACAGCCAGCTGGTTGCCCTCGCCCACCACAGGCAAGGCTTGGCTGGGCGAGAAGGAACCCCAGCGAGGGGAGCCCTCGCCTAGGCGTGGCCCGGCAAGGGTCGCCGGGCGGGGCGGGCGACCCGCACCCAAGCCGGGGTAGCCTCGCCGGCCGTCGACCGGGCAACGGTAAGGCCACCTAGGCAGGGCCGACCTGCACCTAGGCTAGGGCAGCCTCGCCGATCGTCGGCCGGGCAACGGCGACGGCGAGCAAGGCTGCCCTGGCCTGGGCGAGGGCCGGCCTCGCTAGAAGGGAAGCCCTCGCCGGGCATCGGCCGGCCAGGGGCGAGGGCTAGCCTCAACAGTGCTAGTTTGGGCGAGGCTGACACTCGCCTAGGAGAGGGCGAGCCTCGATGAGGGCTCCCCTCGCCAGATCTGGCCAAGGCTCCTCCTCACCCGGGCGAGCCTCACCTGTGGCAGGTGAGGCCAATTGGCTAGCTATGGCCGATGGCCAGCCGTCGCTTGTGGCTGGTGGCTGGCCATCAAAAAGGCAAAAAAAGCCAAAAAGAAAAGAAAAAAAAAAAAGGAAAAAAAAACAGAAAAAACAGAAAAAAAAACAATAAAAATAATAAAAATTCAAAAAAATATTAAAATATTTATTAAAATTGTCCACGTCAGTGCCGGCGGTCCTACGTGGCATCGCCAGTGTCCACGTTAGCATTTTCCGGCAAAAATTGGCCGGATGGATTGAATTGGCAAGAAGTGAAAAGGTTTAGGACTGAATTGGTAAAGCTAAAAGGTTTAAAACTGAATTGGTGAAAGTGCAATAGGTTTAGGACTTTATGGAAAATTTTCCCCAAGAAAAACATAGGTAGCACATATAGAGCTAAATTAGTCAAAAACAAATGGAGAACAAAATAAAAAAAAAAAAAAAGTAGTTCATTAGTCCAACTGGGAATGATTTATCTAAGCAACATTTTCACATCTAAACAGGGGAACTAAGTATGTGTGTGTTTACCAAAGGAGTATGTGGATGGCTAGGAAAACTATAAGGATAAGTCGAGTTAGTTAAGACTCAACTCTAAATTCGTAATGCCTAAAAACGTCTGGCCGGGAGAGAGTTTTTGCCAAGAAAAAACTCCCCTGAGAATATTTCAAGGTTTCTTGCTCTAGAAATTGTTTAGGTTCGATGGCCGGATGAAAATATGAGACGATGAAAATTTTCAGGTGCTTTAAAATGTCTAGATACTCTACGTAAGAAAGGGTCATCTTTTCTTCCATCAACCAATACAGGAAACTTCCTTTAACCATACCTCTGATTATGAGTTACAAGTTACGACGGTCACTCATATGTGACTTAGCTAAGTATAAATATAGGTGGTGTCAATGTTTATAATCGAACCAATCAGGATAATGGTTTTCCTAACGAGGGATGTAAGAAAATAGGAAATCATAACAAGAAAGATGTCGTCGCATAATTATGTCATGGCAAAATTAGTTGGTATTTAAAGGGACATTAACATTTTCTATTTTAGTATTGAGAGAGAGAGTGTGTGTCCTGTATGTCAAAGAAAATTTTTGATTTCCTCATATTTTCCATTAACTTACTGGATCTCCAACTAGTCAGGTAAGGTAAGACTATTACGGGTTCTATAAATACCACTCGAGTTGGTGTTCTCTAGGTATCTCCTCAGCTCTCTCTCTCTCTCTCTCTCTCTCTCTCTCTCTCTCTCTCTCTCTCTCTGCGCCATGGCCCAAAACATGATACTCGTTGCCTTTATCCTTCTTCTTCTAGTCCTCTCCCCAGAACTCCAGTCCACTCAAGCAAAGCACTTGAAGCTAACCACGCAAAAGAAAAACCCATTCCCAAACAAGCTTGAAATTTTGAATGAACTCCTAGAAATGGAACCAAGGAAAAGAATAGCCGAGCAGAAAAAGAACTTGCATGGTGAAACTTCGAACGAAGCTACGGACACTAATGCATCTTCTACTCCGCCACCGCCAAGTGCCATGGTGGTGGCATCGACATCACCGCCATTTCCTGGTCGTAGCTTAGACGACTTCAGTCCCACAGCTCCTGGGCACAGCCCAGGTGTTGGCCATTCGCTTCGGAACTAGGGTTTTGTCATCAATATTGTTATTTTTGATTGAGTTTGTTCATTATTCGCCATGCGTGTACAATCATTCTGTCTTTGATTAGGTTTCGATGTTTCAATTTACGTTTGAGTTGGTAGACTAGTGCAAGTGTTTGTCTTCCCCAAAAGCGTGCATACCTTAGTTGTCTTCTCTTCGCCCCTGCTGCCGTCGCGGCTGATCCTGTCAAGGCCGCCGCCATCAACCAGTCATATAAATGGCTTCAAGCCCACAACTCTTGGGCACAGCCCCGGCTTAAGAACTAGGGTTCCATCATCGATGTTGTTATGTTCATTTGGCGTATGTTCTTTTCTTTGGTCATGCATGTCTCGTCATTATGTCTTTGAATGGGGTTAGATGTTTCGGTTTCAGTTTGGGTCGGTATGCTAGTGCAAGTGTTTGTCGCCCATGTAAATATTAATTTATATTTGTCTTAACTAGCTCAGTTTGTGATTCTTTTATTTGCTCCTTTTCTAATTGTTACATTCTCATATATGCATTGTCATGCAGCGAGGTACGTACAATGAACTTTAGTCAGCGACGCTCTCTCTCTCTCTCTCTCTCTGTCTCTCTATCACGCACGCACGCACGCACGCGCACACACAGAGGCACTTCTGTTCAGACATACCACGCAAGTGATTCGCAAGAGTAAAGAATTTTTAAGCTTCAATTGGGACAAAATGAAATTGTAAATATTTTATTCGGTGTATATGCTCATAATGTTTACGAAGATCAATAGAGATGCGGATGTTTCTTTTGCATGCATGTGGGGTTGAATAATGAAACCTAATATGACGAGGATTCTACCACATGAAAATAGATAGAGTATGGACAAATTAAAACTTGACCAAGACATCTTGTTAAACAATATATGCAGTGTTGAATCTGTCGATCACTCCAAAAGGTTAGACCCTCATGTTGAGGGAGGTTACATAAAGAAAAAAACTATGAAAACCTTGTTATAATATCTCATATCGCTTAAAATAAGATTTATACGCTTTTTATATATTTGTGGTTTCGTCTCACCTATCAGTTTTAAGTTTTTGAATTAGACATTTTAATATAGTATCAGAGTTAGGTTCTTAGTCAAATTCCACATGCCACTTCTAATTAAGCTTGCACATAAGAATGAGTGTTGAAGCATCTCACATCACTTGATATGCATGTGATTTTCTTTCATCTATTAGTTTAAATTTTTTTGTTGGACCTTCTAACAAACCTCATGAACAAAAGATGTGTCTACCCTTCCTATTCAGCTTGAATAGCTTTTGCGATGCATTTTCATGAGGCCTCTTCAATTACTTACTACTTTAAGTTATACCGCATTACCAATGTTATGTATAACCTCACTAGTTACTTCGTCGTTATCATGAAGATGAATCCTTGTTAATATAAAGTACACTTCGCTACTTCAAATTTTCAAAAGTTAGTAGAATAATTTGAAATGATTTCACATTCTTTCCCAGAAAAAGTTTCATGTGATGAATAATATTCTCAAAAACATAATGAGAGTCGTAAAGATATACAGATTTTCAATCATATTATATATTATTAGAGTATATAATGAGTGAAGTCACTTTGTGATGAATAAGTTTGAATCATCAAACAATGAAAAATATGATCAATGTTTTTCATTTCCAATCAAGTTTTGACTGCTAATTGCACAAATATTATGTCCTCTGTAAGGAAGGCCAATCCAAAGTTTTAAACTAGTAGGTATAGGGAGATCATTCCCATATATAAGGAGCATATAAACTCCATTACCAAGAAGTGTGCGCTTTTTAAAAGGGCCCTCTTACTTGCAAGCTGGATTAGGGGTGAAACTTAGCTCTAGTACGATATTAGAAAATCCAACCTAACTATTTAAGTTAATAGATAAAGGAATACAATATGTATATAAAGAGCACATAAATCACATTGTCCAGCAATGTAGAATATTTTCAACATCCTTCTTTTACCACGGTGATTAATATTGTTGGGAATGCTTATGTAACAGTCATCTCTTCACCCTCTATGCGTTGACCCAAGTTTTAGTCAATAAACACTCGATTTAAATTTGAGATTTCAGATGATAATATGAAGAATAAGGTCTACACTCTTCAAACTCGAGATTCACTCTACATAAGAAGGAATCTCTAGTTTGCTCATAATATTGCATGACATTTTTGAATTGTGATACCATTACCTAGATATATCCTCAAGAGAGAGAGCTCAAAGTCTGAGTTTGTCAATTTATCCAGTTAGATTTACCTTCTTTCAAAAACTCAAAGCCAATAAATTATGAGCTAATAGGATTATTAACTCACATCACATCAAATTTTCGATGTATGACATTTTTAATATGATTCACATGTGGAATAGCAATATAATATAATGGATTAATGACACATTCATATGTATCTAAGGCTCTATTTGTTTGAAAAAAATATTTATCGAGGAAATATTTTCTTCATTTTCCGGCATTTAGATCGCTTAGGAAATGAGTCAAAGGAAAACGTTTTTCTAGTCAATAGAAATCAATGCTTAAATTCAAGAAAATGATTTACTCTTTGAAAAATTGGAAGTCAATTTATGTAATATGACTATATAATAGTGGATGGACTAGAAATTCTGCACTTAGGCACAAGAACACCAACACTCATTCCAGATCCCTCGGTAGCAGTGCCGGAACTAGAGGTTAGGGTCGAGTCTACCGGGATCCACTAAAGGCAAGATCGGGTCCATTGAGGCAAGGCCTAAGACCCTAGTCTTGGTGATCAGGACTCTGGTGCCAGTGCCCGAGGTCCTAGCGCCTAAGGCTTAGGTCCCTAGTGTCAAGGCCTGAGTACATCAAGGCTAGGCCTGGGACCCCAACATCACTACTTGGGACTATCTAGGCTGTTCCTAGGACCCCAGTTATCACGCTTTGGTCCGTCCAGGCTAGGCTTGGGATATCAGTGTTGATGCCCATGCCCAAGATGTCGGACCTAGGTCACTGGTGCCCCTTGCCTTGGTCCATCAAGGCTGGACTTGGATGCCTATGCCTAGGATTCCCATGCCTGTGCTTGGGTCCATTGATGCAAGAGCAACCGACTTAGCTCCATCAGTCCACTTAGCACCATTATTGCTCATTTAAGCCAAGATAGAATTTGGGCATAACATGCTTCAATGAGTGGAGACTAAAATTTCCAACTAAAGCGGAAGCGAACCATTCATACTGAGTTATCTATACTGATGATTAGTGAGTTACTGAATTCTCGGTATATATATTAGTCACTGATTTCTCAGTACACTTTATTAGTTGTTGGTCTCGAAGTTTATCAATAATATATCAATAGGAGGCCATTATGAATAACTTCCTTGGTTATTTGATGAAATCTTGAACTATTTATCTTATGGTCAAGGTGGGAGTACGAATTTTGCAAGGCTCAAAAATCAAGAATGCAAGTTCTCGAGTCATTAAATCCATCTCTATATTTCAAAGAGTCTTTATTGTTATGTAAGTTTCAAGAGTCAAAATTCTAAGTTCCTAGGTCTTTAATGTTAGGCTAGTTCTCATGTCTATTTAATTATGTTTTTATTTCTTAAGTTGTATTCCTCCTATAAATAGAGAAAGCCTCTCAATTGTGAGGACGGAACAATTTTGATAAATGAAAATACATGAGATTTTCCTCTGATTGAGTAATTATCTTTGAAGAGTGGATTTGATGAAGGATAACTTTTTATTTCGGTCTCTTTATCCTTGGAGAGTGGATTACTCCTCAGTGATGAGCCAAGAAGCACTTTATCCTCGCTTTCTGGTTTTCCTTTAGGCCTCGGTGGTGAGCTTTTCCTATTCCGAAGTCCTTTAGCCTGAATGGGTGGTTCATCCTTTAAGCTTTGGTGGTGAACTTCATCAATCCCGATCCTCATTCTCGATTGGTGGCACGCCCTTTATACCTTGGTGGCAATTGTATTCTATCTTTTAATTCCGGATTTTATCCATCGATAACCATCCCCATAAACAACATTTCCTAAATACTTAACCAAAATTTCCCATATTCGGAATCACTCACCCACGCACGCATCATCCAACAATGATCAGACTAAGATCCTAGCACTTGGGCCTAGGACCCTAGCTTTTGGGCCTACAACCCTAACGCTTGTGCCCAAGTCCTCACTATACAAGCCGTGTCCATCTAGGTTGAGCTTGTGCCCGAGACCTTGACCGCACATGCCCAGATCCAATAAGGTCATGCCTCCAAGCCCAAGCTAGGACCCTAGCACCCAACCCCAAGTCCATCAAGGCTAGGCCATGGACCTGAGTGCCCATGCTCGAGTTCATCAAAGAAAGACATCAATAAACCTTTATGGACCTAGGAACAGGCATTGGGGACTAGGGTCCAACCTTGATGGACTCGGGTATGGGCACTAGGGTCTTGGACCTAACCTTGATGGATCCAAGCTCGGGCGTTAGAGAATAGGGCCCAACCTCAATTGACTTGAGTCCGACCTCAATGGAACTAGGCTTAGGCTCTTGAGACTTAGACCCGGTGTCGATGGACTCGGGCATGGGTGCTAGAGTATCGACAAACTCGATGGGCCCAAATTTGATGGACCCAAGCTCTAGGCATTGGGGATCAAGTCCTTAGCTTCAGGGTTCAGGCCTCGACCTAGATAGATGCAGTTGCGGGTATTGACATCGGAGACTTGAGCCCCAACCTTGATGGAATTAGGTATAACTTATATAGACTTGAGCCGAGGCACTAGGGAGCTGGGCATAAGCATGGAATTCTCATGTTTGGCTTCGGTGGACCCAAGACTTGTGCCCATGCTCATGCCCAGGAGCTAGGCATCCACACTTGAGACCCCAATGCTTGTGCTGAGTTCCCAGCTATCCATGCGCAAGTCAATAGCACTTGAATGATGTATGTTTGTTAAGAAAATTAAATGAGATTTTCCTTAGCAAATGATGGAAAACTTTTCCGGTTCATTTTCAAGTCTTGGCCAGATACTGGAAAATAACTTTTGATTTTTTTTTCAAAAATATTACATTTTTCACAAAATAATTAGAGTCCAACATTTGGCCTTTGACAGTTGGGATTCCAAAAGTATATAGAATTTGGACAAAACTAAGCGCAAATTAAAAAAAGAAAAGGTGAGAGAAAAGTAAAATTGTATAAAGAATTTGCCTTTTGACGGTTGGGATTCTAAAAGTATCTTTGGAGATCCTTGGTCCTATGTGACAATTTGATTTAGTCGCACTCATAAACCTTTTTGAAGTTTGACGGCTTAAATTTTTTTTTGTTTGATTGCAGAGAATGGTTATTACTTTAACGAAACTCGTGCGCTCCAGCTAGCATAAGCTGGGAGAATCGAATGTCCCTGCACTAATATTTATTAATCTATTTATTTTGTCTCGTTTTCGGATTTATCTATGTTTAACACTTTCAGTGGGAAGGGCGACGGGGGATGCTTGACTCGCCCATTGAGGAGCCAACCAAATATTAGTTTTGTAAGAAGATTCTCATTACTTTAATTTCTTTATTGTGAACTTTTTTTATATTGGTAAAAAAGTAGTAACTTTTTCTATTTGGAAGTTGCAGAAAATATTAAATAGAGTTAGGATTCTGGCATGCCAAAATTCTACTCCATTCGTTGGAAGACACATGTCTCCTGTGCCCGACCGCGCCAGAAGCTTTTCCGTATCTTTATTTCAATTTCAAGCGGAGAGACTCTCTCTCTCTCCCCTTCGTGTTTCTCTCTACAAAAAAGTACCTAGACGGAGGCGGCGGCGGCGTGGTTCGTCGGGAGGTGGAGAAGGCGACATAGAGCAACTCAAGAAAGAGACAGAGTGAGCACAGTGTCGTTTTGCATGATTTCGTTGGACGTTGGAGGTAACGGACAAGGCGGATGTGGAGGTGGCTGTGCGGTTTGTCGCACGGTGGCTTCCATCATGTCAGCCAAGCTCAAGCTTAAGAACGGAGGACTGGGATGATGGCGAGGTGATGGTGGAATGCAATTTGCAGGATGAAGTTGACAATGAGTCTAAGTTGGGGCGAGGCGTTGTCGTCCTTGGTAGAGTGAGAGGAGGAAGGAGAAGAAAAAGAGAAGGAACAAAAAAAGAAAAAAAACAGAAAAAAAAAAGAGTAAAAGAGAGAGATGATGCAATGATTTCTAACAAGTAGACCCAAAATAACATGTGCCCTTTGTTGAATGGACTTATGTAAAATTAAAGTGTCTTATCACTTGAGCACTTAATATTTTATTGGGATGCTGAGACACTTGAAGTTCATTGTTTGTCTCTTTGACTTGTACGAGATATATAATTAGGGACTAGTACAGTGGACAAAGGAGTGGTTGGGGGTCTGCGGAGGTTTGGTGGCTCTCGTATTTATGACTTGGGCCTCTTTAATCCCTGTCCATGTGTGACATATAAAATAATGCAAAGTGACAGTCCGAGAATTTGTATTTATTAATTGGTTAGAGTTCTATAGTGTCAAAGTACAAATTATGTCATACTTTAGTAATTTAATAATATCTATTTAGAATGATTTACTTTCTAATCTCATGGCTTTCACTAATTAAATAACATTTAACATGATACTCTCTAGCCCTCTCAAACATAGATATCGACATATAGAATTATTTATCATTTTTTTTAAATCTCAGAATTTTAGAGGAAAAGTAAAACGCATGACAGAGTACTTTCTTTAAGTACCTACAAATAGACACAAACGATAAGGATGTGTTTGGTAACCATTCTATTTTCAATAATAATTTCTACCCATAAATAATAAGGATGTGTTTGGTAATCATTCTATTGTCAGGAATAATTTCTATCCAGAAATAAATTTTTTTCTGATTTTGTTCCCTAGATAAGTTTTTGATTATTTGAAGGCGTTTGGTAATTATCTAAAATTTATATTCCCAAAATAAAAATGCGTTTAGTATGATCCTTAATTATTATTTTTTTTGTATCGTAGAATTTCTTTAATTTTTTAATAATTTTATTACATTTTTTCTTTTTTTTTTTTTTTTTTTTCCTTATCTTTTTCTTCCTCTAGTTGGTTGCCGACCACGATGATGGCTAGCGACCAGCTAGACAAGAGCTAGCAAGGTCAACCCTTGCCGAGAGCTTGTGACCAGCTAGAGGAAGAAAAAGAGGAAGAGAAAAGGAAAGAAAATAAAAGGAAGAAAAGAAAAGAGAAAAAAAAAGAGAAGAAAATAGTTTAGGCTTGATTCTGAAATTGTTTCCGGAAACAAATGAGTAACTTTTTTTGCCTTATTGATTTTGTTTCAAATATATTCTTAGGAGCAAAAACTTTACCAAACGGATTTTAGTTCTTTTTTTTTTTTTTTTATTTCAGGGAATAAAATAATAGAATTAGACAATGTTTGATATGTTATCAAACAGACCCTAAGTGATTACTTGTTCAACTTCAATAAGGTAAAGTAGTAGGAATTCTCGATTGAGTTTAATATGTGCTACTCTCCTTTCACATGTTTGTGAGTTCTCTTCTTTACGCACGTCAGCTATCCATAGTTCCTTCACTCACATGTATTGTTTGCCCGCTTAACGACTTTATCATCTTATTAGTATTCACATGAGAGGGAATATTAAGTTTCAAGTATGAGCTAAAAGTTTCCTTTAAATTATTAAATTTTTAGAATTCCTACTTGCGTGGGCACTTGACTTTAATGCAAGTAATGTTAAGACTTATACAAATTTGTTGAACAATCTTGCAGACTGTGAATGAATACTTCTAATAAATGTGATCTATAATAAAAATATTTGGCATGTTTATATATTCAATAACTTTATTCAAACTTTGTATACATCTATTAACAATATTTATGGTTATTATCTTGAAGAATTTCCCCATTCATAGGGAAAATTGTCCAAAAAGTTCTAACCTTATTACATTTTTATTAATTCATAAACCTTTCAATTTTACTAATTGAGTTCTAAAACCTTTCACTTTTTGTCAACTAAGTCCGTCTAATCAATTTTGATAGGAAATCAATGAGGTGGATGTTGACCGTCCTATGTGGCATGGTTGGCGTTAACTTGGATAAAGTTTGATAATATTTTCATATTTTTTGAATTTTAATATTTTTCTTTTCTTTTGTTTTTCTTCTTTTTATTTTCCTGTTTCATTTTTCTCTCTACTGGCCACTGCTAGACCTCGTCAATGATTGTCAAAGGTTATTGGCCTCGGGCAAGGCTTGCATGGGTGACCCTTTCATTGCCTAGGGCAACCCTCGCATGACGCTAAAGACCTTAGTTGGCCATCGATGAGGTTTGGTAGTGGCCAATGGAGGGAAAAAGGAAGAAAGAAAAGAAGATAAAAAGGAAAAATATAAATAACAAATTTAAAAATTATTAAAATATTATTTGAAATTGTCCATGTCAATGCCGATGACCATCGCCGAAGTCCACGTCATGATTTTTGGCCAAAATTAATCATATGGATTCAATTGCCAAAAAGTAAAAAAGGTTTAGAATTTAACTAGCAAAATTAAAAGATCTAGAACTGAATTGGTAAAAATATAATAGATTTAGGACTTTTTAGATAATTTCCCCCATTCAAGCGATTATAATGTTAAAATGGTGAGTAGCCGCTCAATTTAAGAATCTATCTCATTACAAAAATAAAGTCGTTGATATTTGTCAATGATTTTTAACAAATAAAATGGAAGTTAGTGCACCACAAAGAAAACAAACTGTTGATAGTAATACGCGGTATGTCAAGTGAGGATATTCATGATCTTTTCTAAATTCCCAAGATGTCCTTAGTAGTCTTAGTCACCACTCTCTCTCTCTCTCTCTCTCTCTCTCTCTCTGTATACACCTTTCCATGAGTATGTAGGGGGAGCTTGCATTGCGTCGAGCTGTCTCAATGACGGTAATTAAAGAGATGCTACCTCTAACCTTCTTTATATGGTTAAAAGATACTAATTTCATTTTAAATTGATGAGGTCCAAATCATAAGGTAGGAGAAATTAAAGGTTTGAATTAGGGGTTCTTCGTAAATTTTAATGGCCCTACGCATGTGACCTGTATATATGATAGATCAATTGATTTTCGGACAACAGAAAAATTTATTGAATTTTAATTGTTTAAACAATGACACCATCTTAAATTTTAGGCTTAACATTCTCACATTTCAAAAAAAAAAAAAAAAAAAAAAAAAAAAAAAAAAAAAAAAAAAAAACAACTACCAACCTCATTTTCTGCATTAGATTTTAATATTAGATTTCATTTTTGAGTGTAGAAATCGGATGCGCATGAGGGCAATCTTTCTAATGCTGGGAGATGCAAAATATAAATTTCGAAATGTGACAAGGATATTTGATAACAAAATTGAAGATGACTTTTGCAATTATCTCATTTCTTTCTCACATGTGAGCAAGAAGTCTCTAGCATATTCAATTAGCCACCCAAAAATAAAAATAAAAATCCTAGGATGGCTTATGATGTGACAGCTCCATGGCATTAGGTTCAACCAATCCTTACAGTCTTATGAAATGCCATCCGTCTTTCTAAATGTCGTTTTTTTAATGACTACTTGAATTTCGGCACTCATGAACCCATCATCACAAAGTTCCCATCCCCGGTGGATGAGGGGAATTTTTTTTTTTTTGGACGAAGAGAAAACATTTTATAGCTAAAAACGAAATTTACATCCGACTTTAAAAGCGTCGAGAGCTATAATATCAAGCAAAGGATTAGGGGGAGAGAAAGCCCAATTAGATGGTAGAGAACCATTGTTGTGGATGAGGGGAAGTTTAAACATGTAATTTTCTTGCTCAATTTGGCGCTTGCGCAGTAGACTGTTCTGCAGAGCTCTTTAAGTTAAGTGCATTTAGTCCATTTTTATGATGGTAATGGTCACAATAAACAAGAAATGTTAGACTGAATACATTCGAGGGGTCCAATTATGCCAAACGACAAAGCAAACTTATTCTCGTAAGTTACGCTAAAATTGTAAAAGTACTTAAATATTAAACTATACTTTCATCTAAAAACTTAAACTTTTCGAACAATTAGCAGTCTCCCACGAAATAAACATGGTATCGGAATAGGAGATCTTGAGTTCAAATTTTTCTAAACCTCATTTTCCTTCCCATTTCTATATTTATATGCTTTAGACGAAAATGCGAAAATTATTCATGTTAACACCGATCATGCTACGTGGATGATTGGTGTTTAGCCATTGTCCACCTTAGCAATTTTCAACAAAAATTAGCCGGAAGGAAATGGCAGATAGTTAAAATGTTTATGACTAAATTAACAATTTTTAAAAAGGTTTATGACTAAATTAACATAATTGAAATGTTGATGATTAAATTAGCACAATTTAAAGATTTATGATGGAATTGACCACTATACAATAGGTTTAATATTTTTTGTACAATTATCCCAACATTTTCACTTGTTGCATAGAATGGTAAGCTATTACTACTAGAGATAATTAAGGTAATTCTCTAGGATATTTTCTTATATTAGAGATAATTAAAATATTTTTGTTAACTTTTAATATATCTCAAGATTGTGCGATATCTTATTTAATTGTGCATATCTTAATTAATATATGTTACCTTTAATAGTCTCTAATAAAACCTATAAATAGGCTGATGTACTTTTTGTTATGATATATCAAAATATATTGAAAATTCCACAATTCCTCTCTTCTACATATCTTTATAAATTTTTAACTTTGTATCAAAGCCTTTGTTCATGAGGAAACCTAAGTGCAGGTGGACTTCGCATCTAGGGCAGCTCACGCACCCTGGTACACATCCAGTGGCACACATCCAAATTAATCCATCCCCATAATCACACAATGTTCACTTCATGTGCACAAGTTTCATATGAGCAATCGCTTAATCGAATCCTTTCCATTAGTCGTGTTTTGACACTAATTGTACTGATTGCGTAGTCCAATTGAGCCTTTTTCATGGGGTGACTTTCTTTCATTGCCAGTCGCTTAGGCCGCATCCAGTAATTATTTTCCAATCTAGCCGTATAGGTTGCTTAATGCTATGACACTAGCTATATAGGCTGCATCACTTAGTTACTATTTCACAAGCCAGCAACATCGAACATTTGCTATTTCCCCTTTGATTCTCAACCTTTCATGCATTGTTTTGAGAAATAGATACCAACACCAGACTTGCCACCATCAAACGAACCAGATTCGGAAGACATTGCCTCACACACCAGACTACACAAATCAACAAGCTCGACGGCCCGCGGTGTTCTTAGAGAAACATGTTTTCGTGGCATTGTTCGACATTAATTCAAACATCAGTTGACTACTTTGATGTCACATTGAGTTTGATGGACAATGTTAGAGATAATTAAGATGATTCTTTCGGATATTTTCCTATATTAGACATAATTAAAATGTTTCTGTTGATTTCTTTGTATAACTCAAAATTGTGTAATATCTCATTTGATTGTGCATATCCTAATTGATATATATATATATATATATATATATGTGTATGTATGTATATATATATTATCTTTGATAGTCTCTCATAAAGCCTATAAATATATTGATGCAATTTCATTGACATATCTAAAAATATTGAAAATTCCATGATTCCTTTCTTCCGCATATCTTTCTTATTTCTTAACTTGTGAGATTTCGTGGGATCACAACCAATTATTCTAAAAGCTTAAGCCATTAGATGAATACGTGATTTATTATTTAAATATCTTAACAAGGCGCGATTTTAATATTTTAACACTCCCCCTCACACTTAGTTTGGTCTTTTGTGTAATACTAAGCGTGGAAATTTAATTGGGGAGGCAAATGAGGCCTAGAATGATTTGAATTCATACCTCCAACTTTGATACCATGTGAGATTTTGTGAGATCACAATACTCTTTTAAAAACTTAAGCTGATAGATGAAAGCATGGTTTACTATTTAAATATTATAACAAGTTGCATATAATATGAACCATAATTGATCACAAACTTTGAGTCTTGTATACCCCTTCAGATTTATGTCTCCACCAAATCTACAAAATGCAGAATTATTTCAAGAGGAAGGGCTTTGGAGGAGCTACCACTGACCATCCAAATTAAAAATGTGAACCCCATTCATTCAATTTAATGGACGAATTAGTGAGGAAGCTAATTGTGACATCCTGATTTTCGACTCTATTTCGATTAAATGAAATGGGCTTTTCATCAAAAATCCTATAGTCATGTTCTCTAAGCTGGTCACTCAAGAGATAACTAATCTATCAGGTGAATCCGTTAAGGGATATAAACGTGACAGACTTGAGAATTCGATTAGAAATCGACTACTTGATTGTGCTAATCGACAGTGGTCGATACGGCACTGTTATAATTGATTAGAGATTGAAGATAGGTTGATTCAACATAAGCACGTAATTAAATTGTGGGTGATTCCACTTGATTGCAAAATTCGCGCCGAATGACACTAAACTGATTTTTTTGTCGATTATGTACCCAGTGCCCGTAATTGAAACATTGAGATTTTTACAATAACCAAGAGTCGCCTATGAGTTGGAGATGCACAACGTGGAATGAAAATAATCAACCATGGGTTAAATGTGCTAAAACTTCCTAAAGGCTACCTCGTAGGTTAGGTCACGCTAAAATCGTGTCCGATTAATATTAATCACGAAATTGAACTCGGTTTTAGGAATCGAAAGTTTGGGTGTGTCACGATTTATTTTTGGGATGTCGACTCATCATTTGAAGAATTTTTGGCGAGCTCGGGATTTTTGGCAAAAGATCAAAATTCGGCAAAATTGAATCAAGAAATTCGGAGGGGTCTCTTTACTTGGATTTGTGGGCTACCAAATTGAAGTAAATTGTTGAGAATGGGTGCAAATTCGTTTAGGCTGCCCCATTGGCATTTTTGGTCATCAAATTGGCTTGAATTGGTGAGGAATTGATTGGAGACCAAGGCAAATTCGTAAGTCTATGGGGCTGCTGTAATTTGGCCTTCATTTGTGACTTGTTTGAGAAGTTTGGGAGGGAAAAATGGCTACTGGATATGGCTGAGGACTTTAGGGGCTTATTAATCATCACTTGGATATTTAGAGAGCCAAGGGATTGGTTTAGGCATTGACTTTCTTCCCTTCTTGTCCCCTTGTCCCCTGCTCTCTCCCTTCTTCATGTTCTTCTCCCCCTTATGCGACCGAACACCCTCCCCCTTGCTGTCTAGCTTTTGCTTCTTCTTCTTTCTTCTTCCTCTTCCAATGTTGCTGCAACATAGAACCTCCACTAGCCAACACAACCAGCCCTTGCACCGAAGCAACCAGACACCGCTAGCCCTCTCGCTGCTCGATCGAGTTGCCCATGCATCTGCCTCCTCACCGTCCTTCATCCGCTCGTCTTGGCCAAAAGTCGCCTCCCTCCGTCCTCGAACAGCCGGCTTCGCTTGACCAGGTCTTGCCATCATCTGTCCAGCAGCCGTTCGCCTCCGCGCCGTGTCTAGCTAGCCCACCACCTGCATCCAAGCCGAACCGACCAACTCAGCTAGCTCCCTCCATAAGCCAAACCCAACAGCAAACCGTGTGGTTTGCTAGGCTTTTTTAGCTCTTTCCTGGCCTCCTTTGGTGTCATTGTAGGCTCGAGTTTTGGTCACCGTCGCGCCACCATCCTTGTGAACCGATTTGCTCATTAATTCGGTGAGTTAACCTCCTAAGCTCTAATTAGGGGTTAATTACTCTTAATGATGGATTAGTTAGGCTTAAGCATGGTTTAGTAGTTGATTTAGTTAGAGTAACTATTAGTTAGTTAATTTAGTTGAGTGAACTAGGTAGTTATGTTAGTTAGGTGGATTAGTTAGGGAATTTAGTTAGCCTATTAGATTAAATTAGTTAGGTTTGTTAAATTAATTAGTTAGTTCAATTAGATTAGTTCAGTTTGGTTATTTAATTTAATTAAGTGTTTTAATTTAAATATTTTGTAATTTATTTAATTAATTATTAATTAGCGGAAATTATACTAGGATAGTCGATTGTCAGAATTTTGTGTTGATTGTCATGATTGTGTTGGTTAGTTAAATTGATTGCTAATTTATGCAATTGAGTGCTGGATGATAATTTTCAATTATTATTTCAAAAATATGAATTTTTGGTATTTAATTAGAAAAATACCGGGTATCGGGTTTTGACACCAAAAATATTTTAAGTACTATGTAAATCGTGGGATTTTCAAAAGGAAGTATACCACTTTTTATGGTTCAATCTGATCATGTGACCACGTACAACTATTTTACCGGGTATTTTTAATATGAAGAAAATAAGCCAAGTACATTATTTGAAATCGAGGCATTTGAGTGCAAAGCACAATGTCCTTGGCTGAGTACGGATGTGTGTGTGATCACCAAATACCCAGACGCGTTTATGCGGGGTAGTGAACCCATCCTGACGCGTCTACACGGGATGATGCCTAATTAAGTTCAAATGCCTTTGACAACGGATGCCAGATCACGGTAGAGGCCGGACCAATGCTCCTTCGGGAATGCCGTCTAGATTTAGATATTGCCGTGCTCGATGGGGCGAGACGGCGCCCGGTTATGCCGGATGATCACCGATTGTTTAGTTGGCCATGGCCGTTGGGTCGTAACTAATTGGAACACGCTTGAATGAGTGAGATAACCGTGCTTGATTATGAGACAAAATTGTGTGGCACGGAATATGACGTGTCATAATGATTTGGCCTTATTATCGGGATCACTATGATTGATCAATATATGAAAGTGAAGTGTTCCAATTATTGAGTACATTTACTATATGCATATGTTATATGAGTTGTACTGACGTGTAAGGAGGTGCTAAGGCGAGGTAAGTCTTATATGATATGTGCTTAGGCTGCCTCTAGGAGAATTATCTTCATAATCGGGGTTTAGGGTATAGACTCGCTGAGACATTGTCTCACCCCGTCGTGGTTTAAATTTTTCAAGTCCTTAGATGGAGGTACGACATGTACATTATGGGGTCCGGCAGGTGATGGACTTTCAGCACTCCTATTTCCCTATTCCTGGGACTAAACTGACCCGTGAGTTGGTTGAGTCGACGATATGGGTCAAGGAGGGCCGACCTCAGTTGGTACCTCATTGCTTTATAGTGTGGTTCATTAACTTTCCTTAAGGGGGTCGGGAGGGTTCCCTACAGGATTTTGACAGGCCTCCCGTTGGGACTAGAGAGTGGGAAGTAGGGCATCCTATGGATATCGACACCCCTGATGGTGTCGTGGAGGACCCAAAGCCGATGACTGCAGAGTCCGGAGTTTAGATGGCTCAGTAGTCCTTTTTGAGTTAGACTCTTGTGTATAGATTGGTTATGTATATAAAACTGGTTTGTTTATAAAATATGTTTTGTGTTAATTGACTGTCTTGCTTTTCTATCTCATATTTGTTTGTTGTTTGGAGATTGTTTAATTCACTTCCGCATGCGTATAAAATGAATGGGTCGGCGATGCATCCTGAAAACGTCACAATTTGATCGACCACCGAGGGATGTGCGCACGCTCGAAGTTCGGAGTGTGACACTAATGCTTTCATGGTTATATACAACCATACAATAATAAGTCCATTACCATCACCTCACTGAAATGAAACCCGTCAACCAAAACAAATTAAGACCTATCCCAATTTCATCATCTCTATCCTTGATAGAACCAAACTAGTCCTGACCGGTCTTCAGTTCCCTGCATCATCTTCTTTATTACCATCCTTTATTAAATTTTCTTGTTTATTAGGTGTGGCAATATTGTCCCAAGCCAGAGGAAAATGCTCTTTGATCCTCTTTGCATTGATGATCTTCCATGAAATTGTCTTCATACATGGAAGGTCAATGAAGCCTACCATAGCTGACAACGCCAATTCCCTAATAGAAAATTACCCAATCACTTCGGTGAAGCTTGTAAGCGGAAAAATTGACGCCAGGCAAAATATTGCAGAGAAAAGAGAAGTACTGTTGCGAAACGCACTGGCGCAAAGTTTGGGACTTGACAATTTGGGAGCAGTTTATGTGGACGATTTTCGTCCGAAGATACCAGTAAACAGTCCCAGGGCTGGCGAATCTTTTCCTCGAGAAAAGTTACTGAATCAAATTAAATAAATGCAGGTGATAGGCACGTGGTCACAGTGTCGAGAAACGACTTCCAACCTACAGAACCTGGTCACAGCCTACGTAGCACTGACACTATCCGGAAGCCTTCGTGTCGTGTTCGACACTCCGACACGTGTCCGACACTCCGACACGTGTCCGACACGCTCTGACACATCCCAACACGCTCCGACACGCAGTCAACGAGTGTCAAAAAATCCGACACATGGTCAACTCTCTTCGACACGCTCCGACACGCGAGTTTGGAATTCCGACACGCAATTCCGACATGCATGGGGCCAATTTCAAAAATTTCTAATACTTAAGGGGTCAAAATATAAATATACAAAAAAGAAGTAATAAAATAAGTAATGAACAATGCTATAAATATACACGCACGGGATCAAATTTTTTTTTCATTTTTTTTTCTAGAATTGTTTTAGTTTTTTCAAAAGTCTTTTATTATGAAAGAAGTAATAAAAAGTGCTATATATGATAAATAAATAAATTTAAAAATATCATTTATTTTTCTTTAAACAATGTTTTTTCCTCTAAGTTTTATGTATTATTGTAACAAATTAAAATAATGAATGATATTAGCAAATGTTAAATTAATATTTTTCGTGTAAATTAATTCTAGGCTATTTATTTATATATAAAAATATATTTAATATATAACGTGTCGGAATGTGTTGGAATTCTCTATTTTTAAGAAATGACGTGTGGGCGTGTTGTGTCACGTGTCGAGTGTCCGTGTCGGTGCTACATAGGTCACAGCCTTGGTGTTGGCCACTCTTTCCAATAATAGGGTGCTGCAGAACCAAATTCATAATGATTTGTGGTTCATATATGTAAAGGTTTGTTCTCCAAATTGGTGTATAGTTTGTACAGTTGTGGGGTCTCTGCTGTCTCCCTGTCATGGAGATTTAAATGATGCTGATTTTGGTATCTGTACTCAAGCACTTGTAGAGGGGAGGTCAATATAAAGCCTTATCGTAAGCTTATTGTGCCGAGACAGAGTACAGATGTTGCGACCTCTCTCTCTCTCTCTCGCGTATCCGAGTTCATGTCAGCTTAGTGCACTCTCAAACACGCACTCTCTCTCAGGTGTTCGCACAAAAGCACACCTCGTAACATGCATTACACAAAATTATTTAGAATTATAGACAAATCCAAATGGAACATGACAGTCTTCTTGGAGGATAGATGAGTGGTAAGTACAGTGTGAGTTGCAACAAATACTAATTAAGACAATATTCTCCATATTATATCTGAACTCCAAATGGGTCATTCTCTAAACAGAGTTTGAGATACAAGAAATCCAATATAATTACTTATTCTATCTTGTCTAGAAATCCGAATGATCCAAGTTCTACATAGAAGTTATATTTCTTTGAGAAATAACCTTCGCAAGAACTTTTACGTGCATAAGCATAGTTTGGGGACGATAACACTGAGCCTTTTTTAGGTTCATCCAAGGTTGGAAGAAGTTTCCACTCTCCAATCTTTTATTTGGTGGTTTACATACATAGCACCACCCATATTTAAAGTCTTAATTAACTTTATATGTAAGTTGTGTCCATAATTTTTAACTCACCTACCAGAGATGTGGTTTGAAAAAATGAGGAAAATATATCCCAACGACATTTGCAAAGACACTTAAGAAACAAGGCCATATTTTCTGCTGTTCCTAATCGGAGGAAATTTCCTTCAACCACTTTTTTTGTGCAAGTATGCATATTACTCACATTAATATTTAGTTAAGTTTGGTTAAGGATGATTTTGGTAACTTATAACCCACTAATAGAAGGTATGATTGGAGAAAATTTTCTTTAGCCAGATAAACATAAGGTTTAAAAGTACAAAGAAATTCTTGGTAAGGTTCCTCTTTCGAGGCCTTAAAATGTTAGGTCTTTCTCTCAGCCTACAAGGATGCATAGGATTATCAAAAAAGTCCTAAACCTATTGCAATCGTACTGATTCAGTTTTAAACTTTTTGCATTCATGACAATTTAGTTCATCCGATCAATTTTGGCTAGATGGCGTTGACCGATGCTAGGTGGCACCGATCGTCTGACTGACATGGACGTATATAATCTTTAATAATATTTATTTATTTTTTCAATCTTTTTTTCCTTTCTCTTTTGTTTTTTCCTCCTTCCTCCTTCTTCCTTTGGTTGGCCACTAAACTCAGGTGAGCCTCGTTGAGGGTGGGCGAGATTGAGCTCTCCTAGCCATTGGGGAGGTGAGCCCCACTAGATCTTTGTGAGGACGAGCCTTGCCCCTAGCCATTGGCAAGTGGAGCCCTTGCCAAATTAGGGCAAGGGTGAGCTTGCCCTCACCTAGTAATGGCAAGGCGAGCCTTGCCACTAGCCAACTGAGATCGCCTTAGTTTGGCGATCAGCCCTCACCTTTGGTCGATTGTCTCGGTTCGATGACCAGCCAAAGGAAGGAGGAAGAAGAAAATAAATAAAGAGAAAGAAAAGTTAAAAAAGAAAAAGAAAAAAGAAAAATAAATTCAAAGATTAAAAAAATATCAAAATACTATAAAAAAATTGTCCATATTTGTGTCGGCCATGTCATGTCAGCTTGGTCATACCATGTCGATGCCGATAGGCCAAATTAGGCCAAATGATCTGAATTAGCACAATTGCAAAATGTTTATGACTTAATTGGTAAAAAAAAATTAAAACTAAATTAGCATAATTATAATAGTTTAAGGACATTTTTTGATAATTTTCTTCACATAGCACGTGACGTCTCTCGGGCGATTCCAAGGGGTAGAGAATCAAGATACCGTTAGAATTATTAATAGCCGCAAAGATTGAAAATAAGAAGCTAACATGTAAAAAGCTGTCTATTTTTATTTTATTGTTTTTTGGGCAACAGCACTAACTAGTTGGAAAGCTGATATTCCATCCTTATTTAATGGTTAACAATGTTAGAGTTTCTTGTGGGAGAGATAGTTTGTATGAGCAACTATTTCGTAAAAAAAATTGCTAGATCAAATCAATCATATTTTAAGAATATGTGACAATCACATTGAATGACGTACCGTGATTGGTTATATTCATTATTATTGTATTATGTGTAAATTATGTTGATATTATATTTACTCGAAGAAGTACAAGAAAAACAGCCGAGACAGCACTTCGAAGAACGTGAATGCATGGTGGGCTCAAGCTAGCTAGGTTTGGCAGCAATTTGTCTTCCACATGCATCAACGTGCTTTCGTTCTCGTAAATAGTACAATATGTCGATGACCGTTCGATGGGCTCTATGATTTAAGGAGAAGGAGAGGAGGAAACTTTGAAAAGGGTTGAAGCACGTTTTTTATTCGCATGAATTCTTCACACTTCGTCGGAGAATCACAAAAGAGTTGTTTCCCTTATGTTCTGTACCATGATGATCTTGAAGACCATTTATAAGTGTAGGTTCATTAACTAATTCGACTTAAGCATCGCATGATGATATTTCAAAAAAAAAAAAAAAAAAAATAACATAATAACATATCAAGGAAAAACATTTTGCACGTATTGAACAAGTTAGAAGTAGACAGAAAATGTTGGAGAACAAAAGCGATAAAGTAGTTTGTTAGTCCAACTAATCCAAATTACATTTTCATATCTAAAGAAGCAAACACGGGATGTGTATGTTTACTATAGGAGTACATTGATGGCTAGGAAAATTGTAAGGAAGGTTGAGTTAGTGAAGATTCAACCCTAAATATATAATGCTAAGACAGTCTGGTCCAGAGTTCGAGTTTTTGCTAAGAAAACTCTCGAAATTTTTTTGAAGGCCTCATGGTCTAGAAAAATTGATGGGTGATTCAAAAGGTCCCAATACTCTTTTCAAAAAATGGTTATGCTTTCTTCCACTCACGGTCAGAGGGAACTTTCTTTAACAATACACCTAATTGTGAGTTACAAATTATTAAGGTCACTCATATCTAAACTTAATTAAGTATAAATATGGGTGATATCCATATTTATACCCTAACCAATCAGAAAATTAATTTTTTTAACCAGAGATGAAGGAAAATATGCCCTCATAAAACAAAGGAATGTCATAGCACGGTTAGATGGTGTTGTCTGTAATTTTCAGTTTGATTCTCTCATTATTTTTTTGAACTTATTGAATCTTGTACTAGTTAGGTAAGATTCCTTCGGATTCTATAAATACCAAGCGTTGATGCTCTCTAGGCATCTCCTCAGCCGCGTTCTCTCTCTCTCTCTCTCTCTCCCCCTCCCCTTCCTCCCACCATCCCCGCCATGGCCGCAAACAAGGTTCGCTACGCCTTCGCCTTTCTTCTTCTGGCCCTCTCTCTAGAACTCCAGTCCACTCAAGCTAGGCAGTTGAAGCTAACCATGCAAAAGCAAAAGTCGTTCCCCAACAAGCTGCCAAATGTGCACAAACTCCTAGAAAAGGAATTAAGGAAAACCATAGCCGACCAGAGCAAAAACTTGCATGGTGAAATTTTAAACAAAGCCACGAACACTGATGTGTCTACGACTCCAGCGCCGCCGCCATCAAGTACCATGGTGGCGGCAACAACACCGCCGCCATCTCCCGGGCGAAGCTTAGATGACTTTAGGCCCACGGAACCTGGCCACAGCCCCGGGGTCGGCCATTCGCTGCAGAACTAGGATTTTATCATGGATATTGCTATTTTCAATCGCGCATGTTTGTTGTCGTCATGCATGTATCATCATTCTATCTTTGAGTAGGGTTAGATGCTTCGATTTAAGTTTGAGGCGGTAGGCTAGTGCGTGTTTGTCTTCGACGTATCTATGTATATTAATCATTTGCGAGACAGAAGCGTGAAACTCAGTTGTCTTTTGTCCATTTACTTTAACTAGCTCAGTTTGTGGTTCTTTTATGTGTTCCTTCTATAATTGTTAGATACTTAAATATGCATTGTCATGCAAGATTGGTCCCCCTCAGTGACCTATATATTAGGTACAAGCAATGAACCATACCTATCTAAGCTCTTCTATACAGACATACCACGCAAGTAATTTACAAGAGTAGAGAATTTTTTAGCTTTAATTGAGATATAAAGAAATTCTATAAAGTATATTGGGTACGCTTATAATGTCAGTGAAGACCAATGGCGATGCGGATGTTGCTTAAGCATGCATGTGGGGATGAGTAATGAAAAGTAATATGACAACGATTCTACCACATGAAATATTTGATAGAGCATGAACAAATTGCAACTTGACTAAAATATTTGGTTAGAAAGTACATATACTCCGCAAGAAACTACAAGTAGTAGTTAATATTATTAGTAATTCCATGTTCGAGGCCTAAAGACTGCCTCTCTCGGCCCACAAACATGCCACTCTTAAAGGAGCATGTGACGGGTCCGAGGGCTATTTCAAGGGGTCAAGATACAGTTTGAATTGTTAATAGCCGCAAAAACTTAAAATAAGAACCCTACATGGGAAAAGATGCCTAAGAACCAAAAGCTAAGTAGTTCAATCACACCCAGCTTCTTAGTTATTACTTTTATTGTTTTTTGTGCAACAGCACAAAGTAGTTTGAATGCTGATAATCAATCCTTATTTAATGGTCAATAATGTAAGAGAATAGAGACATATAAGAAGTAAGAGCAAGTGTTATGTAAACAAAGTCCGATAGATCAAATCAATCACAGAATTTGTGAGACTCATAGTGAATTTGACTAGAAGAGAAAAAGAGCCGAGACAACCTTTGAAAAACGTGAATGCATGGTGGGCTCAATCTAACTAGGAGTGGCAGCAATTTATCTTCCATAAGCATCCGTGACCTCGCACTCCCATGGTGCCTGTAACATGCTTTCATTCTTGTAGATAGTGGAGTGTTGATGACCGAGCTTGGGTTTTGATGATTTGAGGAGAACGAGGGAAGAAGATTTGAAAGGGGTTGAAGCAAAACAATGCCATTTTCTATTGGCATGAATTCCTCACATCTCATCGGAGAATCACAAAAGAGTCGTTTGCCTTATGTTTTTTATATCATGATAATCTTGAAGACTATATTTAAGTTTAGGTTCATTTCCTCCAAGGTTTTAACTTAATATCAGAAGATACGTTTTTGAATATTGGATCTTTTTCATATAGTTGGGACTTTGGAAGTATATTGATGATTATCTAACACACACACACACAGATATATATATATATATATATATATATATATATATTCAAGATGTCTACATATTTCCTCTAATGGATGTGTAGGTTGCAAGGAATGATAAATGCCTAGTACATGAGAGCGATCCAATATGGAGGACGGATAAATAAGCAACGCTGTTTATAGGCGACATATAGATTGTTAATGGAAACGTATTCTCTAAAATGTTTTCGGTTCCTGTATTACATTCTTTGCGAGACTAATGATTCATTTAAAAGTTTGAGACCTGTGGATAGAGGAACAGTTAAAGTATAGATTTAGCGCCCCCCCCCATTCACGTAAAATGCAATTGGCTAAACCCTAGCAAAATAAGTTAATGATATATAAGTAGGGAGGAGAGTAAAAAGTAAATAATAATCAAATGAGTTAGGGAATTCCATGGGTCTAAATGAAGTTGTCCTGATTTGAAAAATAATAAAAAAGCAAAATTGAATGTGACCATCTAAATTACTCCACGTAAGCATTTCTCGCAGATATTTCAACAAAATACGTAATAACATGTCAATGAAAAAAATGTTGCACATAACTAATGTCCGTGAGTCCAACTACAAATGTCATATCTAAATAACAATTATACATATAAAGAAGGGGAGTCGGGATGTGTGTGCTTACTAAAGGAGTATATAAATGGCTAGGAAAATTGTAAGGAGAAGTCCAGTACGTGACGACTCAACCCTAAATTCATAATGCCCACAAAAGTCTATAGTTTTCACCAAGAGATCTCTCTTAAAATTATTTCAAGGCGCCCTACTCTAGGAATTAATTAGCTGGTGATGGCTAGAAATAGAGACTGAGACCTAACGAAATTTGTCGGGTGCTTTAGAAGGTCTGGATAGCCTATACGAAAGAAGATTATATATTTCTTTCACCCACAATCGCAAAAAACTTTCTTTAATCAGAGCTCTGATTGTGGTTACAAACTAGAACATAACTCACACTCAATTTTAACTAAGTATAGATGTGGGGGTGATGTTCATGTTCACAACCCAACCAACGAAAAGACTGGTTTCTTTGATGAAATTCGCGTTCTTCTATTTCATTTTTATCTACTTATTTTTTTTTTCTCTCTTTTGTGTTTATTTTTTTTTTATTCCCTTCCATCATTCCCTAAATCTCATAAGTATCTATATATCCAAGGGAAAGAAAGGCAGAGGTCCTTGGTGTCCTCTCCAGGAAAAAATTGAGGTCTCACAATCATTGGTGAATACGATTTTTCCTCGTGTCTTTCTTCATTCATGATTTGATATTTTGGCGTCCTAGGTACATTGGAATCACATCAATCCATCTCAAGCTGGGTGGTTAAACTCACTATCTCAAGCTGGGTGGTACTCAAGTAAATGACATCTGAAAGTTATAGCATTGTGGTATCTTTTGTCCGAGAGAGAATATTATATGTCAAATGGAATTTGATTTTTCATTAGCTTCTTAAACATATTAAATCTCCAACACGTCCGGCATATGTTTACTTTAGATTCTATAAATAGCACTCGAGTTGGTGCTCTCTAGGTATCTTCTCAGCTGGGTACTCCCTCCCTCCCTCCCTCCATCTGTGCCATGGCCCAAAACAGGGTTCTCGTTGTCTTTCTCTTCCTTCTTGTGGCCTTCTGTCTAAAACTCCGGTCCACTCAAGCAAGGCAGTTGAAGCTAACCTCGCAAAAGCAAAACCCGTTCCCAAACAAGCTTCGACATGTGAATAAACTCCTAGGAACGGAACCAAGAAAAACCATAGAGGAGCAGAGCAAAAACTGGAGTGGTGAAACCTTGAATGAAGCCACAAACACTAATGCGTCTTCCACTCCACCGCCGTCGCCGCCAACTGTCATGGTGGGGGCAACAACACCGCCGCCATCTCCTGGACGTAGCTTAGATGACTTCAGGCCCACAGCTCCTGGCCACAGCCCAGGTGTTGGCCATTCGCTTCAGAATTAGGATTTAATCATCGAAATTGCTGTTCAATTGTGTATGTTCTTCTCTTTCTTCATGTATGTACCAAATTTGTGTTCTTGATAAGGGTTAGTTGTATCGGTTTAAGCTTGAGTTGGTAGGCTAGTGCAACTGTAAAGTGTTTGTCGTCCAGGTATATATTAATTATTTGCGAGGCAAAAGCGTGCAAATCTCAGTTGTCTTTTGTCCATTTATTTTTACTAGCTCAGTTTGTGGTTCTTTTATTTGCTCCTTTTATAATTGCTAGATTCTCAAATATGCACTGTAATGCAATATTGGTCCCCCTTTCTGACCTTTATAAAAGGTACGACAAATGAACTACAAAGTCGACGACCTACCCGCCACAACACAACACCGCGCCCACCCCCCCCCCCCCTCCCCTCTCTCTCTCTCTCTCTCTCTCTGTCTCATACATATTTAGGCACCTCTATACAGACAAACTACGCAAGTAATTTGCAAGAGTAAATAAATTTTTAGCGTAAATTGAGGTATAAGGAAACTCTGAATGTCTGCTGGCTTAGAAGGTCCTAGCATATTTGTTTCTTCTGGAATTTTAATTGTCAGTCAATTACTCCGAACTTGATCTTTTAGTTTGGAGAACGTTGTATAGATGTATGTAATATGAGAATAAACCCAAATCGACGGCACGAATGACTTACTGCAACCTCTTATTAGAAGTAAATCCACGAAGATCAATCGCACGTGATGTGGTCTTTGCATGCATGTGGGATTGCAGAATAAGAAGTAGATGAAAAGGAATCTAACCACATGAAATATGGTATGACTTAATTAAAAATTGATTTAGATACTTTGTTCAACTATATATGTAGGGTTGAATATGTTGATTACTCCATAAAGTTAAACCTTCTGGTGGAGGGAGGATACACACTTCCGATTCAGGCTGAATAGCTTTTACGATGCATTTTCATGAGACCTCTTGAATAGGTTAACACTTATAGTTCATGTTATTGGCTTAGTAGATTATACCTATGAAAACGCAATGGGGGAGGTTTTCAGAGTCCGAGAAATGTACCTATGCTAAGGAGGAATATTGGAGTTAATGTGTATATTGGCATGCTACAAATCAAGATAATTCACCTAATTGTTGGGATTTGGATTAAATCAACTAGAGTTTTGGAGTTGAGATAAATATGGAAGTGCTTAATTTTCCAAAGTTTTACATTCATTTGTTCTGTAATGAATAACGTGGGTTTAAAGCAATTGTTTGTGATGTTGTCAGGATTCATTCATTACTTAATCAAATCTATAAGCTAAATTGGCAGTATTATTCTCCTCTTTGTGTGAACAGGAGTAAATTATTTTCATTACATGGCCTATAAAGTTTTCATTTTCAATTATGTCACAACTAAACATCAGAGTTAAAAGACAAGATCTGATTGATATCCTAGAGAAATCATTCTAACAATTGATAAGTTTTGGGACTTAATGACAAACCCTAGTTTAAGAATTTGTCATTAAGACAAAATCATAATCATTTGCAGCTTATAATTGCTTCCACTCACTTCAATGTTTGGCGCAAAAAAGCAAGTGTCCAATAATAAAATATACAATATAAGTAAATAAATTGGACACCAGATTAAAGTTATTTGATTGGTATGACCTACTTCACGAGGAGACCATGAAAGCTTATATCATAGAGCGAATGATACAATAGAGATTACAACCAATCTTGAGTCATTTGAAAACTGTCAGTGTCTTTTAGCCCCCAATTACACCTAATGACTTACACATTATTATTTTTTTATTGGCCAGTAGACTTATGCATTGTTTAATTATCACAATTTCTTGCCAAACAATCTTCAATCTCACAAATCATTTCTCAAATCTTACCACAAGATTCATTGGCTTCCAAGCACTTTCAATTTCTTTGAGCGTAATTTATGAGAACGTTGCATAATTAATTGTTTACATTAAAAAACTCTACTCACTCTAATGTACAAAAAAAGTGACACCTACTTATATATACGTGTGTGTGTAATATTCATATCCAAAATAAGAAACTCTAAGAAATCTACTCAAGTTATGAAATCTAGTTAGATTAGAATTCCTTTACGGACTCAAACTTGATATATATTTTCAACAATTTCCACGTTGTCTTGACGTTTCATCAATTGCTTCAGTGGAACCGGAACTTCATTGTTATTCTCCTATAGTCCTTTATGGGCTCAATCGCCATAAACATCTTCCCAATTTAGGCCTTGCTTGAACTTCACCAACTCATTGAAATACTAGCTCCACAAGAATATATAGACAAAACCTCTTAAATCACTAATAAAGCAAAACCACCATTACATTCAAATTTATCGAGAGATTGAATGTACAACTTTTCAAACTCAGTAACTATAGACGTCATTGGTTTTATAGACTCCACCTCACTACAAGAACCATTTGTTTCATTTCTAACACAAGTACCCACAACGTCATGATTTTTTTTATTACTACTCCACATTCAGATAAATATTGTTCAAATTTGTATAAATAATGCCACAATCACTCTTACCTAAAAGTATTGAAAATTTGTCAATGTAACTTCTTTGCTAATGAAAGGTAAATTAAATTCTAGGCACTATAGCCAATAACCTCCCTCAACTTGTGCATTGACAAGGGATATGCACTTTCTTACCCTTCCATTGAGTTTACTATCACTCACTTGAACAAAAGACAAGCAATCAAATATTATAAGAATTGAATAATTCATAACATGACTAACCACACACTTCTTTGAGAGTCAAACAACCTATTGTAGTCAATAGAGATATAACCACTAGGTTGCTCTCTCTACTATTGAGGCTAACAATACAACCTAGAGGCGAGGTGAATAGGTTGTTTTCAAACTTTAATGATCTTTTGTGAAAATTAGCTAATTGCTAAGCAAATATCACCTCAACCTAATGTATATATAAACACTCACTTATTGTATACCAATGTATGTGAAAAGATGAAAAATAGTGAGGTATAGAGAGTTACAGTGGTTCAACTTCATCCTTAAGTCTACATCCACACTTCAGATTAACAACCTCAAGACAGGCTAGATTCCACTAACAATCTGCTTGGAAAGTTACAATCGGCCAGCACTAATTCTTCACGTGATAGATCACACTATTTGGACTCAGTTGCTACTCTTACACTTGTACGCTTAATCCGTAGCACAATCACTAAACAACATGATAATCAAAATAGTAAGAAAGAAAGCTTTTTGTTGAGAACAACAGTATGTAAGCTACTTGCTCTTTTATGTAGCGTACTCTCTTTTGGTTCCTCGATGCCTTCTCTTTTATACTCTTCCTCAATCAATCCGTTGAGGATGGTTTAGAGAAGTACGTGACCATTGTAGAGTTTTCCATTGAGTTGCTGCTTAGAAAAGTTCTACCCATATAGCTTCTTTCTTGGGATTTTTGGAGATTAACCAAAAATAGCGACTACCGTTGTCTTCTCACTGCTGGTTTTTTTTTTGGTAAGGTAAGAATATATTCAACTTTAACCAAATATACAAAAGGGGGGTCTTGGCACCAAAACTTACAGTCAGAATGAGTGGAAGGGTGCCAAGACAAAACAAAGTTGCCAAAAAGACGCAACAACAACCAAAAGCAGGGGAAAAGCCCACCCAATTGGGGCAACAAAATAGCCTAAAACAACGAACAGAACCATCGAAAAGCGGCAACAACAGAAGGAGCAAGCCCGCCCTCTCACTAGTGACGGCAAACAACAAAGCCAAAATTGGATCCCAAACTATGAAAACCCACCCGAACACACAGCACCAACCACCTAGGAATAGGCCTGATCTAACTCCACCAAGCAACGCACAACATCGACAGTTCTAGGGCCAGCCCCTCCGACTGAAACCTCAAAGGAGAGGCTTTAACAGCCTCATCATTCGAAGAGTCCAACAATAGCAAACAAGAACACAAGCGAATCAGAAGGAAGAATTCGTTGCCATAGGAGCAAACATAGAAGGGTCAATGCCCCAATTGCGCTGGAACCTCCTATTCCTAGCATGTCCGCAACGTTGGTGAAAGTCAAGGCCTTATCCTTGACAACTTTGATGAGGTGATTCTTTAGAGTTGGGATTGCCAACATTTCTTCCCTAAAGAGAATGCTATTCCTCTTCTTCCAAATGATATGGCAAAGGGCTCCAAAGGAGAACCGAGCCATGCATTGATGAAAATCCTTACCTGAGAGGAACTTCAAAGCCCATTAGAGATTGTCCACCCAAGTCCTGTTTTGCCAGGGGAGGTTGCATCTCGCAGCCCAAAAAAATACAAAACTAACAGTGTTGCGACAACAAAAAAATAAGTGATCAACAAAGTCAGGCCTAGTATTGCAAAAGGCACAAGCCGTGCTGTCTATTCTCCCATAGGAAAGTAAAAGAACCTGAGTGGGAAGCCAATTCTTAGCTATAAGCCATAGGATAAATTGATTTCGCGGTGTGATCGTATTGCTCCATATGAGCGTGCACCAAGGCACCAAGCCCTTCTTCAATCTAACGGTTTGCCTCGCAGAAGCTACCGAGAACAAGCCTAAAGGGTTCTCCATCTAGCAAAAGCAGTCCAGGCTTTGAGATAGAACAACAAGGGGATGCTCCCAAGACTCCAACATAGTCTTGAGAGCCTGTTCTGGAATGGAGTAGAGGTCTGCAACCTTTGCAAGCCTGGATAAACTTGAGCTATAAATGAGAGCGTTCGAGAAATGCAAGTTGAGGGGGTCTATAGGGTGCCAATTGTCGAACCAAAGAGACATAGAAAGGCCATCCCTAACCCTCCATTGAAAGGATTGCCGAAACTCCTTCCTAAGTTGAAGAATCTTCTTCCAAGCCCAAGAGCAATCGGTAGACTTATTGGCTATCCAGAAATTCTTCCTTTTTAAAAAGGTTGAGTGAATCCATTTACACCATAAGGATTCCTTATCAGAAAACAAGATCCAAATGTGTTTAAGCATGGCTACCGTGTTATAATCACGCAGCTTACGAATACCAAGTCCCCCTCCTCTTTTGGAAGGAAAACGTCCTCCCAGGAAACTTTAGCACAACCAGTCCCTAGGCCCGGGCCCTTCCAGAGGAACTGTCTTAAAATTTGTTCAATCTGGTCCAAGATGGCTCTAGGTAAGATAAAGACACTAGCCCAAAAGGCTTTGATAGAGTGAAGGACAGACCTGATCAGCTACAGTCTTTCAGCAAAGAGAGGAAACACTGGGCCCAGGATTGAACCCTTGCCATGATGCAACTGACGAGGGAGCTACAATCTGCCTTGCGTAGCCGCGAGGTAATTATGGGAACCCCCAAATACCAAACCGGGAGGTTCCCTTCATGGAACCCTAGGGCAAGAGCCATTTGGTTCGAGACGATGTCGACCCCCTAGAAAGGAAAATCTCACTTTTGTTAATGTTTGGTCTCAGCCCACTCTAGGAGGAAAATGTATTAAGGTCTTCCTTCAGGATAGAGGTTGAAGCCATATCTGCTTCACAGAAGAGGAATACATCATTTGCAAAGAATAAGTGTGACAAATGCGTAGCCTTGCACCTCTAGAAGAATTTGAACTTTGGCTGCCCTAAACAACGGTCAAGAATCCCGAAAAGACCTCCATGACCAAGGTAAATAAGTATGGAGACATAGGGTCCCCCTGACGGAGCCTGCGCCCACTAGAGAAAAAACCATGAAGCTCCCCATTTAAAGAGATGGAAAATTTAAGCATGCGCACATAAACCATGATAAGCCAGATCAATTGATGCGGAAACCCAAAAGCAAGTAGCGCTAGCTTGTGGAAGTCCTAATCCATAGTATCATAGGATTTTTGGAAGTCCACTTTGACTGCACACTTAGATAAATAAGGGTACAGGTAGAAACCACTAAAAAGCTCTTGGGCCAAGAGAATATTATCCTTGATTCACCGACCCTTGACAAAAGCACTTTGAGAAGGACTAATAATAGCTTGAAGAACAGTAGCCACTCGGTTAGCCAAAATCTTGGTGATACATTTATAAATTGTATTACAGCACGCAATGGGTCTATAGTGAAAGGGCTAGTAACAACACCTAGATGGGGTGAATATGTGTGAAGTAAAATTTTCACAAAGTTCAGTAGAAGTAATTTGCTTTTAGACAATAATAGACTTGAACGAATTCAGATGATGAACAAAATGAAGGAGTTTAAGGAAGAGAATAAGAACACAAAGTTTATAGTGGTTCGGCTTTGATCAAGCCTATGTCCACTCTCCACGCTGACAGCCTATTGGTTGGATTCCACTTTGAATCAAAAGAGAAATTACAGCCTTATGATCTTGACTTCATAGTGAAGAGTCTTTACTAGTCTCTCATAACGTCTCACTATGAGTTTCTCTCTTTTGTATACAACTTCAAGCTTAGTATTTTGATTAACAAGGAAATGGAAAGCTTAGACTTTAAAATTACTCTTTCACGCACTTAGTCGAACAACTGGAGAGTCCTCCTTAAATACTACTTCATGCCTTCTTGACCGTTGGCACTTTCCAAAGGAATTATTTCAATCAATCCGTTGGACAGAATCAATCAAGGAGATCTCGAGTCATTTGATGATTGAGATGAAAACCCGTCAATCCTGTTTGCCCATATAATCAGAATATTGGTTTCCATAAGTAGATTATTTCCTTATTTACTTGCAATCCGAAAAGATTTGATTTATCTAAATTGATTCCAATAAAGATAATCAATCCTGTAGGTGATGTATCCAACTAGAGAGCTATCCAAATGCCATACCATCGCATCTGGATAAATCTTCATTCTTTAATATCATTCAGTCTAAAATTTGTCAGTGTGGGCAAACTTTGACCTAAAGTTTAGAAATCTTCAGACTTTGAGTGTCTTGAGACTTGGACACAAAAATTCCAGAATTCTTCAGAATAGACTTTGAAAAATTTTGTCAACTTCAAAACATTAAAGGAGTTTTCTCCAACAATCTCCCCATTTTTTATGGTGACAAAACTTTCTTGTAGATTTAAGAACTTTTGATATGCAAAACAACTTTTAAGCAGTACATAATGTCTTATAAAAATAAGTTGATTAAGAGCTAAAAAGCATTGATTCTGCAACCACATATAACAAGTTAATCTTGAAGAGATAAGACAAACATCAAGACTTAAACAACTATCCATGTCACGCCCCGATCCTCGAGCACACGCCCATCCCTTACTTGGTCGATATAATAGTGACGTCCCATGACGCATCGCCGACCCATTCATTTTAATATGCGCATGCGGAAGCATATAAATCCCTAGACAATAAAATAATGGGATAGAAAAGTAGGATCAATTTTTCACAAAAGACCTTTTTATAAACACATAGGTTTATACACTGAAGCTGACAAAAGGAATCGACTTTCATTAAAATAGAATTGTCCTATGACTAACTAGTCAAACAAGGACACCGATTCTTCATACTTCACCTTCTAACTTCGGGGGTTATGGTCCTTCACCAACACCACCTAAGGACTTGAAATGGTTATTCAATAACTTGTGAGATAATGTCTAGTAAGTTCTACCTCCTAAGACCCAATTAGTAAACCAATATGCCATAAAAGCTGCCTATTCACATCACGGGTCAGAGGACTTACCTTGGCCTTAGATTCCACCTGTAATTCAATACAGTTCAATAGGCACCCAATCAACCACAACAGATCGAAACATCGATCAATCGACCTAGTCAATTACATCTCAATCAGATCATTACCCGGTCAATCCATTTAATATTGTCCAATCTCCCAGATAACCTATTGTGTTATTGAGCCATTATAATATACTATTCATTCTCCAAGATAACCCATCGAGTTATCGAGCTAGTATATTATCCTATCTCCAGATGACATATAAGGCCATCGAGCGGGTATGCATAACGTTCTGTCTTCGAGACGACATATAGAGTCATCAAGCCGTTATAACATACATGTGCATAATGTTCTATCTCTAAGACGACACATAGAGTCATCGAGCTGTTATAACACACTGTTGGGTCATACTGTCCTATCTCCAAGATGACATATAGAGTCACTGAGCCAGTATACAAACAATTCTTTCTCAAGATGACATGAAAGTCATCGAGCTGTCAAATCATACCGTCCTATCTCCAAGATGACATATAGAGTCACCGAGCTGGTATACAAATAATTCTTTCTCAAGATGACATGAAAGTCATCGAGTTGTCAAATCATACCGTTCTATTTCCAAGATGATATATAGAGTCACCGAGCTGGTATATAAACAATTCTTTCTCAAGATGACATGAGAGTCATCGAGCTATAATAGTATAACGTCCATTCTCCATATGACATATGAATCATCGAGCCGTTATAGTATTTTTGTTCTGAATACACAATCAATTTACCCTTGTTATCATGCTTAATAAAAATACACATGTGTGGGTACACGATCGGCCTTAGCCAAAATATTATAATTTCCTTTCCACAAATCCTACCATTTTCAGTATTCTACCAAAATATTTTTGGCACTATCAACCGATGCCCGATTATTTTTCCATTAATTATCAAAATTAATTTATTTAGGAATAAATCCTAAAATCACAAATAAATCGATTAAGCATGATTTAGCACTCGGATAAATAAACAGATTACACCATGATAATCAACATAAAATTCCGGTCATCGGCTATCCCAGCCTAATTTTTGGAAATTAATTAATTAATTAATTAATTATGAAAAATATTAAATAAATGCAATAAATTCAATTTAGGCCCGTAATGCCTAATTGGAAGCCAAGATGGACCTGGAAAATTTCCGAGACCCGTTCAATAAATAATAACACGAGTCTACTTTGTAATTGCTATAACTAACCACCTAACATGCATCGGTAAAGTACTAAATTAATTACTCTACTATAATCTATCCACCTAATTGCACTTAATTAAATATAATCAACCCCTAAGCATCATTAGTCTACTAAGTAGGGATTAGTGAGTAAAACTCACTCGTGCAAAGCAAAAATTGGAACACCGCAATGGCGATGCGACGGCGGCCGAACTTGGGCTCGCGACGACACCAATGGGCTTGGGCCGGGCCTAAACTTGGCCCAACAAATCTCAGCCCAAATTGAGATTTGTTATTGAGTTGGACCAGGCTTGCTTCGCGGGTTTGGTCTTCAAATGTGCCTGACCAAAATTGAAGATGGGCTGTTGAAATTCATTGGGCTTCAAGATTGAAAATGGGCTGAAAACGGGTCCAATTGTTGGGCCGAATTGCTGCTGAAGGTTGGGAGTTGCTATTGGGCTGATTGTGGGTGAAGAATAATCCACGAGCTACTGCTGAAGGTTGGGCTGCTTTGAACGGGCTGAAACCGTGGATTAGCAAGGCGGCGAGCTGAAGATCAGCTACGAAGAGAGAGGAACCGATTCGGGGAAAATAGAACTTGGTGGAGCAGGCGGCAAAGGAGACATGCGAAGATAGAGATGAAGACAAATGGGTGGGGTTCCTTTGGATGTGGCGGTGGCAAGATGGCATGAGAAGAGCAGTCGATTCGGCTAGTGGACGTCAACGGTAGGAGAGGATTGTTGACAATTGACTGGTGGTGGGTTCTATGCGAAAGTGGCAAAGGAGCAACAAGTGTGGGGTGAGTCGGTGGAGACGCAGAGCTTCGGGCAGCTTGCTGGCATGAAAGAAAAGGTGAGCTGCCTTCGTGAGTGAAGGAGACCGTGACCACGAGCTGCCAAATTTCAAATGAGAGAGCTGCGGTCATCGATGGAAAGAAAAGCAAGAATGGATAAGGGCAGTGGAAATTGGCGTGCAAAGGAAGATTCGTGAGGGGGAAGAAAGGTCAATGTAATTTTCCTAAATGCATCATGAAATGGTCCCACAAGTGCACAAGATTATCCCTTTGTCTCCCATAATTAAATCTTGCAAATTAATCCACAAAAATCCAATTTGATGCCAATTGTTGCACCCCCATCCTAGGTTCCGAATTTCACACATAGGACCTCCATTTCTTCTCCAATCTTTCAATTTGATGTCCAATTTTGCTAAGCAAAAAGCTCACATCAATTCCACAAATCCCCATCACCAAATGACTTGGTTTGGAAGCCATAAATCCATTTAATTTGGCCAATCCAAATTTTTGTTCATTTCCGATTCGTCTAAATTGATTTTCCGTAAAAATCCCAAACTCGACAGAATTTCTCCGAAAGATAAGACGACGTCCTATAAATAAACCGTGACACGCTCAAATATCCGATTCCCGAAACTGAATTCAATTTCATGGTTAAAATCGACCGAACACGATTTTAGTCCAATCCGACCTACCGAGTAGCTTTTAGCGATTTTACTGTAGTTATATCCCATAATGGTTTCACCCAATAGATTGGTTAACTCATGAGTGATTAGCTTAGAGAAAAAGGACCATAGGCGTGTCAACGAGATGCCCATTTCATATATTTGAGACAGGTCGAAAATTGAGAATGTCACAATCCATCCATAATCATTACCATAAAAATAAGTTGCCTGCAAAGTTCAAATAGAATAAAGAAAGTTCAAGCGTTCAACAAAAGTCAAGAGTTCAACAACCAACAAAAGTCAAAGTTAAACAAGTCAAACAAGTTCAAAATAAGACAAAGTCAAATCTACACGGTTCTCCCCCTTTTTGTCAACAGCAAAAAGTGGAGAAAGTCAAAAATAGATAAAAGCAAATGACATCAGGTTTGTTTGGGAATTCGAACAAGCTGGAAATCTCCAATCGACTTAACGGTCTCCTCAATGTTTTGGCACTGGAGAGAAACATTTTGAATTGCAATCTGAACAATCTTCAGCATCTGAGCATTTTCATCTCTCTTGACCACAGATTGAGAAGCTTACTGATTCAGAGTCTGGACCTGTGTGTCCAAAGATTGTACCTGCGTGGCCAAGGACTGTACTGTCCTAGTGTGAGATTCAGAAGACAATTTGAGAGCAGCTTGAAGTTTCTGTATCTCATACTCCATAGTGTATTGCTAGGCTTTCACTTCCAAAAGGAGTTCCATCAACCTTGCATAACCAGCAGTCGATTCGGGTTGTGCACTAGCCTCAGTGAAACAAGTTCGAGGAGTGTTGAGAATGGAGGGAACATCAGCAAGTTGACTACCATGGCTTGGAGAGGATTCCTCAAGATTAGCTTCAGGAAAATGTGAAGCATAAGCATCCTCTGGATTGTCAGGAGATCTACTAACATCATCACTTGTGAAAAGAGGAAAAGAAGAAGTACCTATATTCTCACGAACACCCCTTGTTTTTGTGGCTTTAGGTGGAGAAAGGAATTCTTCTTCTTGTTCCTTCTCAGTTTCAACAATAGAGTGATGGTCTTTTTCAGTTCGAGTTCCTACAATTCCACTCCTTGTTTTCTCTAAATCCTTAGATAAGGATATTGCCAAAGTTGGTTCATGGGAGTCATCCTGACCCTCTTCTTCTACAGTGTCTCTTCCTACTTCTTCTCTTTCCTCTGTTCATTCTCTGTCTTCTCTTCCTTCTTTTCTTTCCTCAGTTTCTCCTCTTTTTCCTTCTTCTTTGTGCTGTTGCTACTCAAAACTGACAAAACTCTAAAGATTCTTCAATGCCAAGGCAGAGATAGTAAGATCATCCTCATGATCCTCTTCGTCTTTCAGAATGAGAGATCTTCTTTTCTTGGCAGGTTCATGCATAAGCTCCTTGCCTTTTTGCTTTTCTGTGCAGCAGAGTTTTGTTTGGTTTTGCTGGGGACTTTTCCTTCAAGCGCTCTAGGGCATTGTTCAGTTCCTTCAACCTCATCTTGGACACCATCTTTAATCCTATAACCATAGAAGCAATAATTCGAACATAGAGAGAGGTTGTAAGTTGAATGTGAAAATGTCTAAACAATTGTGAGACCAGTGCTAAGTAAGGGAGCTGTCCCTTATCCTTTGCAACAGTCTTGTTCATATGCATCGGGATTGTATGAGGTAGAGAGAACTTCATTCCATTACTGATAGAAAACATCAGTTTTGCTTTAGACCGAGAAACATCTGTCTTGGAAGTTGATTTTGGTCGGATACAGTTGATCACGACTTTGTGCAACAAAATGTTTGAGGTAGACAATCTGGAAAGTAATGCCACCTTCAAGAAGTCTGTCCCTAACAAGAGAACTTGTCGCATGACCAACATAGACATTTATTGGTTGGAAACTACCTCTTTCCACACCAATAACATCAGCCAAAGTGTCAACATCCACCACGTAATCTTTTTCCCTCAACGTAAAACGAAATCTATTCGCATCAAGAAAAGATAGGTTCGAATAAAAATAAATAGTTAACTCAGGATAAGCAACAAAAGTTTCAGAGCAAAATTTTTCAAGTTGAAGGAGAGTTAGCTTCTCCCTCAAGTTCACCTATATCGAATCTAAGAAATCAAAGTCGACCGAACAAGGGTTCGTCACCCCTCTTTAAGTCTTTCTATGATCTTTAGAATGAAACAAACTCGTTCCATCACCACGCACCCTAGCAGCAATGCCCATTTTCGGTTGAAAATTCAAGTACATTCTCTCAACATCGTCCTTGCTCTCTAGCTTATTGAAGGAACCAAAACAGGATCAACAGGAAAGTTACAAATCGCTCTATTTGCCTCTCCTTCAGGCGCTATTCAATCTTTCCATTGTTCACAAGAACTTAGTTTCATTTTTGTATCCCCTTTCATTAAGAAAGTCATCAATAAAAGACATAGTAGAACCACCCTTCTTCAACTGAGAATAAAGTTTATAAACGACCTAGGGTTTCATGGTTCTGAGAGGTTCCACATCTTCCACGATTTCTTCTTCCACTAGTTTGCGTAAAGATTTTGTGTAGCACGCTGTGGAGACTGTTGTGGAGAAACTTCTTCCTCGGTAAGATCAAAATGTGTAGGACCCTCAGGTATATTCCATGGTCCCCTGCTTGCAATCCGAGACAACTTCCTTTGAAAAGACATCTTTAGAGTCGTGGAGTATTTCACGTACAAGTTCGAGTGAAAAAGGTGAAGACTTGGAACACAAACTTGAGAGTAAAAAAACGAGAGAGTAGAAAGACTATATGCTAGGGTTTGGTAAAAAGTGCTCGAAAGAACTACGAAAGGTATATAAAGAAAATGAATGGTCTTAAATAAAGGAGAAAATGAACGGTCACAAGGAAAATTGCCTTTTTCAAAATAACTGAAAAAAAAAACTGCCAAAAATTCAAAAATTCAAAAAATATAACTTCCAAAAATAAAATAGGCAAACAACGATTCGATTAAACGTACATTTTCATTCTAAAAATAAAATACCTAGATTCGAGACTTTCTTTTACTAAAGTAGAGTCTGGAAAGTTTGAGTTTGACTAACTTCTGACTTTAACTGGTAGGAAATAGAATATTCAGTCTGGTGCGTATAGACTCAAATAGATTTTCTCCAGAGGCTTTGTAAATATGTTTGCCAACTGATTTTTCGAGTCAATGAACTGAATCATATTCTCCCCATTTTGGACATGATCTCTTATGAAATGGAGTCGAATTTCTATATGCTTTGCCCTTGAATGAAGAATTGGATTCTTCGTGAGATTAATAGCACTTGTATTGTCGCATTTGATCTTAGTACATGATTCTTCAATCTTAAAATCTCTTAGTTGTTGTCTTATTCACAAAATTTGAGAACAATAGCTCCCAAAAGCCACATACTTTGCTTCTGCTGTTGATAGAGCCACAGTACTTTGCTTCTTTAAGAACCAAGACACCAGCATGATGCCCAGCAGTTGACAAGTATCAGATGTACTCTTTCTATCGACTTTACAACCTACTAAATCTACGTTTGAATGTCCAAGTAGAGTAAAGTCTCATAGCTTTGGGATACCACAAACCTAGCTTTGGAGTAGTCACAATATATTTGATAATGTGTTTTGTAGCATTTAAATGAGATTCTTTAGGATCATATTGGAATCTAGCACATATGCAAACACTAAACAAAATGTCAAGTCTAGATGCAGTAAGGTAAAGAAGAGAACCGATTATGCTTTTGTAAAGCTTCTGATCTACTTTCTTTCCTCCTTCATCCTTGTCCAGCTTCAAAGAACTTGACATTAGTGTCTCTATCTTCTTGCAATTCTCCAATCTGAATTTCTTGATGAGATCTTTTGCATACTTCTCTGAGTGAATAAAGATGCATTTCTTTGATTGTCTAACTTGCAATCCCAAAAAGAAAGTTAATTAACCCATCATACTCATCTCAAATTTATCTTGCATACATCTAGAGAATTTATGCATAGATTTTCATTAGATGATCCAAAGATAATATCATCAACTTAAATTTGAACTAGCAGAAAGTATTTACCTTACCTTCTCTTTTTATGAACAAAGTAGTATCTATCTTTCCTTTGACCAAACCATTTTGGGTTAGGAATTTACTTAACCTCTCATACCAAGCTCGAGGTGCTTGCTTTAGTCCATATAAGGCCTTTCTCAATCTGTAGACTAAGTCTGGTTTTCTTGGATCTTCAAATCCTAGTGGTTGTTCCACATAGACTTCTTCTTGGATGAATCTATTTAGGAATGCACTTTTGACGTCCATCTGAAATAACTTGAAATTTTTATAGCAAGCAAAAGCAAGTAATAATCTAATTGCTTCTAACCTCTCTACTGGTTCATAGGTCTCATCATAGTCTATCCATTCTTCTTGCATATATCCTTTAGCCATAAGTCTTGCTTTGTTCCTGAGCACTTTTCCTTTCTCATCCATCTTGTTCCTAAAAACCCATTTTGTCCCGATAACAGACTTACCTTTAGGTTTAGGAATTAGCTCCCAAATGTCGTTGAAACTGAATTGTCTGAGCTCTTCTTGCATAGCTTCGATCTAGCTTTCATTAGATAGTGCTTCTTTTACACTTTTAGGCTCTATCTCAGAAACAAGTGCTAAAGTGCTAGACTCTTTTCGCATTTTGGATCTGGTGTGAATTCCTTCATCAATGTTGCCAATGATGAGTTCTGTAGGATGACTTGACTTATGCTTTCAGTTGTTGATTGGTCCGAGGGTTTGCTGATCCTCTGTTTTAGTTGAATCATCTCGATCTGCTTGTTGTTGAACTCTAGAAGTCTAAACTTCTTCAAGGGAAGTAGACTTTGTAAAGTCTAGAACAGGTTCAAATTCTTCAAGTTGAGTCTGATCTAGTTGAGTTTGCACATAATCCTAAAACTTGACATTCATAGATTCTTCCATGGATTGAATCTTCTTATTGAAGACCCTGTATGCTTTGCTTGAGGTTGAGTAGCCAAGGAAAATTCCTTCGTCTAATTTTTCTTCAAACTTCCCAGTTCGATCATTTGAATTTTTCAAAACAAAACAATTACAACCAAATACATGGAAGTAAGAAACATTTGGCTTCTTCCTTTTATACACTTCATATGGCGTTTTCTCCAAGATAGGCCTCAAGAACACTCTGTTGATGATGTAGCAAGCTATAGAAATTGCTTCTGCCCAAAATCGAGAGAATATATTGCTCTCAATTAAAAGGGTTCTTGTCATCTCCTGTAAGGATCTGTTTTTCATTTCCATAACCCCATTTTGTTCTGGAGTGTATGGAGAAGAGAAAACATGCTGAAATCTAGATTCATCATAGAACTTCGCAAAGTCTTGATTTTTGAATTCACCTCAATGGTCTGTTTGTATGCTCAAAATAGCATATCGTTTTTTCATTCTGAACCTTCTTGGCAAACTTTGAGAAATGAGAGAAGGCTTCAAATTTATTTGCTAGAAAGTAAACCCAAGTAAAGTGAGAGTAGGCAAAACTCGATATGCAAAAGCTGTAAAACTTGATTTGTAGAAACTTGATTTACAGATTTAAAAGAACTTCTAACCTGTTTTCCCAAAACACATGGAGTGTATAGATTAGACTTTTGATAAGTCAGGTTGGGAAGACCACAAACAAGCTTCTTGGAAGAAATCTTGGCAATCCACTTCATGTTAACATGACCAAGCTTTCGATGCCAAATATTTGCTTCATCTTGAATAGATATAAGACACTAGGAACTTTCTAGTTTTATATCCAAAAGGTAAATATTCTCATGCCTTCATCTAGTAAAAGATTGAGAGAAGTCTTTGCTTGTTCCCGAACAGATGCCTTCTTGGAAATTTATTTTGAATCCAGTATCACAAAGTTGACTTATCGCTGAGTAGATTGTAATTCAAACCTTCCACCAAAGAGACATTGTAAATAGTCAGGCTTCCAATCTTCACGGTTCTACAATCAACAATTCTTCCTTTGCTATTTCCACCAAATGAAACTTTTCCACCATTTACTTGAACAAGTTTTATAAAGCAATTTGAATCTCCTATCATATGTCTCGAACAGCCACTATCCAAATATCATTTGATCTTCCTCTTGATAGTGATCTGCAATCAAAAGAGAAATTCAAATTTTCTTTGGTACCTAGATTTCTTGGGTCCAAGAGGGTTAGTAAAAACAGTCTTAGCCCAATCCCTCTTAATTGGTCTCTAAACCTTGGGACATTCATTCTCAAAATGTTCTAAGCTATTACACTTTGAACATTTGAGAGCACTTCGGCCAACGGGTTTTACAAAAACCTTTTGAAAGTGATTTTTGTAAAATGCCCTTGTGGGTCTTTGTTTGATTCTTTCTTTAACTTTGGGAAAATCAATTAAAGAAATAGTTTCTGAAGTCATACCCAAACCAGATTTGTTAAAATAACGTCTTTGTACTAAAAGAATTTTCTCCAACTTCTCTGATCATTTTGAAAATATTTTTGTAATATTTGAAATATCTTCTTTCAAAAAGGAATTTTCCTTCGAAAGAGAATTGAAAGTTACTTTTAAATTAACAAAAATTTTATCCAGATTTTCAAACTTTTCTCTCCAAGAAGTTTCCTGTAGTCTCAGTTTAGGATTCTCCATTTTTAGTTCGGAAATTTTTTTAAGAGATGTTTCGAGACTGAGACAAAATTCATTTATATACTTTGAGACTTTTATAGGAATTTTTAAATTGCTAACCTTAACTTATTGATATGAATTTGAATCAAAGTATGTTTCTGATTCTGAATTTGAATCGGAATGAGCCATAAGACATATATTGGCATATTCCTCTTCACTTTCCTTGCACTTAGTATCACTTCAAGTTTCTGCTTTGCGAGCCTTTTTGAATTTCTCAGTTCTTCCATTCTTTTTCTTCAACAGAGGACAGTTAGGTCTGATATGCCATTTTTTCATACATTCAAAGCATATTACATCTTTGCTGGTTTCATTGTCCTCTGTCGATTTCTTCTAGAAATTTTGAGTACTCTGCTTCTTCCAGTTGAATCTTCTTCCCTTCCTATTCAACTTTCTGAATTTTTTAATCATAAGTGCTAGCTCCTCATCGTCCATGTCATCTTCTGAATCTGTATCATCAGAATCATCGTTAGATTTTAAAGCAATTGACTTCTTACCTTTAAGATCTTCCTCATTGATTTGCTCCACTTCATATGATTGAAGTGTGCCTACTAGTTCATCTACCGAAATGGGCATGATCCTTTGGGTTTCTCTAATTGATGTTTTCACATGATTCCAGTCTTTAGAGAGTCCAGGCAGCAGTTTATTGACCTTCATTGGTCTTGAGATTGGTTGTCCTTGATATGCCAATCCATTCACTATTTCAGTAAAACGATTGAACATATCAGTGATGGATCCTCCGGGCTTCATCTTGAAGGCTTCATATTGTCCGAGTAGAATATTGATTTTTGTTTTCTTTACTCGATCAGTTCCTTTGTAGGTAACGTGCAACTTGTCCCAAACTTCTTTTGTTGTTTCCCAGGAAGAAATTTGATTATACTCAATAGGAGATAAAGCACATTATAAAGAGTAGATAGCTTTAGCATCAAGAGCTTGTCTCTTGGTTAATTTTGCTTGTGTTTTTCGCCAGCATCTACAACTCCATTTCCTCTTTCTGAAGTTTATGTAGTTTTGGGATTGATCCCTTGTTCTACCACATCCCACTTTAGGGGATCATTTGATCTCAGAAATGCCTTCATCTTATTTTTCCACACATTATACTCCTTCCTATCAAAGTAAGGAGGTCTAGTGTTGCTTTGGCCTTCAACCAAACCTGGAGCCACAATACTAGCCATAGATCTTTAGCTTAGAAGTATAAACAATTCAATGAAATAAACACACAAGCTATGATACCAATTGAAAAGGCTAGTATCAACACCTAGAGGGGGGTGAATAGGTGTGAAGTAAAATTTTCACAAAGTTCAGTAGAAGTAATTTGCTTTTAGACAATAATAGACTTGAACGAATTTAGACGATGAACAAAATAAAGGAGTTTAAGGAAGAGAATAAGAACACAAAGTTTATAGTGGTTCGGCTTTGATCAAGCTTACGTCTACTCTCCACGCTAATAGCCTACTATGTCTGGATTCCACTATGAATCGAAAGAGAAATTACAGCCTTTTAATCTTGATTTCACAATGAAGAGTCTTTACTAGTCTCTCACAATGTCTCACTATGAGTTTCTCTCTTTTGTATACAACTCCAAGCTCAGTATTTGGATTAATAAGGAAATGGAAAGCTTTAGACTTTGAAATTATTCTTTCACGCACTTAGTCGAACAACTGGAAAGTCCTCCTTAAATACTCCTTCATGCTTTCTCGATCGTTGGCACTTTCCAAAGGAATTCTTCCAATCAACCCGTTGGACATAATCAATCAAGGAGATCTCGAGTTGTTTGATTATTAAGATGAAAGTCCATCAATCCTATTTGTCCATACAATTAGGATCGTGGTTTCCATAAGTAGATTATTTCCTTATTTACTTACAATTCGAAAAGATTTGATTTATCTAAATTGATTCCAATAAAAATAATCAATCCCATAGGTGATGTATCCAACCAAAGAGCTATCCAAACGCCATACCAATCAAACTCTTGAAGAAATAAACAAGATCTTGCATCTAGATAAATCTTCATTCTTTAGTATCATTTAGTCTCGAATTTGTCGATGTGGGCAGACTTTGACCTAAAGTCTGGAAGTCTTCAGACTCTAAGCGTCTTTAGACTTTGACACAAAAATTCTGGAATTCTTCATAATAGACTTTGAATAAGTTTTGTCAACTTCAAAACATTAAAGGAGTTTTCTCCAACATGTAGTCTGAAATTGTAGACGCATTGGGTTCTTTTAGCACCAGGACTAGAATGGTGTTATTGATCTCCCAAAGAAGCCTACTCGAGATAAAGAAATCTTTTACCGCTTCAAGGACCAAAGGCCCTGTAGTCTCCCAGTTGTGCTTGAAGAATTCAACTGTAAAGCCATCCGGCCCAGGTGCCTTACCACAAGCCAAGGAGAAAATGGTATCTTGAATCTCTTGGTCAGAAACTAGGCGGGAAAGAGAATTGACCTGCTCCTCATTTAAGGGACACTGAATGACCTCATGAATCTCCTGCACCTCCGGCCTCAGCAACCCATCCCGCGTGCCAGAAGGTCTTGGAAGTAGTTGACGAAGAGCTGCTGCACCGCCCTTGGGTCCGAGACAAGATTACCAGAGGAATCCAAGACTGAAAGAATCCTATTCCCTAACTATCTTTTATTGACCGAGTGGTGAAAGAATTTAGTATTCCTGTCACCTTCTTTAAGCCACTTGACTCTAGACTTCTACCTATAGAAAGACTCTTCTTGACTCCATAGATCCACAAAAGTCCGACGTTGAGTTTTCTCCAGCTCTAAGTTCAATTCTAAAATGGTCCTGCTGGAGGATAACCTGGGTGGGACATAAAGCTTTCCTTGCCTCAGCTGTTCTAGCAGAGATATTATAGAAAGACTCCCTATTGAGTTGCTTGAGATAGCCTTTGAGGATCTTCAACTTGTTCACTAGCCTGTACATGGGAACCCCCACCCCCGGGCTCTCCTAAACTTGAGAAATGATAGAATGGAAGGTCAGGTGCTTAGTCCAAAAGTCGAAGAACTTAAAGGGTTTCGTTGAAGAACAGGGTTCAGGACTCTAATAACTATAGGGGTATGGTCGGATATACCCGGGGCCAGGAAGACAACTTCCGAGAAAGAGAAATCTTGGCTCCATTTTGTATTCACAAGGACCTTGTCAATCTTCCTTAGTTTCCTATTAGGTCCAAAGGACGAAGCCCAGGTGAAATGAAAACCAACATACCTTAGATCTTGTAACTTTGAATGAGCTAAACACTAGCTAAACTCATCAAAGTAAGGGATCCAATTGTCTAAGCCTCCTATCTGGTCAGATGGGTCCTTAATGGCATTGAAATCCCCAGCCACCAACCAAGTCGAGTCCTGCAAGATGGCACTCCTAAGAACAAGGTCCGCCCAAAGTGGCCAACGGGAAATGAAGGTATGCATAGCATAGATAGCCGAGAAGCAACAAATTAAGCCCGAGATAAGAAACCTTAAACTTTAATGGACAGCTTCAGCATTGATTGAAGAAACATCAAAGCTTACTAGCGAAGGGTTCAAGCTGACCCACATTCTCCCTCTCAGTGAGTACTCATAATTACCCACCCAACACCAACCCATCAAAAGTCTCGCAGAAATAGAAAGGAAAAGAGACTTTGGGACTTTAGTATCTAACAACCCAACAACACAGAGACCATTAGAGGAAACCAGGTTCCGAACCTCAGCCTGCGTAGTGGGATTAAGAAGACCCTTGATGTTCCAAATGCCTATGTACATAACTAATACTAGATAAGTATATACAACCAGATAGAGATTTACCTCTGCTTAGTCAATCGACGTCGATTGGCCACCAGACCAGGGGGTTCAGTGAGGGGTAGGGCAGGGTAGGGGGTCAGAACCTTAATCTACTTAGAGTCTTGCTTCTTGATAGCAGGGATAGCTTCTGGAAAGAGAGGGCTAAGCAAGTCCCGGTCCTCCTCATTCAAGTTGCTAACTAGGCTAGCCAAGTCTTTTGAGTCCTCCCTATAGCTAGATGACGGTGCCGTAGAGGTAGCCTCCACAAGCAAGGCATCCATTCTAGCAGATGAGATGATGAGGGTGTCTTCAGTCTTTAACTGAACCTTTTGACCCCTCTAGGCCTTATGGGTTGACGTGGAGGGCATAGCAATTCCAATACTAGAATCCTTCAACATCAAGATCTGTCCTACTGCACTAGGATCAGTTGGTAGAGCCAGCGATCCCACCTTCGGAGCCAAGGGTTGCATCTTCTTTTTCCTCCCTACCTGCTTCTAGCCTGGCTTGGGACTTCCTGGATCTACCGCTACATAGGAGTAGAAACCTAGTCACGAGCAAGGGTGGAAACTTGGTCACAAATAGCAGGGGCCTCACTGACCTGGACTTGTTGAAGATCTTTCTCCATGTTAGATGGAGATTCAGGAGTCGCACACTTGTGGCAAAAAGTGCCACATTTAAGACAAGGCACGGGTCTCCACTCATATTCAACCTCCACCGATCGAGATACCCCATTGAGGACAACAACGACCAAGTTACAATGGGGTTGCATTGCATTAATCTCCACACACACTCTAGCATAGAAGATCATCCTCATTTGTTCAGTGTGCTGGTCGCAATAAAGAGGTTTCCTAACAGCACTGGCAATCCCACTTATCCCTGGTGCAGACCAAAGATCAAATGGGAGGTTCTTCAACCGTATCCAAACCGGTATAGAGGAATGGTTATCTTTCTTTAATTCCGGCAGAGGCTTCCATTGTTGCAGGATAAGGGGCACTTTAGCAACCGTTATAAGACCATCTTCAAGAATCTTCCTACGAAACTCTGGGTCAGGGATGTGGAAGAAATAGAACCCTTGATTGTTTGCCAATACCCCTAAAATGATTAGGGGTATTGGCGTCTACGGGTCAGGGATGTGTTTAGGGCTGTCTTCGTGAGCTTGAATGGAAGTTTCCTCCCAACATAGTACCCGATCAAGCATTGGTGCCATTTCGGGTTTGTGGCCTCTAACACATCCTCAAAGAGAGTAACTATAGGCTTATTGTCAACATAAGATGGGGGGAACAAACGTTAGGTCGTATCCCTTCGTTGCTGCTCTAGCGACATTGGCCCAGGATTGGGCAGGCAGGGGTTTAGAGCTCCAAGCTTGCTGGTGCTAGGGCTGGGGTCGATCAGAAGCGGACCTAGCTCGGCTATGTATGGCATCCGAAAATTTTGTGCTGACCCTTAAATATGTGACGGTCCATGATTAAGTTTGAGTGATCAAGCGAGCGAGTGAGAGAGAGAGTTTGAGTGAGAGAGTGAACAATGAGAGGGAGAAGAAGGAGACCGCCCCTCTGTCTGTGCTCGTGTGTGCTGCTGCTGTTGACGCTGCCTGTCTTTGCCGCCATTGAGCTGCGTTCGAGACCCACGAGCCTTCCGTTTTTGTTTGCTGATCAAGCTTAGGAGTGAGGCAAGTAGAAGTTCATTAATCTATGTTATGCATGCTATGATTATCTGGTGAAGTACAAGTAGACTTGAGGAAATGCTAAAATGAAAGCTACATGTTAGGTTTTTGGATGATTGAGATAAATTAGAACCATGAGATGGAGGAAGAGCATAATTATTTCTATATGGTATCGATTTTTTGCTGAAATAGGGATTGAAAGGTCTACTCATTGTGAAATTTTGAAATGAAATAGCTATGGTATAGGCGCGGGATCCTACTGGGTCCGTGATGTTTGAATTTGATCAAGAGAAACTTGGCAGTTTTGTAGATTTTCTAGGGATGATCCTAGTGAGATTTTGGTCCCGACTTCTTCATGAATGTCGTAAAGGATTGTTTCAACTATAACATATAATTTTTCTCAGATTCTTCGAAATCCATATAGTGGCATCAATTTCTGTTAATGAACGGTGTTTTCTGCTAGTGTGTAAATTCGGTGATATAAGAAATCTGAACCCTAGTTGCGTGATTTATTATTCTTTATACACAACGAACCTGACTTAGTGTCCTTCATGAAATTTCTTCCTTTAGATCTCATCTATAACATACCAAAATTTTAGAATTTTATGAGTTCATTTAGGGGTTATTCCGAAATTTTTATTAAAACTGTGCATTATGATTTTTAAGCCGTTTTACTTTGAATTTGCTCAACTTTTTCCAAAAGGTGAATGCATCTTGAGTTGTTATTGGACATGATGCTTTTTGGCATTTGGCATATCATTCAACATCGAAGATTTCAATGAAACTCATGTGATTTCCAATTGTCATAACATTGAACATGTTTTTGGAAATTAAAATGTTAATTGTTGTCATTGGACCCTCGGTCAACAATGCCCTGGGAGTCGGGAGGCCCTAAGGCTCGAGTGAGTCAATGCCCTTTGGATGCCTGGGGTTTGTAGTGCCCCAAAGGTTTTTCCCCAGGAGCTTCATGATGCCCGATTGTATGCTTGTCGGTACGTAAATCCGGAGGGTCGGGGTAACCATTTTCATGGAGAGCCCCGAAGGTTCCTCATGATGCCAGGTGGGGTGCGAGATGCCTGGAGGTGTGACATAACATGGTTTAGATGCCCAGTGATTGAAAACTGGAGGCTTTCGCGACGCTAGGATTGGGTGCGAAATCCCAGAAGGACGCAAACATTGGTCCTCTTGGGGATGAAACCTTTTGAATGTTAAAACTAATGGTTCTACTAAGTGTGTGTGGTCTGGTTATAGGACTAAATTGTATGGCATGGAATGGGACGTGTCTAAACAGTTTGGCCCTATGATCGGGACTTATGTGACTGGACATGATGCATCTTGATCCTTTGAAAACTACATTTGCTATTGCATTAAATAATTTTATGATTTTAATGTATACTTATTCCTTGATTACCTATTTTTGTCTATCTTGCATGAATCTAGATATTGATGGCACTACATGATATAGCTTAATGAATATTTTACTGTTAAGTGGTTGCACTCACCCCATTTGGGGACAAACATTTCAGACTAGAAATATGCCTCTGCTACCGGTCACCCCCGGCACATTTTATAGTATTCCGGTCAACCTTGAGTGTGAGTGTTCGGAGCACCACCATCCCGAGATATGAGGGTTAGTCTTTGTTCGAGTGCGGGTTCTGGTCATATATGACATTAGTTCTCCTACTAGCCCAGTGATTCAGGAGTTTCTGATTATGTACGTCCGCCGTGATGGGAATATGCTTGGGCCGTTGCCACCACCGCTAGCTGATGGACCGGATTAGGTGTGATCGAGAGTGACGGTCAGCAGATGAAGCATTTTTGGATTGCCGACACTAACTGATGGACGTATGTATATGACTGTGGGAAAAAGGAAGATGGTTATCTTTTGATATGTAGCCGGGTATAGAAAATCTTGGCATTTTTTATGTACCGACTAAAGATGTCCATCAAGTTTAAGTAAATAAAAGTGTTCGGCTTTAACTTATAAAATGTCTAGTAGGTGTGCATCGTTTTAAATTCAAGCAGGGGAATAGTTGAATGTGCTTTCACTATATAAACTGCGCAAGGATCGATCTGAAAGATATAAACCCCTAAGATTTATAGACCTATTATAATTCTTGGTATCAGAGTATTATGTTATCATTTCAAGAGAAAGGTAAGTGAATCGTGGCGACCCTAGCGGATCGGGGGCCGTTCGGGGGTGCCACACTATGTCCCCTAGAACCATCTGACCCTCGAGGGGCCATAAGGAACCCTCTTTGGCCTTTCATCAATGCCGTTGGTCTTGCTTTAAGTGGGCCCGACTGTCTCGCACCCACGTAGATAGGGGTTTAAGGGAATGGGATGTGGGGCTTCGTCCACTCAAGCTATCCATACCAGTATGGGCCTTACCCAACTAGCCTACCACCTCAGTAGACGAGGAAGTCGTACGAGCAGCCAAAAACCCAGATCGAAACCCACAAACCCTAAAACAGGATCATAGCAGAGCTTGCGGGGCATACCTGGATGATCGTGATGGAGGGGATGTGGAGGGTGGTCAAGCGACCCAAACCTCCAAATCTTGGCCCCAACGAACAGCTGAAGCTCCCAGCAGCAGCAAAAGACCATAACGGAATGGATAGTAAATTGGGTGCCCTTAGAGAGAGCTCGATGAACAGTATAGCGAGAAGGAAGAAATGGCCAAAGCTTCCTCACTGCAGTTTATGATTGACCTGTCAAACACTCTAGCTACTCTGCTACATGCTTTATTCTAATTTTGCTACTATGCGATCCAGATCTTTCAACGGCTCTTTAAAAAATCCAACGAACATCATTTGATATATTTGGTCGTTACATAACCATTAACTTGATCTTTACTGCCTCAACATAAACATTATCAATACTTGATTTTTTTGGTTGACTGGTGCTGTTTGTAATAACATGACATTTGCAAACTTCTTTCTAATGGATCACACCATGGATGTTGCATAAAAGTATCTGCAAACAATATAATACATAATATACTAAGGATAGTTTGGGCATCATCAAAATCACTAGAAGATGTTTTCACCATTAATCTCCTCCTTTTTAATGGTGGAAAACTATCCCACAAATGTGAATGAATAGTAAGAATTGTTTAAGATAATTTTTGTAATTTAAAAATAGGATCTCTTCAAAATGTTTTGTTATAATGCTGTGGAGATATAACTCAAGTGATCTTTAGTAAGATAAGATATGATTCCACAAAAGATTTTTTGCCTAGATTGTGTCATCATCTAAATTGGGATTCATAAGACATCAGTTGGTTGCTCCCGCTATCTTGATAATGCACTCGCATTCTCCTTCTGTCTTGGTGAGCAATTTAATTTCAAACTTCAGTAGGTTCAAAGCAAAACATCATGAGAAAAATACTTAACAAATTATAAGTACTAGAGGTTGTGAGCATTTCATTATTTTCAATGAATATTCAACATTGTCGGGAGTTGATGTTTAGGAGCAAATGTTAAGCATAATTTTTCGCATCAAGTAACTCTCCCCCTTTTTGTCATCAATCAAAGAAAATGAGAAATAGCTGCATGAATCAAAAGATTTGCTTCATTGATGGCAAGAGATAAGGCGATACAAAAAAATGGACCTAAGCATCAAACTGGAATAGATAAAATAGCATAAGCAAAATACAAGCACATTAAGATTTGAACATGTTTACGTGTGAGGGCATTTACTCTGCTGAGAGGAAGTGGGGTTTTCGAGTTCAGTAATCTCAAGTTTAGGTGTACAGGGTTGTAGCAATAGTTGAGGAGGGTATGCTCGATCTTCACCATGTATGGAGTCAAAGACATTGTTTGTAGAAAATGTTTTCAAATAAAGGTGGAGAGTGAGGATCTTTTGAATAAAGTACATTTTGAGAGGGAGAAGATTCAGTACGACAATTTTACTAGAACTGCGAGCAAAGCTAGGTGTTTTTAAAACAAAGTTGTAGGCCTCATTAGGTTCTACTAGAATGCGTTTGAAAACATTGTACTCAATTTGGATGATTTCAGCCATTTTATCCAAAATCACAACATGGTTTTGTCCACAAAAAGTGAAGACAACCCTATTTGAAAAATGCATATTTGAGTGAAACATTGTCACAAGATCAAGGTGAACCTCCTCTTTCATGGAGCAGAAATATTTCAGTTGAAGTGCTTCAAAAAGCTTAAAGAGAAAAATCCCATGATTTTTTAAAAAGTCAAAATCTCATCAATAATCATAGAAGTGATTTTTTTGCAAATTCATGTTCCAGTGAAAGAAAGAAATCGGATTTGAAATTTGGATCCTTTTCAAAGCCAAGAGTAGGTTCTAAATTTTGAAATACCCGGTTGTCATCATCTTCTCGACACTTGTCTCAAGGGGCTTCTCCTATTTCTTTTGTGGCTTCTCTTCCTTGAGGTTGTGAGGTAACTAGCTCAGAGATGATATCCACCTCTTCGACAATTTGTTTGCCTTTGTTGTTGTGAGCAGCAGGTTCAAAGGTGTCTTCCTCTTTGGTTGAGGATTTCTGAGGTGAGCATTGAAAGGCAAAGATGGCTAAGCGACTGAATGCGATGGTTTAGCAGTTGGTTTTTCTTGAGCAATTAGTGCTTGTTCAAGTTGTAGGGTTTGCAGTCCTGTGGCTTCGAACTTGAGGAGTTTCTTTAGCTCTAATCCTTGGGTTTGTATAATAGTGGCAAAGCCTTTCAATAGATCTTCTGGAAGTGTATAGGTAGGAGTTGATGGCAATAGAACAGCTGTAACTAGTAGTGCCATAAGTGGTACAACGCCTGCGTCCTATTCTGTAGGCAATCAAAATTTAGGGGTTTTCCCTACAAGGGTTTCTTTGTCTATGGTTGCCAACAGTGGTGTGTTAGCGATAGTTGACCCACTAACTTGGGTCACACTTTGACTTTGAGTGGCTTCCAGTGATTTTTCTTGTTGGGTGACCTCTTCTTTAAAGGTTTTAGACATTTGACCAGTGCTATGTGAGGATTTCCTTATGACCTTTGAAGAGGAGCGAGCTTTGGCTGCCATGGGTTTTGAGTGTAAGGGTATCTGTGCATAGAGAGAATAGGAATTTGAGTAAATGAATTAGGAGATATGCAAGAGAATAGGTATGAGCAGTGTAAGTGAATGAGTGAATATTGGCTCTCTATAAGTAGGAGTAGTGTATTTCAAGAAGAGAGAAAGAGAAAATTAGTCGTAGTTTCTTCAACAGTAATTTTCTTATCCGTAGTTATTTCTTATTCAAATTTTACTGATTAAGCAAGCAGTAAAATTGTGTTCACAAATTCTATTACAACAGTCATATTAGCTCTAAGTAGGGTATAGATAGTCAAAATGGTAACATGCATAGTACTTATAATTATAACTTTTTTGAATTAATATAGTAAGTGTGACATCCTGAAATTTTCAGTCCTGTTTTCAATTTAATAAATCGGGCCTTTCAATGATGCGCCTATAGTGCTATTCTCAGAGCTGATCACTCCTGTGATAACTAGACTATTTGGGGAGGTAATTAAGGAATTTTAACGCAATAGACTTGGGAATTCAACCAGAAAATCAACTACTTGACCGTGCTCATCTACAAAGGTCATTACGGCATAGTTAAAAGTCAATTAGAGATTAGAGATAGGTTGGTTTGATAGAGAGATATAGTTAAACGTGGGTGATTCCACCAAATTACAAAATTCTTGTCGACCAGTACTAGACTGATTTTTCTGTCATTTTGTATCCTGTGTCCGCATTTGAAAATTTGAGATTTTCACGACAACCGAGAGTCGCCAATGTGTCGAAGAGGTTCATTGTGGCTCGAAGAAAATCGACCACGGGTCATTTGCTCTAAAGATTTCTAAAAGCTACCCGGTAGGCTAAGTCACGCTAAAATCACGGTAGATTGAAATTAACCACGAATTTGAATCCGATTTCAGAAATTGAAAGTTTTGTCAAGTCACAAGTCATTTTAGGAACGTCGACTCATCCTCCGAAAATTTTTCTACAAATTGAGATTTTTGGCGAAAAGTCGAGATAGGACCATTTTCGATCGGAAAAGTTAGAAGACCGTTTTTTATCACGCAATTGGGATGCAAATTGGTTCTATTGGTGAGGAAAAATATCAATTTGATTGAGGACTCAATGGTTGAATTTTTGGAAGCCGGATTGAGTTAATTCAAGTGAGGATTGAATCCAAATTGAGGTGTAAATGTGCAAATTCGTAGCCCCCCTTTGGACACCACTTTTGGACCGCTTCCAAGGCTTCTAGATGAAGCTAAGGGGCTAGAAAATGCTGAGGATAGAGCTGAGTCATGGTGGGACCTCTTTTAGGGGACAAGAGGATAGAAAGGAGAGAAGTGGCCCCCTCCAAGCAAGTTGTCCCCCTCCTCCTTCCTCACCATCAAATCCCCTCTCCATTCTAGTAGTTTGAAGCTTCCAAAAACCCATAATACCGACTAGCAGCCTCCCTTTGCTCGTTGAGCAGCCCGCCAAGCCACTAGAGTCTAGCTACGTCACCGTCGCGCCACTTGCACGCCAATCGTGCCTCCTACTTACCCGCGCATTCTCGTCGTCATCCCTGTCCATTTGCACGTTCAGAGGCCTTGTCCAGTCACTAAGCCATCGTGCGTTGCCGCTTGAAGCCGCCAGAAGCCCTACCTGCCTCCGCCTGGTCCCTGTTGTAGCCTTTATTCCATTCTTGCTCGTTTCGAGCCCAACCGGCCACTGTCTAGCCTTATTCGGCCCAAGATTAGAACCGAAACTCCTGGGTCTTCCTTACACTATTTGGCTTGCTTTGGAGCCCTTTCGGACCTTGAAAGGTGTACCCGATTTGAGTTTGTGGCCCGTCTCCACATCCTCGTCAAAGTGAACTCACCAGCTCGCAAATCCAGTGAGTTTACTCACTAATCTCTACTTACGGAGCTAATTATGCTTAAAGGTTTATTAGTTTAAATTAAGCATGGATTAGGTGGTTAGTTAGAATAAATTAGCCATTTAATTAATCGTTATTGCATGTTAGGTGGTTAGGTTCGAAATTTTTCCAAGCCCGTTTCGGTATTCAATTAGTTTTTTTTTGCCTAAGTTGTATTTTTGGCGTTTATTAATTAATTTTCGTAATTATCTAATTAATTATTATTTTTCAGAAATTAAACTGAGATAGCTGGTGACCGGAATTTTGTGCTAAGTGCAATGGTGTGGTTGGTTTATTTATTTGAGTGTTAATTTGTACTGATTGAGTGAGATTGTAATTTTGGGAATTTATCCAAAAATTGAGTATTTTCTGTTTTTAATTAGAAAATATCGGGCGTCAGTTTACAACACCAAAAATGTGTTTGTGGACCATTAGAATTAATGGGATTTTCAAATAGGGAAAATATTGTATTTTGGCTAAGGCCGACCGTGTGCCCACACACAATTATGTTTACTGGGTATGATAAAAATGGTGAAATTCTTAGTTGGTGAGAACAGTATACTATATAAGCCTACGGGCCTTGATATATCAACTTAGTGCGAGCAGTATACTTTATCAGCCTGAGGGCTTGATATATCAGCTTAGCGCAAGCAATATACCGGTATACTATATCATCCTGAGGGCTTTGATATATCAGCTTAGCGCGAGCAGTATACCTTATCAGCTTAGTGAGAGTTATATTACTTATCAGCTTAGAGTGAGCTATATTGTCTATCTTCAACTTAGAGTGAGCAGTTCTTGATGTTATTGAAGTTGATAGATAGTATTGAATGAGTTGACCAAGAGATGGTCTTGATGACATGGAATCAACTGGGTTGATTGATCGATGATTTGATCCGATTTGATGGCTTGAGTTGATTGAGTTGAAATGATTGGTTGGACATACAAATTGTACTGACTTGTAGGAAGGAATTGAGGCAAAAGTAAGCCCTTTGACCTGTGCTTGTGCTTAGGCAATCTTTAGGGCATATTTTCTTCCTAGTCGGAGCTTAGGGGGTGAACTTGTTGAGACATCATCTCACTCCGTTGTGGGATAACATTTATAGGTCCCTAGATGGCAGCTCCTTCCGAGCATTTGGATAGTCGAAGAAGGTCACCGAGCAGAAGAGCTTCATTCCACTTCATGGAGACCTAAGGGGATGGGTATATGAACTCGTGAAGTCTATGGTCTGGGTTGATGCGGGTCTACCCAAAAAGATACCCCATCAATACAGATCATGGTATCGTCAAGAGCGGAATGGATAGAGAGAGGGTCCCATATCGGAGTCTGAGGTCCCTATGTATGTGCTGGAGGTTGCTTTTGGGAAAGGCACGGCCGACCCTCCAGGTGATTTCAGTGGTGGACCCGAGCCTATCAAACCCAGAGTCTTCGGTGTATTTTGAGGAGGACTTGAATGTTTGAGGATCTGTAGTCTTTACCCTCTTTTTGCAGACATTGTTTATAGAGCGGCTAGTATTGTATATGACATATTTTGATATGTGTATATAAGTGTGGTTTGGTTTTCAAAAATTTGTGGCCCTACTTTTCTATCACATCTTGTTGTTGTCTGGGGATGTATTTATTTGCTTCCGCATGCACATTAAAATGAATGGGTCGGCGATGTGTCCCGGGACGTCGCAAATTTAATTGACCATAGAGGGATGAGCACGTGCTCGGAGGATCGGGGCGTGACAGTAGGTACATACCTATTGTTTTCATACCTAATGTTTTTCGACATAATTGACACATTACTTGAATATTATCATTCCATAGTATTTCATATTCCTAGTTCACCACGTATATATTCGAAGGTTGGCTTGTCCAGTGGTTGGTGAAAATATCCATTAGCTGCTATTTTGATTCTACAAATTGTATATAGATATCACCATTATTAACATGATCTCTAACAAAGTGATGTTTTACCTAGATGTGTTTTACTCTTGAATATAGGATTGAATTCCTGGTTAAATTTATAGCACTAGTGTCATCACACATGATGGGAATACATTCATCATCTTTACCAAAATCACTTAATTATTGCTTCATCCAAATAAGTTGAGCACAACAGCCTCAAAGAGCAATGTATTCAACTTCAGTGGTTGAGAGAGCAACTAAATTTTGTTTCTTCAAAAACCATGAGATTAGCATGTTTTCTAGCAGTTGGCAAGTACTTGTATACTTTTTCTGTCTACTTTACAAACTGCAAAGTTAGCATCTAAGTATTCAAGTAGTATAAAATCTGTATATTTGGGATACTAGATCCCTAATTTTTTAGTAGATCCTATGTATCAAATAATTCGTTTGATAGTTGATAAGTGTGATTCTTTTGGATCTGATTGAAATCGAGCACATAAACAAGTGCTAAATAAAATATTGGATCTACATGCTATTAGATATAGAAGTGAACCTATCATACTTCTATATAACTTAAGATTGACAAACTTGCCTTTCTCATCTCTATCCAATTTGATAGAACATGACATGGGTGTCTCGATTTTTTTACATCCTTCCAATCCAAATTTCTTTACTAATTTTTTTTTTTTTTGCATACTTCTTTTGATGTATGAAGGTACCTTAAGGACATTGCTTGATTTGAAGTCCAAAAAAGAAGTTTAGTTTACTAATCAGGCTCATCTCGAATTCACTCTTCATCATTTTCAGAAAATCCTTGCATAGCACGTCGTCAATGGCTTTATCAATTATATCATCGACGTATATTCGAACAATAAACAAAATTTTACCTTTCCTTTGGATAAAGAGAGCGGTGTCTACCTTAGTTTTTTCGAATTCATGATCTGTCAAAAAATTACTTAATCTTTCATACCAAGCTTTTAGTGTTTACTTTATCCTATAGAGTGTCTTCTTGAGATGATAGACATCATTGGATCTTCCCGTTTCTTCAAAATCCCGTGGTTGCCCAACGTATACCATTTCTTTCATATAATTGTTTTAAAATGCATTTTTAACTTCCATTTGATATAGCATAAAGTCATGAAAGCAAGCATAAGTTAATAATAAATGTATAGCTTCTAATCTAGCAATAAGGGCATAAGTTTCATCAAAATCAATAACTCCCTCCCATAGGTATCTTTTAGCTATTGGTCTTTCCTTGTTACGTACAACATTACTTGTTTCGTCAAATTTGAATACAAATATCCAGTTGGTTCCTTTTACAGTCTGATCCTTGGGTCTTACATCTAGTTCCCAAACATCGTTGACTTTGAATTGATGTAATTCTTCTTGCATGACTTCAATTCAGCTTTCATCCTTGAGAGCATCATCTGTCATTCATTTTTCCTATTATTTGTTCCTTAGGATGCTCAATCTTAAATCTCCAATCTTTGGAAGATTGACCTTGATTTGAGGGTTCGGTTGGTGGTTACGGTTGTTGCTGTATATGAGCGACTAGTGAAAATATATCTATGACGTCTTCGCAGTCATTAGTTTGTACTCCCTTTTAATCATCGGTGAATCTCAAATTTAGGGATTCTTCCACTACCTTTCAATTTTTGTTAAAGACTCAATAGGCTTTACTAATAGTTGAGTAACCAAGAAAGATACTTTCACTAGCTCGTGCATCAAATTTCTCAATGTTGTCATTTGTATTCTTGAGAATAAAATATTTGTATCTGAATACATGAAAGTAGTGCAGAGTAGGTTTTCTTCCTTTGTACATCTCGTACAGAGTCCTTTCTATCATAGGTTTTATTAATACTCTGTTAAGAGTACAACATGCAGTGGCAATAGTTTTAGTTTACAAATAAGCAGATGCGTTACTTTCAATCAACATTATCCTGGCCATTTCTTATAGTGATCAATTTCTTCTGTCTGCTACCACATTCTATTGAGGAGTGTAAGTAGTGGAAAAGTTGTGTTCCACTCCATTTTCATCACGGTAGTCAACAAAGTTTTGATTGTCAAATCCTCCTCCATGATTAATTTTGATGGTGGCGATGCTGCATCCCTTCTCATTTTGAACTTGTCGAGCAAACTTCTTAAATGAATGAAGTGATTCATTCTTATGTGATAAGACATTACTCAAGTGAATCTTGAGTAGTCATCCACTATGACCAAATAGTATTTTCTTCCTCCTAGATGGGTTGTTCATGTTGGTCCAAATAGATCCATATGTAGTAGCTGCAAAGATCTATTAGTAACAATAGCTTTGGTAGATCTAAAAGAGTTTCTCACTTGTTTTCCCAACGTGCATGCATTACATGTGTCATACTTGATGTAATTGTTTTTTGATAAGTCACGAACTATATCTTTAGATGATATCTTCTGGATCTACATTGCATTGGTATAACCTAATTTCTTGTGCCATAGATCATGTTCTTCCTTGATAGACACTAAACAATATGATTCCTCAAAGTTGATGCCAAGTATGTTGCCATACCTATTCCTAATGAATGTTTGTGGTTTATCCTTGTTGATGCCAAGACACATACCTTTCTCAAACTTTATTTTGTATCATTTGTCACAGAGTTGACTTATATAGAGGAGATTGTGCTTTAGACCTTGTACGAGTAACACATCTTCAACAACTAGATTTCCCAACTTGATGTTTCATTTCCTGATGATTGTTCCTTTATATTTTCTTCCAAATGTGACTATGCATCCATCTATTGTTGTAGGTGTTACAAACTTGCTATTGTCTCCAATCATGCATTTGGAGCACCCGTTGTCCATATACCACTTGTTTTTCTTCAAGATAACCTAAAATCAAAGTAAATCTCATCTTTTCCTTGGTACCCACATAAGCTTGGGCCCTTTATGGTTAGGTTTTGATTTAGGATCAAGAGACCAACTAGTCTTCCTAAATTTCTTCTAGTGTTATGGACAGTCCATTTTGAAATGGTCGTATCCTTCATAGTTTGAACACGGGAAATTTCTTGCTAGTAGCTTTAGTAAAGTGTTTGACAAAATGAGATTTGTAACAGTGTGTAGGAGGTCTATGCTTTAATCTATCTTTTGTTTTTGGAAAATGATTCATCTCATCTTCATTTATTTCATGTCTAAGACCACTCTTGTTATAGTGAGGGATTTCGATTGAGAGAATGAGTCGTACTGTTTTTGAATCGAGAGAAATTTTGGTGCTAATTTTTGAAACTTCATTCTCATTTTCAACTTGTAAGAACTTTACTTCATTTATTTGGAGATCAATCTTTTTCTTCATGTTGTCAATGATAGTTTTGTTGGTGAGGTTTTCAGTGGTAAGATCATGTAACTCCTTTTTTAGAGCAAAAATTCTTTTTGAAGTCTTTTGGTGTTCTTCAAACGTTTCCTTCAAAAAATTGTGCAATTCATCATAAGACAGTTCAGAATCTTTTACCTCATCTTGTTCTAGTTTTGAGTCAGTCATGAGACAAAGGTTTGTTTCTTCTTTATCACTTGACTCACATTCGGTGTCACTCCATGTTTCAACTTTTAACGTCCTTTTCTTTTTCTTGAATTTCCCTTTCTTCTTCTTGATAGATGGACATTCTAGTGTTATGTGTCCAGGTTTCCTATATTCATAGCACACGATGTCCTTACCTTTGGATGCTTCTTTGTTCTTGTAAGGCTTTTTTTTTTTTTTTTAGGATGTTTAGATAATCTTTTCCTTTGTAGTTTCCTCCTTTCATCATGAAGCTTTTAAACCTTTTTGTTGGTAGCACCATGTCTTCATTACTTTCTTCATCATCAAAGGATATTTCTCCACCTATATCATCATGGTTAGCTTTAAATGCAATGACTTTCTTACCTCTAGAGTTACTTTCTTCATTTTGAAGCTCAACTTCATAAGACATGAATGTTCCTATAAGCATGTCCATCGTGATTGGTTGAATACTCACGATTTCCCATAGTGAAGTCTTCACGGTACTCCATTCCTTGGAAGGGCTTATAGTAGTTTATTCACTTTTTCAGCATTTATGTAGATTTTTCCTTGAAGAGCAAGTCCATTCACTATCTCAGTGAATTGTGTGAACATTTATGTTACCATTTCATCACACTTCATCTTAAATAGCTCATAGTTCCTAAGTAGGATGTTTAGTTTTTTTTCTTTGACTCTTTCTATTCCTTCAAATCTCAACATCATGCAATCCCCCATTTCCTTTGTTGTAGCATAAAAAGAGATTTTGTTAAACTCAAGAGGTTATAATGCACAATACAAAAGGTGTTTAGCTTTAGCATTAAGAGTAGCTCTTTTTTGAGATTCTTTTGTTATGTTGACAGCTGTTGTTTCCTAGCCTTCTTGTTGAACAGGAGCTAGCACTTCTGGATTGTTTGCAATTACATCCCACATAATTTGGTCTGTAGCTTTGATGTATGACTTCATTCTTTACTTCCAATAGTCATAGTTGCTTCCATCAAAGTATGGTGGCTTGTTGGGAGTTTGAGCATCATTAGTAAAGAAGCTACCATGATTAGCCATAATAAATGATCTTTGTATTAAGAAAAAATACACTTCAGATAATGAGTAACAGAGTTCTAATACCAATTGTTGAGGCTAATAATACAACCTAGATGGGGTAAATAGATTGTGTTCAAACTTTGATAATATTTTGCAGAAATTAGCTAGTTGCTAAATAAAAATCACCTTACTCTGATGTTTATGTAAACATTCACTGTATACCGATGTCTATGAAAAGATGAAAAACAATGAGACATGGAGAGTTGTAGTGGTTCGACTTTATCCTTAAGCCTATGTCCATTCTTCAGACTAACAATCTAAAGACAAGCTGGATTCCATTAACAATCTACTTGAAAAGTTACAATATGCTAGCGTTGATCTTTCACATGATAAATCACACTATCTAGGCTCAATTGCTGCTATTTTGCTTGTACACTTAATCCATAGTACAATTAATAAACAACATGACAATTAAAACAGTAAGACCAACGACTTTTTGCTGAGAACAACAATACGTAAGCTACTTGATCTTTTATGTTGCGCACTTTCTTTTGGTTTGCCTTCTCTTTTATACTCTTCCTCAGTTTATCCATTGATGATGGTTTAGAGAAGTAGGTGACCGTTGGAGAGTTTTTTGTTGAGCTATTGTCCAGGAAGGTACTCCCTATATAGCTTTTTTCCTGGGACTTTCGTAGACTAACCAAAAATAAAAACCGTTGTTGTCTTCTCATTGTAGTTTTTGACTAACCTATTAGACACTCGGGTTACTCTGCTATATGCTTTATCTTGATTATGCTATTATGTAAATCCAGATCTTTTAATGGCTCTTTAGCCGACCCAATGAACATCATTTGATGTACTTTATCGATACATCACCATCAACCTAATCTTTACTGCCTCAACATAAACATCATCAGTACCTGATCTTTTTGGTTGACTGGTGTTGTTTGTAATAACAGGTATTTGCAAACTTCTTTCTAATGAATTACACCATGGATGTTGCGTAGTTCTCTGGTCCAAACATTTGCAAAGAACATAGTATGTAATATACTAAGGATAGTTTGGTCATCATAAAAATCACTTGAAGATGTTTTCTCCAACACCTACTAAACACATTTTAAGAATATCCAATCAATACATCACTAGAGTGCAATTTATGGGTTATCTTTAGTAATGTTCTACTCATCAACTTTATAACCAATTGTGGTTCATTGGCAACAAGGTAGTATTTTACTATACCCTACTTTATGCATAATTTTTAAATAGGTCCATATATAACTTCATGCTATTGTCAATTTGTACATGCTTGATTATTCTACCTCAAAGTTCTTAAATGCCTGATCTAGTGTCAAATTTGTGCCTCACAACAAACATTTAGGTCTTTCTCAAGTAGTCCTTCACAGCTAGTTGGTGTAAATCTAGTCCTCTTCCTTGAAGGAAATCACAAACAAACTACAAACATCCAAACAAATCAACTCTATATTATTTATGGTTTCTCTAGCAATTGTAAAGAACTACCCTATTTGTCATTTGCCTAATTCAAATAAGCTATATAAATTCAATTCCTCAACTACATCACCCACAACCTAATCCTTTTACTCAAAACCTTTAGACTTCTCTCGCCAATGTGTCTAAAAATGCATATGGCACAATTTAGACTCTCAAACATATGCACATGACATCTTCACGAGTAATCTGCCATTATCTCCCCTTCAAGCTCATATTGGCCATTGTGCTTGATTCCTATCATTTTCATCGGGAAAAGTACACCCCAAGTGCCAAAACTTGGCACGAATTGACACTTAAGTGCCAAAAGTTTGGAAAGTGACACTTATGTATTACTTTTTTTGAAAATTTGGACACTTAAATGCCATTTTCGGCGAACCCCACCAGAGATCTTACGTGGCAATTTTTTATTGTTTTTCTTGCCTACATGGCTCATCGAAGAGCTGGCTTAGCAAAGAAATGCAAAAACAACACCATTTTGGCGTGGATTCGAATTTTAATATAAACATTAATTTAAAAAATAAATAAATATTTTAAAAAAAAGTGAGGGAGAAGGGACATGTGAGCCCTCCCCGCTGCCGCTGGCCCTTCTTGGCAACGGCAAGGAGGTAGCGGCGGTGAGGGCTCAGCCCTTAGTCGCGTCCCTCCTCCCTCACCACCTTTTAAAAAAAAAATTAAATGTTTTAAATAAATTTAGTTTTAAATTAAATTTAATTAATTTTTATATTAATTATTTACCTCGTCACAAACAAAACAACGTTGTTCTTGTATTTGTTTAGCCACGTCAGCATGCAAAACAACATCATTTTGCACTTATCTTGCCGAAAAATCGTCACGTCGGCATTGTTGCCAGATTGGCACTTAAGTGATCCATTTTTTAAGTGTCACTTTCCTAATTTTTGGCACTTAAGTGTCCCCCCGTGTCAAGTTTTGGCACTCCAAGTGTCCAGCACTCCATTTTCATCCATTCATCTTCCATTTTGAAAATGTGCCTCACACCAATCAATAATTTTTTTGACATTATCATGCATTCTAATTCTAATATCATTAATAATTACAACATTGCACTCAATATTGTTTCCCAATTATACTCTTCCATAATACATGCATTTATAAGTTTTAAACCAATTCTTGTTTAGAGCAGCATGAAAAAGCTCAGCGAATTCTCTTTTATGGATGCCTTTGCTCAATCAAACCATGTAGCTCATCAAACGTCAAACTTCTTAACCAAAGGAATTATTAAATGCAATAATAGTTGAATTCCAACTAGTAGGCAATGAAGATAATAGAATCAAGCATATATCTTGTCGTCAGAGTCAATCTCAATGAACTCAATTGGGGGTAACTACACTATCAGAGCCAAAACTTGTGTATAGCGCTCACTTTGATGTCAAAAGTTTCCATCGGATCACTTAAGTGTCAAATCAGAGAAAAAATGATCACTTTGGTGCCACCGGCAAGAGATTCCGGCCAGATTAATTACGTGGCTTTTATATTAAAAAAAAAAAAGTTGTTGTGGCTTTTAAACGACGTCGTTTTCCATCCTCCTCAAGAAATGATGTCGTTTTTCCATCATACATGGACATCCTTGCAAAAATGACGCCGTATAGCTCATATGTGGATTGAAATTAGGGTTTCTTTGTCTTCACCGCTCGGCCACCATCGTTCGCTTGCTATTGCTCAGCCACCGTCGTTTGTCCGCCATTGCTCGGTCTACTATCGCTTGGCCACCATCGTAGTTGCTTGACTAGGTGAGCAAAGAGAGATTGAGATTGTTGCTCAAGAAAGAAGTGGCAGGAAGAATAGGAGGTGAGGGTAGAGGAGGAGGAGGAAGAAGAGGGGTCGAAGGTGCTACTGTTGGTGCGCTATTATTGTTGTTGCTAGAGCCGTTGCTGGTGTCGCTGCTAGTGCTACTGCTAGTGGCATTCACTGCTGGTGTTGTTCTTCAGGGAAGAAGACAACATGCCTTCTCTCTCTCTTCTCTCTCTCTCTCTCTCTCTCTCTCTCTCTCTCTCTCTCTCTCTCTCTCTCTCTCTCTCTCTCTCTCTCTCTCTCTCAATTTGGGGATTTAGGATTCTAAGTTGGGGGAAAGACGCCAAACGGCATCGTTTTGTTGTTTGGATGCTGATTCAACTCTTCAACGAGCCACGTCAGCTTCAAAATTAGTAAAAAAGTGTCACGTCGGATTTCCGGCCAAATTGATCGGCGTTGGCACTGAAATGATCGTTTTTCAAATTTGTTGGCACTTAAGTTATTTAAAATAAACTTTTGGCACCAAAGTGAGCACCGTACACAAGTTTTGGCACTAATAGTGTACTTACCCCACTCAATTGACTAAGGATCTTATTGAACTCATTCAAATGCTCAACAATTGGTGCACCTTCACCCATCTTTGAGTGGAAGTAGTATTGCATCAAGTACACCTTGGTGATCACATAGTGTTTCCTATGCATGTTTGACAGGACATTCATCAAGTCTAGCAATGTGTCTTCTCTTTCATGATGTTAACCATGACATTATAAGCTAATGCTAGTTGAATAACATCAAACACCTATCTATCTAGCAAATCACTAATCAATGTGCTTCATTGATTTTGATTTTTTCCCAAATAAAGGTAAGTGCATATTCCTCTAGTACAAATAGTCCCAAATCTGCATTGTTCAAAGATCAAAATTCTTCCCATCACATTTGTCAGTTTTAATTTTCATTCGTTTGTGGCCATAGATTCACATTAAGTAAACTAAATTTGGCTATAATACCAATTGTTGCAAAAAAAAAAAGATCACAATAAAGTAAATAGAAAAGATAATAAATAGATACCGAATTTATATGATTTGATCAATATGATATACTCCACGAGGTGAAGTAGTATAGATTCCATTATAGATCAAATAATACAATTGAGATTATAATCACACTTGACGTATTTAATCACTCTCAAATTTTCACATCCCTCAATTACAAATAATAACTCAAATTTCCAAGCTAGGATGAGGGTGCTCCCCCCTCCTCGGAGGAAGCTCCTACCCTTGTGGTGGACCTCGCCTCTAAGCCATCCTCCCCTATAGAGGAGATTGAGGACTCGGCTATTGCCAGCTCTGATGAGGACCTCCTCTCCTTGTCACCTTCTCCGAAGGCTCCCAATAGAAAGACAGAGATGATGTAGGACAAACTCCTCACGCTTGTTCCCGATCCACCTCTACCGGCAGCCAGTGCTGCTTTGCCCTTTACTCAACAAAGTTCCTCCAAACGAAGGTAACTCTTCCTCCCCCTTCTCTTCTTGTAAATATGTACATAGGATGTTGGAATATTAGGGGTTTAGTTAGTGCTGGAAGACAAGCTAAGGTTTGAAATCTGGTTTTGTTGAACCATTTGGCTTTGGTTGGCCTTGTTGAAACGAAGATCTCACATCATTTGTTTGCTTCTATCTCTAGGAGTTTGTTGACTAACTGGAGTTGGCTAGCTAACTTTGAGCACTCCCTTAGGGGAAGGATCTGGGTTGGTTGGGATCCTTCCAGAGTTTCCTTTGAAGCAGTTTCTATAACTGATCAAGTGATTCATAGGAACTTTAAATGTTTGGTTTCTAGGGCTATTTGTGTTATCTCTATGGTCTATGCGGAACATACCTTCACTTCCCGACGGCCCCTTTGGGAGGATCTATTGGCCAGGAGTGCTACTTTACAAAGTATGCCTTGGATTATTATGGGTGATTTCAATGCTCTCAAGGATCCTTCTGACAGGCTAGGTGGTTCTGATAGTCGGATCCCTTGTTTTGATGAGTTTAGACAATGTTTAGATCAGGCTGAGCTGGAGGACCTCAGATATGTGGGATTTTGGTACACTTGGTCTACATCTTCTGGACCTTCTCGCAAGGCAAGGAAAATAGACAGAGTCCTTGTAAACTCTTGTTGGACCTAGGTTTTCTCCTACTCGGAAGCGATGTTCCTCACTCCTAAGATCTCTGGTCAAGGTGGTTGATCCGGTGATTCGTAGGAAGCCTTTCAAGTTTTTTGACTACTGGATGATGCACCCGAACTTTGATGCTATTGTCAAACAGGTTTATGAGGCTCACGAGGAGGGTGTGCCCATGTGTAGACTTGTTTGCAAGCTCAAAGCTCTTAAAACTCCAGCTCAAGCACTTAAACAAGGATGCCTACTCCAATATTTTTGCCAGAACTTCAAAAGCGAGAATGGCTTTAGAGTTGACTCAGATTGGCCTCCAACAAGACCCTTCTTGTGAGGATCTTGTTGAGTTGGAAAAGGTTCAGCACCATACTTTCTTGGACCTTCGGGCCAAGGAGGAATCTTTCTTCTGATAGAAATCTAGAGTCAGATGGCTTAGAGATGGGGACCGGAACACCAGGTTCTTCCATCAATACGTCAACAAGAGACGGATGACTAATAAAATCCTCTCGGTTATGGATAGCCAAGGTACCCACATCACTGACCCACAATTGGTCTAGCAACACTTTATTGAGTACTTCCAGGATCTCCTCACGCCTAGAGCAGTGTAGGGAACACCTTCGCTTGAACAGATCTGGGAGGTCATCTGCTCGTCATTAAGGGATAATTAGGTCACTGCTCTAGCGCGACCTATGACTGATCTTGAGATTCGTGACTCTTTTCTCCTTAGCCCGGGGAAAGGCCCTGGGGCTAAATGGGTTCACGGTGGAATTCTTTAGAGAGAACTGGGATATGGTGGGCCAGCCTGTTGTGACTGCTGTTAAGGACTTCTTGGTGCTGGTACCAAAGGTTCCTAATGCGATTACTATCAATGATTACAGCCAATTGCCTGTTGTAACCCCATTTATAAGCTGATAACCAAGATCCTTGCCAACCGAGTTGCCTCCATGCTTAATGACCTGGTTAATCCTTCCTAGACGACGTTTGTTAAAGGTAGAAGGATTAGAGACAACATCCTTTTAGCTCAGGAGCTATTTTCCAACTTTCACTTAGAACCTTACTCATCGAAATGTGCAATCAAGGTGGATTTCGGGAAAGCTTATCATACGGTTGATTGGCACTTTCTTGAGAATGTTCTCCTAGCCTTTCAGTTTCCTACCTCCTTGGTGCGGCTTATCATGACTTGTGTGAGGACGCTGAAATTTTTCATCTCTTTGAATGGGGAGTTACATGGTTTCTTTCCTAGTGGCAGGGGTTTGTAGCAAGGGGATCCCATGTCTCATTATCTGTTTACTTTGGATATGGAGGTGCTCTCAGGGATCCTCACTAAATGCTCCTTATACCCGGAGTTTAGATTCTTTTGGAGATGTAGATCCACCGACTTCTCACATCTGTTTTTTGCAGATGATGTTTTTCTCTTTTGCCAAGCTCGACTTACACTCCGTGACTCTTTTCAAAGATGGTCTTAAGCTATTCTCCTCTTGGAGTGGTCTCTTCCCGAATGTAAGGAAGAGTGAGGTATTTTTGGCTAGGGGTCCGCCGGCCTTAAAGAACCAAATTCTGCTTGACCTTGGCTTTACTAAGGGGGTTCTTCCAGTCCGTTACCTGGGAGTTCCGATCATCACGTCAAGGCTACGGTAGGCAGACTACTCCGCTCTTGTTGGCCGTATCACGACAATAGTTCGATCTTGGACACACCGATTCTTATCCTTTGCGGGCCGCCTCCAGCTAATCAGGTCAATACTACATGCTATCTAGGCTTATTGGGCGAGTGTGTTTGTTCTACCTGCAGCAGTGCTGGACCAGATTGAACGAATACTCAGACAATTCCTCAAGAAGGGTCTGGAGTTGGGCAGAGGATGAGCCAAGGTTGCCTGGGACGATATTTGCCTCCCAAAAGAGGAGGGGGGTCTTGGGATCCGGAGATTGCGTGATTGCAACAAGGCTTCTATGGTGAAGCACATTTGGACTTTGTTCACGAATAAGGAGTTGCTTTGGTGCAAGTGGATCCACTCCATGTTCCTTAAAAAGAAGAACTTACGGGTGGTTAAGAAGTCAACATTTTGCTCTTAGGCCTGGAAGAAAATTTTACAACTCAAAGCAGAAGTTCGGCTCAGTTTCTGGTGGAGAATTGAGGATGGCCTTTCTACGTCACTTTGGTTTGATAACTAGCATCCTAGGGGACCGCTAAATTTGGTTTTCTCGGATGTGCTTATCTATAACTCTGGCCTTTCTAGAGAAGCTTCAGTTGCAAACCTCTATGTGAAGGATGGGCAGGCTTTAAGGTCGGTGTTGGAGTCATGGGAGATTCCCCTCCCCTCCCTCTCTCTTAACCAAGATTGCTTTCGCTATAAGGATAATCCGGTGAGGTTCACGGTGGCCATGGCGTGGGAGGCCTTTAGGAGGAAGAAGCCTCGAGTTTTATGGCATCGTTTCATTTGGAACAATGCCATTACACTCAGGTACCAATTTCACCTTTGGCTTGTCACCAAGCATAGGCTTCCCACCCAAGCTTTCCTCATCTCTTATAGCAGGATTAATACTACTTTTTGCCCCTTCTGTGAGGAGGTGCCTGACTCTATTGACCATCTATTTTTTGAGTGTTGGGTCACGGCTGGTTTGGCTTTCTTTTGGGCAACCAGATGTAACCTTCCATGGCAGAGCCAGTCTTGGGATGAAAATCTCCTTTGGGCCACAACCTTTCTTGTGGGCAAGGACTTCTTCAAAAGCATGGCGCGGTTTTCTTTTGGCGCTCTCTGTCATATCATTTGGAGGAATATGAACAATATTCTCTTCAGAGACGAGCCGCTTTCCATTCCAGCCATGAAGAGTCACCTCCTCAAAGTGGTCAAAGATAAGGCACTCTCTTTCAGGGATGTGTAAGATTCCTTCAGGAATAGGAGACTACAGCGCAGCTGGGACCTGGATCCAAGTATCTTTGCTCCGCGCATTTCCCTCTCGGGTGACTAGCCGTCTTTAGACCGATTGTTGTTGGTCTTCATGTCGTCGTGCTTGTCGGTGGTTGGTCATGCCGTCGGGTCTTTCTTTTCTTTTCTTTTCTTTCTCTTGCCGCTTGGCCTCTTTCTTGATTTCCTTCCACTCATAATGAGCCTGTTCATCTTGAGTGCAAGTTTCTAAAGCCGGTTCGTTTTGTACTTTTTGGTCTTCCCCATTTATTTATTGCTTATTTTACCAAAAAAACAAATAATAACTCATATAGCATTTAGCCTTTGCAATTTCTCATGAAAGAATCTTTCAATCTCACAAAAGACATCACAAATCTTACCACAAGATCTATTGGCATCAAAACACATACAATTTCTTTAGGATGTCATTCACAAGTGTGCTGCATAATTGATTATTACGGCCAAAAGTTCTCTGCTCACTCTTATGGACAAAAACCGACACCTGCCTCTTATAATATTAAGATTTAAAATAGCAAACCTTTTTTACACAATTTACTCAAACTAGGAAAGTAATCAAACTAGGAAATCTACTCAAACTATGAAACTTACTTGGATCGAGATTTCAGGTTTTTGCTTGAGACATATTTGTAAAAATGTTCAAGGTTGCAAAAATTGGTAAAAAGCCTTCAAACTATCAATTTAGATAGACAATAGGGAAATCTCTTGTTTAGAAGACTGCTGACGACAACTTGAAAAACATTTCTAGTACTTTGTACTGTTATATGACACAAATCCAATGCAATGTACTTCATGCTGTTTCGTGTGATTGAACCACCAGAAGTTACGATAACGACTTCATGAAATAGTCTTTCATAATCGTGCGACAAGTTATGATGATACCTTTTCTACACATTCTTTTTCTTGATGCACTTTAATATGTTTATATCGTGGTATAAGAAAACTTATAGTTCAGATTATTTTAAAGTGGTTCTTCGCAGAACATTCTTTGGACTCGTGAGTAACATCCCGTATAAGATGGAGTAATGGCACATTCTTATTTAACTCCAGTTCAGTGAACTTCGACACAGAAAAAGATAGTATAATGAGCTGGCACAAAACTAACTTTCAAAAAAACTGAACTTTTGAAATTTTGGAATCGTTTTGAATATTGTTTCTCGAATTCCGATGTTTCTTTTCAAATTATGCTGATAGATCACATCATTTGTGAATCGTACTAGTTACTAATAAAATTTTACTAATAATCATATTCTTTCCACAATTGCATGTTTACCATGATTTTCCATCTGTGAGAGGTGGGCAACCGAATTTGAGAAAGTGTGGATCAAAGGTTTTGTCTTTTATTTTATTAAGGAATAATGTCTCATTTGATCCCTCTGTTGTTGTTTGAGAATCAAAATCGCACTGTATATTTTGATGTTAAAAAGCCTCCTTCAACTTTTTAGAAAATGTCACCGTTGGTCTTCCCATTATACTTTTCTTTTCATGCCAATCGATTTTTGTTGACATGTTTTTGCAAAATTGCTGGCACGGACGTAGTTGAATGTTATTATATGACGCCAAATATTGCCAAATCAAACAACATAAATGAAAAAAAAAAAAAAATTGGAAAAGAGAGATGGGGTTGATCATAGCTATTGTAGTCTTGGCTCAACAACAATGGATGTTCAAGCTCAAGTTTGTCGATGCCATAGCCACTTGAACACGTGGCCGTAGCTGCTCAATTTGAGATCGAAATGGTCATTGACGCGAGATTTTTCGAGTTGTGAAGCTTGTAGTGGTCAAGTCCACTAGATCCTTTAAAGCCATGATGCTCAAGGCCACCATGATTTCTTGAGCCTCAAGGTCATAGTGACCATGGCCACTTCAGTTTCAAGTCACAACTCAAAACCAGCTTGCTCGATTTGAGCTCTCACTCAGGGTTGCTTGATTTGAGCTCTCATTTAGGTAATATCAATGTGGCATTAGAGGAAACGCAACAAGTGAGTTTCTTCTTCCAAGAAATTTAACCAATTTCCCAAGCAAATTTAAAGGCAGAGAAGGCATCATCTCTTTTTTAAGAGGGACGTTGCCATTAGGTAATCATTTCTCTTTGGCTATTTGTTCCCAATTGTTTGATTAGCTTTACTGTCAACAAAAGGATCACCCTAAGATGACCATCTTATTTAATTTTTTGAGTAAATGGTTGAGTTCAAGTTTTGGAATCAAAATTGGGTTGTGACGAATCTCTCTCCTATAGGGGAGATAACTTTGGTATGCGTAGACCTGACTCATGTGTATCTTCTCTGTAACAAATTATTGAACATGATTTTGTATGGGGAGAATTACCAAAAAAGTCCTAAACCTATTGCAATTATGCCAATTCAGTCATAAATTTTATTTTATTTTTTGGCTAATTTAGTCCTAAACATTTTACATTGTGCCAATTCAGTCCATCCGGCCAAAATTGGCAGGCTGGCGCTGACGTGGACGTCGGCCGGGGACAGCTGGCCGACGAACAACTTTTTATTTTTTTATTTATTTATTTATTTTTTATTTTTTAATTTTTTTTCCCTACCTTCTTCTTCCTCTAGCCGGCGAGGTCAGCCTTGCCGGCCATTGGCAAGGCTCGCCACCGCCGGCCACTGGCGAAGGCGAGCCTCGCCTTGGCTGGGTGATGGCAGCCTCGCGGTCACTAGGCAATGGCGACCTCGCGATCGCTGGGCGAGGCTTGCTTTCACCAGTGGCCAACGGGGGCGAGCCTCACTGGCCCTCACCTCTGGCCGGCCGGAGCCAGCCAGAGGAAGAAGAAGGTGGAAAAAAAAATTCAAAAAAAATTCAAAAAAATAATATTAAAAAATCGTTTGCCAGCCAGCTGTCGTCGGCCAACGTCCATGTCAACGCCGGCTGGCCAATTTTGGCCGGATGAACTAAATTGACACAATTGTAAAAGGTTTATGACCAAATTGGCCAAAAAAAAAATTAGGACTGAATTGACATAATTGTAATAGGTTTAGTACTTTTTTGGTAATTCTTTCTTTTAGTATGAGTAAGTTTCATGAGTTTAGCTACTGTGACATGTGACTTCAGCTGAATAATCAACCCCAATTAGAAGGGAAAATTACCAACGATATAAGATGGATTAATAGCACATTCTCTTTTAATTACAAGTACAGTGAACTTAGACAGAGAAAAATATAGTATAGTGAGCTGGGACAAAACTAACTGCCAGAAAAAGGTGAGAAGGAAATGTGAAATTGTACAAGCATTGGTCCTAACAGTTGGGATTCCAAAGGCATCTTGGGAGATCCTTTGGCGCCTTTCAACAATTTTAATGAAGTCGCAATCACGAGTCGTTTTTAGATTTGACGGCTAACGACTTATTTTTATTTATTTTTTTGATTACCAAGAATGGTTATTTAGTTAGTAAAACTCGAGCACTCCAGCTAACACAAGCAAAGAGAATCAAATGATTCTTCTTGCTCTAATATTTTTATTTATTTAATTTGTCTTATTTTCAGCTTTTATTTATGTTTAACACTTTTAGTGGGAAGGCGGTTGGGGTTTGCTCACGCCTCCTACTTTTCCAGGATTCTTGTGATTTCATTTATTTAATTGGTAAAAAGTAGAGGCCTTTTTGATTGGGCGGTTGAGGCATGGCGCCTTGAAGTTCGTCATCTGTCTCATCGACTTATACAAAATTTATAATTGGGGACTAATACTGTGGACAAAGAAGAGTAGTGCGTGTTTCAAAGTGGGTTGGTGGCTTTTGTACCTTTGACTTGACCGCTTTAATCCCCGACCACATGTGATGTATAATATAATTGATAGTACGTGGAATCTCTACTTATTACTTGATTAGATTTAAAGTAAAACTCCCGTCTAACTTTAGTAACTTATTAAGGATCTATTGGGAGTGATTTTCACACTTTATAAAATTATTTAGTCCTCTCAAATTACATAAATATTGACGTATAGAATCATCTATACTTTTTTTTTTTAAAATTGTAGAAAAAGTAAAACATAGGATAAAGCACTTTCTTTAAGTAAAACAAATAGACACTTAGAATAAGTGGTTACACGCTCAACTTCAATATAGTATTGTAGTAGGAATTATAATTGAATCAATCTGCCATACTGCTTTGCATCTGTTCATGAGTTCTCTTCTTTATGCATGTGAACTTTCCACAACTCCTTAACCTACATGAACTGTTTGCTTGTTTAACACCTTTGTCATATTATTGGTCTTCACATGAGAGGGGTTCAATTTTACGTATGGTCCAAGTGTTGAACATGTAGCTGCGTGCATACTCTATTTCAATCAAAATAACAAATTTGTCAGACAATCTAGTAGACTGTGACCGAATACTTCTAATAAATGTGGTTTACCATAATATTGTTTGGCTTGTGTAAATATCCTATAAGAATTTGTCAACGATTTAATTAATAACTTCATGTAAACTTTGTTTTCATCTGTCAAAATTCAAGCAATTAGGATCTTAAAAATGTTGAAGAGCCTCTCAATGTAAGATTTATTTCATTAAAAAAAAAAATTAAGTTGTTGGTACATGTCGATACTATCAACAAATAAAATGGAAGTAATTGCAAATCAGAGAAGACTAAGATTGTTGATAGTTATACACGGGGTGTCGGGGTGTCAAAATGAGGATATTCGTGATCTCACAAATTCCCAAAATGCCCCTAGTGCCGCCATTTCTGGCGAAGTAGCCAACTCTCTCTCTCTCTCTCTCTCTCCCTTTCCGCGAATGTATAGAGGAGCTCGTATTGCGTCAAGCTCTGTCCCTGTTGACCGTAATTAAGGAAGTGCTGCCTTTGACCATCCTTGTATGGCTAAACGATACAAATCTCGTTGCTAATTGATGAGATCCAACTCATAAGTTAGAAGGAATTTATGATTTGAGTGAGGGCATAAATAATAATGATCCGATGTATGTAATAGTATACATAAGAGGCCAATCGAATTTCAAACAACATCAAATTTACTGAATTTTCTTTGGAAAAATTACAAATACCATTCTCCACTTCACACTTCATATGAATTACCTTCGCATTTCAAATCCTACCGTCACCGACATCACTTTTAACGGTGAACTTCAAATTGTATCTCCACCCATACATAATTTATCAAGTTGCGATTTTCTTTTCCAAATTACCCCATTCTCAACTTTAGACATCAAGTGTGCATGAGGGAAAATAAATCTTTCTAGATTAGTGAGATGTAGAACGTAAATTTTTAAATGGATAGATGGCATTTAATGCGAAGATAAAATTAAAAATGACTTCCGCTGTCATCTCATTTTTTTAACGCATGGATACGAAGTTTTCTTGAATTTTTTATTACCCCCACAACCAACACCCCCACCCCCCGAAAAAAAAAGGAAGGCTTATGATGTGACGGCACCATGGTATTATGTTTTGTCCATAACCAGAAACAGCCAGGAAGTCAATTACAAAAGTTCAACCAATCTCTGTGTAGTCAAAATGGCATTCTCTTTTGGAAAATGTCGTTTTCGATGATTCTCGTTGAATTCCGGTTCTCATCACCGAAGTTTCCCATCGCTGGTGGTTCAGGGGATTGACGGTTGCGCCTTAAGCTTTTTGTGGAATTTTTTTAATGAAAGTGCATTTTGTCCATATGTATCGTGGGAATGTTCAAATCAGTAAGAAATGTTTGACTATCTACATTGATGAATAATGCACAGAAGTTAAAGCGAAAAGAAAAAAATTCTGCCAGACGACAAAGCAAACTTAATTTTGTGAAAAATGTACCCTTAACCATTATAAGCAGAGCACGAAAGTTCGGTGGGGTTGATTACTATCCCTTCACTTCATTCTTTTACATTAAATTGTAATCAGAACTGGCCTTTTGCTAGAAACCAACAAACAAATAACGTCAACCCAATCGAGAAATTTTCAACATATACAACTGAGATTTCTTTTACTGAATTTGTGATGGTTTACTCTAATTTCTTCTTTTTATTGTGATGATAAAAACCATATTTTTGGTAGATAAATTTCAAATCCGACAAATATCCCACTAACTTAAACTAGCTGGAGCCAAAACCCAAGTTTCTTTTCTTTTTGGTCGAAGCCAAAACCCAAGTTTTTTACTTTTTTCTGTCTTTCGCCCCCACCCTCCAAATCCTTTTCCAGCAGGGCTGGATACTTGTTGGCAACAGAATCCCAAGTTGAGTAGTTCAAATATGATCTGGTTTTTCAATAGATGATAGACAAATCGAGTCAATTCAGCCCCATAAGTCTAATGAACACACAAGACTGTTATTTACTCACTAAGCCAATTCAAAAAGGCAACAGGGTTAAATGTGTGCTAATTTCACCTTTTAGCTAAATAGGGGGAATACCAAGCAGATTAGTACTAAAAGTTAATATTTTCGCGAATATTATCCAAAAAGTCATAAACGTATTTTATGGTGGTTTATTTGGTCCTAAATCTTTTGATAAATTGCTAATTCAATCCTAAAAATTTCAATTGTGTCAACTTAGTTCTAAACATTTTAACAATTTGCCAAACTAATCCTAAACCTTTTTAAAAATTACCAATTTAGTCCTTCTAGCTTATTTTACTGATGTGATGATCTAGTTAGCATTGGCCGGCTGTCATACATGATATAGCTGACGTTGACATGAATAATATTTTAAAAAATTTCCAAACTTTTTTATTGAATATTTTATTTTCTTACTTTTCCTTTTTTCCTCTTTTTACCAAAAAAGAAAAAAGAAAACAAACATAGGGCCAGTGACCTCTCTCCCCCCAACCCTTGGGTGAGGGCTTGCAAACCCTCGCTATGGCTCATGAGGGAATCACGAGCTCTTAACCAAGCCATTGCAAGCCAGGGCATTGTAGTACCGCAGTACCTTCGCAGGCCATAGTAAGGGTTGCGACCCTTGCCTAGGGGCCAACAACTTGCCGGCACTTGCTCAATGACCAGTGGAGGTTGCCTACTCTTTTTTTTTTTGAGAAAGAGGGAAAAAGAAAAGAAAGAAAAGAATAAAGAATAAAAATTTGGAATTTTTTTGAAAGAATTAAAAATATTGTCCACGTTAACGCTGGTCGAACCACATAACATAGTTGGCACTAATTGGACCTCCACATAATTGATTTCTAGTTAAAATTAACTGAAATGACTATATTGACAATTCTTTAAAAGGTTTAGGACTAGTTTGGCAAATCATTAAAATGTTTAGGACTAAATTGACACAATTGAAAGTTTGATGACTGAATTTGTAAGTTGTTAAAAGGTTTAGAATTGAATTAGCAAAATTGAAAGGTCTACGATTGGATTGGGCTATAAAATAGGTTTAGGATTTTTTGGGCAATTTTCCCAGATATTTTCATGCTAATCGCGTGCTTCTTCTTTTGACCTTCCTTAACAAGACAAATTCTATACCGATGGGAGTGAACTGGACGTAATTCCAAGCTCCAATATATTTGGCCGCCACATGCTGGGGTGGTGGCTCAGAATCAGATTTCTTCCAATCAGAGTCCCTTTTAGTGCAGCGCTCAAAAGAAAATACAGCTCTAATTAATGTATGAGTGCTCAATCTCTCGGGTTATTGGCGAAGAAATTACTTTAGTATGGCCATCAAATTGGACATTCTTTTTATTATCTTTTATAGGTTAGCTGGATTGACTTCGAGGCTTCGATTAAATAACCACGAAATGTCAAGCTTTATGTTTCTAAGTTGAATTTGTCCTCCTCAGTTACGGGTAAAGACGGTAAGTGTGCCATAATTATCATACGGGGTCCATTTTGTTATCAAATTTTCAAACAATCATTTACATGCTACAACTTTTAAAGAGTGACCATTGGAGTAACTTCGGTTAACTATACTTCCATCATTTTTTCATTTTAAAGAGATTTATAATCGAATTGCATTTGGCCTGAGATATCAGGGGCATACTTATCCCTAGAGTAAGAGCACTAAACTCTATGTACATAATGTGATCAAATTCTTAAAGTTGACACAATTGAATCTTGAACTTTTAGTAGTTTAATATAAAAATCTGCCTATAGGAAAGTTGCGGTTTGACACATAAGCAGTTCTTCGAGATTGTTGGTTAGAAGGGCTTGATTACACTCAAGAAAAAATATATATAATAGCACCGATTCAAATATATAAAACTCATTTAAAACTATAAACGAAACATTTTGCCATGCCACCTTTAATGGTAAGCTATTAGCTACATATAAAATGAACAATAACTGATTATGAACTTTCGGCTTGTATGACCAATGAGATATATAGAGAAGATCCTCCAATAAATCTAATAGGCAAAATTCTTTGGAGAAGTCACTTTTGAAAGCAGTTAACACAGACCATTCAAATTAAAATTATGTGAACTCCATTCATTCAATTTAATAGATGAATTAGTGAGGATGGTGATGCTTTCATGGTTATAAATAGCCATACAATTATAAGTCCATTACCATCAACTCTCCGAAATCAAACCTGTCCGTACTCCATTCGCAGCCAAAACAAATTGAGTCCTATCTCAATTTCATCATCTCTCTCCTTAATAAAACCCAACTAGTCCTGATTAATCTTTCATTTTGCTGCTTCATCTTCTTCATTACCATTCTTTGTTAAATTTTCTTGTTTATCAGATATGGCAATATTGTCCCAAGCCATAGGAAACTGCTCTCTTATTATCTTTGCACTGATGATCTCTCATGAAATTCTCTTCATAGATGGAAGGCCAATGAATCCTCCCATAGCTCACAATGCCAATTCCCTTAAAGAAAACAACCAAATCAGTTCAGCGAAGCTCATAAGCAGAAAAATCGATGTGCCACAAAAGATTGCAGAGAAAGGAGAAGTATTGTCGCAGGGTTTTGGCCTTGACGATTCAACAACTGCTGTTGTGGATGATTTTCGTCCCACAACGCTGGGAAACAGTCAGAGGGTCGGCCATTCTTTTCTTCGAGGAAGGGATGTCAAGTCAGTAGAAATGAATGGAGTTGATAGGCACGTTGTTGCCGTGTCAAGAAACGACTTCCGACCCACGGAGCCCGGTCATAGCCCTGGTGTTGGCCATTCTTTCGAAGACAAGGCTACAGCAGAGCCAAATTCATAGTGATTTGGGGTTCATATAAGTAAAGGCATGTTCTTCATTTGGATGGATTGTTCATAAAGTTGTTTCATCAAGTAGTTTAGGCTCAAATCCTTTTATTAGTTAATATGGGATCTGTGCTGTTCCTCTGTCATGGAGAATTAAATGACAATGATTTATGTATCTGTTGTCAAGTGCATGCGTAAGATCATTGTCCGGAGACGCAGTACAGATGTTGTAATCTCTCTTTCACGCGCGCGCAGCTGAGTTCATGTCAGCTTAGTGCACTCTAAAAAACGCAATCTTTTAGGTGCATCCACATGTACGAATTCATTTTTAAACATTAGAATCATTCTAATTTAATAATAAATCTTTTTAACTTTGCTAATTGAGTCTATCCATTTAATTTTGATAAAAAAAAATGCTAATGTAGATCATCAACCGTTCTATATGGCACAATCGGTGCTAACACAAACATTTATAATTTTTTTAAATTTTTTTTTTATAATTTTTTTTTTTTTTTTTTTTTTTTTTTTGTTTTTTTTTTGGACTACTGGCTGGCACCAACCCTTGTTCGGGTTGGCAAGGGATCCAGGGAGGGGCCGTGATGCCCTCACTTTAGTAGGCGAGAATGTCATGGCCCTTGCCTAGACCCTTGCCAACCATAACAAGGGCATTGGCCAAGGGCCACGACATCCTTGACGACCTTAGTGAGGACTCGCAAGCCTTCACTCAGTGCCGGCAAGGTTTAGCCAGCAACTCTTGCTGACTTTCAATCTAGAAAAGTAAATAAAAGAAAAAGAAAAAGAAGAAGGCCAAAAAAATCAAAATATAATTAAATAATGTCCATGTTATCATCGGTCATATCATATAGGACGATGGGATATCAATTACTTTTTGCCAAAATTGATTGAGTGGGCTCAATCTGCAAATGTGAAAAAGTGTAGTACTAAATTGATGCAATTAAAAGATTTAGAATTAAATTACATGAGTGTAATAAATTTAAGGCATTTTTATAATTCTCCCCACACATATTAAGGATCTAGGAAAACTTAAATGAAATGGACTTTTAAGCAATGGATTGGATTTCTCTTAAGAACACTGTCTTCTTGGAGGATGGATGAGCGGTCGAGATGCATTTGTAGGCGGTACTCCATATCATAATCAGATAAATTGAGTAAATTTAATCCCTAACTTGAACAAAACTCATTTGGATACTTAAAATGACCAATGATGGTTCCATTCCTTCAAATTTCACACAAGACATCTTCACAAATTCTTTTCTAATTAACCTGAAAAGAGAATGCTCATTGCGTGATCCCTGTTAAATTGTTCAAATTATTTCTTTCTCACTTCATCGTTAGGGCATGCCGTGTTGCTATGTCAAAATTTTGTTATTTTCAAAGACATAACTATAAGTTAGAGAAAAGGCAAGAATGACTATACCAATTTATCTAAGAGGGCGGCAGCCTGAGCGGATTTGTATAAAGGAAACTCGGACAGTATATGCCAAAAACTCTATGACTTTCGGCATGAGTAGGCTGGCTTTCCACATAAGAGTGATGCGCATCATCATTTGTATTGAGAAGGTAAAGAATGGATTTGAAGAGATTTAAACAAAAGATCTCCCACTAAGATTTCATATTAAACTTTTAGATAAAGGCATCAGGTGATATTTACATATTTGAGCGAAACTATATTTCAAAGATGGTCTAGGCACATACGTGTCTCATTGATGTTTCAATATATTTCAGAGTATTGCCTCTCATTAAAGGTTCTTTACACATTTGCCATTCTTTATTTGTGAGACACAGCAAATTAATTAGGACTGTTGATAAGGGTCTCAGCCATCAATATGACGTTAAATAGTCATTTGCAATACAACCTTAATTAAATGGCTGAAAGGGTAGTTCAGACATTAGCATATGGAGTACGTCTTGTAATCAATCGTAACATAGTTGTATATGTACAAAGAAAGGTGTCGCGACCTGATTTTTCGGGTTTGCCACCGAAAACTAAGTTGATGGAGTACTAAGCCTTTAAGCTTAGCTCAGGCTCTCCCAAGCCCATATCAAATCGCGACTTAGGGTTTAACATGCAAAAGATCATTATCTAGGAGTCGCCACTAATCAGTTTAGGGTAGGTCGATTAGACACCTAAGTAAAATAACGGGAGGATTATCTTACTTCTACGAACCAGAAATTTTGGGTACGGGGACTTGGTTACACTAGACTATCCTAATGCCCTTTCGGTACCATTTCTAAAAAATTGTTTTGCAGGCAGCTTGTTTTGATTTTAATTGAGCTTCCTAACATATGAGGTGATCATACATGTGCGCATACCACCAATTTAACACATCAAGAAAGCAATTTAAATAATGCAAAAAGCATACCTTAAAGCAACGAAAGCATCTGCAATGTTAAATCAGAATTCATATAGATAATCCTAGATATGATTTCTAATTAACACGCAATTTCAAATTTTTTTTTTGTTTCCTCTTTATTTAATGAAAATCATGACTTATGCAATGCATGTCACTATACTAACATGAAATGATATGATAACATGACCAAAATTGTATGACGTAAATAAGCATGCAATTTATCCTAAAGCATGAAATGAATTCATTCTAATTCTTTTATATTTTCCATGAAATTAGAAATTAAAGAGATGCAATAATTAAATATGCAATCTAAACTACCTAAATCTAATTACATGTAATGCAATGCAATGACATACAAAATTATTTAAACTAAAATGACATGCCTCATGCAATTTAATATGCGAACTATATGTCACGTGACATTTATTAAATGACTTAGTCTAATGACATGAAAGTTCTAATTAAATGAACTTAATAAAAACTAAATGACGTGCATTTGATGTTTTTATTTTTAAAAAATGCAATCTATTCTAGATAATGATATTAACTTATGCAAAGACGAATTTTGTATTTTCTTTCATAAAAATTCAAATGCAAAAATGATATAGCTAGATTGAAATTCTATCTAATTTAAACTAAGGATTAAGTCATATTAAATCCCAATTTAAACTAAGACATTATCTTAATCTAACATGCAATTTATCTAAAAAGATGATCTAAATTAAAGATGAAACATGCAATTCTAACCTAATATGCACAATGATTTTTTTTGCTTTTCTTTATAAAATTCGAAATTAAAACTAACACACAATTAAACGTGCAATTCGAATAAAAAACTAACAACCTAAATGAATGCATTTTTTGTTTTTATATTTTTAAATTCGAAATAAAATCCCTATTCTAGATATGCAAAATAACCAGAAATATTCTAAAACCAATTGAAATCCTAATTCAAACATCTTTTTGATTTTTTTAGTGATTTTCTAAAACAAGCATTAAATCTAACAAGCAAGATATTCAAACAAATAAAGGATTAAAATAAACGAAAAAAATAACCCGTTGTCTCACGGATCAAATTAACGATTATTTTTAACCCTAAACATCGACAAGAAATCAAAATAATTAAAAATCTAATCCGAAATCTTACGGATCAAATTAATAACTATAATGATTTAGAATATAAATATCATCAAAAATGCCCAAAAATTAATATAATAAAAATGATCCGACGTCTTACGGACCAAATTAATAATTACATAATTTTGGGCAATACCTTAACGATAATGCCTAAAAGATTTTACGAATATTGCATCCATTATCACAATTTAAATGCCTAGACTAAAAAGAAAAAACTATCAAATAACATAACCAAAAACATAACCTAACAAATAGAAAGAATAGAATAAACAAAACTATAAAGAAAGTAAGTAAAAGTAAAAAGATAATAAAAAAAAAATACCTAATTCCCTTTCCTTTTTTTTTTTTTTGTTTTTTTCTTGTTTCTCCTTTCCCACGCACACGGCTTGTGCTCGTGGGGGTCACCGTCAGTCCGGTGAGGCTCCGGCTAGTATGAACCGGCGGTGGGCGTGCGCGCAGGGGTTGAACCGGCGGGTGCACGCGGACGAGCAGAGCAGCAGCTTCGGGCAGATCTGGGCGGAGGAGCAGGCCGTCGGACGGAGATGTGGGCACGATCGGTCGTCACTCGGGCGTGTGGGGGCTCGGATCTGGTCCTGGCCGCGCGGGTCAGAGCAGGCGGCGGCCTCGGAGATGCTAGGTCACGGTGGTGTTGACGCGGCTCGTGGGATCGGCGCGGCTTCGGGACTCCAGGGGCGCGATTGGGGGCAGCAGCTCGTCGGGGCTGAGGCGAGCAGATGCGGTGGCCGGCGGAGCGGGGCTCAGGCGCAACGGGGCAGTGGACCGTCGGGTGGAGAACGATTCGGGCGTCGGGTTGCTCGGGGCTGCAGATCCGGCTTGGATCTCGGGCGGAGGCGCGAGCTCGGGCTCGGCTGCAGGTGCGGTTCGGGAGCGATCGGCGCCAGGGTCGCCGTGGAGGAGACGGGGGCGCGAGCGAGGTGGTCGCGGCTGGCCTTGGCTTCCAGGCGACGTCGGCGTGGTGGCCTCCGGCGTGGGCGAGCAGCGAGGGGGAGTGACTCCACCGGAGAAGAAGCACAGTGCTTCTTCCCCTTCACTGTTTCACTTTTTCACTTTTTTAACTTTTTAACTTTTGTTTTTCCCTTCCTTGACACGCACGGACGGCTTCAAACCCTTTCTTCCTTCTTTACCTTTTTTCCTTTTTGATTTCACCAACCCCTCCAGAACCAAAACCGAAGAAGCCCAATAAAACTAAACCCTACGTACCCGTTTTATAGCCAAACAAAAATCGACTTTTAATTGCTCACCCAAATCCGTCTCCGCAATCTTTTTTCCACTTATCCCATATTGATAATGATCCAAAATCGCGATGGAATTTTTTAAAATCCAAATCTTGCCAAGATCAATTGCAACAATTTTTAAACCATATGCCCTATCCAAAAAATCCATCATATCCCAACAAAATTCCAAGATTTCTATTTTTCCATAAGATAATTTTTTAATCATTAGAAGAAATGGGCCCAGGCCAACTTGCTGCGCTTACCCATCTAATTAAAACTCAAACCATTAATTCGACCCATCCGCCGTCCTAAAAATAAAAATGCAAAACATGTAAAATAAATGCACCTAAAATTAATGCTATGCAAATGAATTATAATATTTAAAATTAACCCCTAATGACTAAATGGGCCGCCAAAATTTAGGTGTTAACAAAAGGCTAATATTATCATGGCAAAAATAAATTTGTGCATGCACACACGTGCCCATCAAGGTCATAAGTAGAAACGAGACATCTGTGCAGATGGTCCAAATCTAGAGAAATTTCTAAGCAGTTCGTGGGATTTGAATTGGCGACTTTTAATTATTGAAAGTAAAAAATCTCTAATGGCGCAACCAATTATGTCAATTGTGAGAGACTGAATTTTTTTAAAATTTTTGGTAAATACTAAAGAGAACAGTTAGGAAAAGGTTTCAAATTGGGGCGAACGAACAAAAGTTCGCTGGTTTATGGACCGTTAACAGTGGAGGAAAAAGTTGGGAGTTTGATAACATGAGGAGCCCAACCACTTTTTAAAGGTTTAGTTTCCGTGGAGCAGAGAGAACAGGAAATATTCCACACCGCATGTTAATCGGTGACGGAAGGCACATGGAAGCACAGGGCCAGGGGCGCAGCAAAAAATAGCTTAGTGCCCTAAATTTTAATTCTTAAAAACTAGAGAATGCGCAGATTCCTCTGGAATCTGTCAATTAATTCTTATATCGGCCAAAGAATTGCTGGAGATCTTTGTTCGTATTCAGGAGCAAAAGCCGCCAGCCGCCATGTGCGACGGCTGGATCCTGCGGGAGTCTTGCGTCCGGTAGCTGTCAACAGATCTAAATTCCGGGAAATGTGTTCTCTGTCAGTACTTTCTTCAAAGTAAAGTTATTTTTTATATTAAACAAAGTTATATTCCGCTTTTTTCCAGTCACTTACTTCTGCAAGTTGACAAAGACAGCGACAATCACTATGGAAAAGTAGAACATTCAGCAGAAAACCAAGGGGTCAAAGTTTGTCCATGTGCTGCTCTGGGATTCAACTCTAAAAGTTCCAGTTGTTGCAGCTGAGGCCCCATGCTTAAAAGCTGCCATGGACGCACAGTGTGGTTATATTTAGTTTTGATAGAATAAAAAATCCCAAATGATAGCCACCGGACTCGATTTCACATGGGTCAAGTAAACAAAGTTTGTGAAAGATCACGTACGTTGATGACCATTTGGCGGTGGCTTGTACTTAAGAATCAAATCATCGATTTTTTTGCATTGAGTTGGAGATTAGGGGTGCTTTAATCTCTCCCCTTTAGAAAAAAAAAATCCTATTTAGTATCGACTAAGGATTTTGGACCACACTTAGCAAATAGGATTCTTGAAGTGATTCTCACTATATAGCATGCTCGTATCAAATGGATTTAAAAGATGGCTTTCGCAATGTATTATTTTGTCATGCAAATTGTCATTCTTGTTGGCATGCTACTTTGATAGTATTTATAATAAGTTGGGTCTTAAACTAAGTACTTAAATATGACTGGGGAAGGTCATGACTATCTGGATATGAGTTGAACTTATGAATAAAATGACAAATGCTCTCTTATCCGAAATGTGAGGCTTAAGGTGCTATGAGTATCCTTGTTGAAGAGAATCCTTGTGTAAATCCGATCCTTTGCAAACCTAGTCCATATCACTTGTTGATAATTTCAGTCCCACACAAATTTCTTATGATCTACCCAATGTGATTATTTATCCATTGTCTAAGTAGACATATACGGGGACCTCTCTTTTTATGAGGTAGTTATTGGGCCTTGAAAACTTAAGCTCGAACAGTTTAGTTCCTGGCAAATCCTTTTTGTCCTTCTCGGGAAGTGGAAATTCAGCGAGAATCCCCCAGCCTCAAATTCTGGGATCACGTGTGAAGAGCTCTCAAGTACCAGCTTGCTATTTTTTTACATGTACGAATTTGATTTTTTATTAAAAAAAAAAGGAAGGCCAGCGTGGCCTCAAGAACAAGCTTTCTAGTGGCTTTTCTCCTAACTAATAATTTAAAAAAAGAAGAAGATAAGTGTAATAGAAGTCCTAAAAATTATTACGAAAATACAATTAAGTTCTAAAACTTACAAAAAGTACAATTAAGTTATAAAATTTATAAAATTGGTTCAATTGAGTCCTAAAATTAACACTGCCAAACTTATTAATAGAAAATACCGACGTGGCGTGGATGTTAAATTTTCATTTTCCAAATGGCTTTTTAATTATTATTTTTATTCAAAATTACATTTAAAAACTAAAAAGAAAAGCTAAAATTTATGTAAAAAACTATTAAAAAAAGACAAAATGGCAAATCCTCCACCACCGCCACCATTGCCCATCGCCGGAGGGGTTGGCACCATTTTCGGCCCCTCCAACGATGGCGGCGGGGCAGCGGAGGAGCTGCCATTTTCTCTTTTTATTTTTAAAATGTTTTTAAAAAATAAAATTTAGTTTTTAAAGCTAATTTTCTAAAAAAATTGAATAAAAAATAATTTTAAAAAGCCACGGAAAATAAAAATCATTTAAAATGCCACATCCGCGCCACGACAGCATTTTCTGTTAGTAAGTTTGACGGTGTTAACTTTAAGACTCAATTAAACTAATTTGACAAATTTTAGGATTTGATTGCATTATTTGCAAGTTTCATGACTCAATTGTATTTTCGTAACAAGTTTTAGGAATTCTATTGCACTTATCCCTTAAAAAAAAAAGAACAAAAAGTGAAGACCATACCTATAGCCTGGGAAGCACTTATACTCTCCTAGAGTCTTCGTGTATGCTCTCTGACACTCGAAAATTCAGCACCCGATATTCGAGTATGAATTATGATATGAAAGTTTCCGACATATGAGATCGATTTTAAATTTTTTTAATAAATGAAAGGTCAAAATGTGTATTTGTGAAAAAACAATAATAAAAATGATAAATGGAGAAAGAAAACAAAACCTAATCTTTTTTTTTTCTTTTGACTATTACTTATCATGATAGACAATTCACCTTCTAGTTTTTTTTTTTTTTTTAACTTCTCTTTAACATGTTTGATACGTAAGTCCAGAAGACTTGTTTTTTTCTCCAAATTTTATAGATTATTAGAATGGAGTTGAATTTGTCAAATTGAAATAATGAATGATATTAATAAATGGTGGATTAATGTTTTTAATGTAAATTCATTCTAGGCTTTTATTATTATTTATTTATTTGTGAATTTGACTAAAATTATCATATTATTTATATAAAAATTATACATTTAATATACAACTTGTTTCAACATGTCAAATTCTTTATTTTTTGAGAAATAACGTGTCAGCGTATCATGACATGTCGCATGACTCGTGTCAGTGTTAATGTTACTTACCTATAGCATCCATTAAAAACCCTCTATCTATGTTTGGGAGCTTCATACATTCTTGTAGCTTAATTAAGTTTCAAGTAAAGTACCCATCACCAAGTAGAAGTTAGTGAAAAATTACACAATCAATCTTAAACTTATTGAATGTATAACAATTCAGTTTTAAATTTTTAAATTTTGTCAAATTACTGCAAAACCCTTTAACGAAATTTCAATATAGTCCTTATGGTCAATTTTCGCTGGATATTACTAATGTGACAATCCAATTATCATTGGTCATCTTACATGATACATCGCCATGTCATCAATTTCCAATGAAAATTGATCGAAAAGATTATGTGATATCCCAGATTTTCAATCATGTTTTCCATTGAATTAATGGGGCATTTCATTGACGCACCTATAAGGCTGCTCTCAGAGCTTATTACTCTTGAGATAACTAGACTATCAAGAGAAAGCCATTAAGGAATTTTAATGCAATAGACTTGAGAATTTGACCAGGAATCGGCTATTCGACCGTGCTCATCTTTAGAGGTCATTACGGTACAGATTTAAATTGATTAGGGATCAAAGATGGATTAGTTGACGGAGATGTGTGGCTAAACATGGGTGACTCCACTAATTTGGAAAATTCTTGTCGGCCGATACTAGATTGATTTTTCTATCGTTTTAGTAATCTGTGTTCGTATTTGAATCATCGAGATTTTCACGATAACCGAGAGTCGCCAATGCATTGAGTGGGTTCATTGTGGCTAGAAGAAAATCGACCACGGGTTATTTGCACTAAAAATTTATGAAAACTACGCGGTAGCCTAGGTTACGCTAAAATCGCGCTGAATTGAAATTAACCACGAATTTGAGTCCGATTTTAGAAATTAAAAGTTCTATCAGGTCGCAATTAATTCTAGGAGCATCGACTCAGTCTCATAAGATTTTTGTGCAAACCGAGACTTTTTGGGCAAAAGTCGTCCGAGGGCCATTTTTGTCAAGAAAATGTTGAGGATCGTTTTTGATCGCGCAATTGGGATGCAAGTGGGATCAATTGGTGAGGAAAAATACCAATTTGATTATTGACTCGATAATTGAATTCTTAGAGACTGAATTGGATTAATTCAAGGAAAATTCGAGGTCCAATTGAGGAGAAACCGAGCCAAATTCGTGTGCCCCCACCACCCATGACTTTTGGACCGTCTCGAGCTTCTAGAAGTGAGCCTTGGTTGCTGATTTGTGGCCAAGGGACCAGCTGGTGGTGGACAAGGGTCAAGGGGACAAGAACATAGACTTTGGAGGCAAATGGAACCCACAATCCTTGACCAGTTGCTTCTTCTTCATCTTTCGCCCTATTTTCTCCATTATTGAGCCATTAGAGAACTTAAAGAAGCCAAAGAATAGAAGCCAGCAACCCCCTCCACCGTCGCAAGCCTGTCGACCCCATTTACCCCCATGTTTTCTCCTCGTTCCAGTTTCTACTTGCTGACCTTTCGTAAACAACTCGAGTTAAAAGTTGTCTTCTCGTGAGAATAGTCAACACTCCACCCACCACCGTGACTAGCACATCCAAACCGTACTAGAGCACCTTGCTACTCGCCGGAATGATCCGTTGGCCATCCGTCCGCCAGCGAGAAGGAACCGGCCGTCGGACAGCCTAGTTCCGCCTAGGTTCGCCTATTTCGAGTTTTCTTCGGTTTTCTCTCATTCCAGCCCATTCCTTTGCTTGTACCAACCACCAACAAGACCCCTTAGACCCTTGGAAGCCAACAGTTACCGACCACCTGCTCACCGGAGCTTCGATCAGCTGCCCATTTTCGTTTCTCCTCCGGCAATCCAGTTTTTTAGAATTTCTGTGGGAGTCCAAGTTTGTGATTGTTGTTCCAGCCTTAGGACCACCTTGGATCATTGTGGTGGTCACCAGAGCTCGTAACCACCATCGTATGCCGCCGTCCAAGCCGCTGTAGCCACCGGTCCTCTTATCTTACCGTTTCAACCGTTAGTTCTAACTTGCTTAGTTCAAAGCAGAACCGAAAAGCTAGCAAGGTCTTTCGGTCTTTGTGGCATATTTTCAAGTCCTTCCCAGCCTCACTTGGTGTCGCCTCTAGGAGGATTGTCACTCGCCTTCGCGTCGTTGCCGTGGACTCGTCGGAATGCTAATCAAGTGAGTTTGCTCACTAAACCTTGTTAGGACTAGAATTAGCACCTAGAGGGGGGTGAATAGGTGATTAAAGTAATTTTAACAATTTAATCCGAATGAATTAAAACCAACAACCGCTGCAAATGAAAGTAATGAAAGATAAAAGGATTAGGGATAGAGAATCAAACTCCAGATTTATAGTGGTTCGGCTTAAATCAAGCCTACGTCCACTCTCCCGCATGGATAGCCCTTCTGGCTGGATTTCACTAAGAATAAAAAAGAGTGATTACAGCTTCACGCTCTTGAGTCCACAGTGTAGACACTCTACTACACTTCCTCAAGATCTCACACAATATGATCTCTCTTTTGATTACATATAACGCTCAACGAATATGATCGCAAAATAGAAAAGGAGATTCAGACTTTGGAATTCTTCTATTCGACACCCTTTAACAACTGGAGCATCTCTCTTATATACTTCTTTATGCCTTCTATACCGTTGGCACCATCCAAAGAAATTCTTCCAATCAACCCGTTGGACAGAATCAATTAGAGAGATCTCGAGCTCTTTTAGGTAAGTGTTGATAGCCCATCAATCCTGCTCGCCCATACAATCAGGATCTTAGTTTCCATAAGTAGATCCTTCCAAATATAAGTTGCGAAATCTTTAGAAAATCTATACAAATTCTAATACGAAAGTAAGATCTTCCGATCTTTGAATCCAGTAGAAAGATATTCTCTAGCCATTAGAATAAATCCATATAATATCGGAATAAAAGTTGGTGCGGAGATTTGTCCATGAGAGTAGACTTTGAAACATGAGTCTTGCTAGTTTCGGACTTTTGATCTTCGAGACTTTGTCGGTAGAGTTTGTAAGTCTTCGGACTAGGCGAGGAAAATGTTTTGTCGGCTTTCAAATACCGAAGAGAATTTATCCAACAATCTCCCCCTTTTTGATGGTGACAAAACTTTCCTGCAGATTTGAATATTATTGCTCGCAATACAACTTTTAAGCAAGCATTGATATCTCATAAAATATTAGAATAAAAATAGTAGAAGTTATTTCGTACACAAATATCCTGTACACGAGACTTACCCTCACACGGATCGCATTCACGAAACCTCATTAGTCAAGTGCGAGACATTACTATTTTTATCTATTTAAATAGCTTAAAGTAATGCAATGATGAGCATATATTCAAAAAAACTCAAGATAAAGCCAAAATATCAATCACAATCATAACAAAATCAAACCAAAAAGTTTAAAAGTTTGGTTTGAAGATAGAGTCTTGAAATTGAAAAAGTGCTTGAAATCTGCAAAGTCTTCTCCCCCTTTTTGTCAGCATAAAAAAAATTAAGGAGCACGAGGAATGCGAACAAGTTGAAAGTCCTCCATAGACTTGACAGTTTCTTCTAGCTTCCTCAAGTCTTCCTGTAGTTGGGTAAGAGCTGTGCCTTTTGCGGTGTCCCGAATCGACTATTTGAACATCTTTAAGCCGATCATGTATGGTGATGAACATTGCATGATTTTCATTGCGGAGAGTCTGAAATTCATACCCCATAGCATAGATTTGACCTTTGAGTTCCAAGATGATGTCAAGCAACCTTCCAAAATCTCTGAATTGTCAGTACGTGTGCTTGCGTCAACTCGGTCGATGGTGGAGTCAAGCCGTATGAATATCAGCGGGAAGATCGGTGTTTGGAGATGATGCCTCTCCCTCGGGAGCGAGCGGCATAAACATCTTCGGCATCGGGAGGTGATCGACTAACACTGTTTGTGTATCTTCTTCAAAAAGTTAGTAGAAGAGGAATATGTTCTTTTTGGGAATCTCCCCCTGTTTTCATGTCTTCTGGAGGAGAAGAATACTCTTCTTTCTGAGGAATTACCTCAGTGACAAACTGTCGTTGATCCTCTTCTTTTGCCAGAGAAACTGTTTTTGCCGGTTCGTCTCCTTGTTCTTCTTTCTTTTCTTCCTCTATCTCTTCTTCTTCTTCTTCTTCTTCTTCTTCTTCTTCTTCTTCTTCTTCTTCTTCTTCTTCTTCTTCTATCTCTTCTTCTTTCTCTTCTTCCTTTTCTTCTCTCTCTCCTTTCTCTTCTTCTTTTTCTTCTTCTATTTCTGCAAAATGTCGTTTTGGAACAGGTGTAGAAAATTGAGATATAAGAGCAGAGATGGGTAAATCATCCTCATCATCATCATCTTCCAAGATGATTGCCCTTCTCTTCTTGATGGAACTAGACACCGGTTCCTTCCCTTTTCTTTTTGTTGCGGAAAGAGTGCAGTCTCGATCTTAATAGGAGTCTTCTCCTTGAACCGCTCCAGCTTCTTGCTCAGTTCTTTCAGATGCATCTTTGTTATCATCCTCAATTCGATGACCATTTTATCAATAGTCTTCACAGAGAAAATGTGAGGAGGTTGAATGTTCAGATTTCTGAAAAGTCGAGTAATGAGAGCAGCATAGGGGAGATTTCCCTTATCCTTTGCCATGGACTTATACATGTGAAACATGATAGTGTGTGGTAGAGAGAAATTAAGACCTATTTTGATTGCATACATTAGTTTAGCCTCTGAGATTGATACATCTGTCTTTGATGTTGATTTAGGTCTGAGACAGTTGATCACTATCTTGTGAAGCGAGTGTTTGTTGCATTCATCTGGAGTAGGAGAGACGACCTTGACAATTCGGTCTCTTGCGAGTTCTAGAGTCGCATGACTTACGAGACACACCAATTGATTGGAAAGCACCTCTTTCCACACCAATTACATCTGCCGAGTGTTTGTATCAACAACGTATTCTCTATCTCTCACCTTTGAATGAGAGGCTATTCGCATCCGAAAGCGAGATTTGAATAAAAATATGCTTTGTCAATTCAGAGTAAGCCACATCACAATCAATACAGAACTTATGAAGTTGAAGTTTCTCAAACTTCTCTCTCAGATTGATATTCAGTAAGTCCAGAAAATCAAAGTCCACTGTTCGTGGATTCATCACCCCACGCTTCAGCAATTTCTCATACTTCTTTCTATGTCCGTCTGAACGAAACAATTCATCCTTCTTTCCTCGAAGGTTTGCAGCCACACCCATCCAAGGTTTAAAATGTATAAACATTTTCTCATCGTCATCTTTGCCCTTGGTTGATTTACACTACTAAACCTAGGGTCACTGGGAAAGTTTGCAAAAGCTTTTGCTGCCGTTCCAGCAGGAACAACGCCTGATCTTTCCATTATTGTGAGAAAGTGTGTCTCATTCGCATAACCTTTTTCTTTCAGAAATTCATCAATGAAGGTCATTGCAGAACCTCCTTCCTTCAATGCAGAATATAGCCTATATACAAAAGCAGGCTTGAGTAATCTTACAGGTTTAATGCCTTCAAGAACTTCTTACGCATCTTGAGAGTGACGATCAAGAGGTCTATTTGATGGAGTATGCTGTTGAGATCGTTGAGGAGTCTGTTCTGTTGGAAAGTCACTTTCTTCTGTGAGGTTGAAGTGCGTAGGCCCCTCACTAGATCCCTGTGGTCCCCTGTTTGCAATCCTTGATGATTTCCTTTGGTAAGACATTGTCGCTTTCTTGGAGAAACTTTCACACTTGTGTCGCAAGAAAGTGAAAGGCTTTGAGACGTAGAAATTTTGGAGAGAAAAATACAGAGAAGTGAAAAGCTTTTGATCTAGGGTTTCTGGGTAAAGTAAAAACGAAGGAGAAGGAGTATATAAAGGATAACAGATACGGGGTGAATCAAGCGTCGCAAATTTTGGAAATATAATGAATTTCCTTAAAAAAATAACTGTCTTAATAAATCGATAACCACCATTTTTTTTTAAATATAACTGCCTTAATAAGCTCAATTAGAGATAAACAGACAATCTTACCTTTTCAAAATGACAGTTTAAGTAAAAGAACTTACAGTCTTGTCGATTTGGTATTTTCAGTCTTCAACCTTTGAGTCTGATACTCTGTCAGACTTTAGATTTTGAGTCTGAGTTTCAACATTCTTCAAGAAATAAAATATTAAGTCTTGAGCGAATAGACTCAAACAAGCTTTTCTCCAGTGGCTTTGTGAAGATGTCTGCAAGTTGATTCTTTGAGTCTATGAATTGTATCAAGACTTCTTTGTTCTGAACATGATCTCTTATAAAATGATGTCGAATCTCAATATGTTTTGCTCTTGAATGTAGAATAGGATTCTTTGTAAGATTGATTGCGCTGGTATTGTCACATTTGATCTCTGTGCATGAATCTTCAATACCAAAGTCTTGTAGTTGTTGTTTTATCCACAGTATTTGAGAACAGCAACTTCCAAGGGCTACGTATTCTCGCTTATTTGTTGAAAGAGCCACAGTACTTTGTTTTCTTGAAAACCAAGATACTACCCTGTTTCCAAGCAATTGACAAGTACCTGAAGTGCTTTTTCTTTCAACTCTACAACCTGCAAGATCTGCGTCTGAATAGCCAAGAAGTGTAAAGTCTCCTTCTTTGGGATACCATAGACCGATCTTAGCAGTAGTAGCAACATATTTAATAATGCGTTTAGCAGCATTTAGATGAGATTCCCTAGGATCAGATTGAAACCTAGCGCATATGCAAACACTAAATAATATGTCAGGTCTGGATGCAGTAAGATAAAGAAGTGAACCAATGATACTTCTGTATAACTTTTGGTCGATTTTCTTCCCTGCTTCATCTTTGTCTATCTTCAAGGAATTTGACATTGGTATGTCAGTCTTTTTGCAATTTTCCAGACCGAACTTTTTAACAAGTTCTTTTGCATATTTCTCTTGATGAATGAATATTCCTTCCTTCAGTTGTTTCACTTGTAGACCAAGGAAAAAGGATAGTTCACCCATCATGCTCATCTCGAATTCATCCTGCATAGTCTTAGAAAATCTCTTGCACAAAGTCTCATTAGATGATCCGAATATAATGTCATCAACATAAATCTGAACAAGTAGAAAACTTTTACCTTCCCTTCTGATAAACAAAGTAGTGTCTACTTTTCCTTTAGAAAAGCCATTATGAATTAAGAAATTACTTAGCCTTTCATACCAAGCTCGAGGAGCTTGTTTCAATCCATATAAAGCTTTCTTGTCCGAACACTTTGAGTCTGGTTTCTTTGAGTCTTCAAATCCAGGAGGTTGTTCCACGTAGACTTCTTCTTGAATAAATCCATTCAGGAATGCGCTTTTGACATCCATTTGAAATAACCTAAAATTCTTATAGCAAGCAAAAGCAAGTAGTAATCTGATTGCTTCTAACCTTGCTACTGGAGTATAAGTCTCATCATAGTCTATCCCTTCTTCTTGCGTGTATCCTTTAGCCACGAGTCTTGCTTTGTTTCTTGTTACTTTGCCTTTTTCATCAACTTTGTTCCTGAAGACCCATTTAGCTCCAACAACTGATTTACCTTTTGGTTTGGGAGTTAATTCCCATACGTCGTTAATACTGAATTGTCTGAGTTTTTCTTGCATTGCTTCAATCCAGCTTTCATCAGCTAAAGCTTCTTCAATATTTTTGGGTTCTATTTCAGAAATAAAAGCAACAGCACTAGACTCTTCTCGCCTTTTGGATCTTGTTCGAATTCCCTCATTAATGTTCCCAATAATGAGTTCTTCAAGATGACTAGACTTGTGCTTCCAGTTACTAGTCAGTTTGATAGATTGTTGATCTTCTTCTTGAGTAGATTCTTCATCAGTAGCTTGTTGTACTGATTCTAAATTAGTAATTGCTTCAACGGAGGTAGATCTAGCGTGTGGAGCAGATTACGAATCTTCTTGATCTGAATTTGTTGAATTTGTGGAGAGTCTTGAAATTTGACATTCATTGATTCTTCCACGATCCGAGTCTTCTTGTTGAATACTCTAAAGGCTTTGCTTGTAGTTGAGTAACTAAGAAAGAATGTTTCATCTGATTTTTCTTCAAACTTACCAACACGATCATCTGCATTCTTTAGAATAAAACATTTGCAACCAAATACTTGAAAATAAGAAACTATTGGTTTCTTTCCTTTAAAAATTTCATAAGGGGTTTTCTCAAGAATTGGCCTTAAAAACACTCGGTTTATAATATAGCAAGCGGTTGAGACGGCTTCAGCCCAAAACCTTGAAGAAATTTGATTTCCAATTAAAAGTGTTCTTGCCATTTCTTGTAAAGATCTATTCTTCCTTTCCACAACCCCATTCTGTTCTGGTGTATATGGAGAGGAGAATTTGTGTTGAAAACCAAATTCATCACAAAGTTTAGTAAAGTCTTGATTTTCAAACTCACCTCTATGGTCTGTACGAATACTTGAGATAGTATGACCTTTCTCATTCTGCACTTTCTTAGCAAACTTTGAAAAGAGAGAGAAAGTCTCTGACTTACTTGAAAGAAAGTAGACCCAAGTAAATCGTGAGTAATCATCCACAATTACTAGATAGAACCTTTTTCCACCAATGCTTTGCGTTCTGGTAGGTCCAAACAAATCCATATGCAGAAGTTGCAATACATGATTAGTGGAAACTTTATTTATCAATTTGTAAGAGTTTTTAACCTGTTTACCCAGTATGCACGGTGTACATAGATCAGACTTTGAGTAATTGAGAGTAGGCAATCCTCGAACAAGTTTCTTGGTAGAGATCTTGTTGATTTGCTTCATATTGGTATGGCCTAGCTTTTTGTGCCATAGATTAGCTTCATCTTGAACTGATATTAAACACCGTGATCTTTCTTGATTCACATCCGGAAGATAGATATTTCCATGTCTTCGTCCGTAAATGATTGAGTAGAGTCTTTACCGATTCGAGCACGTTTCTTCCTAGAAGTTGATCTTGAAACGGTATCACACAACCGACTTATGCTAAGCAAGTTGTATTTTAATCCTTCAACTAAGGAAACATTTTTGATTGACAAACTTCCAATCTTCTTGTTCCTTGACCGGTAATTCTTCCTTTGTTGTTACCACCAAAGGAAACTTTTCCTCCGTCTATCGGACAAGTTTTATGAAGCAACTTGAGTCTCTGTCATATGTCTTGAGCAACCACTATCAAGATACCATTTAATCTTCTTTTTGATAGTAATCTGCAATTAACACGAATTCAAGCTCTTTTTGGTACCCATACCATCTTGGGTTGAAGTGTTAGAACAATAGACAGTCTTAGCCCGACTCTTTTTAACGAGTCTCCAAACCAAAGGACATTCTTTCTCAAAATATTCTAAGCTTTTACACTTGGAACATCTCAAAGCATTTACGCAACGGGTTTTACAAAAACTTTCTGGAAATGATTCTTATAAACAATTCTAGCTGGTCTCTGTTTAATTCTTTCTTTTACCTTCGGGAAATCAATTAGTGGAATAGTTTGAAGTCATACCAAGACCTAACTTATCAAAGTATGGTCTTTGTATCGAAAGAATCTTATCCAACTTTTCATAACCATTTGAAAATCTTTTTGATATGTTAGTAATATCATTTTTCAAAAGATTATTTTCATTTGAAATAATGTTTGAGTTTTCTTTCACAACAACAAAATCTTTTTCTAGCTTTTCAAACTTTTCTTTCATAAGTTTATCCTGTTGCTTCAATGTAGAATTTTCCCTTTTTAATTCGGAGATCCTCTTAAGAGAGGTTTTCAGACTAAGACAAAGTTCATCAATATATTTAGAAACCTTAACAGGAATTTTCAGGTTACCAACCTCGAGTTCTTTGTCGAGTACGTATGCAGAATCAAGATGCGAGTGCGAATCTGATTTTGCCATTAAACAGATATTGGCATAATCATCATCACTTTCTTCACATTAAAGTATCACTCCAAGTCTCGCTTTGAGTGCCTTCTGTTTTTCTCAATCTTTCCTTTTTCTTCTTTAACGAGAGGATAGTTGGGTACGATGTGTCCCTTTTTCTTGCATTCAAAACAAGTCACTTCTTTGTTAGAATCATCTTCCTCTGTTGACTTGTTTTGAAACCTTTGAGAGCTTTGTTTCTTCCAATTGAACTTCCTTCCTTTTCTGTTCAACTTTCGAATCTCTTTATCATGAGTGCCGGTTCTTCATCATCTAGATCTTTTCGAGTCGTAGCATCGAATAGTCATTAGACTTTAAGGCGATAGATTTCTTACCTTTTGAGTCTTCCTCTTCGTTGGTTTGTTCTACTTCATAAGATTGAAGAGTCCCAACCCAGTTCGTCTACAGAGAGTGGAGCAATTCTCTGCGTCTCTCTTATTGAAGTTTTTATGTAATTCTAGTCTTTAGAGAGTCATCGTAGGAGTTTGTTGACCTTCATATGTCCTGAGATTGGATGTCCATGATATTCAAGACCATTCACAATTTCAGTAAAGCGACTAAACATGTCAGTTATTGATTCTCTTGATCTCATCTTAAAGACTTCATATTGTCCCAAAAGTATATTGATCCTCGTTTCTTTCACGCGATCAGTTCCTTCATAGGTAATGTGGAGCCTATCCCAGACTTCTTTTGCTGTATCAGAAGAAGATATTTTGTTATACTCAGTAGGAGATAAAGCACAATATAAGGAGTAAATAGCTTTGGCATCAAGAGTCTGTCTCTTGGTGATTTCTTCTTGAGTCGGAAGAGTGGGATCGGCGGTTTCTTTTCCCTCTCTGAATCGATGCGGCAGCGAGAATGATTCCTTTATCAACCACTTCCCATTCCAGAGGATCTTTCGATCTTAAGAATGCCTTCATCTTATTCTTCCATATGCTGTAATCTTTTCCATCAAAGTATGGAGGTCTGGTATTGCTTTGACCTTCAACCAACCCTGTAGATAACATACTAGCCATAGATCTTTTACTCAGAAGTAAAGACACTTCTTATGAACGAGTACACAAGGCTCTGATACCAATTGTTAGGACTAGAATTAGCACCTAGAGGGGGTGAATAGGTGATTAAAGCAATTTTAACAATTTAATCCGAATGAATTAAAACCAACAACCGCTGCAAATGAAAGTAATGAAAGATAAAATGATTAGGGATAGAGAATCAAAACTCCAGATTTATAGTGGTTCGGCTTAGATCAAGCGTACGTCCACTCTCCCGCACGGATAGCCCTTTTGGCTGGATTTCACTAAGAATCAAAAAGAGTGATTACAGTTTCACGCTCTTGAGTCCACAGTGTAGACACTCTACTACACTTCCTCAAGATCTCACACAATATGATCTCTCTTTTGATTACATATAACACTCAACGAATATGATCGCAAAATAGAAAAGGAGATTCAGACTTTGGAATTCTTCTATTCGACACCATTTAACAACTGGAGCATCTCTCTTATATACTTCTTTATGCCTTCTATACCGTTGGCACCTTCCAAAGAAGTTCTTCCAATCAACCCGTTGGACAGAATCAATTAGAGATCTCGAGCTCTTTTAGGTAAGTGTTGATAGCCCATCAATCCGCTCGCCCATACAATCGGGATCTTGGTTTCCATAAGTAGATCCTTCCAAATATAAGTTGCGAAATCTTTAGAGAATCTATACAAATTCTAATACGAAAGTAAGATCTTCTAGTCTTGAATCCGGTAGAAAGATATTCTCTAGCCATTAGAATAAATCCATATAATATCGGAATAAAAGTTGGTGGAGACCGTCCATGAGAGTAGACTTTGAAACATGAGTCTTGCTAGCTTCAGACTTTTGATCTTCCGACTTTGTCAGTAGAGTCTGTAAGTCTTCAGACTAGACTGAGGAAAATATTTTGTCAGCTTCAAAATACCTGAAGAGAATTTATCCAACAAACCTTACTTAGTAGGCTAATTATGCTTCAGGGTTGTTTAGATTAGCTTAATGATGGATTAATGATAAGCTAGAATGGTTAGATTAGCTTTAAAATGGATTAGTGTAAGCCAATTAGTGAGATTTACACTATTGATGATGGATTAGTCGAATCCAATGGAATTCTTGCAGTTCGGATTCTGGACCCTTGTCGTTTACCATTTTTGTATATTGAAATGGGTTACGAATTTGAGGTTGATGTCTTCTTGAGAAATGTTTTAGACATCCTCAGCTACAACATATAGTTTTCTCAAGATTTTTAGGGATCTAAAAAATGATATATTAGCTCCGTCATTTACAAATAGAATCTCAATTTTCACTGGAACTGGTGATCTTTTAGAATTCTAGGGGTTTTTATCAACTCTTAGAGTTCGAATTTCAAAATGGTTTCTTCACAAAAGTTGTTTTTCACATCTGCTCGTTTAACATACTCAAATTTCATATCAAACGGACATGTTTTGGACCTCGAATCAAACTGATTCGAAAAACAGACTTTCTGGAAAATGGACATAGTTTTGTACTGGATGGAACGATTTACTAGGCTGAACCTAGAAGGATCTGGGTTATAGTGTCTTCTTGAAAAATGTTCGTTTATGTGTCGTTTACAACATATTCAAATTTGAGAATTTTCCAAACTCGATTAATCTGGTTTCTGGATTTAAACTTGAAAACGTGCAAGTGGTCCTATTCTGCGGTTGGAACCACATATGAGTTGTGATGGTTCATGAGGGCTTGATTGCTGAAAATTGCTCATTTGATGATATATGGTTGGGTTGTGATATGCCTATAGTTTGTACTTGATGATCGTGTGAAAGTTAAGAGAATCCGTCCCCGGTGTGTGTTGTGGACATTAAAAGTTAATAGAACATATCCTCGGCGTGTGTCAATGGATATTACTCTTCCCGGCATGTGTCGGTGGATTTTACTTTTTCTGGACGTGTGTCAGTAGTTATTATTCCTTCCCGACATGTGTCGGTAGCTATTACTCTTCCCCAGCGTGTGTTAGTGGATTTTACCCTTTCTCGGCGTGTGTCAATAGTTATTAGTCTTCCCCAACGTTTGTTGGTAATTATTATTCTCCCTCGGCGTGCGTTGGATTAAAACTGCTCGTGTGAGTAGTAATAGTTAATTAATTGGAACGCATGTTGAGTTGAATTGATGGATCGACATGTGTTGGTAATTCTTGCTTTGATGTGTATTGGCAGTTTTGCTCGTGTGAGCAATGACTTAATTATAATTCTTGCTTTAATGTGGATTGGTAGTTCTTGTTCGTGTGAGCAATGATTTAATTAAAATTCTTGCTTTGATATGTATCGATAGTTCTTGCTCATGTGAGCAGTGATTAAATTGTGATTCTTGCTTGTGTAAGCAGTGATTTAATTACAATTCTTGCTTTGATGTGTATCGGTAGTTCTTGCTCATGTGAGCAGTGATTAAATTATGATTCTTGCTCGTGTGAGTAATGATTGGTTTGGATGTTCCAAATTAGTGTGTGCATTTGCTATATACACATGGTTGTGATAATAATTGTGTTGACTTGCAGGAAGGAATTGAGGCCAAGGTAAGCCTTTGTGATTGTATGATTGTGCGTTTAAGACGTCTTAGGCATATTACCCTCCTAATTAAGGTTTAGAGTGTGAACTCATTGAGATTCATATCTCACCCCGTCGCGGGCTTCATTTTTCAAGACCATAGGGTGGAAGGCTTAGAGTTGAGCTGAGGTGATATGAAGTGTAGGTCAGATAGAACAGTTCCTTTTGAGAGTCAGTCTTTGGAAGTCTTGTGATGGTAGACTTTTGTATATGACTCATTTGGCCTATATCAACATGTTTTGTCTTTGAATTTGACATCCTACTTTTCTATCCTGAGATGGTTATTGTCAAGGGATTTGTTATTTGCTTGCGCATATGCAATAAAATGAAATGGTTAGCAACTCGTCTTGGGAAGTCACAAAATTTTTATCAATCACTGAGGGATGGGCATGCGCTCGAGGGTCAGGGCGTGACAGATTACAAAAGGTTTGTGACTAAATTGATAAAATTAAAAAGTTTAAGAATGAAATTGGGAAGATAATACTACAAGTACCATAATTTTCATAAGGCGCTTGGTGCCAAATTTTTTTCTTGAATTACTTAAGTGTCATTTTTGACAAAATAAAAGACCACTTAACCTCCAACTTACTCCTTTAATCTTCATGAAGGGGAGGGTTTGAATTAGATCTATCCCTTTTTTCCTTTTTCCTTTTTCTTTGGTTGATTTGGTTTTTTGTTATCTTTTTCTTGCTTTCCACTTGTTTTGTGAAGCTTTTCTCTTCTGATATAGTTTAGATCTAGAAGCTTCTCTCTTTTGTTTCGAGGAGATTTCTATCCCGATCTAGTTTAGATTTAGGGATTTTGTGTGTATAATTTTAGGATTTTGCTCTCCTTAGATTTTGTTGGTGTATAAGTCTCATTTTGAAGGAGATCGGAGGAGTCTCATCAAGGATTCACTTTCACAAGTATAAGATCTATGCTTGTTCAACCTTGTTTCTCTATATGGCGATGGTGTTGGAGACGTTGCACCTAGGCATGTACTGCCAAAAGGCAAAGTCTTATTAATAAATGGATGTCTTAGTGTGTGCTCATTATTAAAGATAGATTTGGTGATCAATGCCGATTTTGATTTAAAGAAATCTCATATTTTCTCTTTGAGCTGGTGACTCCTAACCTTATTCCTACAATTCTTCTTGTTATTAGGAACTTTTTTTTTTTTTGAAGTGTCTCAGATTTGTCTTAATTTTCAATTGGATTGTAATGTTTCTCCTTTGTATTTTTGTGGATATATATTTGAAATGTTACTTCGACCAAAAAAAAAAAAAAAAAAAAAAGTTCCAGCTCTAATGTGGGATATCAAAAATTTGACATGGCAATGTTTCATCATTTTTTCGGATTGATGTGGCTCACCAACAACCTAACTCAACAACCCTAAGCAATGTTGTTTAGCATGGTTTCCCCAAGTTAAAACCCTAATTTGGCCCAATCAACCAAATGTACAATTTATTATAGTCAATGGTTCGTTTTGGTTCTACTGAAGAGGACAATGATTTGACAGATTGATTTGACAATGATGAAATGAAGTTGGATTCGATAATTCAAAACCTTTAGGCATCAAAGAAGTAGCATGATCAACGAAGGGATAGTAGTACAGCTGTGAGAGGTAAAACAATGACCGGACAATAAACTCATGTTAACTTCATTTGAGCATTTTATCAAACAGGTAGTGAGCAATCAGGTTAAGTTCATCATTTCAATCTTAAACGTTGATTCTCTGCTATCTTCTTTCCAAAAATAAAAAATAAAATTAAGTAAATAGAAGACATTCAAAAAATCAAAGAAATCAGCCTAAACCAATCGATTCTACTCCTAAGCAGAGACAAGTGCATTTTGGCATCCTTTTTTATCATTAGAACAAGGAAAAAGTAAGCAGAAGTATAACCTTGTTAACTGATCAAAAGCCTCTGTTTGGTGATTAGAGTCTCCAGGAAGTGATGACAGGTAGAATCAACAGTGGTGGAGGGAACCTTTGATTGAAATTGACCACATCAATGCTCTCAAATGCGAAATAAGGGGAAACAGAGTAAGGCAGAGCAATCTTGGTATTATTCCAAAAATGATACCAGCAACAATGAACGGCAGCAGGAACAATCCAAATCAAAGTCTATAGGTGATTGTCAACCGACACTGAAGCTTTTCAAAACTTTCACTCACAAAATGGGGAGCGGTGAGCATAGCAAGTAGCAATATAGACAACTCTATTATAAGATCTCCAACTTGCAATCTTGTTGAGCAAATGACATATCATATTTAAATGCTCTAGTGCAAGGATATGGATGACATGAGTGAAGTTCAAAAAACCAGTCCAATGGAGAACAACATCGGAAAGAAACAGAGGAGCCTGAGAGAGACGGAGAACGGGTGGGAGGAACGTCGTTTGGTTAAAAAGGAGAGAGAGAGAGGGGCTAGAATTTCCAAATTGGCTTTTCTTTTTCTTCATAAAGCCATGTAATTATAGATACTTAATTACAAATGCCAATTAGGACTTTTGGATAAAATTTGTTGTCGGAGGCACTTAAATAATCATTTTTTTCTCATATTTGGCACTTAAATGATATGGCAATGAGTTATGGCATCAAAATTATGACACTTATACATTTTCTTGAATAAAATGATATTTGTATGATAGGTTTATGATTGAATAGATAATTTCCCAAAAAACTAGGCGTCAATGGTTCCTCCCAATTCCAAAATATTGGTCTCGAAATCAGTCCAACTTTTGTTTTGTCCAAAAACTTAAAATTTTTTAATAATAAATTATCATTAGACAATAAAAAACATATGTTGGTCAAGTGGTTATATGCTTGCTTTTTCACCGTGGAGATCATGGTTCGATTCTTCGTGCGCGCTAAACCTTCTTTTTTTAAGATCGGTTTCAAATTGATTCATCCCAGGAATGGGTCAGTTGTATTGATTCATCCAGGAATGGGTCGATTACACTGGTTGTCAAGTAAAATAGCAATTTCGGAATTGGAACTGGGAACCGATTGATTCTAAGTTCTCAAAATCGGGAGTTGAACTGATTCTTCCTAGAACCGACCGATTAAAAACTGGCCTTGGTTTGACTCACTTTGTCCGGTTGTAAAATTGAACCAGACTCGATGCTCATCCCAGTAGAAGTCACCACTCCCCTTGATATGTTCAATTGTCAAAAACATGACTCTTATGAAATGGTTGTTTTTAAGGGCCAAGGCATAATGTGATTTTGATCGAACAAATTCTCACAAGTTATGATTATGCTCATGAATTTGCTAGCAACTTATAGTATTGCGGTTAACAATACAATCTATAGTTGGGATGAATAGATTGTTTGAAAACTCAAACGATATTGCAAGACTAAGATAAGATATACTTCGACAATAGCAGAAACAAATTGAATATAGCAGGTGCTTCTATAAGACATTTATAGGCAACAATGAGCAGATAGAAAATAGGACTAAGAGATTTATAGTGATTCAATTTTATTCACATGCATATGTCCAATCTCCGTACTAACAGCCCTAAAAGTGACTCAAATCTATTAATAATCTCCAAGAGAAGTTACAATCATCAAGTGTTGCTTCTATTTCTTGATAGATCGCAGTATTGGAATGCAAGTACTGTTATCATACTTATACAAATCTCTTATTATGATTAGAAAGCAACAAGGAGTATACAAAGAAGTATATCGCATGGACAGTAGCGTGATTTTGCTTGTGATAGAGAAACATATGATACTTACATAATAGCTTTCTCAATTATCCGTCTAATCCCTTCCAACTGCTTTGACCTTAATATAGACGTTCATCTTCCAATCTAATCATTGGAGACATTTTTGAAGAGCTAAGAGTCGTTAGGAGTTGTTGGAGCCAGTGCCAACGTTCAAGCCGCTCATATAGTCTGGTCCTATTGGCAAAAGCAAGGCTTCCCAAGATGGAGTCTACTGGTACTCTTCCATCAATTGTTCAGTCTCAAACCTAGACCAAATCGATAGAGTTGCGTTGACTCGTCTTAAGTCCTCTTGTCATGAACTCTCAATTTGTTAACGACTATTTTCTTCCGATTAAACTGTCATCCTAAGATAGATGATTGACCAGCATCTTCTAGGACTTGATATTTGCAAGATATGTTGCTCCTTATCACTTGATAGGAGCACGTGCACTTGTCAACATTTCATTGGTGCTATTCAACATATTCTTTACCGAATGATTTGCGATCTATTATTAATGGTCTTTTGGAGCATATTAATATCGAAAGGCTTGAGATGATCACTTTAACCTGGTCCCTCCAAGTCCTCCTGAATGACTGCTCAAATCAAACTTGTTATCCTCTTGTCAAGGCCTATATCTTTGTAAACTTCCTTCACTAAGCTTTAGGTGAACCATCAATATTATCACAATCTTCCTGAAATTATCACAAGCTTTAGGCTTGGAATAAGTCGAACCACTATAAACTTTGTGTTCATCTTCTCTCATCCCTGAACCTCTTACTTATGCTTACGAGTTGTTCATTTATTTAATAGTTGAATCCAATTTTACTGTCCATAAAAAATATCCTTTTAAGTCCTACGAACAGTTTCATATACACCTATTCACCCCCCTCTAGGTGTATTCACTAGCCCCTTTCAATTGGTATCAGAGCCCGTGTGCTTATTTATTGAAGTGTTTTACTTCTTAAGCTAAAGATCTATGGCTAGTATTTTGGCTCCAAGACTAATCGAAGGTCAAAGCAACACCAGACCGCCTTACTTTGATGGAAAATAATACAACATATGGAAGAACAAGATGAAAGCTTTCCTTAGATCGAAAGATCCCCTTGAATGGGATGTGGTGGAAAAAGGAGTTATTCCAACAATAACTTCAACTTCAGAAAGAGGGAAGGAAGTGATAGATGCTAGAGAGTTGACACAAAAAGAGATAACCAAAAGATAAGCTCTCGACGCAAAAGCTATCTATTCTTTATACTGTGCTTTATCTCGTAATGAGTATAACATAATTTCATCCTGTGAAATAGCAAAAGAAGTCTAGGACAGGTTACATGTTACTTATGAAGGAACCGATCGAGTCAAAGAAACAAAGATCAACATTCTTCTTGGGCAATATGAAGCCTTCAAAATGAAGCTAGAAGAAACCATTACTGATATGTTTAGCCATTTTACATAGATTATAAATGGTCTTGCATATCATGGCCAACTAATCTCAGGGCAAATAAAAGTCAACAAGTTGTTGTGAGGACTCTCTAAAGATTGGAATCACATCAAGACTTCCCTTAGAGAAACACAAAGGATCGCACCTTTATCTGTCGATGAATTAATGGGCACACTTCAGTCTTACGAAGTGGAGCAAATTAATGAAGAGGAAGGTCTTAAAGGTAAAAAATCAATTGCTTTAAAGTCTAATGATGATTTTGATGTTACAGATACATAAGACGATCTGGACGATGAAGAATTAGCACTTATGATAAGGAAGTTCAGAAAGTTAAACAGAAAGAGAAGAAAGTACAACCGGAGGAAGCAGAATACTCAAAGATCTCAAATAAAGCAACTGAAGATAATGAGTTCAACAAAGATGTGGTTTGCTTCGAATGCAAAAAGAAATGACACATCAGACCCAATTGTCCTCTACTGAAGAAAAGAAAAGAAATACAAAGAAACTCAAGAAAGCTCTCAAAGTAGAGACTTTGAGCGACACAGAATGTGAAGAGAGTGATGAAGAATATGCCAACATTTGTTTAATAGCAAACTCAAAATCAGACTCCGACTTAGATCTGACAAGGAAATTGAGGTAAGTAACTTTAAAATTCCCATTAAAGTTTCAAAGTACATTGATGAACTCTGTCTTAGTCTTAAGGTATCTCTTAAAAGGATTTTCGAACTTAAAAAGGAAAATTTTATACTAAGGCAATAGGAAATTTCTTGCAAGGAAAAATTTGAAAGTCTTAACAACAATTTCAAGATTTCAAAAGAAAATGAAGATTTTCTTTCAAAAGAAAACATTCTCTTAAAAGAAGACATTTTAGCTATTTCAAAAAAGTTTTCAAATGGATTTGAAAAGCTTGATAAAATTCTTTCAATTTAAAGACCTTATTTTCATAAATCAGGTTTGGGAATGACACCAAAAACTATTAATTTAATTGATTTTCCAAAGGTAAAAGAAAGAATCAAACAAAGACTACTAAAACTTTTTACAAAAATCATTTTAAAAAGTTTTTGTAAAATTGTTGGTCGAAGTGCTCTTAAATGTTTAAAGTGTAATAGCTCAACATTTTGAGAAGGATTGTCCTAAAGTCCGGAAAACATTAACGAAGGCGGGCAAAGACTACTTTTGGAACTAACTCCCTTGGACCTAAAAAAGTATGGGTACCAAAGAAAACTTGAAATTTTTGCATAATTGCAGGTCACTATCAAGAGAAAGATTAAATGGTATTTGGATAGTGGCTGTTCGAGACATATGCCGGGGAGATTCAAATTGCTTCATAAAGCTTACCCAAATAAATGGTGGAAAAGTTTCCTTTGGTGGAAATGGCAAAGGAAGAATTACTGGATATGGAACTGTCAAGATTGGGAGTCTCATGATCAGTAATGTTTCCTTGATGGAAGGCTTAAACTATAATCTTATCAGTATAAGCCAATTGTGTGACATTGGATTCAAAACAACTTTCAAGAAGGCACATGTTCAGGAATTAGTAAGGATTTGTCTCAATCCTTTACTGGTCGAAGACATGGAAATATTTATTTGCTTGATATCAAATCAGAAAGCTCTCAGTGTCTAATCTTCATTCAAAATGAAGAAAATCTTTGGCATAGAAAACTTGGCCATATCAATATGAAGCAGATAGCCAAGATTTCTTCCAAAAAACTTGTTCGTGGACTGCCTAACCTAAGATTTCAAAAGACAGAATTATGCACACCATGTGTTTTAGGAAAACATGTAAGAAACTCATTTAAACCTGTAAATTAAGTTTCAACTGATCATGTTTTGCAGCTCCTGCATATGGATCTCTTTGGACCAACCAGAACACAAAGCATTGGTGGGAAGAAATATTGCTTGGTAATCGTAGATGACTATTCTCGCTATACTTGGGTATTCTTTTTATCAAGTAAGTTTGAAACTTTCTCTCATTTCTCAAAATTTGCTAAGAAAGTTCAAAATGAGAAATGATATACTATAACAAGCATCCGGACAGACCATGGAGGTGAGTTCGAAAATCAAGACTTTGCAAATTTTTGTGATGAATGTGGTTTAGAGCATGTTTTCTCTTTGCCATATACTCCAGAACAAAATGGAGTCGTGGAAAGAAAGAATAGATCTTTGCAAGAAATGACAAGAACTCTCTTAATTGAAAGTAACATTTCTTCTCGTTTTTGGGCTGAAGTAGTTTCTACAGCATCTTATATCATCAACTGAGTTTTCCTAAGGCCTATTCTAGAGAAAACTCCTTATGAGTTGTTCAAAAGAAAAAGCCAATTGTTTCCTATTTTCATGTGTTTGGCTGTAAATGTTTTATTTTGAAAAATGCAAATGATCTTGTTGGTAAGTTTGAAGAAAAATCAGATGAATGAATCTTCCTTGGATATTCAACAATCAGCAAAGCCTATAGAGTATACAACAAGAAGACTCCATCTGTGGAAGAGTCAATGAATGTCAAATTCCAAGACTTTACACAAAATTAAGTGATTCAGACTCAACTTGAAGAATCTGAACTTACTCCAGACTCTACAAATTCTAATTCCTCGGAAGTAGCTTAGACTACAGAAGGTCAACAACGTACAAATTTCGAAGAATCAAATGAAGAAAAAGATGAACAGATTGTTAGACCAATTAGCAACTGGAAGCACGAGTCAAGTTATCCCAAATAACTCATCATTGGTAACATCGATGAAGGGATACGAACAAGATCCAAAAGGCATGAAAAGTTGTGGCACCCCCAAAACCCGATAGGGTCGCCACAGATACTACGCGATAAGAATCTAAGGCAAAACAACTTATATAACGTTAGAAGAAAGAATTGTAATTCGGGCCGAGGCTTAGGCGAAAAATATATATATATATATATATATATATATTTTGAAAAGGCTTTAGGAATTTGCGCAGCTCACAGCGAAAAAAAGAGGCGAGTCTCACCATCTCTCTACTTCCCCAACGACAGCACAATGCACACCGACTATTTTGATTGAAAGAAAACACAAGGCCGAACCACTTTTATTTACATATATATATTTACGAGGGGTTTCACGGGTCGGTACAACAAAAGGTAGGCCAAGACTCTTCGCTTGGCCTTCAACTCAAAAAGGAACACACGACCCCCTAAAAACAGCGTGTCATAACCTCCCCTCGGACTCCTAGTGTCGGCCATATCCCAAAAAGTTGCCAACTCCTACTCCACGCGTACGGGCCGTCACACCCATCCCGGTGCATCAGGCGGTGGGGGCGGCAGCATCCCCATCATCACTCCGTCGCGGCGAATGTGGACGGACACGTACTCCTGAATGACGGGCCCCCAGATAGACCCACGTCATAAGACACAATCGCGCGAACTCGGATGAACGTAAGACCCGGTAGGGTGGGACAATCGATCTCCATCAGCTCAACCTCCACATCAGACGGAAGGCCGTAAAATACTCCCCGCGTGACGGCAAGGAGTGGCATCGTGCTAATCTGAAATGTTGGTCCCCGAAGGGATGAGTACAACCACTCAGTAGGTAAAGGAATCCAATCACCACTCAATGCATTTAAACAATACGACTAATCACATTATACATGTCATTCATGCGTTTCAGCGTACTTACCTCGAAGCCATGTACATGCCATCGTACATCATCATATCATGTCATCCATACATGTCATCATGTTACCATGTCATTTTATCATAGGTGATTATCATCATATCATGCTACATATGCATATCATCATGCCCTATCACCTATGCATGTCATCATCATATCATATGCCATCATGTCATCATGTCATATCTCCCATGCATGTCATCATCATATCATATGCCATCATGTCAACATGTCATATCTCCCATGCATGTCATCATCATATAATATGCCATCATGTCAACATGTCATATCTCCCATGCATGATTTAATTTTCACTTTTAATTCTCAATTGATCCTCACATCACCCTTTCTCGGGATCATCCATCCCATACTTTACACTCGCACCCTATCCAGGCATTGCGAGAAGAACCTCCGGCATTACGCCATTCATGGCCACCGGGCATCCGGCACCCCCACATCCCGAGCATCTCGCACCCTAACTGGCATCACGAGGCATCCCCTCGGGCAAAGACCTCCGAGGCTTCCGGCACCCAACCATTTCGGGCATCCTGATACTCCCAGGGCCATCCGGTCATGTATCTCTATACATTTCCGGGCATCCGGCACCCCCCATCCCGGGCATCCTGATACTTCCAGGGCATTATCATCCGCCACAAACAGTTTCCTCATTTATCATTGTTCATGTTTGCTACTTTAGGTTTCAATATACCATGCACATGATGTAATGGCAAAACAAGGTCATTTTCGTTCTTATACATACATCATTAAGCATTTACATACATGCATTAAAATGCAATTACTCAAAGTAATTAAGTCCTTATGGAATTATATGACTAATAACAATGCACTTACCAAATGCATTTAAAATTTATTTAAATTCCAATTTATTCTACTTTGCAATTAATTAAATTAAATAATCACACAAATCCCAAATTCATGAAATCAAAGCATATAATAATTTAATGCAATAAAATGGTGATTTTCCACAGAAAAATGCATAGCCAATCAATTTCCACACAAAAGGCAATATTACTAAAATTTCCGCATGGAATCTCGGACAAGGGCAGAATGTGCAGTTTTCTAAGTAATTAAATTAAAATGCCCAGGCGACCTCAGAAAATTATGAAATTTTACCAGGTTATAGTTAAGACATTAAATTAGATTTTTCATGCAGGAATCTAGGCCAAATTCGTTTTAGATAAATTTCTATAGTCCCACGAAGCTACTGATCAGATTACCGAAACGTCCAGGGTCCTATGTCCGAAATATTGAGGTTCGGCCTATCTACACTTCTTCGTTTTCTCTGAAATTTGGATATGTTATACTTCTAAGGATCCCCTACAACTTTTATGAAGGAACTTAAACCAAACTTCCAAAGGATAACCTCCATATGAGTCCATGAAGTCTCGGGTGTCCCATACCGCGACTCCAGATTCATCATCTTCAAGATCAGGTTGGTTTCCTAAGCTATACTTGTTCATTTTGCTTCAAATTTGAGTATGTTGATCCTTAAGATGTTCTCTACAAGTCTCATGAAGAAGTCGAAGAGAGATTCGTGGTAAAAACCAACATGCAGCCACAAATCTATCACAAGGTCAGTAAGTTAGTTCCAGATCTAGGGTCTCCGAAAAATGAGGTTTTGAACCCTTAAATCTTCATCATTTTGTACGAAATTTTAGTATGTCATAGTTCAAGGTGTTAGCTACAACTTTCATGAAGAGATCCAAGTCAAAATCAAACTCCAAGCATGCATGCAAGCTCCCACAAGATTTTGACTCCAGTGATTCGTGCGAAAAACAGCATACATCTTCAAGAACAAACCACCCTAGCTCCGTTTTTCTTACCTTTAAACAACCAAAGATCCAACCAACATGCAAGACATACATACAAGAGAGGAGATGGATCCTAACTTGCCTCAAACACCAAAGAAAGGGCGGACGAACGGCGGCGAACGGACGGGCCTCCTCCTCTCTCGGCCTCCTCCTCTCCCTCTCGCAATCTCTCTCTCCCTCCTTCCTCACCGTGCGACTCTCCCTTTCCCTCTCTCTCTCATCCGGCCATTCCCCCCTTTAATTTTCCCCAAAGGCAATCATGAGATTGCCTCCCCCAAGGCCCAATGCATGGCAAGCCTTTTTGCCACTTGGCAAGGCTCATGCATGGGCTTGGGCTTTTGGGCCTCTTGGCCCTCTTGGGCCGACGGCACCTCCTTGTGGGCCTTAATGGGCCGGCCACTTGGCCCATTAGGGTCCCACCCTTGGGCCCAAGGCCCAATCCAAATTTTTCTCCCCCTTTTTTTTGAATTTCTTTTTAGGGACTAAATTACTAATTTCACCTAATTAAAATCCTATAATATTTTATCTATAAGGACTTAATCTATAAAATGCATGGCCAAGCATAGACTATCCTCATTAATTTACCTTATAATCAAAATTCAAAAACTTAAATTAAAACACAAGCACAAAACACAAAGCCTTAAGAGGAAACTAAAGTCTAAAACACAACCCATAGGTAAATTCATTACCTATTTAAGAGCTTTAGGGCACCTTAGGGCTTGCCCCTAATTTCTGTGATGCCACAATTCTCCCCTCCTTAGAGAATTTCGTCCTCGAAATTAAACGTTACCTACGTCCTCAAATAGGTAGGGGTACTTTTCCTTCATCTAGTCTTCACTTTCCCATGTGGCTTCCTCCTCATCGTGATGTCGCCATAATACTTTTACCAAGGGAATATTCTTAGTTCTGAGAACTTGTTCTTTTCGATCCAGTATTTGCACAGGCTCCTCTAAGTACCTCACTTTCTCATCCACTTTGATGGCTTCATGATCGAGTATGTGACCGGGATCTGGTTGATACTTTCTTAGCATCGATACATGAAACACATCATGCAAATTTCCCAAATTAGGAGGTAGTGCCAAACGTTATGCTGCATCTCCTATTCTCTCAAGTATCTCAAAAGGTCCAACGAATCTGGGACTCAATTTCCCTTTCATTCCAAAACGAGATACTCCTTTTAACGGGGATACCTTAAGAAATACATGATCCCCTATTCTAAATTCCAAGGGCCTCCTACGCCTGTCCGCATAGCCCTTTTGTCTACTCTGGGCTGTCTTAAGTCTTTTCCTGATAATCTCAACAGCTTCAGTGGTATCTTGTACCAATTCAGGTCCTGTCAATCTTCTTTCACCTACCTTGTCCCAACAGATAGGGGTTCTGCACCTCCTCCCATATAATGCTTCATATGGGGCCATGCCTATACTTTTCTGAAAACTGTTGTTATAGGCAAATTCTACCAAATGCAGGTTCTCATCCCATTTTCCTCTAAAGTCAATGATACAGGCTCTCAGCATATCCTTTAGAGTTTGTATCACTCTTTCTGTTTGTCCATCTGTTTGAGGGTGATATGCAGTACTGAATTGAAGTTTCGTCCCCAAAGCATTTTGTAGACTTCGCCAAAAATTCGAAGTAAATCTAGAGTCTCGATCCGAGGTGATCGTTACAGGTATACCATGCAAACGTATTATCTGACTTACATAGATCTCAGCGAGTCTATTCATTGAATAATTCATACGGACTGCTAAGAAATGGGCAGACTTAGTTAAACGGTCCACCACTACCCAAATTGAATCGTGGCCACTTGATGTCCTTGGCAGTCCTTGCACAAAATCCATCGTTACATGCTCCCACTTCCATTCTGGTATGTCTAATGGTCTTAAAAGTCCTGCCGGCTTACGATGTTCCGCCTTTACTTGCTGGCACGTTAAACATTGAGAAACATACTTAGCTGTATCCGTTTTCATACCATTCCACCAAAATTGTTGACGCAAATTTCTGTACATTTTCGTACTACCTGGATGGATACTATACTTGCTCTTATGTGCCTCCGACAAAATCTCCTTCTTTACTTCTTCGTTGTCGGGCACACAAAGTCGTCCTTGGCATCTTATTGTCCCATCTTCAGAAATTTGAAACTCTGGTCTCTTTCCTAAGGACATCGCCTCCTTCACTTTCAAAATCTCCGGATCAGACTTTTGCAGGATCTTGATTCTCTGGATGATTTCCGGCTCGATCCTTAAGGCTTTAAGCATACTAGTAAGATCATCCACCTTCAACTTAAATTCCGAGTCTGCTACAGACTTCAATAAACTCCATTCTGCTATCCTTAAACTGGCCATCTCCATGGCTGACTTACGGCTAAGAGCATCTGCTACTCTATTCGCCTTCCCTGGATGGTATCGTATCTCGCAATCATAATCTTTTAACAATTCCATCCACCTTCTTTGTCTCATGTTCAACTCTTTTTGTGAGAATAGATACTTCAGGCTCTTATGGTCCGTAAAAATTTCAAACTTTTCCCCAATAGGTAATGCCTCCATATCTTCAAGGCGAACACTATAGCTGCCAATTCCAGATCATGTGTGGGGTGGTTTAGTTCATGGGGTTTCAGTTGTCTAGATGCATAGGCTATGACCTTGCCATGTTGCATCAAAACACATCCCAATCCTTTGTGAGATGCATCACTATATACTGTAAAACCATCCGGTCCAGAAGGTATGGTTAAGATTGGAGCCGTGGTTAACTTTCTTTTGAGTTCTTGAAAACTCCTTTCACAATCCCCACTCCATTCAAATTTCGCATTCTTTCGAGTTAACTTGGTTAAAGGACCTGCCAAACGGGAAAATCCTTCAATAAATCTTCGGTAATAACCGGCCAATCCTAAGAAACTTCGTATCTCAATGGGTGTGGTCGGTCTCGGCCAATTTATTACCATTTCCACTTTTGCCGGATCCACTGCAATTCCTCCTCCTGACACCACATGTCCTAAAAATGTTATCCGGTCCAACCAAAATTCACACTTGCTGAATTTGGCATATAACCGATGGTCCCTCGTAGCCCCGCAAAACTAACCTCAAGTGTTGCTCATGTTCTTTTGGCCCTTTTGAATACACCAAGATATCGTCAATAAAAACAATCACAAACCGATCCAAATAGGACTTAAATACCTATTCATTAGATCCATAAATGCTGCTGGTGCATTTGTCAATCCAAAAGGCATGACAAGGAACTCGTAATGTCCGTAACGAGTCCTAAATGCAGTCTTAGGGATGTCTTCCTTCTTAATCCTTAGCTGATGGTATCCTGATCTTAAGTCAATCTTTGAGAAAACCGAACTTCCCTAAAGTTGGTCAAACAGATCATCAATTCTAGGCAGAGGATACTTGTTTTTAACGGTTACTTGATTCAGTTGCCTATAGTCAATGCATAAGCGCATCGACCAATCGTTCTTTTTCACAAACAGAACCGGTGCACCCCAAGGTGAAGCACTAGGCCTAATGAATCCTTTGTCAAGCAACTCCCGTAGTTGCACTTTCAACTCTTTTAGTTCCACTAGGGCCATTCTCGTATGGGGCTTTCGATATTGGTCCGGTTCCAGGCATTAGTTCAATTTCAAACTCAACTTCTCTTTCCGGGGGTAATCCAGGCAACTCCTCAGGAAATACATCTGGAAATTCACTTACTACTCGAATTTCATCAAGTTTCAGTTCTTCCTTGGCACATTCTTTAACCATTGCTAGGTACCCTTGACATCCTTTGCCAAGTAACACATTAGCCTCTACTGCAGAAATAAGTGCTACTGATAGGTGGGTCTGACCACCTAAACATTCACAACTGGACTGGTCGGGTAAGACGAATTGGATTACTCTTCTATAACAATCCATTCTAGCCCGATACTTACAAAGCCAGTCCATTCCTAGGACAACATCAAAGTCATACATGGCCATCACGACTAAGTCTATTTCCGTGTCCTTTCCTCCTACGGTTATCTTACATTTCTCACACACCAACGTAGACAACACCGCATCCTCTAAAGGCGTAGAAACGCAAAGAGGAATTCCAAGAAAAGTAGTTTCAATTTCACTCAACAATCTATATCGTGTCCCGGACACAAAAGAATGCGTAGCACCCGTATCAAACAATGCATAAGCCTTCTTGTCATTTATGTAAATTGTACCTGAGATGACGTTGTTGGAAGCTTTCGCTTTCTCTTGAGTGACCGCATACACTCTTCCTTGAGCTGGTGGCCTCTGGGAATTTCCTTGTAAATTTGATTTGACAGTACTCTGATATCCCTGTCGCACTGAGCCAGCACTCACTTGCGACCTCTCTTGTGGGCAATTTCTCCTAAGATGGCCCACTTGTCCACAGCCAAAACACTTGCCGCCCATTACAAGGTCCCTGGGCCGTGCCGTCCATTGCACCTTTGACAAACACCAGGCTGATAGGGTGCTTTCCCTATATTCAGACCACTCCTTGCTCCTCCAGAATTTCCAAAATTACCCCTCTTCCTCGCATTCCAAGTCTGACCTTGACCAGAATAGGGTCGCTTACCCCTTCTCTCATCATTAAAATTCCACGGTTTCTTAGATTCTGACTGCTCTCTTAACAATTCCTGCTCCACCAACTGTGCCCTTTCATAGATCTCATTGTAACTTCTTATGTTCAAAAGGCACCAGTTGCTTTCTAATGTTAGTTCTCAACCCTTTCAGAAATCTCTTAGCTTTTTCTTCTTGATCCTCAATCAGTCTAGGAGCATATCGGGATAGTTCAGAAAATCTAGCCTCATACTGATCCACTGTCAGCTCCTTTTGTTCTAGTTGGACAAACTCTGTAATTTTCTTATCCTTGGCACAGTTGGAAAAATGCTTTCTATTGAAAGCCCTGACAAACTCATCCCAGTTGACATCGGTACCTGGTGGAAAGATCGTATCCCGTGAAGCTCTCCACCAAAACTTCGCATTTCCCTCTAGCTGGTACTCTGCTAAAGTTATTTTCTCAGCATCATTGCAGTCCAACAATCGGAAAATTCGCTCCATCCCATCAATCCAATGCTCCGCCTCCTCAGGACTCCCCATACCACTGAATTTGGGTGGCTTCACTTTAAAAATTGTTCCACTAGTCCCCGAGTATGGCGCCCGCTTTCTGGGTTGTTCCGCGCCCGCCTTTCCATCGATTTCCAATATTGGCCAATGCTTGCGGGATGTCTTCCATTCGGGGTTCAGCCCTTGATGAAGAGGCTTCAGCCCTCGGTGGACGATGACTTCCAAACCATACCATGATTTTCCTGCAGTTCCAAGCATTTGCCTCAGGAAAAATCTGAGACTTACTGCCTTCATTCAATGCAACCACTACTACTACTAAAGTAACATATACATGTTACTGGCAACTTAAAATAAACCACTAAGGATCTACGGGCGAATACTCATCACCCGTTATTCAATTATTCCATTTTATATCCTATGGTGTGAATTGTCAAAACTTCCCTCATTTGCTAAATGAGGTCTCCTTATCACTCCGAACATAAACCTTTGGCTCTGATACCAACCACTGTGGCACCCCCAAAACCCGATAGGGTTGCCACAGATACTACGCAATAAGAATCTAAGGCAAAACAACTTATATAACGTTAGAAGAAAGAATTGTAATTCGGGCCGAGGCTTAGGCGTAAATTTTTTTTTTTTTTTTTTTTTTTGAAAAGGCTTTAGGGATTTGCGCAGCTCACAGCGAAAATAAGAGGCGAGTCTCACCATCTCTCCGCTTCCCAACGACAGCACAATGCACACCGACTATTTTGATTGAAAGAAAACACAAGGCCGAACCACTTTTATTTACATATATATATTTACGAGGGGTTTCACGGGTCGGTACAACAAAAGGTAGGCCAAGACTCTTCCATACGCTTGGCCTTCAACCCAAAAAGGAACACACGACCCCCTAAAAACAACGTGTCATAACCTCCCCTCGGACTCCTAGTGTCGGCCATATCCCAAAAAGTTGCCAACTCCTACTCCACGCGTACGGGCTGTCACACCCATCCCGGTGCATCAGGCGGTGGGGGCGGCAGCATCCCCATCATCACTCCGTCGCGGCGAATGTGGACGGACACGTACTCTGAATGACCGGGCCCCCGAGATAGACCCACGTCATAAGACACAATCGCGCGAACTCGGATGAACGTAAGACCCGGTAGGGGTGGGACAATCGATCTCCATAAGCTCAACCTCCACATCGGACGGAAGGCCGTAAAATACTCCCGCGTGACGGCAGGGAGTGGCATCGTGCTAATCTGAAATGTTGGTCCCCGAAGGGTGAGTACAACCACTCAGCAAGTAAAGGAATCCAATCACCACTCAATGCATTTAAACAATACGATCAATCACATTATACATGTCATTCATGCGCTTCAGCGTACTCACCTCGAAGCCATGTACATGCCATCGTACATCATCATATCATGTCATCCATACATGTCATCATGTTACCATGTCATTTTATCATAGGTGATTATCATCATATCATGCTACATATGCATATCATCATGCCCTATCACCTATGCATGTCATCATCATATCATATGCCATCATGTCATCATGTCATATCTCCCATGCATGTCATCATCATATCATATGGCATCATGTCAACATGTCATATCTCCCATGCATGTCATCATCATATCATATGCCATCATGTCATCATGTCATATCTCCCATGCATGTCATCATCATATAATATGCCATCATGTCAACATGTCATATCTCCCATGCATGTCATCATCATATCATATGCCATCATGTCAACATGTCATATCTCCCATGCATGATTTAATTTCCACTTTTAATTCTCAATTGATCCTCACATCACCCTTTCTCTGGATCATCCATCCCATACTTTACACTCGCACCCTATCCAGGCATTGTGAGAAGAACCTCCGGCATTACGCCATTCATGGCCACCGGGCATCCTGCACCCGCACATCCCGGGCATCTCGCACCCCAACTGGCATCACGAGGCATCCCCTCGGGCAAAGACCTCCGAGGCTTCCGGCACCCAACCATTCCGGGTGTCCTGATACTCCCAGGGCCATCCGGTCATGTATCTCTATACATTTCCGGGCATCCGGCACCCCCATCCCAGGGCATCGATACTTCCGGGGCATTATCATCCGCCACAAACAGTTTCCTCATTTATCATTGTTCATGTTTGCCAGTTTAGGTTTCAATATACCATGCACATGATATAATGGCAAAACAAGGTCATTTTCGTTCTTATACATACATCATTAAGCATTTACATACATGCATTAAAATGCAATTACTCAAAGTAATTAAGTCCTTATGGAATTATATGACTAATAACAATGCACTTACCAAATGCATTTAAAATTTATTTAAATTCCAATTTATTCTACTTTGCAATTAATTAAATTAAATAATCACACAAATCCCAAATTCATGAAATCAAAGCATATAATAATTTAATGCAATAAAATGGTGATTTTCTGTGGCATCCTAGGAATCAAGGGCAAGCCCTAAGGTGCCCTATAGCCTTTAAATAGGTAATGAATTTACCTATTTGTTTGTGTTTTAGCCTTAGTTCTTTCTTAAGGCTTTGTGCTTTGTGCTTTGTGCTTGTGCCTTGTTTGTTTTTAATTTAAATTAAACTATAAGGTTATTACTGAGGATAAATTATATGTTGTCATGTTTGTTATAGATTAATGTTATGGGTTTTTAATTAGGTGTTATTAATTGTTAATTTTAATTTAAATTAGAAAAGGGAGTTGGATTGGGCCTTAGGCCCAATAGCATGGACTTTAGGCCCATGGATGAAAGGCCTAAAGTGGGCCGTGTGGGCCAAGCCCATGAGGCCCATTGGGCCTTGTGGCCGTGCGAAGAGGAGAGGGGGAGGGTTTCAAATGCATGCCCCTCCCCAAGTGTACTAATGCATGGGCCATTTGGCACCCATGCATTAGAGTCCCCAAGGCAATCATTGCCTTTGGGGAAAGAAAAGAGAAAAGAGAGAGAGAGGAGGAGGGGGTGTCGTGCGAGAGAAGGAGAGAGGGAAAGAGAGAAAGAGAGAAGAGAGAAAGAGAGAAAGGAGAAGAAGGAGGAGGCTCGCGTGAGAGGGAGAGGGAGAGTCCGTCCACTGCACGCCGCCGTCCACCGCCGCTGTTCGTCGTCGTTCTTTCTTGTGTTGAGGCAAGTTTAGGTTCCATCCTACTCATGCATGTGTGTTTTGTATGGATGATTGATCTTTTGGGTGTTTGGAAGCTAAAAACCGAAGCTAGGGTGTTTGGTTGTTGAAAAATGCATGCTGTTTTCGCATGAACTAGTGAAGTCAGAAACTTGTGAGGGCTTGCATGTATGTTTGGAGTTCGATTTTGGCTTGGATCTCTTCATGGAAGTTGTAGCTAACACCTTGAACTACAACATACTGAAATTTCGTGAAAAATAATGGAGATTTGAAGGGTCAAAGCCTCATATTTCGGAGACCCTAGATCTGGAGTTGTTTTTCTGACCTTGAGGTGAATTTGTGCTTTGCATGTTGGTTTTTACTAAGAATGTCTCTTCGACTTCTTCATGAGACTTGTAGAGAACATCTTAAGGATGAACATACTCAAATTTCAGGCAAAAAGAACATGTTTAGACTAGGTAACCAACCTGATCTTGAAGACGATGATTCTGGTGTTGCGATGTGGGTTACCCGAGACTTCGTGGAACCTTTTGGAGGTCTTCCTTTGGTTTTTTGGCCTAAGTTCCTTCATGAAAGTTGTAGGGGATCCTTAGAAGGATAACATATCCAAATTTCAGAGAAAACGAAGAAGTGTAGGTGGGTCAAATCTCCATATTTCGGACATAGTTCTCTGTGTGTTTCGGTAACTTGACCAGAAGCTTCGTGGATCTGTGAAAATTTATCTATAATGATTTTGGCCTAGGTTCCTTCATGAAAAGTCTAGTTTAATGTCTTAACTATAACCTGGTGAAATTTCATAATTTTCTGAGGTCGTATGGGTATTTTAATCTATTTACCTAGAAAACTGTGCGTTCTGCCCTTGTCCGAAAATGTGTACGGAATTGTGAAAATATTGTTTTTGTGCAGAATTTTGATTGGCCATGCTTTTCTGTGGTGAAATCACTGTTTTATGGCATTACAATATTATGTGTTTTGATTTCATGAATTAATGATTTTTGTGATTAATTAATTGATTAATTAATTAATTAATTGCAAGGTAAAAATTAAATTAGGATTTAAATAAATTCTAAATGTAATTGGCAAGTACATTGTTTTGAGTGGCATGTGGACCTAACTGCTATGGGGGATGCATCTATTACATGTATGTGAAATTATTTGATGATACATGTATAAGAAGGATGATCTTGTCTTGCCATTACATCATGTGCATGATGAATTGAGATATAATTGGCAATGTGATCCATGGTAATTGTTGGGGGAGGATGTTAATGCCCGGAAATGTATAGAGATACATGGCCGGATGGCCCTGGGAGTATCAGGATGCCCAGAATGAGATGGGTGCCGGAAGCCTCGGAGGTCTTTGCCTGAGGGGATGCCTCGTGATGCCAGTTGGGATGCGAGATGCCCGGAGCGTTGGGGGTGCCGGATGCCCGGTGGCCATGATTGGCATAATTCCGGAGGTTCTTCTCGTAAGGCCCGAATAGGGTGCGAGTGTAAAGTACGGGATGGATGATCCCGAGGAAGGGAGATGTGATGATCAATTGAGATTTCAAAGTGGAAATTAAATCATGCATATATGTGATGATAATCACTTATGATGTAGTGACATGATGACATGCATGTGTACTATGGTATGATGATGACATGCATGTGTACTATGGCATGATGATGACATGCATGTGTACTATGGCATGATGATGACATGCATGTGTACTATGGGATGATGATGACATGCATGTGTACTATGGTATGATGATGACATGCATGTGTACTATGATATGATGATGACATGTATGTGTACTAAGATGACATGATGACATGTGTGTGTACTAAGATGACATGATGACATGTGTGTGTACTAAGATGACATGATGACATGTGTGTGTACTAAGATGACATGATGACATGTGTGTGTACTAAGATGACATGATGACATGTATGGGTCATATGGTATGATGATGGTGATCATTTGTGATTGGTGCTATGTATATAATATGATTGTGATGATGAGGTATGATGGCATGTACATGGCTTCGAGGTAAGTACATTACGATGTATGGATGACACGTGTATTGGAACTGTTTGTATTGTTTAAATGCATTGAGTGTTGATTGGATCTCTTTACTTGTTGAGTGGTTGTACTCACCCGGGGACCAACATTTCAGATTAGTACGATGCCTCTCCCTGTTGTTACACGGGGAGTGTTCTATAGCCTTCCATCTGACGTGGAGGTCGAGCTGACCGAGATAGACTGTCCCACCCTGCCGGGACTGACCTTTTTGCGTGTGCGCGCGATCGTATCTTATGACGTGGGCTTATCTGGAGGCCCAGTCATCCAGGAGTACATCTCCGTCCACATCCGCCGCAACGGTGTCATGATGGGGATGCTGCCACCTCCACCGCCTGACGCACCGGGATGGGTGTGATGGCCCGAGTACGTGTTGCTGGGGTTGGCAACTTTTTGGATGGCCGACACGAGTAGCTCGAGGGGAGATCGTTATACGTCTTTATTTTGAGGGTTGTGTGTCTCTTTTTGAGGTTTAAGGCCAAGCATATAGTTGAGTCTTGGCCTACCTTTTTGTACCGACCCGTGTTACCCTTCGCAAAATATATATGTAAATAAAAGTGGTTCGGCCTTGTGCTTTCGTTTAATCAAAGATAGTTGGTGTGCATTGTGTTGTCGTGAGGGAAGCGAAGTGTTGGTGAGACTCGCCTCTTAATTTCCGCTATGAGCTGCGCAAAATCCTTAAAGCCTTTTTAAAGGAAAAGAAAAGAAAAATTTTTACGCCTAAGTGTCGGCTTGAATCTTTCTTCTATCGATGTATAATTTGTTTTTGTCTTGTTTTCTTTCGCTTGGTTTCTGTGGCGACCCTACCGGGTTTTGGGGGTGCCACATTTTCCACAGAAAAACGCATAGCCAATCAATTTCTACACAAAAGGCAATATTACTAAAATTTCCGCATGGAATCTCGGACAAGGGCAGAATGTGCAGTTTTCTAAGTAATTAAATTAAAATACCCAGGCGACCTCAGAAAATTATGAAATTTTACCAGGTTATATTTAAGACATTAAATTATATTTTTCATGAAGGAATCTAGGCCAAATTTGTTTTAGATAAATTTCTATAGTCCCACGAAGCTACTGATCAGATTACCGAAATGTCCAGGGTCCTATGTCCGAAATATTGAGGTTCAACCTATCTACACTTCTTCGTTTTCTCTGAAATTTGGATATGTTATACTTCTAAGGATCCCCTACAACTTTCATGAAGGAACTTAAACAAACTTCCAAAGGATAACCTCCATATGAGTCCATGAAGTCTCGGGTGTCCCATACCGCGACTCCAGATTCATCATCTTCAAGATCAGGTTGGTTTCCTAAGCTATACTTGTTCATTTTGCTTCAAATTTGAGTATGTTGATCCTTAAGATGTGCTCTACAAGTCTCATGAAGAAGTCGAAGAGAGATTCGTGGTAAAAACCAACATGCAGCCACAAATCTATCACAAGGTCAGTAAGTTAGTTCCAGATCTAGGGTCTCCGAAAAATGAGGTTTTGACCCCTTAAATCTTCATCATTTTGTACGAAATTTTAGTATGTCATAGTTCAAGGTGTTAGCTACAACTTTCATGAAGAGATCAAAGTCAAAATCAAACTCCAAACATGCATGGAAGCTCCCACAAGATTTTGACTCCAGTGATTCGTGCGAAAACATCATACATCTTCAAGAACAAACCACCCTAGCTCCGTTTTTCTTACCTTTAAACAACCAAAGATCCAACCAACATGCAAGACACACATACAAGAGAGGAGATGGATCCTAACTTGCCTCAAACACCAAAGAAATGGCGGACGAACGGCGGCGAACGGACGGGCCTCCTCCTCTCTCGGCCTCCTCCTCTCCCTCTCGCAATCTCTCTCTCCCTCCTTCCTCACCGTGCGACACTCCCTTTCCCTCTCTCTCTCATCCGGCCATTCCCCCTTTAATTTTCCCCAAAGGCAATCATGAGATTGCCTCCCCCAAACCCAATGCATGGTAAGCCTTTTTGCCACTTGGCAAGGCTCATGCATGGGCTTGGGCTTTTGGGCCTCTTGGCCCTCTTGGGCTGACGGCACCTCCTTGTGGGCCTTAATGGGCCGGCCACTTGGCCCATTAGGGTCCACCCTTGGGCCCAAGGCCCAATCCAAATTTTTCTCCCCCTTTTTTTTTTTGAATTTCTTTTTAGGGACTAAATTACTAATTTCACCTAATTAAACTCCTATAATATTTTATCTATAAGGACTTAATCTATAAAATGCATGGCCAAGCATAGACTATCCTCATTAATTTACCTTATAATCAAAATTCAAAAACTTAAATTAAAACACAAGCACAAAACACAAAGCCTTAAGAGGAAACTAAAGGCTAAAACACAACCCATAGGTAAATTTATTACCTATTTAAGAGCTTTAGGGCACCTTAGGGCTTGCCCCTAATTTCTGGGATGCCACAACAGTTTAGCGCTGTGGCTCTTATTTCTAAAATAGAACCCAAAAGTATGGAGGAAGCCTTAACAGACGAAAGCTGGATTGAAGCTATGCAAGAAGAACTCAGACAGTTCAGTGTCAACGATGTTTGGGAATTAACTCCTAAACCAAAAGGTAAATCTATTATTGGTGCTAAATGGGTTTTTAGAAACAAGATGGACGAAAAAGGCAAAGTCGTAAGAAACAAAGCAAGACTCGTGGCCAAAGGATACACGCAAGAAGAAGGGATAGACTATGATGAAACTTACGCACCAGTAGCAAGGTTAGAAGCAATTCATTTATTACTTGCTTTTACTTGCTATAAAAATTCCAAGCTGTTTCAAATGGACGTCAAAAGTGCATTCCTGAATGGATTCATTCAAGAGGAAGTCTATGTGGAACAACCGCCTAGTTTTGAAGACCCAAGGAGATCAGATTATGTGTTCAGACTAAAAAAAACTCTATATGGATTAAAGCAAGCACCTCGAGCTTGGTATGAAAGGTTAAGTAAATTCTTGATCCAAAGTGGCTTTGTGAAAGGTAAAGTAGACACTACTCTATTTATTAAAAGAGAAGGTAAAAATTTTCTACTTGTTCAAATTTATGTAGATGATATTGTTTTCGGATCTACTAATAAAAATCCGTGCAAGAAATTCATTAAGTCTATGCAGGAGGAATTCGAGATGAGCATGATGGGTGAACTATATTTCTTTCTTGGACTACAAGTGAAACAATTGAAGGAAGGAATTTTCATTCATCATGAAAAATATGCTAAAGAACTTGTTAAGAAATTCGGTTTGGAGAATTGCAAAAAGACTGAAATAGCAATGTCAAGTTCCTCGAAGCTAGATAAAGATGAAGGAGGAAAGAAAGTTGACCAGAAGTTATATAGAAGTATCATTGGTTCACTTCTCTATCTTACTGCTTCTAGACCTGACATTTTGTTTAGTGTTTATATGTGTGCGAGATTTCAATCAGATCCCAAAGAATCTCATATGAGTGCCACAAAATGTATCATCAAATACGTCGCAACAACCTCGTCGTTAGGTCTATGGTATCCTAAAAGGGGAGACTTTACTCTTCTTGAATACTCAGACGCATATCTTGCTGGATGCAAAGTTGATAGAAAAAGCACCCCAGGTACATGTCAATTACTTGGAAACAGGATGGTATCCCGGTTCTCAAGAAAGCAAAGTACGGTTGCTCTCTCAATAGCAGAAACAGAGTAGTGGCTCTTGGAAGCTGTTGTTCTCAAATGTGACAACACAAGTGTAATCAATCTTACCAAGAATCCAATTCTTCATTCAAGAGCAAAGCATATTGAGATTTGACATCACTTTATAAGAGACTATGTTCAAAATGGAGAAATTCTTATTCAATTCATTGATTCAAAGAATCAACTGGCGGACATCTTTACAAAACCTTTGGAGAAAAGCCAATTTGAGTCTATTCGATACAAGCTTAATATTATAAAGTCTGAAGAAGCTCAGACTCAAGGATAAAAGTCAAACAATGTTCAGACTCAAATGATCAAGGATCATGACTGTAAGTTATTTCAATTTTAGAAATTTATCTTTTAAGAAAGGTACGTTTATCTATTAATCCATAATTGATTGACATTATCTTGCCAAGTTTTCGTATTTACAGCAATCATTCCTTTTTTGAAAAAAAAGTTATCTTTTTATTATGGTAGTTATCTATTTTCAAAAAGGTAGTTAGTTTTGAAAAGGCATTTGTTTTTTACGATTCGTATGCCCCCGATTCGATTATATATACTATTCTTCTTCTCTTTTTTTTTTTTTACTTGCAAACCCTAAAAGCGCAGAACTCCACGTTCTTACTTTTTCTCCCTAGTTTAATCCTTAAAGTTTTAATCTTTCTCGCGAATCGAGTTTGGGAAACTCTCAAAGACTGTGAGAATGTCTTTCCAAAGAAAGTCTTCAAGGATCGCAAGCAGGGGACAACAGCATATAGGCGAGGGTCCTACGCATTTTGACCTTATCGAGCAAGAAGATTCTCCAAGGCAACAGCAGATCTCACAACATTCTCAACCGTGTCATTCTCCTCAAGCTAGACCTCAGAATGTTCAGCAAGGAACGAAGGAAGTTATCGAAGATGCTGAACCCATAAGAACTCAAAAGCTTGCCTTTAATTTCAAACTTTATTCTGCCTTAAAGGATAGAGTCTTTCCAATGACTATATTGACGAATTTCTGAAAGAAAAAGGAGTATAGAAATGAAACCCACTTTTTGCAAACAATGGAACATTTGGGAATTGCTCCTGCTGGCTCTGTAGATAGGGCCTTTGCAAATTTCCCGAGTGATCCACGTTTTGGAGGAGTTAGTCAGCCCGATGGAAATGATGATGAAAAATTGTTCACTAATTTCATGCCTAGAATGGGTATTGCTGCGAATGTACGAGGAACAAAATCAGATCTGTTTCATTCTGAGGAATATAGGTAGACTTACTTTAAGTTGTTAAAGCGAGGGGTGATGAACCCAAGGAGTGTGGATTTTGATTTTCTTGACTCTCTGAATGTGAAGTTGTGGGAGAAATTTACTTTACTTCAGTTTGAACGCTTTTGCTCTAACTCTACTGTAGCCCATCTAGAACTCTTTGCTTATTTCTATTCAAATCTAAGTTTTCTAGATGCAAATAGATTCTCTTTCGGTGTTAAAGATCAGGACTTTGTGGTGGACATGAACACTCTGGCTGATGTGATTGGAGTAGAGAGAGGGTTATTTCAATCAATTAGCGTGTCTATTGGTCGTGCAACAGTGGAGCTTGTTCGAGATGGAATGGCAGAAGGTAGGATTTCCTATTCAAGGATGAATGCTTTGAATATCCTGCTTCACAAATTTGTGATCAATTATCTTAGACCCGAATCCACGTCAAAGATTGACGTCTCCAATTCAGAAGCAAAGCTGACGTATGCTATCAATGCTGGTAAAAAATTCTCTCTGCTGCATACTATCATGTTTCACATGTATAGATCAATGGTGAAGGACAAGGGCCAACTTCCCTATTCAGCACTTGTTACAAAGCTATTCAGACATTTTAACATTTAGCCTCCAAGAATTCTATGTATTCGGACGTGTGATCAAATGGTGGTAAGGCTAAAGATTGTTTCTAAAATGCGTCTGAAAGATCTAAACAAAGCTTTGGAGAAATTCAAGGAAAAGACTCCTCACCAAACTCATCAAGACTCTGTTGCTGCAAAACGAAAAGGAAAGGAGCTGGTGACAGGTCCAACTAAAAGAAGAAGAGCGATCATCTTGTAGGATGAAGAAGATGAAGATGATGATGTTACCATCTCCGCTCTTGCTTTGAGAAAATTGCAGCGTTCTGTTCTAGAAATAGAGTTTAGAGGAGACCTTGAAGAGACAGAGAAGATGAGTGAAGAGAGGGAATCAAAAAGGAAGCAGACAGAGAAAAAAGAAGTGAAAACAAGGTGCAACAAGGAAAATAAGGCCATCCTGTCACTGAAGAAGAAGAGTACTTCTCTCCACCTGAAGGCACTGACACAGGGGGAGCTATTGAGAAAAGAGATACTCCTTCTCTTGCTTTTACTAGTGATGATGGGCCCGTTTGGTTCGACTTTGGGGAAATACCCTTGGGAAAATGCAAATATCTTTGGGAGAATGGGGTTTCCCGAAATGCTATATCGTTTGGTAAATTATAGCATTGAAATGTTACTTGGCATAAATACCATTTGGCAAAAATCACATTTGTAATGGGCTTTTCCTTTTTTTTTTTTTGTTTAATCTGAAAGTTAAATCCGGTGGTCGGCTAACACCGGCCAACCGCCGGACGGCTGTCCGGCCGCCTAAGGTTGCGACCTCAGGCAACGTATGCCGTCATCTATGGTCGTAGAGGCCATATATGGCTGCCGGATGGCTAGATCTGGCCTCCGAACAACCAGATCTGGTAGCCTAATTCATGCGAGCCGAAGGAGTTGGAGCGTAGAAGCAGGGAGTCGACGCGGTGTTGCTCATGCTCGTCGAAGGGGATGGATCTGCCGCAATAGAAGAGGAAGGCGTCAACGGTGGAGGCGGAGGCGGAGGCGGGGCTGGTGGAGAACTCGAAGTCGGGGGCGTCCTAGAATGGCGGGGCGAGAGGGCCATCGGGCTGGTCAAGGGGGGTTGAAGGCCAGATTTGGCCGTCCGATGGCTAGATCTAGCCTCCGGACCGCCAGATCTGGTCTCCGGACAGCTCGATTGGCCTTCGATGGCCAAATCTAGTGGCCTGAGGCCTGGTTCGCGGGAGCCGAAGGAGTCAACGCGGTGCTACTCGCGCTCGTCAAAGGGGATGGATCTGTTGCAGAAGAGGAAGGCGTCGATGGCAGAGGCGAAGGCGATGTTGACAACGGAGGCGGCGGTGGAGAACTCGAAGAAGTCATAGGGAAGAAGATGAACAATGCGTGAACAATAGAGGTTGCATTGGGAGAATGCCGAATGCTCAAAGCAGCCTTACCCCAGCATTTGGCTTTGAGCATTTGGAATGCCCACATTTCGCCAAATAGCATTTAAAAGTTTTGCCAAACACAATAAATTTTCCCTAAGGGGCGGGCTGAAAGCCCCTTGGGAAAGCCCAACCAAACGGGCTCGATGTCAGTCATTCTCCTGCCAATCTAGAAGATATATATGCCTCTCACTTTCCTGAAGAAGGTCATGAGGTATCTTCTCCAAATTTTGATGTTCATGCTAATGTGTCATTATCTCCACAATTTGATCATGCTGAAGCAAGCACGCAAACTGACAACTCAGTAGACTTTAGAATGCTGCTTGATATTCTTATGGAGATGTGAGGTCAAATTTATGCCTTGGGATGCGAATTTCAGAATATGCAGAATGCTTATAAAGCCTCTTCAGAATCGTTGATCAATCAAGTTCAGGCCCTTAATCTTCAAATTTAGGCAACTTCAAAGGGTGAGGATTTAGCATATCTGAAGGAGGATCTAAAAAAGCTGGAGGAGACAGTCAAGTCGATGGGAGGCTGAAAGCCCCTTGGGAAAGCCCAACCAAATGGGCTCGATGTCAGTCATTCTCCTGCCAATCTAGAAGATATATATGCCTCTCACTTTCCTGAAGAAGGTCATGAGGTATCTTCTCCGAATTTGGATGTTCATGCTAATGTGTCATTATCTCCACAATCTGATCATGCTGAAGCAAGCACGCAAACTGACGACTCAGTAGACTTTAGAATGCTGCTTGATATTCTTATGGAGATGTGAGGTCAAATTTATGCCTTGGGATGCGAATTTCAGAATATGCAGAATGCTTATAAAGCCTCTTCAGAATCGTTGACCAATCAAGTTCAGGCCCTTAATCTTCAAATTTAGGCAACTTCAAAGGGTGAGGATTTAGCATATCTGAAGGAGGATCTAAAAAAGCTGGAGGAGACAATCAAGTCGATGGGAGATTTCCAGCTTGTTCGCGTTCCAAAACAAGCTTAAATCAATTCTTGTTTTTGTCTCTACCTTTTTAATAATGACAAAAAGGGGGATAGATGCAGATTTGCAAATTTGTTTTATTTTGAACTCAAACTTGTTTTTGTTTCTGACTTTAACTTTTATCTGACGTGACTTTTGGATTATTGTTTGACTATGTGATTGCATTACAGTATCTTAAGCATTGTTGATACTCATGGCAAAAATAGTTGTTTTTACAAGACTAACCGATTTCCTATGGATGCAAATTTGATACTATCTTAACTTATTTTTCTTTTATGAGATATCATATCCTTGTTTGCTTGAGTATTGTCTTGCAGGTCAAAATTTCCAAATCTGCAGGAAAGTTTTGTCACCATAAAAAATGGGGAGATTGTTGGAGAAGTATTGTCTTGCAGGTCAAAATTTCCAAATCTGCAGGAAAGTTTTGTCACCATAAAAAATGGCGAGATTGTTGGAGAAAACTTCCTTATGTGTTTTGAAGTTGACAAAACGTTTCCATAAGTCTAGTCTGAAGACTTGAAGACTCTTCTGTGAAAGTCTGAAGATCGTCAGATTCAAGCTTTAAAGTCTGCCCTCATTGACAGTTTCTAGACCGTCTAAGAAGATTTATCCAAAATCAAGGATTTATTTGAGGAATTGATTCGAGCGGCTAAAGAAGCTTCTCACGGCTGGAGATAGCATTTCGAGATCTTTTATTCATTTTAATTTTGATAGGAATAAGTTAGATTTGTTGATTGGCAAGGTATACTTGGAAGGTTTTACTTATATCCTGATTGTATGGGCGAGCAGGATTGGTGGGCTATCATCACATTCCTTAAGTAACTTGAAGATCTTCCTAATTGATTCCGTCCAACGTTTAGATGGAGGAACTCCTTTGGAAAGTGCCAACGGGTATGAAGGCATGGAGGAGTATAAAAGGAAGAAACTCTGGTTATTCGAGTGCGTGCGTGATAGAGAAATTCCAAAGTCTGAAGCTCCTTATTCTTTGTTGATTCAACTGTTGAGCGAAATTTGTATTCAAAAGAGAGATTAGATACTTGTGAGACCTTGAGGAAGTGTAGCTAAGTCTCTACACTGTGGAATCAAGGACGTGATATTGTAACGACTCTTTTGATTTATAGTGAAATCCAGCCGGTGGGCTGTCAGTGCGGGAGAGTGGACGTAGGCTTGGAATAAGCTAAACCACTATAAACTCTGTGTTCATATTCTCTCATCTCTGAACCTCTTACTTATGCTTACGAGTTGTTCATTTATTTAATATTTGAATTCTGTTTTATTGTCCATCAAAAATATCCTTTTAAGTCTTACAAAAAGTTTCATATACACCTATTCACCCCCCTCTAGGTGTATTCACTAGACCATTTCAATTCGAAGTCCTTATTAATTTTACCTCTGCTACGGAGGCCGTTATCTAAAAACTTGTTCACCTATGAATACATATCATTTGGAATGTTCATAATATTTATGAATATACATTTCTTTCATCTAGGACCTAATTTGCCATATTTATGGGAAGAATCATGAATATATGTTGTACACCTTCAAGGTCGTAGATTACTTAAGTCTGGTTTTTTACCGATTCATAATTAATAAGGGGTAGAAGTGACTGACTTAGAGGGCACACGGTTAAGTATATAGGTAGCATTTAATAACACATCTCCTTAATACAAGATAGGTGGATTTGCTTGTGCTATAAGAGGCCTAACCATTATCAATAAGACTTTATTCATTCTCTCAACAACCTTATTTTATTGTGAAGTATCAAGAATAGTCAACTGTTTTACAATTCTCTTTCCATCATAAAGATCCCTTAAATTGCTTGGATAGATACTTGCGTCCATGATCAATCCTTAATGTCTTTTTTGTTTTGTTTAAATGATTATCTACCAAAACTATATATCATCTAAAGGAATCATATACTTCTGACTTATAGGAGATCGGAAAGACATAATCGAAATGCTTAAAGTCATCTATAAAAGTGATAAATAATGAGGCTCCATGCCTCGTCTTCACGTTCAATAGACCACAAATGTTAGAATTTTTGAGTTGTAATAGAAGTTTAGCTTTAGTTCATTTATTAAATGGTTTTCTAGCTTTTTCCTATTAGACAATGTTCACATATTGTCCGACCCGTCACCCCTAGCACGTGCAACAGCTCCTTTCAACCCAAATCATCCTTTCTAAACTTAAAATAAATCAACAGAAGTAGAAAAGACAATAAAGGAAAGAAAACAAGCATAGAATTAGGAGCAACCATCAAGCTTTGTTTCTTTCCTATGACGGGCTTATTTATATACATAGACTTCCATCAAGTTTATCAAAAAGTAAATGGCACGAGGCTTTAAAAAACAAAAAAAACAAAAAAACAAAAAAAAACAAAAGAGTGCAGTAACCTAGCATCTACACTATTGCCCTCCCTAGCCCTATCCTAAAGAACTCTCCTATCCTAAAGAACTCTCTCTCTCTCTCTCTCTCTCTCTCTCTCTCAAGCTATCTGGCTGTTATGCCGTCCATCCACCTCCATCCCATCTTCTGGCTGCCCCCTTCCTGACCCTCCTATCATGTAGGACTATCTCCATCGTGGCCACCACTATGTAGTGGGAAAGGCCCCACTAAACGTCCATCGACGCGACCATACAGAGCCATGAATTGAAAATGATGGGGCCTACAGGCAGCAGTATGTCCACGATCATCAAGTAAACGCTCGGAGGAAAGTGGCTCTGGGCACGTGAGGGTCTTCCACCTCGTGACAATACCAGGAGAAATCCATGGGCGTACCATACAAAATTAGGTGGGAGGTAGGTTGGATCGACGTCACTCGACTTGGAAAAAAAATGTAAAGTCAACTGGAGTGAGTAAAACTCAACAAGTAGAGGATCTATTGACTAGGATATAAGTATAAAGCCACTAACTAATGAGAACCTTTCTACCAACATGAGTGGCCTCTACCAGGCTCTCATGAAACAATGATGAATGTTGATAGTATGATCTCATTACCAAAGAGTACAATGTGAAAGTGCTAGTATAAACACCTAGGGGGTGAATAAGTGTGAACATATATTTTGCGAAATGCAGTAAAACACTTTACTTTTAAACTGAATCTGATGAACAACAGACTTTAAAGAACAATTTACTTTAACAACTATTTCAAAACATAGAAAAGTAACACGGCAAATAAAGTAAAGGAGTTCAAGGAAGAGAGAATGAACATAAGATTTGTAGTGGTTCGGCTTAGATTAATCCTACGTCCACTCTTCCATGTTGACAACCTTCTAGTTGGTTTCCACTATGAATCGAAAAGGAGTGTTATAGCCTTAGACCATTGACTTCATAGTAAAGAGTATCTACTGCTCTCACAAAGTCGCACTTTTGAGTTTCTATCTCTTTTGAATACAAGTTTTGAGCACTATATGATGAAGAACAAGTGATTCGGAAGCTTCAGACTTTGGAATTCTTCTTTCACGCATACCTTGAATGACTTGAAAAACCTCCTTAAATACTCCTCCATGCCTTTTTGACTATTAGCACTTTCTAGAGGAATTCTTCCAATCAACCCGTTGGACAGAATCAATCAAGGAGATCTCAAGCCGTTTGAAGATCGAGATAAAAGTCCGATGATCTCGGCCGCTCATACAATCAGAATCTTGATTTTCATAAGTAGATTATTTCTAAATAAACTTGCCTTCCAAAAATGATTTTTCCATTCCATGATTAATGTCAACAATGATATCCAAAATGGTAAGTAAGATTTCCAACTAGAAAGCCATATATATCCTATTCGTACTGAAACCTTGAAGGAAGAAAAATAATCCCGAGTCAGATTATGTCTTCGTTCTTCACTTGCGTTCAGTCTAGGTCTTCGTCAAAGTGGGACAGACTTCTGATGTAAGATAGACTTTGAAGATTTTACATAGAAGTCTCGTATTCCTCAGAAAGTTTTGTCAGCTTCAAAATCTAATAGGAGTTTTCTCCAAAACAATGCACATAGGCAACAACACAAACATTAATACAAACCACTCTATGCAAATATGCCATTAGGTATGTCACCAAACATCTTAGTATAATATTGCATGCACATGATCGCAAGCAGATAGCCATTGCCCTCACAACAACATGTGTAACTCCTTGTGGAGTTTAATTGCCATAATCTTCCAGAAGGGTTAGGGCATAACCCATCTAGGCATCTCACACCCTACTTGGCATCGCAAGGCATTCCCCAGGGAAAGTCATGTCTTGTTCCCTGACTTTCGGAGAGTGCCTACTTCCTCCCTCACCTACTAGCCTCTTTGGGCATCCTGTACCCAGGGTATCTGGTAAGAATTGAATTCTTCACCAGACAATCAAAAGGCACCATGTTACCTCCTCTAGGCATTTACACCTAACCTAGCATGATGAGGAACCCCTATGAGTCCTTCAACACCCACCCTCAAGCTTCTAGAGGGCAGCATGTTACCCCTTCAAGGCATCTCACACTCGAGGCATCGTCTTCATGAGGATCGATGGCAATTGATTATATCATTACCATGGTTTAGCAATTCAATAATCCAATGTCTCATATAACAATGCAATACTATAGAATGAACAAGCCAACCGGTCCATATGTTAATTTACCTAACTAGTCATCAGCACTTTCCAACCTGATATCCATAGTCTTACCAAGGAGTTGTACCCGTAGTTAACAGAAAGTCTACATAAAATAAAGTTGAAATTCAAGTGACCATAAGTCCTAACACACGCAATAAACATCCAAATAATACCACGGGTCCTAAATTCCAACAAGCTCGGTATTGAGGCAATGTGACTCGTGGCTTTCCTCACCTTCCTTTTCCTAATTCTGTCATTCCACCTCCTAAACTAACTAACTTAAGTTCATGTAAAAAGCTGAAATCAAGACAGCGAGACCTAGAACTTATCCGAGAGACACGTACTAAGTTGTTTCGTCACCTCCTGAACCAGAATTGTATCAACGTACCACAAGACAAAGTAATTCAATGTCGAGAAGTTTTCAGCACACTAGGAACCACTTGGTTTGAGCATGGTAGTTGTCCCAGTGGTTAGAAAGCTCTCGATAACTCAGACATGGCTCCGGCGTCCCCTCGGCCTCCATCCGTGTGGAATTCCGAAGTCCCATTGCTACTGGCTCCTTAGTGGCACTGGGCTTTTCCTAGATGACCACTAATTGCACACTAAACTGTCCTGGCCAAGAAATTGGTTCAAGGAAGTCTGGACAAGATTCCAATGCTTCTCGAGCTTCTCAATCTCCTATATTCGCATGACCCCAAACCGGGATTTAGTCTAACGGAACCTAATAACAGAATTGGGGTCTATGGGCTGTCGACCAAGTGAATCTCGACACCCACAACTCACCAGTTGTAGTGAATAACATCAGAAGTCCACTCCGTCTAGGAGCGGGCATTTCGGCGCCAAATGGATCACGCATGCAAAGCTACGAGAAGCCTATCTATGCACCCTAGACCCCATGGACAGCTCCATAGTCGTATCCTGATAGTAGAGAGCCCAATCGTCCCTGACCTAGCTCTGGACAGAGCTTTGATGCTTAACTCTTGCACCTAAAACACGAAACCAAGCCTTGATTTGCACATGCACAGCTAGGCGGGGCTAATCTGTGAATTGAGACCTTAATAGTAGCTCTAGACTTGTACAAAATCAGTAGAAGCTCCACTTGCCTGGCTCGCACTTATGGAGAAAGAGAGAGGAAGTGCTGGCTAAGCTGAGGACTCTGCCGCGGCTGTGGTGGCTTCGAACAGGGCAAGATAGAGTTGGTCACCGCTGGCAGAGGATCTGAAGCTGTGTGGGCATTTGGGATAGGTTCTGGCTTGGGCAAGGAAAGAAAATGGAGAGAGGGAAGAGTTGGGGGCGTCGGCAAAGATGGAAGGGGATGATAGTGGAGTGCTTTTTAAAAATTTTCTGCTGGTTTCTTTTTATTCTAGGGGTGTAGTGGATTAAGCAATATCTGGAAGTGGCAATCCACGAATGAAAATATTTTTCTTAGCCAATTAGAATTCGTTGTTTTAGTAAGAACTAAAAATTTTGTACGCGGATTCAGCTACACCATCGGCGGTGGTTGCTTGCGACGTAGCGGACGGGAATCAAGTTGAGGTCCAAAAAGGAAAGTAAAAGTCTCGCGCTGAGAGAAAATGTCGCGTCGTGATGTGCACGTTGGCTAAGTATTGACACAACAAGACCGATACGCAAATTGACCAAAATTTTTAAATTTACGGCCCAAAATGTAAAATTCCGAAATTAAACCATTAACGAAAATAAAAATAATATTTTTGCTAATTGAACAACATACCTGAATTCCCATCAGATCCAAAGTCAAAATATCCCAATAATCTAGACCTATGTTAGTCGAAAATCAACATGTCACACATATGGATAGATCAATTTTAGTGAATGATCTTGAAAGGCATTCTCTAGTTAATATTTGCATTCTTTATAACCCAATGTGACCTAGTTTAGTATGCCAAATACTTGCATCAATTTCCACGTTATTAGAAGATGCAGTTAAAGAAAAACAACCATTGATATTAACATTGAACATATCATAGTCAATGTCTAACACCATAAAACTAATCACTGCATAAGTAGAACTATAATAAACTATTCCAAATATAATGTCAACACAATCACCATGGAAATTCAATACATAACCCAAGCTTAGAAGAATAACTACAAGATCAAGTTCAGCCTAATATTTGGAGTGTAAAGGATATGATGTAGGAATATGTTTCCATCATCACATAACTTTAATTTACATGCGCCAATATCCTTTACTTCAACACTAGGGTTTTTTTTTTTTTTTTTTGGTAAGGTACTTCAACACTAGAGTTATTTCCAACATATTTCCATCTTTTTCCAAGGGGTATCCGATGATAAACATATTCATGTTTATGATAAGGTCAAGTGTATAAGTGTAAGAGTAATGATTTGTCTTGATTACATGATCTATCAGTTGATAGGAAAAACACTTGCTAATTATAACTTGCACTACAAATTATTAGTGGAATTCAAACTATGTTGGGCTATTATCTAGATAGTGAACGTAAGTTTAGGGATAAAACCGAGCCATATAAACTTGCTATGTGCTTTAACTTTTCAATTCATTATTAGCATCAATTGTTCACATTAAGACTTATATCACACAGTATGTGCTAGCTTCATCATATCATACTATTGTCATAATTTGTTTGTAGTGCTGCTATCTTATATTCCGCAAAAGCTTTTCATAATCCATAGACAACCTATTCAACCGCTCCTTCTAAATTGTATCGTTAACCTTAATGATTTGTATCAGAATGTTAACATTAAATTATATGACCCGCTAAATGACATACAGCATGTAAAAATGCATACTATGAGATTAACTAAACCTATATGCAATCTATATAACCTAAGTGGCTTTATATTTGATTTTTTTATGAAAAATATAACTATCGTAAGTCTATGAATTCTAATATGCATTATCTGAGACATCAATTTTGAATGCACCTAAATTCTAAAAATGCAATTAGCATATAAAGAGTGACATGCATGCTGATTAATAAACTATAGTGACACATTAAAATACAAATTATATTTATAATTCATCAACATCATTCAATAATGTATAATTTCAAGGCAATATAAATTCATTTAATCAATCATAAAAATAACAAATAAGACAATGTTAGGGGTCCAACCTTTAGGATCAAAATTTTGATGCCCTAAAAATTCTTTATTAATGCAAGGAATAGCCAAGATATCAACATATAACCTAAGTTTTAACTTGTAAAACAATATGCATTAAACTTGTGTAATAAAACTAAATACCCATGTAAATTATGTACCTTAACCTTACCTTGATTAGGGTTTACCATGAGGACGTCAAAGTGGGGCAAAGGTGTTGCCGTCAAGTTTGATAGGCCATCGATGAGAAGACATAGCCAGGATGAAAGTAGTAGTAGTGAGGAATTGTGGACACAATAAAAAGAGACTATGAGACTTAGCATGCTAGGCTGGGGAGTATGGTATTAGAGTAATTAGATATGAAACCACGCATTTATCTAACAGTTTAAGCATTTTGAAATAGTTGATAGTGGTCCCATAAATTTCACATGGTATCAGAGTTAGAAGTCTTGAGTTTGAATTTCCAAGTCCTATTTGCCTCCCTAATTAAATTTTCATGCTTAGTCCTAGACAAAAAGACCAAATTAAAAATGAGAAGGAGTGTTAAAATTATTAAGTATTAAATCACGCCTTCATCTAATAGCTCAAACTTTTAGAATCGCTGCCAACGATCTTAAAAAATTTCACACATGGCTAAGGATTGGGTGCAATATAGACTAGTAGGTGTAATGTTGGGCAGAGCTGTGGTTGGACCGGTGCTGTGAGGACTAGTAATGATCACAAAGCTGTCAGTGTTAGGCAAGGCATGGTGGAGTAGCTATGGCAACTGTTAGAGAGCACCAATAGGAGGTTGGGCTACAGTGGTTGGCTCATTGGGCATGTCCAATCGAGCTGACATAATGATGTAGTCCAAAGGTCAATTACTCAAACAATGAGATTGGGAGAGTGACTTTCATGCGAAAACTTAATCACAAAATCGAATAAAATTTTTAGCTAGCTTGGGAAAATGGGCATAGCTTTGTCGATTTAGATTAGAATGACTTGATTATGAAGCCAAAAGAACAAAGACTATTGGATTTGCAATTTTTATGTTTAGAGTTTTCTCAGATAAGCACTGTAGGCTTGTCGATTTTGGAAGGAATTGGGCAAAACAAGATTGGACAAAATGAAGAAAAGGATAGAAACTTTAATTGTTGCTCTTCAAGGTCTCCAAGAAAGTTGAAATGCCATCAACTCTTCGAGATTGATGGCTACAACTCTTCAAGGATGTAATCTTTAAAAGCTCGACTCTTCAAGGAAAGAGTGAAAGCTCTTATAGGTTTTCAAGGGGTTTGAACTCTTCAAGGTCCAAAAGAATTGCACTAAGAAAATTTTCATTAATCAAATTCGGTGTGTGTTCTACAAAGACTCAATGACCTTCATAGCAAAACAAAAGAAGAGCAAAAAACTATAATTTGAACCTAGAAACTAATAGTCATTTATGTACATAGAAACTAGAAACATTTATAAAATAGGAGCAATAAAAGTACATATTTTCAATGCTTCTTGACATCCCAAAGTGCCTTGATTCAAGTTTTGATGCATGTTAAATGACAAAGTTTTTGACAAAGTCAAAGATGAGACTCTTCACTTGTCAATGAGGCTTATCGATGGTAGGTTTATCCATGAGAGTGTCATTGATCTTGAATGCATACTAATCTTCTTGGTTGAACAAGTTGGCCTTGAATACATACTGCATTAGCAAGTTGTGGCTTAGCCAAGGCTTGAGCATGAGTAGTAGGGTCGTCAACGATCGAAAAAGCTCGCTACATTGATGGAGGGTCACTGGGAGTGCTACTAGGAGCTCATGGCTGTAGATGCGGGCATCCAAGCCTTGTGTCCAAAAGTGATTGGCAACGATGTGAGGATGAGGCGCGAGAACAAGAAGGCACAGCGGCAACATGACAGTGAGGTGCGGCGGCAGCATGACCGCTAGGCACGTATGGAATGGGGGCCAAGAGGGAGCTTGGCCTTGAAGCTTCCTTGGATGATACTCTATTATTTCGTTTATGTATTGTGTAGCCCCATATATTCTCTAACGTGAGCGCCCTACCTTGTATTGTGAACAACAATATGTTTATATAGACCTAGGTTTAGGGTTTTCTAGTAAGAATAAAAATCCCTCACTTTCATTATTCTGATTATGCGGTTTGTCTTTTCTAGGCAATTAAGGCAATTCTCTTTCTTATTTCCCATGACCAAAATTTTCAAAAATATTGACTTACTAATTCAAAACCTGACCAAGAATGCAATTTTTCCAAAAATATTAATTTAGAATGCTCTTAGCCTTGTGCTATCCATATGTAAATTTCGGCTACCATGATAGGATTATGGGCTTGGCCGGAATTCATGTTCTTGCAAGCTTAGTCCAGAAAATTTAATTCAACGTTAAGCCTCCCTGTTTAAACCCATTTGTACTAGTCCAATTAAATGGTAGTTTAGATGGGCTTATTACTATTGAAATAAAATGTTCCTAATATGCAAATAAACCCATTTTGCACTAGTCCAATCTATTCATACGTAGTAAATGAATAGATCTGCCATCTAAATTTAGATGTCAACACAAATGTATTTTTTAAAATTCTAGCTCAAATGTTTAAACTTGCGTTAGATTGCTACATAAATATAAGACCCATTGAAGTTCCATGAACAAGGGAGGTTGAATATATACCTTAGCACCCATTTTAATGTGCAAACCAAACTAACAAAATGGTACGTGGAATTAATGAACATGGAGTGTAAAAGTTGGAGAGAAATCTTGACTTTAATATCATATTAGAAAATCAAACCCAAAAATTTAAACTCATTGGTGGAGGTTTGGATTGAGACTACATGAACCAAATCCACTAAAACTCCATAAATAAGTGGTGCTTGATTATCCAACGCACATAATTAGGATAATATCAATAAAATTTCTTATATCATTGTGATAAGCTTCCTAATTTGTCAAAGAAAAATTATGCTTGTGAGATGAGAACCAATAACTAGATAGCAATTTGCAGGTTAAATTAAACAAATCAAATTACCCAATTAGTCCTAAACTTATTGTACAAATATCAATTCAATCCTCAACTATTCAATTTTACCAATTTAATCCTAAGAGCAAAGTCAACAATTTCCGAGGAAAGTTGATCTAAAACACTATATTAGAATTTTATGCAAATGTTAAGGATTAAATTGATAACTTTGAAAAATTAAGAACCAAATTAACACCCATACAATAGATTTAAGACTCATTGGATAATTTCCCTAGCTATAGAAAATAAAGGCTGCAATTAAAAGAACTCATAAGAAAACTTTGAGAATGAAAATCTATCTAGAAAGAGAGACCAAAAAGAATTGAATCAATTGGCCACATTTGGTATGGTAATCTCTAAACCAGTCAGCTTGACAAAGTGTGCCAAATTCATTTGACACGGCAGATGCATTGGTCACCATGTGGCGTAGCTCTGCATATGAAAGAACTAATATATATATATATATATATATATATGTAATTTCCACAATTTTGACCCACAAGAAGAGCCACCGACCTACCTACGCTAGGCAAGTTTGGCCACGAACCAACCCAACCAAGGGTGATTCTGCTACAAACCTCGATTTGAATGAGATGGTTGATCATAGATAAACATGAAAAACTCTCACCTAACCCCGTTAGTGCTTCCGATTGTCTAATTCATGTTTGCTATTTTTTTTTTGGAAAAGAACAAAATAGAAGATTCTAGAGATTGGCTTGGCTTGGAGAGCAAGTTTTGATAAGAAGCATGTGACTAAATCCAAGTTTCATGATGACCAAAATTTAGCCATTCAATGAGAAGAAATAAATCACCCCCTTAGATGGCTATGGCTATCATTACACAAGATTTGGTCATGATGGCATTAGCATTGGCTTGGAGAATAACTAGCACACATTCTTTGGAAGTTAGTCCATAAATGAAGAGAATTGGCTAGAGAACTCTAGAAGGTGTGTCTTGAAGAACAAGTTAGTAAAGATATGGTCATCATTACAAAAGATTTGGCCTAGGGAGGAAGTTAATGAAGATGTGGCCATTATTGCCATGAGATCTTCCTTTTTATAGGAGAAAATGACCCAAGTTAATGAAGATGTGGCCATTATTGCCATGATCTAGCATTGGTGGTGATGTCTTGTTCATGAGAACAAGATACCCATTGGATTCCTGATGTCCAATAGATTTCAGATGCTTGAGGGATTTTGGATGAATTGTAGGAATACTTAGATGGATTAATGAGCTTCTTTATGCATGCTTATGTGTGTGTTGTTTAATAAGTTTGTTTAATAAGTTTGAAGTAAAGCATGCATTGATGGTAAGCTGAAATGGTTCACATGCATATGATTCCTAGCTTGATAGCCGGATGCCCTAGTTAAGTCAGGAAATCCCTAAAAGTATGAGATTTCTAGCTTGAGGTTGGATGCCCAACTTTGAGTTGGAAGCCCTTGAAAGTATGGGAAAAATTGTTGTGATGTTAACGAACCTTTTATACATATTGTCATGTGTTGTTTGATAAGTTTGCTTGGTAAGATAACTTGTTAAGTAAGTTTAAGATACCTTGCTTGGTAAGGTAGCTTGTTTAGTAAGTTGAAGATAGCTTAATTGGTAAACTAGCTCTTTTAGTAAGTTGAAAGTAGCTTGCTTGGTAAGGTAGCTCATTTGGTAAATTGAAGATAGCTTGTTTGGTAAGTAGATGTTAGCTTATTTGGTAACTTGAAAGTGGCTAATGCATTGAAAATAAGCTGGTATGAACAATGCATATAGTCGAGGTAAAGTAACAGCTTACTATTGATTTGCCATCGATGTTGTAGTGCATGAGATGTTCGCATGTTTGATTTGATGATGAGTCATCCTCTTAGATGAGGATTAGTGATTTTACTTATTGAATTCTTGACTCACTCCTTTATTTTTTAGACTTGTGAGCATGGAAACCTCACAAAAGTTTGGAAGCTACAGTCATACTAGAGAAGATAGAAATTCCCTTGGCTTACATAAATATATAAGGATGATCTAAAAAGAAAATGGCCTATAGAGAAAGGGCTTGTAGATGTACAAATGTAATATAGAAGTAGTGTGTTTTGTGTTGTGCTTTCCTAGTTGCTTGTTTATTATTTGGGAGATTGATGTTGTATACGCTTCCATATGCTCATAATAAAAGATAAAAAGAAATGAGACAGCAATGTGCTTTGGGACATCACAATGATAATCCGCAACTGTGGGTCGGATTGTTACATTTTTGGTATTAGCGCGAGCTTATTAACTGGAGTGATATGGTGCATTGGGAGTCATGGGATAGTTAGCTAGTAAATTACCTCATGCATGCGATTGCTTAATTGATTTTTTTTTTTTAGTGGTAGTTCATGGCTATCGACTTTTTATTGTGGTATAGAAAAGTTCCCTAAGAATTCTTATAGTTGCCTTATGGTTGGCAACATGAGTATTCAAGACTAGTTGAGTTCGAAATGGAAAGTCGAAAGAGCTGACTAGATGGAATTCTACAAGATCTTACAACCAATGGAAGCTAAATGGAGCAGCAAGCACATCATCAAGTGGCCTATACTTCTAGAAATACCTCTGTAGTTGAGAATGGGAATGGAAATGGCGAATGTCCCATGTATGGACTGGTTGAACAATTCTTGAAGTTGCAACCCCTAGATTTTCCAAGATGAGAGATCCCAAAGAAGTTGAATTTTGGATTGACAAGTTGGAAAAGATATTTGCACTTTGGAGTTGCTTTGACAAAAACAATGTGATGTTGGATGGTATACCTACAAGCTAAAGCCAGTCACTGGTGGAAAGCAACGAAGGGAAGGGTTTTCCTTGATAATACTCCTATAACTTGGAATGCCTTTGTTGAGGCATTCAACGGGAAATATTTTTCAGAATGTATTCGTGATAAGAAGATAATAGAGTTTCTATACTCTAGTAGCGGACTATGACAGTTGATTAATATGAGACCAAGTTCGCGGAACTGTGGCACCCCCTTGGCAAAGCCCCCGATTCGTTAGGGTCGCCACAGGTACTAATCACTTATCCTATTACATACTAGTCTGATACATTTTTATAGGGGATCCATAATTCATGGGGGTTAATCAATGAAATTTTTTTTTTTTGAAAAGGTCCCAGCGCAGTTCAATAACGGAAGCATAATCAAGTCTCACTATCCTCTACTCCAATAACAATAATGCAATGCACACCAGCTATGCATTAGATAAAAAGATAAAGCCGAGTCACTATTATTTACATATTCAAGATGGACATCTTGGGTCAGTACAGCAAAAAGGCCAAGACTTTTGACTATGCTCGGCTACAACTCAAAACAAACTCGACCCTACATCAGACATGTACACATATCCATCATCAAGTGTCGGCTAACCAAAAAGTGTCATTTTCTACCAGTCGTACGTGCCATCACACCCAACCCGGTGCATCGGGCGATGGTGGAGGCAACATCCCTAGCATCACCCCGTCGCGTCGAACATGAACGAACAAGAACTCTTGGACTATAGGGCCCCCAGCCAGACCCATATCGTACATAACCAACACACGAACTCGGACAAACACTAGACCAGGAACACTAATACAGATATGCTTTGCGCACTCAACCTCAACATCAGATGGTAAGTCATAGAAAGTACCACGCGTGACTAGTGGCAGAGGCATCTTTTAATCTAAAATGTTAATGCCCAAAAGGGTGAGTACAACCACTTAGTAGTAAAGATCCACCAAACCACACAGTGTAGCAAGCAAAACAATCAAGATATCATGAGTAAAGTACATATCATCCATGCTATCGAGCATACATCACCAAGCCATCATGCATATACCACCATGTAGCCATGCTTGTGTTTCCATGAGGTTCATTCCATGTCATATGCACATACATAATCATGTGTATATCCCCATGAGATCCATTCAAGCCTTCATGATACATCCTCATTATCATATAGTATCAATTTACTTTCACAAGCAGATCATGCATCATGCCATATGCACGCATCCATGCACATGATTCAATTTTCAATTTTAATTTTCAAGGAGGATCTCACTTCATTTTTCTTCCCAGGGATCAGTGTTTACATCATTTATCTTGCATTCGGCATCGCGAGGAGCCTCCAGCACACACCTCTCGACATCTCGAAACCCCCGAGGACATCCGACACACACCTTTGGGCATCCGGCACACACCTCCGGGCATCTTGACACTCCCTAGGACATCGTCGACTCAAGGGTCCGACGGTATCATCATTATCACAATTTATATTCACATGTATGTTTTACTTTCAACATGGCATTTGATGCAATAATGTCAAAGGTCTAAACTAGCTTTTTGGTATTATATGACATGCTAAATTTCACCACATGTGCAGCAAAAGCAACCACTCAAGACATTATATCACATAGAGCAATTCATTTATTTTTGAAAATACAGTGATTTTCGTATAAAACAGAATGCACTCCTTTAGTTAAAATTCTAGGAAAATTAGTAAACGGTCTTAATAAATTCTGAAAATTTGACATGCTGTAGATGAGACCTAGAGGTAAATATTTCATGCAGAACATTATATCAAAAGAGCTGCCTCCAATTCGGTACGGTCCATGTATCACAGCCTTTAAAATTTCAGAACATCACCATTGCACAGTTTCATTCACAAATTCGTTATAAACCCTAAACCAATTCAAAAAATTCTGAAATTTTGATATGTTATAGACAAGACCTAGAGGCAAAATTTTTGTGAAGAAAGTGAAATCAATTTCGTTCTAGATTAAGAGCTATAGTCGATTTAATTCTCCCTATTCTCGGTACAGTTTTCCAGATTAACCCCTTTCAAGGAAAATTCGTTTTACCAACCTACACATGTCCATTTCTTCTCAATTTTCAGTATGTTATTCCTCAAAATGTCATCTACAACTTTCATCCAGGACACAAGATCAAATTTCAACCGGATAAGTTTATAAAATTCATAGAATTACGCTAGGTCAACATAATGTTTTCCAGATCCAATTTCTTCAAAGGAAAATGGTTTCACCAACCTATACTTGTTCATTTCCTCTCAAATGTTGAAGTAAGATTCCAACTAGAAAGTTGCATGCAGCTACCAAAGGTCAGAAATCACCAAATAAAAATCGGACTGATTTTCCAGTTTTGTCTGAAAAATGTTACTTCTCAAGACTACAACTAGACTAAGCAGCGAAATTTGCTTCCAGAAAACAGACCATAATTTCGAAAATCCTCACCTCCACCACCTCCGAAATTCATCACACAACACATACAATCACAGCAAGCAAAGTGCAGATCGAAGGACTCTACTTGCCTCAAATCCAAAGAAAACACAGCAAGACAACGACAGGGCAAGGTGGGCTCGACAGCGGTCTCCTCCTCCCTTCACGGCTCACGGTGGCTTCCCTCTCTCTCGGTTCACTCTCTTCCTCCCTTTCTCTCTTTCTCTCCTTCTCTCGTGTGACACCCCTCCCCCTCTCTCGGTTGCTGCCTCGCCTAATCCGCCCCTCCCCTCTCTAATTTCTTCCCTTCAAGGATTAGCTAGAAATCATCACTTTGCATGCAAGAGCCACTTTGAGGACCCTTCACGCCACTTGCCATTCTTCATGCAAGATGGTGGGCCTTAATGGGCCAGGCCTCTCCCTCCTTCAGTCGACAGCCCATGGGGCTCCTTGGGCCGGCTTTAGGCTATCCTTGGTCGACCCAACAATGGGGAGTGGTGGGCTGGTTTTGGGCCTTAAGAAATCAGCCCACTCCTTCCTTTTATAATCTACCCTAAATGCCCCACATATAACAAAATACCTAATTGTAAATTAATATGGCCAAAAGACTTTGTAACATTAACCATAAAAATCAAACCCATAAAATTCACGGTCAAGAACAAAATTTTCCCATGGCAAAATCATTGATCACCCATAAACATAAGATATATTTCCATTAAAGTATTAAGCCTTAATCTATTACAATTCTTTGGTCTAAAGGCTATAACATAATCCATTGACACTTCTATCACCTTTCCATAGGTCGTAATGCATCTAGAGGTCGCCATGAAATTTTAGGATGCCACAATTCTCCCCTCCTTAGAGAATTTCGTCCTCGAAATTAGATATCACTTATGCCTCTTGAAACAAGTAGGGCTAATTTTCCTTCATCTTATCTTCACTCTCCCATGTGGCTTCCTCCACATCATGATGTCGCCATAATATCTTAACCAATGGGATTTTCTTGGTCCTAAGAACTTCCTCTTTTCAGTCCAGCACTTGCACAGCTCTTCAATGTATCTCACTTTCTCATCCACTTTGATGGCTTCATGATCGAGTATGTGACCAGGATCCGGCTGATATCTCCTTAGCATCGACACATGAAACACATCATGTAAATTTCCCAATTTAGGAGGCAGCGCCAAACGATAAGCTATGTCTCCTATTCTTTCAAGTATCTCAAAGGGTCCAACAAATCTGGGACCTAACTTTCCTTTGATTCCAAATTGTGATATTCCTTTCATTGGAGATATTTTAAGAAATACGTGATCTCCCACACTAAACTCCAAAGGCCTTCTACGCCTATCCGCATAGTCTCTTTGTCGGTTTCGGGTTGTCTTAAGTCTTTTCCTAATTATCTCTACCGCTTCTATAGTAACTTGCACTAACTCGGGTCCTGTCAGTTTTCTTTCACCTACTTCATTCCAATAAGCAGGGGTCCTGCACCTTCTTCCATATAATGCTTCATACAGAGCCATGCCTATATTTTTCTGAAAACTATTGTTATAGGCGAAGTCTATCAGGTGCAAATTTTCATTCCAATTTCCTCTAAAGTCAATAATACAGGCTCTCAGCATATCTTCTAGAGTCTAGATCACTCTTTCTATTTGTCCATCTGTTTGAGGATGAAATGCAGTACTAAATTGAAGCTTTGTTCCTAAGGCATTTTGGAGACTTCCCTAAAAATTTGAAGTAAACCTAGAGTCTTGATCAGAGGTGATCGTTACAGGAATACCATGTAAGCATATTACCTGGCTTACATATATCTCAGTATGTTTATTCATTGAATAGTTTATGCGGACCGCTAGGAAATGGGCAGATTTAGTCAAGCAATCCACTATCACCCAAATCGAATCGTGACCATTTGATGTCCTTGGCAGTCCTTGCATAAAGTCCATCGTTACACGCTCCCATTTCCATTCTAGTATGTCTAACAGTCTCAATAGACCTGCAAGTTTGCAATGTTCCGCCCTCACTTGTTGGCACGTTAAACATTGAGAAACGTGTTTAGCCGTATCTACTTTCATGCCATTCCACCAGAATTGCTGACACAAATTTCTGTATATCTTTGTACTACCCGGATGAATACTGTAATTACTCCTATGTGCCTCTGACAGAATTTCCCTCTTCACTTCTTCATTGTCGAGAACACAGAGTCGTCCTTGGCATCTTACCACTCTATCCTCAAAGACTTGAAATTCTAGTCTTTTTCCTAAAGACACTGCATTTTTCACTTTCAAAATTTTCGGGTCAGACTCTTGCAAAATCTTAACTTTCTGAATAATTTCGGGTTCAATCCTTAAGGCAGTAAGCATACCGGTATGGCGATCCACTTTCAATTCAAATTCTGAGTCTGCTACAGATTTTAATAAGTTACATTCTGCCATTCTTAAACTGGCTATCTCCATAGCTGACTTACGACTAAGGGCATTTGCTACCTTATTCGCCTTCCCTGGATGGTACTGTACCTCACAATCATAATCCTTCAATAATTCCATCCACCTCCTTTGTCTCATGTTCAACTCCTTTTGTGAAAACAAATGCTTTAGGCTCTTATGATCTGTATAGATCTCAAACTTCTCTCCATACAAATAGTTCCTCCATATGTTCAAAGCAAACACTATAGCTGTCAATTCTAAATCATCAGTTGAGTAGTTCAGTTCATGAGGTTTCAACTGTCTGGATGCATAGGCTATGACCTTGTCGTGTTGCATCAAAACACATCCCAGTCCTTTGTGAGACGCATCACTATACATTGTAAAACCATTAGATCCATATGGTATAGTCAGGATAAGAGCCATGGTCAATTTTCTTTTAAGCTCCTGAAAGCTCATTTTACATTCTCCATTCCATTCAAACTTTACATTCTTTCGAGTCAATTTCGTTAAGGGGCTTTCCAGTCGTGAAAACCCTTCAATAAATCTTCTATAATAACCAGCCAGTCCTAAGAAACTCTGTATTTCAGTGGGTGTTGTCGGTCTCGACCAATTTATTACCATCTCAACTTTTGCCGGGTCCACTGCAATTCCTCCTCCTGACACCACGTGTCCCAAAAATATTATCCGGTCCAGCCAAAATTCACACTTGCTGAATTTGGCATACAGCTTATGATCTCTCAGAGTTTGAAAAACTATTCTCAAGTGTTGCTTGTGCTCTTCAGGCCCTCTAGAATATATCAGGATATCATCAATGAAGACAATCACAAACTGATCTAAATAAAGCTTAAATACCCTATTCATTAGATCCATAAATGCAGCCGGTGCATTCGTCAATCCAAAAGGCATGATGAGGAACTCGTAGTGTCCATAGCGAGTCTTAAATGTAGTCTTAGGAATGTCTTCTTTCTTAATCCTTAGCTGATGGTATCCCGATCTCAAATCAATCTTAGAAAGACCGAACTTCCCTGTAGTTGGTCGAATAGATCATCAATTCTAGGTAAGGGATATTTATTTTTAATGGTCACTTGATTCAGTTGCCTATAGTCAATACATAAACGCATCGACCCGTCCCTTTTCACAAACAAAATTGGTGCACCCCAAGGTGAAGCACTTGGCCTAATGAATCATTTATCAAGCAACTCTTGTAGTTGCACTTTCAACTCCTTCAGTTCCATTAAGGCCATCCTATACGGGGCTTTCAATATTGGTCTTGTTCCAGGCATTAGTTCAATTTCAAACTCAATTTCTCATTCTGGCGGTAATCCAGGCAACTCCTCAGGAAATACATCTTGAAATTCACTAACTACTCGAATTTCATTGAGCTTAGACTCTTCCTTAGTATAATCCTTAACCACTGCCAGGTACCCTTGACATCCTTCGTCAAGTAATGCACGGGCCTCTATCGCTGAAATAAGTGCTATAGATAGGTTGGTCTGACCTCCAAAAAATTCACAACTAGACTGATCAGGTAAAACAAATTGGATCACTTTTCCTATAACAATCCATTTTGGCTCGATATTTATGGAGCCAATCGATTCCTATGATAACATCAAAATCATACATAGCCATTACGACTAAGTCTATTTCCATATCGCTTCCTCCTATTATTATCTTACACTTTCTACACACCAGCGTAGACAACACCATATTCTTCAAAGGTGTAGAAACACAAAGAGGCATCTCAAGAGATGTAGTTGCTATTTTACTCAACTGTCTATAGCTTTCAGACACAAATGAATGCATAGCACCTGTATCAAATAATGCATATGCCTTCTTGCCATTTATGAAAATTGTACCTAAGATAACGTTTTTGGAAGCTTTTGCTTCCTCTTGGGTGACCGCATACACTCTTCCTTGTGCTGGTGGTCTTTGTGGATTCTTTTGTGGATATGGTCCAGCAATACGTTGTGGTACTCGTCGCATTAGGTTAATACTTGGCTGCGACCTCTCTTGTGGACAATCCTTCTTAAGGTGTCCTACCTGTCCACAACCATAGCATTTCAGCCGTCCATTACAAGGTCCTGGGCCATGTCGCCCATCACACCTTCGACATTCTTCATTCTGATAAGGTGCTTTTCCCAGATTCAAGCCATCCCTGGCTTTTCCAAAATTCCCGAAATTGCTCTTCTTCTTAGATTCCTAGGTCTGACCTTGACCTGTATAGGGTCTTTTACCCCGTCTAATATCACCAAAAGTTGACTGCCTCTTATACTCTGATTGCTCTCTTACCAACTCCTACTCCACCAACTGTGCCCTTTCATAAATCTCATTATAATCTCTTATATACAAAGGCACCAGTTGTTTCCTGATATCAGTTCTCAATCCCTTCAGGAATCTCTTAGCTTTTTCTTCTCGATCTTCAATTAGCCTGGGAGCATATCTAGACAGTTCAGAAAATTTCGCCTCATATTAATCCACTGTCAGCTCCCTTTGTTCTAACTGAACAAATTATGTGATTTTCTTATACCTAGCACAATCAGAGAAGTGCTTTCTATTGAAAGCTCTAACAAACTCATCCCAATTTACATCAATACCTGGTGAAAAGATCATGTCCCTTGAAGCTCTCCACCAAAACTTTGCATTTCCCTCCAACTGGTACTCTGCTAGAGTTATCTTCTCAGTATCATTGTAGTTCAACACCCGAAAAATTTGTTCTATCCCATCAATCCAATGCTCCGCCTCCTCAAGACTTCCCATTCCACTAAACTTAGGTGGTTTCAACTTCAGGAATTGCTCCACCAGTCCTTGAGTACAGTGTTTTGCTTCGGGTTGTTGCTGCACTTGTCTTTCCATCATATTTCCTATATTGGCCAATGCCTACAAGATATCTTCCATTCGAGGTTCAGCCCTTGTTGCAGAGGCTTTAGCCCTTGATGGATGATGGCCTCCAGTTCGTACCATGATTTTCCTGCAGTTTCCAAGCATTTGCCTCAGGAATAATCTATGACTCAATGTCTCCATTTAAAGCAACTGCAACTATGAAAATAAGTAACATAACCATGTTACTGGCAACTAAAAGCAACTCATAAAATAGACTAGGGATCTACGAGCGAATACCCATCACTCGTTGTTCAAAGTTAGTCAACCATTCTTAGTCAGCATCTTAAGGTGTGCATTGTCATTATCTTCCTCAATTTCCAAATGAGACTCCTTATCACTCCACATATAACCTTTCGCTCTAATACCAACCGCTGTGGCACCCCCTCGGCACGGCCCCCGATCCGTTAAGGTCACCACAGGTACCAATCACTTATCCTATTACATACCAGTCTGATACCTTTTAATTATAGGGGATCCATAATTCATGGAGGTTAATCAATAACAGAAGCATAATCAAGTCTCACTATCCTCTACTCCAATAACAATAATGCAATGCATACCAGCTACGCATCAGATAAAAAGATAAAGCCGAGTCACTTTTATTTACATATTCAAGATCGACATCTCGGGTCGATACAACAAAAAGGCCAAGACTTTTGACTATGCTCGGTTACAACTCAAAAGAAACTCGACCCTACATCAGACATGTACACCTATCCATCATCAAGTGTCGACTAACCAAAAAGTGTCATCTTCTACCAGTCGTACGTGCCATCACACCCAACCTGGTTCATCGGGCGGCAGCAGCGACAACATCCCTAGCATCATCCCGTCGCGTCGAACATGAACGGACAGGAACTCTTGGACAATAGGGCCCCCAGCCAGACCCACATCATACATAACCAACACACGAACTCGGACAAACACCAGACTAGGAACACTAATATAGATATGCTCCGCGCACTCAACCTCAACATCAGATGGTAAGCCATAGAAAGTACCACGGGCGACCGGTGGCAGAGGCATCTTTTAATCTGAAATGTTAATCCCCAAAGGGGTGAGTACAACCACTTAGTAGTAAAGATCCACCAAACTACACAGTGCAGCAAGCAAAACAATCAAGATATCACGAGTAAAGTACATATCATCCATGCTATCGAGCATACATCACCATGCCGTCATGCATATACTACCATGCAGCCATGCTTGTGTTTCCATGAGGTTCATTCCATGCCATATTCACATACATAATCATGTGTATATCCCCATGAGGTCCATTCAAGCCTTCATGATCGCATTCTCATTATCATATAGTATCAATTTACTTTCACAAGCAGATCATGCATCATGCCATATGCACGCATCCATGCACATGATTCAATTTTCAATTTTAATTTTCAAGGAGGATCTCACTTCATCTTTCTTCCCAGGGATCAGTGTTTGCATCCCTCATTTATCACTTGCACCCAACCTGGCATCGCGAGGTGCCTCCGGCACACACCTCCGGGCATCTCGAAACTTCCGAGGACATCCGGCACACACCTTTGGGCATCTCGACACTCCCGTGGACATCGTCGACTCGAGGGTCCAACGGTATCATCATTATCACAATTTATATTCACATGTATGTTTTACTTTCAACATGGCATTTGATGCAATAATGTCAAAGGTCTAAACCAGCTTTTTGGTATTATATGACATGCTAAATTTCACCACATGTGCAGCAAAAGCAACCACTCAAGACATTATATCACATAGAGCAATTCATTTATTTTTGAAAATACAGCAATTTTTGGATAAAACAGAATGCACTCCTTTAGTTAAAATTCTAGGAAAATTAGTAAACGGTCTTAATAAATTCTGAAAATTTGACATGCTGTAGACAAGACTTAGAGGTAAATATTTCATGAAGAACATCATATCAAAAGAGCTTCATACAATTCGGTACGGTCCATGTATCACAGCCTTTAAAATTTTAGAACATCACCCTTGCACAGTTTCATTCACAAATTCGGTATAAACCCTAAACCAACTTCGAAAATTCTGAAATTTTGTTATGTTATAGACAAGACCTAGAGGTAAAAGTTTTGTGAAGAAATCAAAATCAATTTCGTTCTAGATTAAGATCTATAGTCGATTTAACTCTCCCTATTCTCGGTACAGTTTTCCAGATTAACCCCTTTCAAGGAAAATTCGTTTCACCGACCTACATATGTCCGTTTCTTCTCAATTTTCAGTATGTTATTCCTTAGAATTTCATCTACAACTTTCATCAAGGACACAAGATCAAATTTCAACCGGATAATTTTATAAAATTCACAGAATCACGCTAGGTCAAGATAACATTTTCCAGATCCAATTGCTTCAAAGAAAAATGTTTTCACAGACCTATACTTGTTCATTTCCTCTCAAATTTGATATGTTAAACTTCAAGAAGTCCTCTACAACTTTCATGAAGAATTCGAAGTGAGATTCCAACTAAAATGTTGCTTTACAATTCACGCAATTACCAAAGGTCAGCACAACAGTTTCCAGATCTAGTTTCTTCAAATAAAAATCATTTCACTAACCAATACTTGTCAGTTTTGTCTGAAATTTTAGTATGTTACTTCTCAAGATGTCCTCTACAACTTTCATCAAGAGGTCGAGGTAAGATTCCAACTAAAAAGTTGCATGCAGCTCACGAAATCACCAAAGGTTGGACTGATTTTCCAGAAAACAGACTACTAGACTAAGGCATTTGCTTCCATAATTTCGAAAATCCTCATCTCCACCACCTCTGAAATTCACCACACAACACATACAATCACAGCAAAGAAAGTGCAGATCGAGGGACTCTACTTGCCTCAAATCCAAAGAAAACACAGTAAGACAACGGTGGGGCAAGGTGGGCTTGACGGCGGTCTCTTCCTCGCTTCATGGCTCACGGTGGCTTCCCCTCTCTCTCGGTTCACTCTCTTCCTCCCTTTCTCTCCTTCTCTCGTGCGACACCCCTCCCCCTCTCTCGGTTGCTGCCTCGCCTAATCCGCCCCTCCCCTCTCTAATTTCTTCCCTTCAATGATTAGCTAGAAATCATCACTTTGCATGCAAGAGCCACTTGGAGGACCCTTCACGCCACTTGCCATTCTTCATGCAAGATGGTGGGCCTCAATGGGCCGGGCCTCTCCCTCCTTCGGTCGACAGCCCATGGGGCTCCTTGGGCTAGGTTTGGGCCATCCTTGGTAGACCCAACAATGGGGAGTGGTGGGCTGGTTTTGGACCTTAAGAAATCAGCCCACTCCTTCCTTTAATAATCTACCCTAAATCCCCCACTTATAACAAAATACTTAATTGTAAATTAATATGGCCAAAAGACTTTGTAACATTAATCCATAAAAATCAAACCCATAAAATGCACGGTCAAGAACAAAATTTTCCCATGGCAAAATCCTTGATCACCCATAAACATAAGATATATTTCCATTAAAGTACTTGGCCTTAATCTATTACAATTCTTTGGTCTAAAGGCCATAACATAATTCAATGACACTTCTATCACCTTTCCATAGGTCGTAATGCATCTAGAGGTCGCCATGAAATTTTAGGATGCCATAGGAACTGTTAAGGTACATCCCCAAATTAATAGAAGATCTAGTGGATAGGGTGAAAAGGTTTTGAGACAACCTGAAACCTGAAATCTAGAGTCAATTAGTGCTACTGAATCTTAAGGACTACAATGAGCTATATGAACGAGCCCAACTAGTAGAAAGAGATTCATTGGAGTGAACTGTGGAAACAACTTTTCAAGGAAAGCCTTGTACTTTAGCTTTTTAATTCGACCAGTGTCATGGCAAGAGATTAATATAACGAGAAAATTTTTTCATTGCTCCTAATAAGAAGAATCATAATTCAAGGTTGACCTTCACTCAAGGTGAGAAATGTCGCAATTGTGAAAGACATCAAGGCAACACTACGTGCTTGGCTTGAATAAGAGCTTGCTTTAGCTATGATCAATAGGGCCTCATGCTAAGAGATTGCCGACAACGACAACAAATGATGCCTCTACAACAAGCACAAATGACGCCACTATAGCAGCCACAAATGACACCACAAAGTGGAGTCCCGCAACACGAGAATACCAATTGTCCTCCGATTCAAGGTAAAGAATACGCATTTACTCAAAAGAAAGTTGAAAACTCCAAGACAGTCATTTAAGAATGAAGAATAATAATCAAAGTGCACAACGGAAGTGTGATCAAGCCAGAAATACTAAAGAAAATTAAGGCACTACCGCATACAAAAGGTCATATAGAAAGGACAATCCAAATGTTGGAAGATATGTTAAGATCTTGTGTTATCAACTTTAGGAGAAGTTGGGATGAGCACCTACATCTCGTTGAGTTCGCCTATAATAACAATTTCCAGCAAAGTATAGGTATGGCTCCATTTGAAGTGCTATATGGTCAAACTTGTAGAACTCTAGTCTATCAGAACAAAGTCGGGGAAAAGAAGGTCATTGGTCTAGAGTTAGTCCAACCTATAACAAGACGATGTGCATGTAAGTAGAGATAGGCTTAGAATTGTCCGATATAGATAGAAGAGTTATGCAGATAGGTGATAGAGGCCTTTAGAATTCCAGGTAGACGACCATGTTTTTCGTAAATTATGACTAATGAAAGGTGTATTGTGCTTTGGGAAGAAAGTAAAACTAAGCTCTAGGTACGTAGAACCATTTGAGATTGCAGAATGGATGGTGAATGTATGAACATGATCCGGCACATGCGCTAAACTTCAAAAAGATCAAAGTAGACAACAAAGTGCCGTATGTTCAAGAGCCAGTGCGGATTGTAGAAAAAAGAGAGCAAGTGATAAGAAATAAGGTAATTCCCCCAGTAAAGGTCCTATGGCAATGCTCCAAAATAGAAGAAATGACATGGGAAAATGAAGAAGCGGTGGAGTGCAAGTACTCAAATCTATTTTGGTGACTAGGTACATTTGATATTTCAAGGATAATTTTTTTTTTTTGGGAGAGTTATAACGTCCATGATTTTGGCCCACGAGATGGGCCACCAGCCTAGCTACACTAGGCCAATTTCGGCTCTGAACCTTGGTTTGAATGGGATAGTCGATCGTGGATGAACATGAGAAACTCTCACTTGACCCGTTAGCGCTTCCAATAATCTATTTCCCATGTTTGCCATATTCTCTAGGAAAGAACAAAATAGAAGAATCTAGAGATTGGCTTGGTTTAGAGAGTAAGTTTTAATAAGAAGCATGTGACTAAATATATGTTTCATAATGACCAAAATCTAGAAATTTAATGAGAAATGGATGAATCACCCCCTTCGGTGGCTATGGCCATCATTGCACAAAATTTGGTCATGATGACATTAGGATTAATTTGGAGAATAATTAGTTCATGTTCTTTGGAAGTTAGTCCATAAATGAATAGAATTGGCTAGAGAACTCTAGAAGGTGCGCTTGGAGAACAAGTTAGTGAAGATATGGTCATCATCACAAAAGATTTGGCTTGGGGAGGAAGTTAATGAAGATGTGGTCATCATTGCCATGAGATCTTCCTTGGAGAACAAGTAGGTTTGGCCTATAAATGGGGCGCCACCCCTTCATTCTCACTAACCCTTGGCTCATTTTCTCCCATATTCTCCCTCCCGTTTTCACTGGATAGCCATCTCTTTGTGAAACTGCCTTTAACGCATTAGGTAAGTGAAATCTCTAATCTTTGGCTAGGGTGATGTACTACGTTATTGGGTTTGACTAGGGTGTTGTGATATGTTGCTTGAGCCAATTGTAGTCTTAACCGTGCTCGTGTGTTTCGATTGTTCTATGACTTGTTCTTGCAATATTTTTATGGTTTACTCATAATTATAAATTCGCGAGTGGAAGCACACCTTGGGCCATGAATGAGTCTCGCTTGGCCTTGGGCCTTAGATCAATATTGAGGCATGTCGATCTGAGCCTCGCTTGGCAAAGAGTTAATGCGTAAATGGATCGGTTTGAGCCGTGAACCTTGTGCCTTGCTCGGCATATTATGTAGTTACAATATTGTAGAACATGACATGTACACACTTGTATGAGTACACCCATGGGTCTTGTATGCGTAGGCTAAGAGGGAAAATGATAAACTGGCTTGTGTGTTGTACAACATGTGATTACTAAATGAATGATAAGTCCCATCGTCACATCGAGTTGGCGGCGATGCCTCATTCATGAGAACAGTATGCCCAGTGGATTTCGGATGCCCAATGGATTCCAAACGAATTGTAGGAATGGTTAGATTGATAAATGAACTTTTTGGTGTATGCTTCTGTGTGTGTTGTTTAATAAGTTTGAGGTAAATCATGCATTGATGGTAAGCTGAAATGGTTCATTTATGTATGATGCTTGGTTTGATAGGCAGATGCCTTGGTTGAGTTAGAAAGTCCTTGAAAATATGGGATTCTTGGCTTGAGTTGGGATGTCTAGCTTGAAACTAAAAGCCCCTGAAAGTATGGGAAGAACCTTGAAATGATTAATGAACCTTTTATATGTGTTTTTGTGTGTTGTTTGATATGCTTGCTTGGTAAAGTAATTTGTTTAATGAGTTTAAGGTAGCTTACTTGGTAAAGTAGCTTGTTTAGTAAGTTGAAGGTAGCTTACTCGATAAGGTGGCTCATTTGGTAAGTTGAAGATAGTCTATTTGCTAAGTGGATGGTAGCTTGTTTGGTAAAAAGTGGCTAATGCGTTTAAGGTAAACTGGTATGAACAAATGCATATAGTCGAGGTAAAGTAACGGCTTGCTATTGATTTGCCATTGATCTTGTAGTGCATGAGATGTTCGCATGCTTAATTCAATGACAAGTCATCCTCCTAGATGAGAATTAGTGATTTTACTTACAAAGTCCTCAACTCGCCCCTTTATTTTTCAAACTTATAGGCATAGAAGCCTCACACCAGTTTGGAAGATACAATCACACTAGAGGAGATAGAAATTCCATTGGCCTACACAAATATATAAGGATTATGTAAAAAGAAAAGAGCTCGTAGAGAAAAGGCTTGTAAATGTATAAACATAATATAGAAGTAGTGTATTTTGCATTGTGCTTTCTTGGTTGCTTGTTTGTTATCTGGGAGATTGATGTTGTATATGCTTCCACATGCTCATCATAAAAGATAAAAAGAAACGGGATGGCGATGTGCCTAGGATGTCACAACAATAAACCCGCAACTATTAGTCGGGTCATTACTATATATAATGCTTACTAATATATTAACAAATCTAACTGAAAAATTAGGCTCATTAAGTTCGACTAATGTAATCGAGGTTACAGAGGTTTTGATCCCAAACTAGAAAGCGAAAAGAGTGGAAACAGTCGCTGTCCTATCTTTTGAATTGAAAGTGTAAGAAAGGAGACTAATTTTATAGGGAAATCAACCAAATTTAACGGTGTCACAAATATGATAGCTACCGAGAGAACATGACACAATTTCACATGAGAATTGAATGATTCACCTGTGCGACAATTCAGTTTTAATAAACACTTAATTGTACATACACCTAACTCTGTATGTCAAAATTTTCTTTTCTAGTGTCGTTGCCCCTAATGAATATCATTCTTTTTTAAATCAACACAGAAAAAGTACAGCCATAACTGAAAAGGCATATTCGCACTCACTCTAAACCGGCACCTAATTGATGAGGCATATGTCTAGTATATATCCTCGGCCCCATTATGATATCCATCACGATATCATTTCTAATTGCACCGTGCAACTCCGATGATAATTTGGATCTTATAATCCTTCGCCTACCCCAACATGCAAAGCAATACTAAAATGTAAATTCCCAAGATATCATTAACTAAAATGGGTCCCTCAAGAGAGTTGGTCTCAATTGTTTTATGAATCCAGCACCATAAAAGGAGGAGGAAGAACACTTCGAATATCAAAAATTCTAAAAAGTACACTTAAGTGTCATTTAAAAAAAAATTAGATATTTATGTGTCAACTTCATTGAAATTTGTCAAACATTTGACATGGCATTATTTTGTTAACAACATTGGTGTACGTGACTGCTGGAAATCTGACATTGTTGGCACTTAAATGTTTCTTTCTTATTTGATTTTAGCACTTAAATGTATCTTTTGGAAATTTTGATACTTATGTGTCCATTTGTATCAAGTTTTGGCATTTAGAGTGTTCTTCACCCCATAAAAGGAATAGCAAAAGCCCTTGAGACCTCCAAGAATTGGGGAGGGAACCATAAAGACAATCACCAAGCTTTTTAGGGCGCATATGGCAACTTACTAAATAAATTTATTCCTAGGAATAGATTTGAAACAGAAGTAAGAAGTAAAAAAAAAAAAAAAAAAATTGCTTATTTATTTAGAAATAATTTCATAATCAAGCCAACCCAAATTTACTTTTTCTCTTCTCTTCTTTTTTTCTTATTATTCTTCTTCATTCTCTCTTCTTCTTTTGTTGCCGCCGCTGTTGTCCGCCGTCATCAATTGTTGGTGACTGGTTTGGATGAGGTTTAGCGAGCTTGCCGAAGGCTTGCCCAATCATTGGTGAACCTTGCCTGGCTGAGCAAAGCTCACCCTACCACTAGCGAGTCTCACTTGGCTATGCGAGACTCGATCTCGCTTAAATCTAATAAGGCCAAGCTCACCCAACTGTCGACGGGGCTCCACCTCGCCGGGCTACCATGAGGTCGGCTTCGCCCGCCTCGCCCAACTTTCGGCAAGGCTTAGCCGATGAGGCACGGTCTTGCTGGGGCCTAACAACAATTTGGTGAGATTGTCGGTCCTCGTCTAGCTGGTCAACGGTTATCTCGAGGTTGGCAATCAACCAAGGCTTGAAGAAGAAGAGAAAGAAAATAAAAGAGTAATAAAATAATTAGAAAATCAAAAGAAAATTATTTAGATTAGAAATTTTGAGAACTATATCAAACGTAATTTTATTTTGAGAATATAAATTTTGACACTTACTAAACACTTTTAAATATTTAGAAATTATTTTCGAGAATAGAATAAAATAATAATTTTTTAAAAAAAATTATTTCTAGAAATAAAATAATTATTAAACGCATCATTAATATCTAAAATACTGTTCATATTGGGAACTTTTTTGAACCGACAAAAAGAACTCATTTTCAACTTGGGTGTCAGTACAAAGTAGGTCAATTGGCTGTAAAGTGCGCCTAGTCCACCTGCTAAAAACAAGCCGTCCAACTAAGACGATTGTACGTCCCAAAAAAAATAAAAAAAAGACGATTGCAGTTTAAGGACAGTTGGAGGACTAACTGAGAAAGTGCAAAGTAGTTGGGATGCCCTTTTTTCTCTTAAAATATGTCCAGCTCCGTCCTGAGATCGACTCTTGACGTCCTTTTAAAGGGAATACTAACCTGTCCTAGGCTGCTACTAGTTAAATATTTTGTAAAATATCCTAAATCCCTCGAGAGATTTCCCGCGGTTGTGTACTTCACTACTTTCCTTCTTAAGATTCAGATTCCCTCTCCCACTTTCCCACTTTCCCACTTTCCCACATTGAAAAAGAAAAAATATTTTATCTGTTGGAGTACATTCTTAAACCAATAGTTCTAGTGGTGACTTATGAATATGAATGATACTCTATTTTATTTTATTTTTAATTTTGTATGCAAGGACACCAATAATCCACCAATCGAAAATTGACTAAAGAATTATCTTCTTAGAACGGTGATGAAAAATTGAGTAGGTCTTCAATTGATCCATCATCGATTTGTCCATTTTATGAGGGAAAGAGTGCCTTATATTATATAATATTCCCTATACTCTTATTATTTATAATGCATGGACATGAGAGTAGAGGGAAGTATACCTGGAAGTTATGGAACATGCCACAAGCCCCATTAATCAGTCAAACCCTAACTGTTAACTTGTGCAGCTAGTACTAACCCAGAGTAGTTTGCACTTCCCCTCATCTCTCTCCGTTTGTTTTCTTTTTAGAAAACTCCCTTTTGATGCACTTTCTCTTCATTAGTCTTCGGCCACCACTAAATCTAAGTAAGGATTCTTGGCGAAGCATTGAGACCTCCCTAAAATCTAGCAATAGTAGTCGCAAAGGTCTCATGAGATCTGAATAGTGCCTCCATATCTAGAGGCCCCTCTTCCAGATGATTCACCGATAGCGTAGAGCCTAGCATATGATATTGAGCTCCATTGCGACAAACGTGAGCTCGGGAGGGAGGGAGGGAGGGAGTCAGGCAGTGTTGTGTTTGTAGGTGTAGCTAAAGACTTGGTAAAACCGACATATGATGCAATCTAGTGATGTACCGACGAAATCCCGGAATAGTTAACTAGAATTGACTTGATTTAAGAAGAAAAGTTTCAAAATAATAGTTGGAATGTACTTATCGAGCTGAACGAACCCAATAAGGAAATTGGTGTTTGTTCCAACAAGATTTAGGCGTTTTTCTTCAATCTTTATTTGTTTGTTTAATTTATGTCTATTTGTGAGATGTTATGACAACTTAGAAAGTGTTATTGAGAGACCAGAGTTATAGTTCGAGAGTACAGAGAATGTAATCTATCATCCAATTTCGTATTATACGCTTTTCCTTATAAACCAACCACAAAAATCAGTTGAGTGTTCCATTAATTATCGTCGGTTGTTATTTCAAAAAAAAAAAAAAACACGTTTACGTTAATAAAATTTTAATTTTAAAGGACATTTAGTTTAGGTTGCATGTGGCCGCCCGCCATGGGGGGAGAATGGGGCACAACTTGTCATAACTAACATGCACAACCGCCTGTCAAACGCTCAATATTCATTTTTGATAGGTTGTGCTTAAACCCCCAACATTAACCATCCAAAATTGTTTCTCTGCCCTCCCTTTGGTTTGTCTACATCGCTTGGTTGTCCTGTAATGGAATATTCCCGCTAGTACAGCTCACATGCCCATTTCTCTATCCCATGTAGTATAATTAGCTCCCACTACATCGAGAGAGATTATAAATAGCACAGTTGAGTACATCAGTTTTACTCACAACCCACTAATCTTTCATTAATCATCTCACTTGAAAGTAGATATAAAAGAAAAACGTTAGATTTTGGTCCAACTCTCTCATCACGCCAATGGCGAGACACACTCCCTTCTCTTTCGCACGTTGGTGCTCTTTGCTTTTGGTTTTGATTTTGTGCCAGGAAGTTTTCCATGTCGAAGCAAGGCATTTGAGGGAAGATTCAAAGACTCATCGTCATCATCACCACCACCATCATCATGAGACGGGTGTGAGCGTTGGAAGAAGTTCTGGAGGTGGTGAAGGAAGAAGTAAGAAGACGACTAGTAAGGTTGAGCATGTTGCAGATTTTCGATCAACCGAGCCTGGTCACAGTCCTGGTGTCGGTCACTCAATCAACAATTGAAGCTTGTTACTCTCTCCCTCTCTCTCACTCATTGACTTTCTTCGGGCTTAAAGGAGTTGGTCCTAACCATTTGCCGTTATGGTATTTATTTCTCATTGATGAACAGAAATGCTATTCCCATCGTTATCTTCCACGTAATTCTTCTTGAATACAAAAGCTCTCTCTCTCTCATTCAATTTCGTCGGGCTTAAAGGAGTTGGCCCTAACTATTAGCCGTTATGATATTTATTTCTCATTGATGAACAGAAAAAGCTACTCCCATTGTTGCCTTCCACGTGATTCTTCTTGAATACAAAAGCTCTCTCTCTCTCTTCCATGGTTTCTGGATGTTCGCCGATAGATGTACATTGCATGGAATGGCGAGGATGATCATTGCTCCATTGCAAACTGTTTTGGTGCACATAAATAAGGGTAGATCGATGTAACTAATTAGTCTCAAAACTCTTGCATGAACTAGACAAATTCAAATCTGTGATGAATGGCCAAAACTTGGGGTAATCCTCAATCTACTGTCAGATTCCAGTAAGACCAGGATATCTCACCGGAGTATACGTAGATGAATCAAATTAGAGTAGGAAACAAACAAGTTGAAAATCCTTTAGAATTTAGGGGAAACTATACCTTAAGAATAGTTTGGTTTTAGGACAGTTGAACATAAATTTTGACTGACCCATTTAATTATTCATCTTATAGAAAATATCAATCCCTATACAAAATATAGCTAAATTGCATTTGCATATTAGGGAACGTTTTCATTTAATAGTAATAGACTTATATAATTGCATTCTGATCGAACTGGTGTAAGGAGGTTCCAAACCCAATCAATCTAATTGGACTAAGCCGTACAAATCGAAAATTTGGGGAAGCCCATTGTTTCTTTCTCGTGGCTGAGATTCTTATGTGCTTTGCACGTGGGAATTCGAGAATCTTTTAAAGTAAACTTGGAAGGCAATCAAAGTGCACTTACCACAAATTTCAGTCATCTCCTAGGAAGGAAAAGGTAGCTGTCCCATGGTAAAATAATTTGACGGTGAAAATACTTACAACTCTAAGGAAAATGACCGTTTCTCACACAAGACGTTGAAGATGACCGATATATCATCAGAAATGGTAATAAGACTTGCCTTTATTTGGGCTTATTACATGACTAGTACTATTAAATGGTTCATAAATATATCTAGTATGTTGTGGAAAGTAAGGGCGTGTTTAGTAACACTTCTATTCCCAGAAATAATTGATTCTTTTTTATTTTGTTCCCCGAAATAATTTCTAAGCATTTTAAGCCGTTTGGTAACTGTCCAAAATTTCAATTTCCGGAATAGAATTGCGTTTGGTATCGTGCTCAAAATTTCTATTCCAAATAATTTTGTTTTAATTTTCAAATAATTTTATTACTTTTTTTTTTTTTTTTTTTCATTTCTTTCTCTTTTTCTTCTTCTTTAAGTCACTAGTCGCTAGCCTTAAAATGACCAGCGATTGGCTAGACGAGGGTCGGAGACCTCACTGGAGCATTGCCGGCACTTATCGGCCAAGTTGTGACAACCTAGACCCGGGGCAGTATGGAGGGATGGACTAAGATTGCCTCGGCAGTACGCGGGCGAGGCTAAAGGCATTTCTCCTGTCCCACATTACTTAGGGAGGAGTCCTAGGCTTAGTTTATAAGGCTTGGGTCCCTCTAATCTGTGTAATATATTTTAAAGCTGTGAGGATTCAGTGTTCAAAGTGGACAATATTACATAGTGGGACTCGGGACATTACAAATGGTATCAGAGCCGACTCCCGACCGTGTGTGGGGCCACAGTGAGGGCGTTGTGCCTTAAGTGAGGGAGAATGTGATGACCCAGACTCGGGACAATACGGAGGGACGAACTAAGATTGCCTCGGCAGTATGCGGGCAAGGCTAAGGTCATTTCTCCTATCCCACATCACTTAGGGAATGTATTTTAAAGCCGTGAGAACTCAGTGTCCAAAGTGGACAATATTACACAGTGGGATCCAAGGTGTTACACAAGCCTCATCGACAGCTAGGTGAGCGGCCTCGCTAGACCTAGGCGAGATCGAGCCTCGCCCAACCATGGCTCAGCCGAGCTTCGACAAGGCTGGCCAAGGCTGGCCGAGCCTCACTGGGGCTAGGTGAGCCTCGCCTATGGTTGGGCTTGCCCCCGATGAGCTCGCAAGACCTCACCCTAGCTTAGCGAGCTCGCCGGACCAATTGCCGGCGATCGGTGGCGGCGGCTGGTGGACGGCAGACAGTGGTAGATGGCAACTGCGGCGGTGACAGCATATGAAGAAAAAGAAAAAGTGAAGCTGAACAAGAGAAAAGAAAAAAGAAAGAGAAAAAATAGGTGTTTGATTCTAGAATTGTTTCCGAGAACAAGAATCAACTTTTTTTTTTTATTCTTGATTATACTCCAAATCTATTCCAGGAATAAAAATTTTACGAAACGCGATTCTATTTCAAAACTACTCCAAGGAATAAAAGAATAGAAACAAACACGGTTTGGCAAGTTGCCAAATAGCCCCTAAGCGATCGAACAATAAAATAGATAGAACAAAAAAATAAATCAAACACGAGATTTACATGATTCAGTCATATTGACATACGTCCACAGGGAGAGCAGTAACGGATGTAAAAAATGAGGCGATATAACGAAGATTACACCCACGAGCCACTCAATCATGCTTAGTGTTTCCAAAGCCCAAATTATATCCAATAACGCATGCAATGTTTAGCCTCACAATTTGTCGTGAAATAATCTCTCATTTTCATGAAAGAATTAACAAAAGTTGAACTCACAAGATTTAATCGGCTTCAACACTAAATCTTCTTGGTGTATTTACATAAACAAAACCAATGAAGAAACCCACGGCCATTTTTGAGATAGCGCTTCAAGATTGCATGCATCAATAACAGTGCCCATCCAAACACTCATGTAAAGGCGGTGCCTCATGCAATCTCCAACGACCGGTGTGCCTTCTTGATATATAGAAGACAACATCAGAAACCAACGTTAACAAGGATAAGGAAATCATGGGATTCGGTCAAGGAAGCCAACACCTAGAAGGAAACAACCGAACTACACTTTCCTCTTTTTCATCGATTTCTTGGTCTGTCACATTGACCAAGTCAATATTGAATTCAAAATTGCAAATAATCTTTCCAATTTCAGCCATGCACTCCAACACACAGTAGGAGACCTCCACTTCTTGAAGGATAACTCGATTTAGAACATCCATAAAATATCCGGTTCGAAATTTTGAAATCTTCACAAAAAACAATTAATCTCGAGTCAAGTTTTGTCTACCGGTCTCAAATTCAAGACATATATTTGACAATCTCCACCTTGACTTGACGTTTAAGGTAAGTCACAATCACTTCACAAAAATTCAGACTTTGCTGTTACTATCCCATAGCCCCAATGGGCTTAATTGCCACAGATAATTTGCAAGTCCAAGTTGCGGTTGAATTTTGCCATAACCACTGACCTCATTAGAAGACTAACTACACGTGCGCCTTCAATTGGTATGCACGGATTTTCCGACGCAGCCTCTTTAAGCACATATAAAGCAAAATCATTATTTCATGTATATTTGTTAAGAGATTGAATACATACCATATCAATATCAACAATTACAGCAACCATTGGCTCTACAAGCTCCACCTCACTACAACAACCGTTTGTGACCATTACAATTTTAGTACTCGTACCCGCTATCTCAATAGTTTCTGGTTACAACTCCACCTCAAGTTGAATACTGTTCAAATCCATATGAACACTACCATAAACACTCTTAGTAAGAAGTATTGGAGACTTGTCAAATGTAACTTCTCTACTGACAATAGGCAAATTTGATTCCAGGCACCATAACCGATAATCATGCTCACATTGTGCATATCCTAGGAACATGAACTTTCTTGCCTTTCCATTGAGCTTACCATCACTAACTCAAATATAACATGGATAACCAAATATTGTAAGAGTAGAATAATTAGCAATGCTATCTAACCACACTTCTTTAGGAGTCCTACATTCAATCGCAATCGATGGGCATTTTATGGGTTGCCTCTATTAGAGCATTAGAGAGCATTTTATGGGCTACCTCTGCTAATGTTTTGCTCATAAATTCTACAATAGATTATGGTTCTTTAACATTAGTGTGATGTTTCACTATTCCTTCATTCATGTAGAATTTGTTTAATAGTTTCGAGTAAAACTCCATACTACTATCATTCTGCATATGCCTGATTATTTTACTTGTCTCTTTTTTGATCAAAACTCTCAATTGCCTAATCTTGACAATAATATCAAACTTGTGCCTAACTACAAACACCCACATCTTTATTAAGTAGTCATCAACAATTGTTAGCATAAATCTAGCACTCTTCCTTGAAGGAAATCATGACAACCTACAAACATTCAAGTGAATTAACTTTGCAATCTTTATGGTTTCTTTGACAATCGTACTAAACTGAACTTTCTACTGTTGATCTAAATCATAGCACCTATATACATTTAGTTCATTAGCAGCATAACCACATAGCAGATTTCTTTCATTTAAAACCTTTAGGCTTCTCTAGTCAATGTGCCCCAAATGCATATGCCACAATTCAAATTATCGAACAGATGCAATCGACGTCTCCTTAGCGAAATTTGTCATTGTCTCACCTTGAAGTTCATACACATCACTGTGCTTGATTCCTTTCATTATCACCAAAACACCTCAAGTAATTTTAAGAATTTCACATTTTGAAATATATCAATACCTAGTTGAATCAAGGGCATTCAAGAAAATTAAGTTCTTCTTCAACTTTGGAAGATGCCTCACTCCAATTAACGTCATCATGATATCATCAAGCATTCTAATCCTAGCATTGCCAACACTTATAACATCGTACTTGGCATTGTTTCCCAATTACACTTTACTACCATCCTTAAAATGATAAGTAACAAGCCAGTTTCTATTTGGTGTATAGCATGAAAAGAACAATCAGAATCCATAATCCATCCATCAAATGATAAATCATTAATGATAAACAAGATAAAATCAGTATTATTCGAATTACCATCAACTACAGTTGCAACATGATCTGCAAAAATCAATTATAATTCCCTTACCCTTTTAGTTCTTCAGCTTAAGGCAATTTCTTCTAAGATGCACCCTCTTACCATAGCTTGAATAGATAGTACCACCAATCCTAGACTAACTATGTCTATTCATGTTTATAATACTCCTACTAACCCGTGTACTAGTTCTCCTTTCTTTTCACCTACTAAAGTAGTAGATACAAGTTTGACAAATTCTCTTCTATGAATGTCCTCACTAAGAATTAAATCTTGAACCCCATCAAGTGTCAAGCTTGTTGACCTAGGGGAATTACTAACAGTAATAACAATAGTATTCCAACTATCAGGCAATGATAATAATAGAATTAAACACGTACCTTATCTTTAAAGTCAATCTCAACTGAACTCAATTAACTAACAATCTCATTAAACTCATTGATATGATCGGCAATTCACGCGCCTTCACTCATCTTCCAATTAAATTATCAAATAGACCTTATCATATTCGACAGGGCTTTCATCACATCCACAGTTGTTTATTCTTTCATGATGTTAAACACAACGTTACAAGCCAAGGTCAGTCGAATAACACCCATAGCTCGTCTATTCAACAAATCCCCATCAATTTGCTTCATCTTCTTTAGATTCACTCTAGACAAGGGCAAGTGCATTTTCATCTAGTAGAAATTATCCTCAATCTGCATCATTCGAAAACCAAAATCCTTCCCATAAGATTTGTCAATTTTCACTTTTCCTTCTTCTGCTGTAATTAATTCGCTTCAACTTAGCCAAGTCTGGCTCTTATACCAATTGTTGCGGAAAGTAAGCAATCAAATAATAAAATAGATAGAATAAGAAAATAAATTGGACGTGAAATTTACGTGGTTCGATCAAAGTGACCTATGCCCATGGGGAGAGTAGATACGAATTTCACTATAGATCAAGCGATACAACATAAATTACATGCTTGAATCACTCAATCACACTCGGTGTTTCTCAAGCCCCAATTATCCGATAATATATGTAGTGTTTAACCCCACAATTTTTCGCGAAATAATCTCTGAATCTCACAAAAGAATTAACAAATCTTGAACTCACAAGATTTAATCATCTTGAACACTAAATCTTCTCGGTGTAATTACATGAATAAAACCAATGAAGAAATGTGGCACCCCCAAAACCCAGTAAGGTCGCCACGGATACCAAACGCTCTACCTAATGCAATGCTGGTTACTTGTCTTTCAAGAAGGGGAGTTGTAAAGAAGGGCTGAGGTTCAAGGGCATTTTTTTTTAAAGGAGTTTAGCGCAGCTCATAGCGAAAATTAGAGGCGAGTCTCACTATCCCTCCACTCTCTTGAAGATACAATACACACCAACTACACATAGAAGGAGAACATAAAGCCGAACCACTTTTATTTACATTTTCAGGATGGACATCTTGGGTCGGTATAAATAAAAGGAAGCCAAGACTTTTCACTACGCTTGACTACATCTCAAAAGAGATCATCGACCCCCTATATCGAACGTGTAAACCTTCCATCTATAAGTGTCGGCCCCTTCTCCAAAAAGTGTCAGCTATCTCTAAAAAGTTGCAACTCCCTCTCTCTCTCGCGGGCCGTCACACCCATCCTGGTGCATCGGGCGGTGGCGGCGGCAACATCCCCATCATCAACCCGTCCCGACGGACGTGAATGGACAGGAACTCTGGATGACGGGGCCCCCAGCCAAGCCCACATCATACATCACCCGCACCTGCACTCGCAAGAACACCAACCCAGGGATGGTGACGCAAACATGCTCCATGCACTCGACCTCCACATCCCAGGGAAGGCCGTGAAAAGTACCACGCGAGACTGGAGGGAGAGGCATCTCTCTAATCTGAAATATTAGTCCCCAAAGGGGCGAGTACAACCACTTAGCAAGTAAAAGATCCATTACACTACTCAATGCATCGAATAGAGAAATCATGGCATCATAGAACATATATAGTTGATACATATCAATCATATCTCACCTTTCGGTCATGCATGATACATCAAAGCAGCCATGTATAAGTCATCATATCATGTGCATAAATCACCAATGCATTAGTACATAGATCATGTAGTCATGCATTCATGTCATCATACCATGTGCACACATCACCATGCACTTATACATGTTACATCATGCAGTCATGCATACATGTCATCATACCATGTGCACACATCACCATGCACTTATACATGTTACATCATGTAGTCATGCATAGATGTAACCCTACCATGTGCACATATCACCATGCACTTATACATGTTACATCATGCAATCATGCATACATGTCACCACATTATGCATGATTCAATTTCAACTCATGTTTTCCAATCAAATCGCCACATTTCTCTTTCCCGGGACCAGTAATTGCATCCCACATTTCTATCACTCGCACCTAACTTGGCATCGCGAGGAACCTCCGGCACACACCTCTGGGCATCTCGAAACTCCCGAGGACATCCAACACACACCTCCAGGCATCTCGAAACTCCCGAGGCATCGTCGGCTCACACCTTCGACGGTATCCATATTCTCATACATCTCTTTTCCAATTTCACAATACAATTGGTTTAAATCACTCTTTTGAAATCATGTAATATGCATAAAAAAAAAAATGTCATTTGATGCAATGGTTTAAATAAAATCTTTCTTTGAGATCATGAAAATTCATCATTTCTTTAATGTCATATGAAATGCATGAATGTCATCACACCATTGCATGAGTAATAATCCAAAGTATCATGATTCACACAATAATTTTATACAGATCACGCATCACAGCATTATTAATGCGGTCCATTCATCTTACATAGTTTTTTGAAACATTTTCGATTAACTTCCCAAATGACCATCAAAATTATGAATTTTTAACCATGTTGTAGACAAGACATAGATAAAGATATCTCATGCAGAACACTTTTCCATAAGAAATTAGTACAGAATGGTATAGACCACAAATTGCAACATCATCAAGTCCGAAATATACAGATTGCACAGTTTTCAAAACACATTCGATTAAATATGAAAATGACCTTCAAAAATCACGAAATTTAACTATGTTGTAGTCAAGACATAGATAAAGATATCTCATGAAGAAAATTTTTCCAAAAGAGGTTCGTACAGAATAGTATAGGCCATGCATTCCAACATCATCAAGTCCGAAATATACAGATTGCACAGTTTTTAAAACACATTTGATTAAATAGGCAAATGACCTTAAAAAATCACGAAATTTAGATATGTTGTATTCAAGACACAGATGAAGATATCTCATGAAGAACACTTCTCCAAAAGAAATTTGTACAGAATAGTATAGGCCATGCATGTCAACATTTTCAAGTCTGAGTAGGCAGATCACACTATTTTCAAAACACCTTCGATTAAATAGGCAAATGACATTCAAAAATCACGAAATTTAAATATGTTGTAGTCAAGACATAGATGAAGATATCTCATGAAGACATTGAAGCCAAATTTTGAGTAAAACATAATATGCAAGTCCCTAGAACATCCTAGGTTAAGCCTTTTCTCAAGAACAGCCCTTTGTATTAGAGTGTTACACTCATCACCTCCATATTTCACCTTCCATGGCTCCGAAAATCAATTACAAGCTAACACATCCATCAAACAGAACATGCAAGAGTAGATCACAGATCCTACTTGCCTCTAGACCGAGAAAAAGGGCGAGCACACGGCGGCAAATGGACAGTGACGCACGGTTCTCCTTCTTCTTCCTTCTTTTCTTCCCTTCTTCCTTCTCTTCCTCTCCTTTCTTTCTCTTGGTTGCACTCTCCTCTCTCTCTCTCCACCGTGCGACCTCCTCCCTCTCTTTCTTCCTTAATCTGGTCACTTTCCCCCTTAATTTTTCTTTCTCCTCATCATTACCCATCATTACAATGCATGGGTGACACTTGGCCACAAAAATGAGACAAATGAGGGAGGCATGCAACCGGATCCCCCCCCTTCTCTCCTTCGCACGACACCCCCCCTCATGGGCTTATGGGCCAGCCCTCTTGGCCCATCTTAGGCCCAACACCCTTGGGCCTAAACCCCAAGCTTAAATACATTCTGAAAATAACCCTTTAAAACCAACCAAAATTCTTATTTGCAACAAAGTACTAAATTACCGAATTAGGTGGCTAAACTCTTGAAACCATGAATTCATGAGCTCCAATTTATGATGAATGTGGCCAAAGATAGGACTTTCTTTCTTAAAATCTGTCCATTAAGGCTTGGCCATAAATCTCATTGCGAATCACGGATCAAAAGGTTATAAAAATATCATAACGGCGCATCCATCACCTATTTATAGCTCATGGCATTCTTAAGGGTTTTTATGAAATTCTAGGATGCCACAAGAAACCTATGGCCAAGCACTCATTTTGAGACAGTGATTCAAGATTGCATGCATCAACAACGGTGCCCTTCCAAGCACTCACATGAAGGTGGTGCTTCATGCAATCTCCAACAACTAGCATGCCTTCTTGACAACTTCAGAAGCCAACGTTAACAAGGATAGAAAATCATGGGATTTGGTCAAAGAAGTTAACACCTAGTTCGAAAAGGAGACAACCAAACTGCACTTTCTTTTTTTTCGTAGATATCTTGGTTTGTCACATTGACCAAGTCAATATCGAATTCAAAGTTGCAGATAGACTTTCCAATTTCAATCATGCACTCCAACACATGGTAGGAGACCTCCGCTTCTTGAAAGATAACTCAATTTAGATCGTTCGTAAAATATCTGATTCAGAATTTTCAAACCTCCACAAATAACAATTAATCTAGGGTCAAATTTTGTCTATCCGGCTTAAACTCAAGATAAATATATAAATATATATTATATATATAATATATATATATAAAATATATATTCTATATAATTTACAAAACTAGGAATTTACAAAACATTATACTAGAAATAGAAACACGAACAGTCAAGATCTATTTACAAAACATTGACTAAACATGGAACACGAACAATCAAGATGCATGTAGAACATTTATGAATTTAGTTTAATTACTAACACTACTCCTTAAACCAAATTATCTTCTATCAATCATTCTAAGCAAGCTCTTCAACTTTTGAAAGGCATCAATCTTGAGATCTTGAGTAAAAATATGTGCTACTCGGTCTCTCATCTTCAAATGTGAAACTTCAATTTTCTTCTCTGTCACTTGTTCTCGAATGAAGTGATATCAAAAATTGATATGTTTGCCTCATTTATGAAAAACTAGACTTTTTCGCTAAAGTAATAGCAAAAATATTATCAACAAATATCTTTGTTACTTTCTTATGCTCCGTAAGAATTTCTTTTAGTAGTCTTCTCAACCATATTGCATGACAAATACATAAATATGTTGCTACTTATTCAGCTTCACATGTCGAAAGAGTAATGCTAATTGCTTATTTGATAACCATGTGAAAGCCTTGTCACACAAGAAAAATAGAAAGCCTATCGTGCTTTTAAAAAAAAAAAATTATCATCAATATCTCCACCATAATCATCTGAATAGACTCCAAGTAGGAAGAATTTAGATTAATAGTAGTGTAAGTCATGAGCAACAATCTCTTTGATATAGCGAGATATCCTTTTTGCAGCTTCAAGATGAGATAACTTTGGTTTCACCATATACCGACTCATATTTCGATATCGTACATGATATGCAATCTAGTACATGTCAAATATCTCAAGCTTCTATAGTACATTGAATCAACATCAACACTATCATAAAACCTTGGAAGCTTGGCTCCATACTCCATTAGTGTATTGGTTGGTACAATTCTTTAAATTGAATTTTTCAAGAATGTTTTGTGCATATCCTTTTTGGGAAATTAAAACCCATCTTCACTTTGCTTCACTTCTTTTTCTTGCTTCAAGTAAAGTACATGTTTGTATGAACATTGAGAGAAGTCATTTGCCTTAAAATAAGTATCAATGCTAGAATTTCATGCTCTTGGTTTTTGTTTAAACCCGTATGGGGCTTTCTTCAACGTTAACGATTTGTCTACATGATCTTTGACATTCCATGCATTCTTGAACATAAATCCCCTCATGAAGGATGCCATTTAAAAATGTTGATTTGACATCCACTTGATAAATTTGCCAATCATTTTGAGCCACAATAAGAATGATCATTCTAATCATTTTCATACAGATGATAGAGGCAAAAACTTCATCATAGTTTATCATAGCCTTTTGCTTTTACCCCTTCATGACTAATGTAGCCTAATACCTTATAACTTCCCATTTCTCATTCTTTTCAGCCTTATACACCCATTTAACATCAATGCCTTTCTTGTCTTTAGGAAGATGAGCAAGCTCTCATGTAGAATACTTCTCGATAGCTTCAAATTATTCATTCATAACTTTCCTCCATTTCTCTTCTTTGGCAACATCATCGTAGACAAGTGGCTCACAATCTGCGAGAAGGCACATAAGGTGAAGCGCATCAACAGCTTCATAAAGCTCAAACAATCTCCTCGATTTGGGTTAAGCTAATTAAGATTTGGAGACTTAGTTAGCCTAACTAGTTGGTTAGGATGATTTAGTTAGTTTAACTAGGTGGTTAGGTACTTAGTTGATAGCTAGTCGATAGAATCTTGTGCTGATTGCAGTGGTGTGCTTAGCTTGTGCAATTGATTGTTAATTTGTGCAAATTGAGTGGTGATTGTGATTTTGAGTATTTATTTCAAAAATATAAAATTTTGGTAAAATACTAGGTGTCAGGTTTGGACATCGAAAATGCTTTTAAATACTATATCAAATAGTGGGATTTTAAAAGGAAGGATATCAATTTTTCTGGTTCAATTTGACCATGTACCCACACATGACTATTTTCACTAGGCGTTTTTAATATGAAGAAAATAGGTTAAGCACATCATTTTAATTGAGGCATTTGAGTGCAATGCATGATGTCCTTTGCTGGAATTGGATGGTTGTGTGTTGGTTATGAGAACCTGTCAGCTAATGTGCGTCGGGTGGATGATGCTCTTATGTGGAATGCCATCTTGAGGTAGACGTTGCCGTGCTCGATGATGCGAGACGACGCTCGGCTATGCCGAAAGACCACTGTGTGTCGAGTAGAGCGTGCCTGTGTGGGCAATAATCAATTGGAATACATGATTGATTGAGAAAAACACGCCTAATTATGGGACAAAATTGTGTGGCACGAAATGAGACGTGTCATAATCGAGACCCCTATGATTGATTGAGCTGTGTGAGACGTTCCAATTGATGTGTGCATCTCTTATATGCATATGTGATATGAACTGTGCTGATGTGCATGAAGGAATCGAGGCGATGTGAGTCTTTTGTGCTGTGTGGTTAGGCTATCTTTAGGCATATTTCCTTCCTAATCGGGGTTTAGGGCGTGAACTCGCTGAGACATTGTCTCACCCCGTCGTTGGCTTAATCTTTTAGGTTCGTAGATGGAGGCACGTCATGTGTGTTATGGAGTTCTGAGGGAGGTAGACTTCTAGCGCTCATATTTCCCAATTTCCGGGACCAACTTGACCCGTGAGCTTGTGGAGTCCACCGTTGGGGTTGATGAGGGCCTACCTCACTTGGTACCTCATCGCTTCAAGGCGTGGTACCTTCACAAGCCCGATGGAGTTGGGAGGGTCCCCTGGGTGGTTTCAATGAGCCTCCTATTGGGACCAAGGAATGGGAGAAAGGGCGATAAGGCACCCTTTGGACATTGACACTCCGAATGGTGTTGTGGAAGACCCTGAGCCAGGGACTGGAGAACCTAGGGTTTAGGTTGCTTCATAGCCCTTTTTGACCTTGGCCTCTGTACATAAACCTTAGTGTTGGCCTTTGTATATAAACTCGTTGTGTTTATAAAGTGTGATTTTTTGTGAATTGGTTGTCCTGCTTTTCTATCCCATGTTGAGTGTTGTCTAGGGATTGATTTTATTATGCTTCCCCATGTGCATCAAAATGAATAGGTCGGCGATGTGTCCTAGGACGTCGCATTTTTATCGACCATCGAGGGATGCACGCGCACTCGAGGTTCGAGGTGTGACAAATGGCATCAAAACCTAGGTCATAAACCTCATAAATGTGGATGGTGCATTAGCCAATCCAGATGGCATGACAAGCCACTCAAATAGTACATCTTTGTTTTTGAGTGCAGTCTTCCATTCATCTCCAAGCTTGATTCTAATTTGATGATATGCGCTCTTCAAGTCTAACTTTGAGAAGATGGTTGCACCAGAAAGTTGATCCAAAAGATCATCAAGACGGGGAATGGAAAACCGATATTTAATGGTGATCCTGTTGATCGCCCCACTATAAATACATTCTCCAAGTGCCATTTTTCTTGGGCACCAAGAGAGCTAGAATAGCACACGGGTTGAGGCTCTCCCTTATAAAACCCTCGTTCAAGAGTACAATAACTTGTCGCTGCAATGCTTCATGTTCATCTGGACTCATTCGATAATGAGCTAGATTAGGTAGTGAAGCATCAGGCATCAAATCAATTTGATGTTGAATGTCTCTTATGGGAGGAAGGCCGTGTGGTCAATTTGACGGAAAGACAATGTTAAATTCTTCCAAAAGAGGTTGAACTTGATGAGGTATGGAAGTTATAGTATCCACACCAGTTTTGTTAACCAAAAAATACACAATATATGCCTCCTTCATGGCACCCTTTACTTCTTTCGTTGAGAGCAAATTAAGGGATAAGGAATTCTCAACTAAAGGGGTCTTGAGAGGTTCCTTACTAGGTGCCAAAGTAATTTTCTTTCTTCCATACTGAAAAGAATATGTATTATGACAACCATCATGGATAGTTTTTCTATCGAATTGCCACGGTCAGCCAAGAATAATATGACTAGCATCCATGAATAGAACATCACACCATATCTTGTCAAAATAGATAGTACCAGTGGAAAGATCGACAAGGTATCATTTGAAAACGGTTACCTCGGTACCTCTCTTCAACAAAGACATTTTGTAAGGTGTGGGGTGCACTTTCAATTCCAATTTCAGCTTGCTTGCCGTCACTTTTGAAATTACATTTTCACAATAACTTAAGTCAATAATTGATTGACATACCTTCCCAAAAATATTGCGAAGTATTGTAGGGCGAGTGAAAAATATTAGTGTGCAACTATCGATCTCCATGTTATCTTTAGGAGTGAGAAAAATTTTCCTCATCGTGAGAAGTTTGCCAGACTCAACATGTAATATTTGTTCATCTTCCATATCAACTTCGTCATCTTTGAATTCTTCTTTAGGTGGCTCCTTCATGTCCTCATTTGATTCATTTTCCACCAAGAAAGTTTTATTGGCAAGTCAATTCTTATTGTTTCGACAATTACTAGCACAATGACCCATCTCTCCACAAGAACAACAACATATATCGGAAGTAATTTGTTGTTTTGAAATGTTGGGCTGATTAGAAAGCTTACTAATAGGTTGTGACGTAGTTTCAGCAACTTTGGTCGTGTCGATGGTACTTCTAGTTACTCGGTTTGGCACAGTAGAAGATTGTTGTCTCCTAGAGCAACAACACTCCACTTTGAGTGCCCACTGATGTGCACCTCCCAAGTCCTAATTGTCAAGGACTTCTAAGGCATTTTGGATATAAAGTTGAAAACCATTAAAGTACTTGCTCATAAGCACCTCTTACAAATCTTGAATGTTGTTGTGAATCACCAATTCATTGCATTCATTGGTGTATTGATCTACCATTCACGTACCTTGTCATAGATATTGGTACCTTTGGTAGAGTTCTCTCTTGCATCCTTTTGGAAAGGAAATACTTCTGAATCTTCTCCTCCATTTTTCTCCATGAAGTGACTAGAGCCTTGCCAACAAATTGGCAAGTCTGCTTCTCATGTCTCCACCATGCTATGGCCTTGCCTCAGAATTGCATAGCAATGATGCCGACTTGACGATCTTCCAGCACATTCCTACGCTCAAAAACTTCATTCACAAGTGTCAACCAACCGACAATTTCATTAGCAAAATCAATGCCTGAAAATTCCGGAACATCTCTCTTGATTTCCCTTTCCTAATCCAACTCACGAACTTCTTATGTGATATGGAGAATTCCTCATTCAGAGAAATAATTGAACACTTTTTGAAGAAGAGGAATCGCCATTAGATTCTCTAGTTTTGGAACGGGGTGGAGGGTTGTTTTCTTCGACCCTTGGTTGTTGAACTTCTCGAGTCAAGTTGTCAATTTGTTGTTGCATATGTTGCTACAAATTCTCACCAAGTGTTTGTACTTTGTTCAATGAAATGGTTCTACCACCTCAACGTCTTGCTTGTCTTGGAGGCATTGTCCTCTCCCCTAAAGCTCTGATACCAAATGATGTAGCCCTAGGATGGTTACTCAAACAATAGGATCGGGAGAGTGACTCACACGTATGGAAACTTAGTCACGAACTCGGGAAAATGGGCATAATTTTATCGATTCAGATCAGAATGACCTGATTTTAAAGCCAAAAGAACAAAGACTTGAAGATCTACAACTTTTGTGTTTTGAGTTTCCTCAAATAAGCACTGTAGGCTTGTCAAATTTTGATGGAGGTGGGGAAAATAGGAATGGACAGAATGGAGAAAAGGATAAAAACTTCAATGGTTGCTCTTCTAGGCCTTCAAGGAAGTTGAAATGGCATCGATTCTTTGAGATTGATGGCTACAACTCTTCAAGGATGTAGACTTTAAAAGCCCCGACTCTTCAGGGATGGAGTAAAAACTCTTATAGGTTTTCAAATGGGTTTGAACTTGTCAAGGTTCAAGATAATTGCATTAAGCAAGATTTCGTTAATCAAATTTGTTTGAAATTTACAGAGGTTCAACGACCTTTTATAGAAATACAAAAGAAGAGCAAGAGACTAAAGTCAAGCCTAGAAACTATAAGTTACATAGAAACATAAGCTATTAAATGTACAATATTTCAAATGTTTGTGGTTTTCTAAAAGCGTCTTGATGCAAGCTTCAATGCATGGAAAAAGATAAATCTTTAGGACAAAGTCAAATATGAGACCTTATCGATGAGGGACTTTTTGATTAGAGTGTTGTCGGTCTTGAATGCATGCTAATTTTCTTGGTTGAACAAGTTGATCTTGAATATGAGCTACATCAAAATCCTAATGTGGGATTAGAGGAACCCCTATAAGTGAGATTCTTCTTCTAGGATATTTAACCGATTTCTCAGGGAAATTTTGAAGGTAGAGAAGGCATCGTCTCTTTTTTAAGAGGGAGAATGCCATTAGGTAGTCATTTCTCTTTGGATATTTGTTGCAAGTTGTTTGCTTGGCTTTACCATCAAGAAAAGGATCACCCTAATATGATCATCTCATTTAACTCTCGGAGCAAAAAACTGTGTTCAAGTTTGGGAGTCAAAATTATTGAACATGATTTAGTACGGTTAAGTTTCACGAGTTTAGTTATTGTGACGTGCAACTCCATCCGAATAATGAACTTCTATTAGGAGGGAAAATTCACCAACGATACAATCAACTAACGATACAATCAATTGCACATTCTCATTTTACTACAAGTACAGTGAACTTAGACACAGAAATAGTTAGTACAGTGAGCTGGGACAAAACTAACTGCCAAAAAAAGGTGAGAAACAAAAGTGAAGTTGTGTATGCGCTGGTCTCGACGGTTAAGATTCCAAAGGTATGTTGGGAGATCCGTTGTCGCCTTTCAACAATTTTAATGTAGTCGCAATCACGAGCCCTTTTTAGGTTTGAAGGCTGACGAATTATTTTTATTTATTTTTTGATTACCAAGAATGGTTATTTAGTTAGGAAAAAACGTGCACTCCAGCTAGCTCAAGCAAAGAGAATCAAATGATTCTTCTTGCTCCGATATATTTTTTATTTAATTTGTCCTATTTTCAGATTTTATTTATGTTTCAACACTTGTAGTGGGAAGGCGGTTGGGATTCGCTTGTGCCTTCCCCATTTCCAGAAGCCAACCCAACAATACTTTACTGTTTTTTTACTTGTGATTTTACTTATTTAATTGGTGAAAAGTAGTACCTTTTCTGATTAGGGATTTGAGGCATGGCGCTATAAAGTTCATCATTTGTCTCTCTGATTAATATGAAATTTCTAATGGGGACTAGTACCGGGGACAGAGAAGAGTGGCGGGGTTTTCAAAATGGGTTTTCAAATAAGTAGTTACACGTTTGACTTCAATATAGTATTGTAGTAGGAATTCTAGATTGAGCCAATATGCCACACTTTCTTTTCACCTGTTTGTGAGTTCTCTTCTTTGTGCATGTCAACTTTCCACTACTCCTTAACCTATATGCATGGTTTGCTCACTTAACGAGTTTTCCATCTTATGGTCTTCACATGAGAGGGAATGTTCAGTTTTACGTATGATTTAAACTTTTCTTCAACATATTAAACTTGTCGAACATGTAGCTGCATGTGCACTCTACTTCAATCAATGTAACAAATTTGTCACACAATCTAGTAGACCATGCCCGAATACTTCTACTAAATGCAATTTACCATAATATTGTTTGGCTTGTGTAAATATCCTATAAGATTTTGTCAAACTATTTAATTAATAACTTCTTGTAAACTTTGTTTTTTGTCAAAATTCAAGCAATTAGGTTCTTAAAAAGGTCGAATAGCCTCTGAATGTAAGAATCTATCTCATGACCAAAATTAAGTTGTAGTACGTGTCAATACTATCAACAAATAAAATGGAAGTAATTGCAAATCAGAGATGTTGATAATTATATATGAGGTGCCAAATGAGATTGTAAACTTTTCAAATTCCCAAACTGTCGGTAGGAGTTGCTGTCGCCATTTCCTTCTCTGGCTAAAAGATACAAAACTCATTGCTCATTGATGAGATCCAACTCATAAGGTAGAAGGAATTTATGATTTGAATGAGGACGTAAATAATAACGAGCCAATGTATGTAATCATAATAGGCCAATCCAGACAACATCAAATTTATTGAATTTTCTTTAGAAAAGTTACAAATATCATCCTCAACTCTACACTCCATATGAATTTACCAACATCACATTTGACGGTGGACTTCAAATTGTATCTCTCATTCATGCGTATAGCTGGTATTTGATAGGGAGATAAATTTAAAGATAACTACTATAGTTATCTCATTTTTTTACACATTGATACAAAGTTTTTCTAAATATTTTATTACTAAAGATATGAAAAAAGAAGTTTCCTAGTATCTTTGGCTTATGATGTGACAGCACCATGGCATTATGTTTTGTCCATTACCAAAAACAGCCAGGAAGTCTGTCACGCCTCGAACCTCAAGCGTGCGCACATCCCTCGGTGGTCGATAAAATTGCAACGTCCCAGGACGCATCGTCGAGCTATTCATTTTATTGGACATGTGGAAGCGCATAAACAAATCCCCAGACAACACAAATATGAGATAGAAAAGCAGGATACCATTTTCACAAAACCCTTTTATATACAAACTAGTCTGTCTACAAAAAGATCAGCTTTCAAAAAAAAGTTATCCTACGACCTACTAGTCGAACACATTCACCGATCCTTTGGACTCCACCTCCACAGGCTTTAGGGGCTTCGGGTCCTCCACAACCCCATCAGGAGGGTCAGTTGCACCCTCGCCCAGAGTGGCGTTGACCACAACGGCGACGATATCAAATCCTTGAAGGGGACCTACCCTATACCCAATGAGTCCATGGCGAAACCACGCCCTGAATTGATGAGGTACACTTTGAGGTAAGCCCTCATCGACCCGGACAATGGTCACAACAAGCTCATAACCCAATGACTCCCGGGGATAGGGACGTCTAGGCTCCACTTGGTAACCTCCAGAGGTTGACCAAAACATTTCGGAGGGACCACCATCTAAGGACTTGAAAAGAATGAGCCCATGACGGGGTGAGACAACGTCTCAGCAAGTTCCCCCCTAAACCTTGACTAGGAAGAAAATACGCTTAGAGGTGGTCTAACCACACATCACAAAAGACTCACCTCGCCTTAGTTCCTTCTTGCATGTCAATACAATTCATATCACAGATGCATATAGTAATTTCACATATCAATTGGAACATCTCAATCAATCACCCATCAATCAATCACAGGGGTCCTGATTATAGGACAAAATCATCATGACACGTCCCATTCCGTGCTATAGAATTTTGTCCCATAATCCGATGCATCTATCTTAATCAATCACACGTTCCAATTGACTACTGCCCGCACAGGCAGTTTTACCTAACGCACATCGGTCCTTTAGCGTAGCTAGGCTTTGTCTCATTCCTTAAGCACGGCAATGTCCACCCGACGCACATCAGGGGACAACATTTTTGAAGGAGCTTTGGTCCAAAATCTACCGTGATCGTTATCCGCTGTCCAAGGGAATCCCATATAGGGGCATCGTCCTTCCGATGCACATCAAGGACGAGTTCACTTGACCATCACACCATCAATAATTCCGGCCAAGAACACTGTGCATTGCACTCAAATGTCTCTTTTAAAATAATGTGCTTGGCCTATTTTTTTCGTATTAAAGACACTCGGTGAAAATAATCGTGTGTGGGTACACAGTCAGATCAAACTTTAAAAATTGATACCCCTCCTTTCAAAATCCCACTATTTGATATAGTATTTAAAATCATTTTCGATGTCGAAACCCGGCACTCGGTATTTTCTAATTAAATACCAAAATTTCCATATTTTGAATTAAATACTCAAAATTACAATCACCACTCAATTTGCACAAATTAACATTTAATTTGCACAAATAAACATTCATTGCAATCAGTACAAAATTCCAGTCATCGGCTATCCCGATATAATTTCTGGAAAATATTAAATAATTAAATAAATAGCAAAATTAATTAAATAAATACAAATTAATTCCATAAATACATACTTAGGCCTAATAATGCCAATCTAACCACCTACTTGGCTAATTAAATTATTCTAACCATCCTAGCTATGTAACAACATACTAACCTAACTAACTACAGTCTCTAACCACCTAATTAACTAATCTAACTAACCTAATTTAACTAAACAAGCTAATAATTAAAATAATAACATGCTTAACTTAACCTAATCATCCCTTAAGTGTCATTAACCTCTAAGCAAGGTTTAGTGAGTAAACTCATCGGTTTAGCGGGCCGGTGAGTCCACAACGACGGCGACACCAAGGCGGGCGAGAACCAAGCCTAAACGACAACAACGAAGGTTTGGACGGGCCCGAAAACGACCCACGAAGTGGCTCCTTGGTGCGGAAATGGCGAGGAGGTTGACTGAGTGGTTGCTTGGCGTGGAAACGGCGATGAGGTGGACCAAGCGGCTGTAGCAGGCGATGGTGGTGGCTTCGGCGATGATGGATGGTGGCTGGAACAGAACCGGTGGATGGTGACAGGCACGGGATGATGGCCTGGACATATGGATGAGTGGGCACGCGAGCGGGCGACAGTGCGGCGTGCGGGCGGCAGCGACGGCTTAGGCGGACAGCACATGGGCGTGCGGCTTTGGCGGGTGGTCAACAAACTACCGCTAGCTTTCCTTTGGATTTCTTGAGCTCAAATAACCTTAACAATGGAGAAAGCAAGGTTGAAGAAGAAGCAGAAGACAGTTGCTGAAGAGGGGGCCATAAAATATCCTAAACACTCAAGTTTAATGGTCCACCATGTTCGACCTTCATCCTCAACCACTTTGTTGCACCAAGGCTTCTTCAAGAAGCCATCCAAGGTGACCCAAATGTTGCTCCCCCTCTTGGCTACGAATTTTGGACATTTCCCCTCCAATTCATTCAATTCCACTTCAAAACTTCCCAAATTGAGCTCAAATCAAAGGCCAAAATGTCATGGAGAATGCCCACAATTAATTCCACATTTTTCCTTGCCAATTTGTCCAATATGAATACTGAAAATGCAACCAAAAACGGCCCTCTAATTTTCCCTGTCCAAAATAGCCCTACTTTGAATTTTTGCCGAAAACTCGGGTTTGCAGAAAAATCTTCGGAGGATGAGTTGACGTTCTTAAAATAAATTGTGAGATGACCGAATTTTCAACTTCGCAGTTAATTTCAACCGGGCGCGATTTTAGCGTGACCTAATCTACTAGGTAGCTTTTAGGAATTTTTAGTGCAATTGACTCGTGATCGATTATTTTCGAGTCATATTGTGCATCTTCGACTCATTGGCGACTCTCGGTTGTTGTGAAAATCTCAAAGTTTCAAATACGGGCATAGTGTACAGAAATGACTGAAAAATTAGTTTAGTGCCGTTTGACGAAAATTTTGCAATTTGGTGGAATCACCCACACTTTAATCACATTCCTCAGTCGAACCAACCTATCTCGATCTTTGATCAATTTTGACAATGCTGTATTGACCCTTGGAGATTAGCATGGTCGATCAGTTGATTTCTAGTCGAATTCTCAAGTCTATTGCGTTAAAATCCTTAATGGCTTCACTAGATAGACTAGTTATCTCGTGAGTGATCAGTTTAGAGAAAAGGATTATAAGCGCGTCAGTGAAAAGCCCAACTCATTCAATCGAAACTAGAAGTGGAAAATCAAGATGTCACAACTCTTCCCCTTTTATAAAAATTTCGTCCTCGAAATTTAAACCATTACAAATCTTTAAAGAAAAAGGTGGGGATATTGTTGTCTCATAGAGTCTTCACTTTCCCAGGTTGCTCCTTTTGTGCTGTGGTGTTGCCAGACCACTTTAACCAACGGGATTGTCTTGGTGCGCAGAATTTGCTCCTTCCGATTTACAATCTGAACCGGTCTCTCAACGTACGACACTCTGTCGTCCACGTCTAATTGTTTAAAATTCAACATGTGGGTCGAGTTAGGCTCATACTTTCTCAACATCAACACGTGGAAGACGTCATGCACTTGCGCCAGCCTTGGCGATAATGCAAGACGATTCGCTAAAGTCCCTATTCTTTCCAAAATTTCAAAGGGATTTACGTACCTCGGACTCAGCTTCCCTTTCTTGCCGAGCGCGAAGTACCCCTCATTGGTGACACCTTCACGAAAAGACGTGCTCACCAACTTGGAATTCCAATGGTCTCTGACGCTTATCTGCATAGCTTTTCTAGCAGCTCTAAGCGGTCTTTAATTTGTCCTTGATAACTGCAATTGCATCCACTAATTGCTAAACCAACTCTGGGCTTGTGATCTTCCGTTCTTCGACTTTATCCTAACACACCAGCTTTTGCACGCTCTGCCATACAACGCTTCAAAAGGTGTCATCTAAATACTTTGCTGGTAGTTTTTGTTGTAAGTGAACTCGACGAGATGAAGCTGTTCCTCCCAGCTTCCTTTGAGGTCTAGCGCACATGCTCTCAACATGTCCTCGAGAGTCTGAATCGTCCTATTAGACTGACCATTTTTCTGCGAATGGTAAGTCGTACTGAATTGCAACTTTGTTCCCAAGGCAATCTGCAAGCTTTTCCAAAAGGCAGCTATAAATCTCGGGTTTCTATCAAATATAATCGTCACCGACACTCCATGTAGACGAACAATCTGACGCACGTACAATTTTGCATATCTGTCCAATGCAACATCCTTTCGTACGGTGATAAAGTGAGCCGACTTGGTCAGTCTATCGACTACGACCCAAATGGAATCATTAGCCCTCTGACTCCTCGGTAAGCCCATCACAAAGTCCATTGTGATGTGTTCTCACTTCCACTCGGGAATGTCAAAAGGTTGCAAAAGTCCTCCCGGGTTACAGTGTTGTGCCTTCACTTACTGATACGTCAGACATTTGGCAACATGCTTGGTGATATCCGCCTTCATACCAGTCCACCAATAATGTTGACGTAGATTCTGATACATTTTCGTAATGCCTGGATGAATGCTGTAACTGCTACAATGAGCTTATGAAAAATCTCCTCCTTAAGCTCTTCCTCATCAGGTACACATAATCGTCCACGAAACCTTAGTGTTCCGTCTTCAGAAATTTGAAAGTCAGCCTTTCTCTTTTCGGTATCCTCTTACAAAATCTTCTGAATCTCTAGGTCTGTTAGCTGAAACGTCTTGATCCTTATCTGCACTTCTGGTTCAATTCAGATGGTGGCCAAAAGATTTGAAAGGTGACCTACCTCAAATTTGAAAATCGAATCTTGAGCTCCTTCGAGTAAAATCCACTCTTTGATCACCATATTCGCAATAGAAGACTTCCGACTCAACGCATCTGCAACCTTATTAGCCTTTCCAGGATGATATAGGACGTTGCAATCATAGTCCTTAAGAAGTTCCATCCAGTGACGCCGTCTCATATTCAACTCGTTCTGAGAGAATAGATACTTGAGACTTTGATGGTCTGTAAAGATCTGGAACCTTTCTCCACACAAATAATGTCTCCAAATCTTCAGAGTGAAGATGATTGCTAGGAGTTCCAAGTCATGCGTTGGATAATTCAGCCCATGAGGTCTCAACTGACGGGACACGTATGCAACGACTCTGCCATGCTCCATTAACACGCAACCCAGTCCTCTAAACGCCGCATCACTATATATCTCATACCCTCTAGGACTAGATGGTATGGTCAGCACAGGTGCGGTAGTCAACTTCTGCTTAAGCACTTGGAAACTATGGTCGCACTTATCTATCCACACAAACTTCTCTTCATTCTTTAGCAGTTGAGTCAAAGGTGAGGCTAAAGCTGAAAATCCTTCTAAGAACCTTCTCTAGTACCCTGCTAAACCCAAAAAACTTCTGATCTCTATCACTGTCGTCGGTCTTAGCCAGTTGATAACTGCTTCGATCTTGGTCAGGTCCACGGAGATTCCTTCACCTAAAATCACATGACCTAGGAAAGCAACACGAGTCAACCAAAACTCTCACTTGCATAACTTAGCATATAGTTCATGACTTTGTAGAGTTTGGAGCACCATCCTCAAATGCCTTTCGTGCTCCTCAGGACTTTTCGAGTACACCAGGATATCGTCAATAAACATGGTCACAAACTGATCCAAATACTCCTTGAAAACTCGGTTCATCAAATCCATGAAAGCAATTGGGGCATTCGTCAAACCAAACGGCATTACAGTGAACTCATAATAGCCATATTGTGTGCAAAACGCTGACTTTGGTATGTCCTCCTTTCTGATCCTCAACTGATGATCCCTTGTCCTTAAATCGATCTTCGATAGCAGGTACTTGTTCTTGATCATCACTTGATTGAGTTGACGATAGTTGATGCACAGGCGTAACGAACCATCTTTTTTTTTTTTTTTTCACAAACAGAACTGGTGCTCCCCAAGGTGATGCACTAGGGTGTATGAATCCCTTATCCAACAACTCTTGCATCTGCACCTTTAGTTCTTTCAACTCAGACTACACCATGCGATAAGGAGCCTTAGAGATTGGCTATATCCCAAGGGCTAACTCAATCACGAACTCAATCTCTCCTTCTGGCAGCAAATTTGGTAATTCCTTCAAAAACATGTCTGGAAACTCCCGAACCACTGCGATATCTTCGATGTTCATCTCCTCAACTATTGTATTCACAACAATCGCCAAGTAACTTTAACAACCCCCGTCTAACAAATGGGTTGCCTCAAGCGACGAAATTAAGGTAATCGAGGGTCTTCCTCGACTCCCAATAAACTCGAAACTTTCACCCGCTAATGGGTTAAACAGAATCGCTTTACGATAGCAGTCCATCTTAGCTCGTTGCTTGGTGAGCTAGTCCATGCCAATTATTACGTCAAAATTATACATGGCTAGAACTATCAAATCTATTATGTGGCACCCCCTTGGCACAACCCCCAATTCATTAGGGTCACCACAAGTACCTATCACTTATCCTACTACATACCAGTCTAATACCTTTTTAATTAAAGTGGAACCATAGTTCATAGGGGTTGCTCAATTAATTTTTTTTTTTAAAAGGTTCTAGCGCAGCTCATCAACAGAAGCATAAACGAGTCTCACCATCCCTTATTCCAATAACAATAATGCATTGCACACCAACTACGCACCAAATGAAAAGATAAAGCCGAGTCAGCTTTATTTACATTTTTAAGATGGACATCTCAGGTTGGTACAGCAAAAGGCCAAGATTTTTAACTATACTTGGCTATGACTCAAAAGAGAACTCGACCCTACATCAGACATGTATACCCATCCATCAACGAGTGTTGGCTATCCCAAAAAGTGTCAGCTCCCACTAGTCATACGTGCCATCACACCCAACTCGGTGCATCGGGCGGCGGTGGTGGCAGCATCTCTAGCATCACCCCATCGTGTAGAACGTGAACAGATAGAAACTTTATAGATAAAAGGGCCCCTAGCCAAGCCCACATCATACATAACCAGCACACGGACTCGGACAAACACTAGACTAGGAACACTGACACAGATGTGCTCCGCGCACTCAACCTCAACATTAGACGGTAAGCCGTAGAAGGTACCACACGCAACCGGTGGTAAATGCATCTTTTAATCTAAAATGTTAATCCCCAAAGGGGTGAGTACAACCACTCAGCAGTAAAGATCCATCAAACTACATAGTGCAGCAAGCAGAACAATCAGGATGTCACGAGTAAAGTGCATATCATCCATGCTATCAAGCATACATTACCATGCAGTCATGCATATATCACCATGCCATATGCACATACCCATGCACATCATTCAATTTTTAATTTTCAAGAGGATCTCATTTCATCTTTCTTCCAAGGGATCAATGTTTGCATCCCTCTATTTATCGCTCGCACCCAACCTGGCATCACGAGGAGCCTCCGACACACACCTCCAAGCATCCGGCACACACCTCCGGGCATCTCGAAACTCTCGAGGACATCCAGCACACACCTTAGGGCATCTCGACACTCCCGAGGACATCGTTGACTCAAGGGTCCGACGGTATAATCATTTTCACAATTTATATTCACATGTGTGCTTCACTTTCAACATGGCATTTTATGCAATAAAGTCAAAGGTTTAAACCAACTCTTTGATATTATATGACATGCAAAATTTCACCACATGTGCAGTAAAAGAAACCACTCAAGACATTACATCACATAGAGAAATTCATTCATTTATTTATTTATTTGAAAACGCATCAATTTTTGAATAAAACAGAATGTACTCTTTTAGTTAAAACTCTAGGAAAATTAGTAAACAGTCTTAATAAATTCTGAAAATTTAACACGTTATAGACGAGACTAGAGGAAAATATCTCGTGAAGAACACCATACCAAAAGAACTTCATACAATTCGGTACGGTCCATGCATCACAGCTTTCAAAATTTCAGCATTACAGTTTCGAGAATAATTTCGATTAAATACCCAAACGAACTCCAAAAATTCTGAAATTTTGATATGTTATGGAAAACACCTTGAAGTAAATATATCATGAAGAAATATAAATCCAGTTCGTTCTAGATTAATAGTTATAGACGATTTAATTCCTCCTATTCTTGGTACTATTTTTCCAGATTAACTCCTTTAAAAGAAAATTTGTTTCACCGACCTACACCTGTTCGTTTCTTCTAAATTTTCAGTATGTTATTCCTTGGAATGTCATCTAAAACTTCCATTAGGGAACAAGATCAAATTTCAAGTGGATAATTTTATAAAAATTCACAGAATCATACTAGGCAAATGTAACGTTTTCCCAGATCCAGCTTCTTCAAAGAAAAATGGTTTCACCAACCTACACTTGTTCATTTCCTCTCAATTTTTGATATGTTATACTTCAAGAAGTTCTCTACAACTCTCATTAATAAATCAAAGTGTGATTCCAACTAAAAAGTTACTTTACTGTTCACGAAATCACTAAAGGTTAGTACAACAAATTCCAGATCTAGTTTCTCCAAAGGAAAATCATTTCACCAAGCAATACTTGTCGATTTCATCTCAAATATTAGTATGTTACTCCTTAAGATGTTCTCTACAACTTTCAGCAAGAGCTCGAAGTGAGATTCCAACTAAAAAGTTACATGCAGCTCACGAATTCATTAAAGGTCGGACTGCCTTTCTAGAAAACAGAATGCTAGGCTATCATACTTCTCCCCAAAACTTCGAAATTTCTTCACTTCTACCACAACCAAAGTTTATCATCCTTCACAACACATATCACAGCAAGCAAAGGGTAGATTTATGGACTCTACTTGCCTCTAGTCCAAGCAAAATGCAGCAAACAAACGGTGGGGGTGAGACAGGCTCGACAACGGTGGCTAGGCGGACGCACGGTGGCCTGTCTTCTCCTCCTTCTCTCTTGCACGCTCGGTCGATCTCCCTTTCTCTCTTCCTTTCTCTTCATGCAACACCCCTCTCTTTCTCTCCTTCTCCTCACTTAATCTGCCCCCTCTCTCCTCTCTAATTTTCTTTCCCCTCATCATTAGCTATCATTGATTTGCATAGTATTAAACACTTGGCTAATCTCCCTAGCCACTAGGCATTTTCCCATGCAATTTGATGAGCTCAAATGGGCCGGGCCTCTCCCTCTCCCCCTTCGGTCAACAACAGTTCCTTTGGGCTTCGTGGGCCAGCCCTTAGTGGCCGAACGGTGGGGCTGGTCTTGGGCTTAAGAAAATCAACCTATTCTTCTCTATTTTTTCCCCATTTAATCATCACCTAAGTAAACAGCTAATTACCCATTCAAATGGCCATAATATTTTGTAACATAAATCAATAAACTCCAATTTATAAAGCGCACGGCCAAGAATAAAATTTCCTATCAAATAATGGTCCATTGAAATGCTCGACCAAAATCTTATTGCAAATCATGGGTCTAAAGGCTACAATATAAATTGATGGTGCGTCCATCACCTATTCATGGTTCATAGCACATCTAGAGGTTGTCATGAAATTCTAGGATGCCACAATTCTCCCCTCCTTAGAGAATTTCGTGCTCGAAATTAGACATTTCCTATGTCTCTTGAAACAAGTGAGGGTACCTTTCCCTCATTTCATTTTCACTCTCCCATGTGGCTTCCTCCACACCGTGATGTCGCCATAATATCTTTACCAATGGGATTTTCTTGGTCCTAAGAATTTGCTCCTTTCAATCCAGTACTTGCACAGGCTCTTCGATGTATCTCACTTTCTCATCCACTTTGATGGCTTCATGATCGAGTATGTGACCAAGATCCGACTAATATCTCCTTAGCATTGACACATGAAACACATCATGTAAATTTCCCAATTTAGGAGGTAGCGCCAAACGATAAGCTACGTCTCCTATTCTTTCAAGTATCTCAAAGGGTCCAACAAATCTGGGACCTAACTTCCCTTTCATTCCAAACCGAGATATTCTCTTCATTGGAGATACTTTAAGAAATACGTGATCTCCCACACTAAACACCAAAGGCCTTCTACGCCTATCCGCATAGTCTCTTTGTCGGTTTTGGGCTGTCTTAAGCCTTTTCCTAATTATCTCGACTGATTCTGTAGTAACTTGAACAATCTCAGGTCCTGTTAGTTTTCTTTCACCTACTTCATTCCAACAGATAGGGTTCTACATCTTCTTCCATATAATGCTTCATACGGAGCCATGCCTATTCTTTTCTAAAAACTATTGTTATAGGCGAATTCTATCATGTGTAAGTTTTCATCCCAGTTTCCTCTAAAGTCAATAACACAGGCTCTTAGCATATCTTCTAGAGTCTGGATCACTCTTTCTAATTGTCCGTTTGTGTGAGGATGGAAGGCAGTACTAAATTGAAGCTTTGTCCCTAAGGCATTTTGAAGACTCCACCAGAAATTTGAAGTAAACCTAGAGTCTCGATCAGAAGTGATCATTACAGGAATACCATGTAAGCGTATTACATGGCTTACATATATCTTAGCAAGTTTATTCATTGAATAGTTTATGCGGACCGCTAGGAAATGGGCAGATTTAGTCAAGCGATCCACTATCACCCAAATTGAATCGTGACCATTTGATGTCCATGGCAGTCCTTGCACAAAGTCCATCGTTACACATTCCCATTTCCATTAGTTTATGCCTAACGGTTTTAATAGTCCTGCAGGTTTGCGATGTTCCGCCTTTACTTGTTGGCACATTAAAAATTGAGAAACGTGTTTAGCCGTATCTGCTTTCATACCATTCCACCAAAATTGCTGACGCAAATTCCTGTACATCTTTGTAATACCCGGATGAATACTATAATTACGCCTATGTGCCTCCGACAGAATTTCCCTCTTCACTTCTTCATTGTCGGGAACACATAGTCGTCCCTGGCATCTTACCACTCCATCTATAGAGATTTGAAATTCTGGTCTTTTTCCTAAAGACGCTGCATTTTTCACTTTAATAATTTTCGGGTCAGACTCTTGTAGGATCTTAACTTTCTATATAATTTCGGGTTCAATTCTTAAGGCAGTAAGCATATTGGTAAGGCACCCACTTTCAATTCAAATTCCGAGTTTGCTACAAACTTTAATAGGTTCCATTATGTTATTCTTAAACTGGCCATCTCCATAGCTGACTTATGACTAAGGGCATCCGCTACGTTATTCGCCTTCCCTGGATGATACCGTATCTCACAATCATAATCTTTCAACAACTCCATCCACCTCCTTTGTCTCATGTTCAACTCCTTTAGTGAAAGCAAATATTTTAGGCTCTTATGATCTGTATAGATCTTAAACTTTTCTCCATACAAATAGTGCCTCCATATCTTCAAAGCAAACACTATAGCAGCCAATTCTAAATCATGCGTTGGGTAGTTTAGTTCATGAGGTTTCAATTGTCTGGATGCATAGGCTATGACCTTGCTGTGTTGCATCAAAACACATCCCAGTCCTTTGTGAGATACATCACTATACTGTAAAACCATCAGATCCAGATGGTATAGTCAGGATTGGAGCCGAGGTCAATTTTCTTTTAAGCTCCTGAAAGCTCCTTTCACATTCCCCACTCCATCCAAACTTCACATTCTTTCGAATCAATTTTGTTAAGGGGCTTGCCAGTCGTGAAAACCCTTCAATAAACCTTCTATAATAACTAGCCAGTCCTAGGAAACTCCGTATTTTAGTGGGTGTTGTCGGTCTCAGCCAATTTATTACAATCTCAACTTTCGTCGGGTCCATTACAATTCCTCCTCCTGACACCATGTGTCCCAAAAATATTATCCGGTCCAGCCAAAATTCACACTTGTTAAATTTGACATACAGCTTATGACCTCTCAGAGTTTGCAAAACTATCCTCAAGTGTTGCTCGTGCTCTTCAAGCCCTCTAGAATATATCAGGATATCATAAATGAAAACGATCACAAACTGATCTAAATAAGGCTTAAATACCCTATTCATTAGATCCATAAATGCAGCTGGTGCATTCCTCAATCCAAAAGGCATGATAAGGAACTCGTAGTGTCCATAACGAGTCCTAAACGCAGTCTTAGGATTGTCTTCTTTCTTAATCCTTGGATGATGGTATCCCGATCTCAAGTCAATCTTAGAAAAGACCAAACTTCCCTGAAGTTGGTCAAATAGATCATCAATTCTAGGCAATGGTATTTATTTTTAATGGTCACTTGATTCAGTTGCCTATAGTCAATACATAAGCGCATCGACCCATCCTTCTTTTTCACAAATAAGACTAGTGCACTCCAAGGTGAGGCACTTGGCCTAATGAATCCTTTATCAAGCAACTCCTGCAGTTGCACTTTCAACTCCTTCAATTCCATTGAGGCCATCCCATATGGGGCTTTCAATATTGGTCCTATTCTAGGCATTAGTTCAATTTCAAACTCAATTTCTCATTCCGGTGGTAATCCAGGCAACTCCTCAGGAAATACATCTTGAAATTCATTGACTACTCGAATTTTATTGAGCTTAGGCTCTTCCTTAGCATAATCTTTAACCATAGCTAGGTACCCTTGACATCTTTCATCATGTAAGGCACGGGCCTCTATCGCTGAAATAAGTGCTATAGATAGGTTGGTCTGACCTCCCAAAAATTCACAACTAGACTGATCTGGTAAAACAAATTGGATCACTTTTCTATAACAATCCAATTTGGCCCGATACTTATGAAGCCAATCCATTCCTATGATAACATCAAAATCATACATAGCCATTTCGACTAAGTCTATTTCAATATCCCTTCCTCCTATTGTTATCTTACACTTTCTACACACCAGTGTAGACAACACCAAATTCTTTAAAGGTGTAGAAACACAAAGGGGCGTTTCAAGGAACGTAGTTTCTATTTTACTCAACAGTCGATACCTTTCAGACACAAATGAATGCGTAGCACCCATATCAAAAAATGCATATGCCTTCTTGCCATTTATGAAAATTGTACCTGAGATAACGTTTTTGGAAGCTTTTGCTTCCTCTTGGGTGACCGCATACACTTTTCCTTGTGCTGGTGGTTTCTGTAGATTCCTTTGTGGATATGGTCCAGTAGTACGTTGTGGTACTCGTCGCATTGGGTTGATACTTGTCTGCGACCTCTCTTTTGGACAATCCTTCTTAAGGTGTCCTACCTATCCACAACCATAGCATTTAAACCGTCCATTATAAGGTCTTGGGCCATGTCGCCCATCACACCTTCGACATTCTTCATTCCGATAAGATGCTTTTCCCAGATTCAGGCCATCCCTGGCTTTTCCAAAATTCCTGAAATTGCCCTTTTTCTTAGACTCCTAGGTCTGACCTTGACCTGTATAGGGTCTCTTACCTTGTCTAATATCACCAAAAGTCGACTGCCTCTTATACTCTAATTGCTCTCTTACCAACTCCTGCTCCACCAACTGTGCTCTTTCATAAATCTCATTATAATCTCTTATATTCAAAGGCGCCGGTTATTTCCTTATATCAGTTCTCAATCCCTTTAGGAACCTCTTAGCTTTTTCTTCTCGATCTTCAATCAGTTTGGGAGCATATCTAGACAATTCAGAAAAACTTCGCCTCATACTAATCCTTGTCAGCTCCTTTTGTTCTAACTAAACAAATTCTATAATTTTCTTATCCCTAGCACAATCAAAGAAATGCTTTCTATTGAAAGCTCTGACAAACTCATCCCAATTTACATCAGTACCTGGTGGAAAGATCGTGTCCCTCGAAGCTCTCCACCAAAACTTTGCATTTCCCTCTAGCTGGTACTCTGCCAAAGTTATCTTCTCAGTATCATTGCAATTCAACACCTGGAAAATTTCTTCCATCCCATCAATCCAATGCTCCGCCTCCTCAAGACTTCCCATTCCACTGAACTTAGGTGGTTTCAACTTCAAGAATTACTCCACCAGTCATTGAGTACGGCGTTCTACTCCGGGTTGTTGCTGCACTTGTCTTTCCATCAGATTTCCTATATTGGCCAATGCCTGCAGGATATCATCCATTCGGGGTTCAGCCCTTGTTGTAGAGGCTTCAGCCCTCGATGGATGATGACCTCCAATTCGTACCAAGATTTTCCTGTAGTTTCCAAGCATTTGCCTCAGCAATAATCTGTGACTCAATGTCTCCAATTAAAACAACTACAACTATGAAAATAAGTAACATAACCATGTTACTTGCACCTAAAAGCAACTCATAAAACATACTAGGGATCTATGAATGAATACCCATCACCCTGTTGTTCAAAGTTAGTCAACCATTCTTAGTCAGCATCCTAAGGTGTGCATTGTCATTATCTTCTTCAATTTCCAAATGAGGCTCCTTATCACTCCACTTATAAACCTTTAGCTCTGATACCAACCGCTGTGGCACCCCCTCCACACGGCCCCCAATCCGTTAGGGTTGCCATAGGTACCTATCACTTATCCTACTACATACCAGCCTAATACCCTTTTAATTAAAGTGGAACCATAGTTCATAGGGTTTGCTCAATTAATTTTTTTTTTTAAAAGTTCCAGCGTAGCTCATCAATGGAAGCATAAACGAGTCTCACCATCCCTAACTCCAATAACAATAATGCAATGCACACCAACTACGCACCAAATGAAAAGATAAAGCCGAGTCACCTTTATTTACATTTTAAAGATGGACATCTCGGGTCGGTACAGCAAAAGGCCAAGATTTTTAACTATACTTGGCTATGACTCAAAAGAGAACTCGACCCTACATTAGACATGTATACCCATCCATCAACGAGTGTTGGCTATCCCAAAAAGTGTTAGCTCCCACCAGTCATACGTGCCATCACACCCAACCTGGTGCATCGGGCGGCGGTGGTGGCAGCATCCCTAGCATCACCCCATCGCGTCGAACGTGAACAAACAGAAACTCTTGGACAACAGGGCCCCCAACCAAGCCCATAGCATACATAACCAGCACACGGACTCAAACAAACACCAGACCAGAAACACTGACACAGATGTGCTCCACGCACTCAACCTCAACGTCAGACGGTAAGCCATAGAGGTACCACGCGCAACCGGTGGTAGAGGCATCTTTTAATCTGAAATGTTAATCTCGAAAGGGGTGAGTACAACCACTCAGCAGTAAAGATCTATCAAACTACACAGTGCAGCAAGCAGAACAATCAGGATGTCACAAGTAAAGTGCATATCATCCATGCTATCAAGCATACATTACCATGCAGTCATGCATATATCACCATGCCATATGCACATACCCATGCACATTATTCAATTTTTAATTTTCAAGAGGATCTTATTTCATCTTTCTTCCTAGGGATCAATGTTTGCATCCCTCTATTTATCACTCGCACCCAACCTGGCATCGCGAGGAGCCTCCGGCACACACCTCCGGGCATCTCGAAACTCCCGAGGACATCCGGCACACACCTCTGGGCATCTCGACAATCCCGAGGACATCGTCGACTTAAGGGTCTGACGGTATCATCATTTTCACAATTTATATTCACATGCGTGCTTCACTTTCAACATGGCTTTTTATGCAATAATGTCAAAGGTTTAAACCAACTTTTTGATTTTATATGACATGCCAAAATTCACCACATGTGCAGCAAAAGCAACCACTCAAGACATTACATCATATAGAGAAATTCATTTATTTATTTATTTTTTGAAAATGCATCAATTTTTGAATAAAACAGAATGCACTCTTTTAGTTAAAACTCTAGGAAAATTAGTAAATGGTCTTAATAAATTCTGAAAATTTGACACATCATAGACAAGACCTATAAGCAAATATCTCATGAAGAACACCATACCAAAAGAACTTCATACAATTCGGTACGGTCCATGCATCGCAGCTTTCAAAATTACAGCATTACAGTTTGCACAGTTTCTAGAATAATTTCGATTAAATACCCAAAAAAAAACTCCAAAAATTCTGAAGTTTTGATATGTTATAGACAACACCTAGAAGTAAATATGTCATGAAGAAATATAAATCCAATTCGTTCTAGATTAATAGTTATAGATGATTTAATTCCTCCTATTCTCGGTAATGCTTTTCCAGATTAATTCCTTTCAAAGAAAATTTGTTTCACCGACCTACACATGTCCGTTTCTTCTAAATTTTCAGTATGTTATTCCTCAGAATGTCATATACAAGTTCTATTAAGGGTACAAGATCAAATTTCAACTGGATGATTTTATAAAAATTCACAGAATCATACTAGGTCAATGAAACGTTTTCCCAAATCCAGCTTCTTCAAAGAAAAATGGTTTCACCGACCTACACTTGCTCATTTTCTCTTCATTTTTGATATGTTATACTTCAAGAAGTCCTCTACAACTCTCATTAAGAAATCAAAGTGTGATTCCAACTAAAAAGTTACTTTATAGTTCACGAAATCACTAAAGGTCAATACAACAAATTCCAGATCTAGTTTCTCCAAAGGAAAATCATTTTACCAAGAAATACTTCTCCATTTCATCTCAAATTTTTGTATGTTACTCCTTAAGATGTCCTCTATAACTTTTATCAAGAGGTCAAAGTGAGATTCCAACTAAAAAGTTGCATGCAGCGCACGAATTCATCAAAGGTCGGACTGCCTTTCTAGAAAACAGAATGCTAGGCTATCATACTTCTCCCCAAAACTTCGAAATTTCTTCACTTCTACCACAACCAAAGTTTATCATCCTTCACAACACATATCACAGCAAGAAAAGGGTAGATTTATGGACTCTACTTGCCTTTAGTCCAAGCAAAACGCAGCAAGCAAATGGTGGGGGTGAGACGGGCTCGACGACAGCGGCTAGGCGGATGCACGGTGGCCTATCTTCTCCTCTTCTCTCTCGCACACTCACTCGGTCTCCCTTTCTCTCTTCCTCTCTTTCTCTCTTCCTCTCCTTTCTCTCTTCTTTTCTCTTCGTGCGACACCCCTTTCTTTCTCTCCTTCTCCTCGCTTAATCTGCTCCCCTCTCTCCTCTCTAATTTTCTTTCCCCTCATCATTAGCTATCATTGATTTGCATAGCATTAAACACTTGGCTAATCTCCTTAGCCACTTGGCATTTTCCCATGCAATTTGATGGGCTCAAATGGGCGGGCCTCTCCCTCTCCCCCTTTGGTCGATGGCAGTTCCTTTGGGCTTCGTGGGCTAGCCCTTAGTGGCCGAATGGTGGGGCTGGTCTTGGGCTTAAGAAAATCAACCCATTCTCTCTAATTTTTCCCCATTTAATCATCACCTAAGTAAACACCTAATTACCAATTCAAATGGCCATAATATTATGTAACATTAATCAATAAATTCCAATTTATAAAGTGCACGACCAAGAATAACATTTTCCTAGTAAATAATGGTCCATTGAAATGCTCGGCCAAAATCTTATTGCAAATCATGGGTCTAAAGGCTACAATATAAATTGATGGTGCTTCCATCACCTATTCATGGTTCATAGCACATCTAGATGTTGTCATGAAATTCTAGGATGCCACATATTCTCCCATCTCGCTCACTAATCACTAATTTGCAACCAGGACGGCCTACCGTAGACAACACCTTATCCTTTAACGGTGTAGATATACTAACATTTCAAGATTCAATCCTACCAGCTTAACAAATTGCTCAGCTATAAATGAATGATTGTGCCAGGGTCAAATAAAGCATAAGCAGCATGATCATTTAATGAGACCGTACTTATGATCACATCAAGCGAGTCCTCTGCTTGTCCTCTGGTGATGGTGTACACCCTTCCCTGAGTTGGAGGCTTGTTCAATCCGCCCTATTGTGCACCTTGCGGCACATACCCTCTATTCTAACCCATCGGTGGCAGCGACGGCAATTGTTGTGGTCCCCTCAACTTTCTGGGACAGTCTCTGGCTTGGTGACCCTACTGGCCACACTCAAAGCAAGCACCCATTCTAAAATGGCATGGGGTTGATCCATGTCGCCTTTCGTAGAAGCGACATAATCCACTGAAGCTCGGTACTGACTTACCTACCCCACCTTTCCTGTTAGGTGGGACATGATACCTTCCTCCGGTCACGGGCTTATTTCCAAAACGATTTTCATCTCTGTTCGAGTTGAACCTCAACCTAGATGCGATAGCTTGCTCACTCAAATTCCTTTCTATCAACTAGGCTCATCCATAAAGCTCATTGTAGCCTTTGAGATCGAACGGCACCGGCAGATTCTTCAGCTCTAGTCTGAGGCCATTCTTGAACTTTCTAGCCCTGTCTTCTGGATCTTCTACTAATCTCAGGGCATATTGTGACAGCTTTGCAAACTTGGCCTCGTACTGGTCTACCATCATTAGACCTTTACGAAAGTGCTGAAATTCCTCCATCTTTTGCTCTCTAGCACTGCCATAAAAGTACTTGCTATTAAAAGCTTTGAGGAAGGCGTTTCACACCGAGACCATGCCTCTGGTGGCCCTCTACCAAGTACTTGCATTTCCCTGCAACTGGTATACTACAAGGACAACTTTCTCTTCCTTAGTGCACATTAGCAGTGCAAAGGTCTTCTCCAAGTCTTGGACTTAGAGTGTTGTAGTTTCGAGGTCTTCTGCACTAGTGAACCTCGGCGGGTTCAGCTTCAAGAACTGCTCTACGAGCTTATGGATCGACCTCTCAACAACCACGTTCCTAGGTGGAACTTTAGTAGGTGCAACTATGGTAATGGCATTAGCAGTGGCAGCGACGGCAATAATAGTGGCGGCGGTAGTGGCGGCGCCTTGATTCTAGGCTTGCTGCCCCATCAAAGCTCCAAGAGTCTCAAGTGCTTGAACGATCCCATCGATTTTAGGATCGCCAGGGCTGCTACCTTAACACTGACTAGAGGCAGTGCTACTTGACTTGCGCTGGCCTGAGCTTGCGCTTTACCACGACCACCTTGGGTACTGACCCTTGTCGACGTCCTAACTCGAGTCACTAGTCCAATGGTCCTCTTCCTAGGAGTCATCTGCTCCTGATCATTGATCTTGCAGGATTCTTACAGAACCTACTTTCCAATTCTACATAAAATTAGAAATTGAGCGACCGCACAAACAAACTACCAAACAACTATCAATCACATAACCCATCACACCTTATCACTCCAACCACGAACCAGATCTGATACCACATCGGGTGGGGATGTTACGCCTTGAACCTCAAGCGCATACACATCCCTTGGTGGTCGATAAAATTGCTACGTCCCAGGACGCATCGCCAACCCATTCATTTTATCGCACATGCGGAAGTGAATAAACAAATCCCCAGACAACACAAATATGGGATAGAAAAGCATGATAACATTTTCACAAAACTCTTTTATATACCAACTAGTTTGACTACAAAAAGATTGGCTTTCAAAAAGAAGCTGTCCTACGACCAACTAGTCGGACACATTTACCGATCTTTCGGACTCCACCTCCATAGGCTCCGGGGGCTTCAGGTCCTCCACAACCCCATCAGGAGGGTTAGCTACACCCTTGCCCAGATCGGTTTTGACCGCAATGGCGGGGATATCAAATCCCTGAAGGGGACCTACCCTATACCCATTGAGTCCATAGCGAAACCACGTCTTGAATCGATGAGGTACCCTCTGAGGTAGGCCCTCATCAACCCAGACAGTGGTCACAACAAGTTCATAGACCCAATGACTCCCGTAGATAGGGACGTCTAGGTTCCACTCGGTAAACCCCCGAGGTTGACCAAAACGTTCCAGAGGGATCGCCATCTAAGGACCTGAAAAGAATGAGCCCACAACGGGGTGAGACAACGTCTCAACAAGTTCACCCCCTAAATCCCAACTAGGAAGAAAATACGCCTAGAGGTGATCTAACCACACATCATAAAAGACTCACCTCGGCTTAGTTCCTTTTTGCACATCAATACAATTCATATCACAGATGCATATAGCAATTTCACAAATCAATTGGAACATCTCAATCAATCACCTATCAATCAATCATAGGGGTCTTGATTATAGGGCACAATCATCATGACACGTCCCATTCCGTGCCATACAATTTTGTCCCATAATCAGACGCGTCTATCTCAATCAATCACACATTCCAATTGACTAGTACCCGCATAGCAGTTTTACCGGACGCACATCGGTCCTCTGGCATAGCTAGGCTTCGTCTCATTCCTTGAACACGGCACCGTCCACCCGACGCACATCAAGGGACGGCATTCCTAAAGGAGCTTCGGTCCAGAATCTACTACGATCGGCATCCGTTGTCCAGGGGCATCCCATATAGGGGCATCATCCTTCTGACGCACATCGAGGACGAGTTCACTTAACCATCACACGATCAATCAATTCCAACCAAGAACATCGTGCATTGCACTCAAATGTCTCGATTAAGATAATGTGTTTGGCCTATTTTCTTCGTATTAAAAACACTCGATTGAAGTAATCGTGTGTGGGTAGACGGTCAGATCGAAATTTAAAAATTGATACCCCTCCTTTTAAAATCCTACTATTTGATATAGTATTTAAAACATTTTCGGTGTCAAAACCCGACACCCGGGATTTTCTAATTAAATACCAAAATTTCCAAATTTTGAATTAAACACTCAAAATTACAATCACCACTCAATTTGCACAAATTCGCATTCAATTACATAAACTAAGCACATCATTGTAATCAACACGAAATTCCGGTTACTGGCTATCCCAATATAATTTCCTAAAAATATTAAATAATTAAATAAATAGCAAAAATAAATTAATAAATATATATTAATTCCATAAATACATACTTAGGCCTAATAATGCTAATCTAACCACCTATTGGCTAATTAAATTATTCTAACCGTCCTAGCTATGTAACAACATACTAACCTAACTAACTACAATCTCGAACCACCTAATTAACTAATCTAACTAACATAATTTAACTAAACAAGCTAATAATTAAACTAATCACACTTAACTTAACCTAATCACCCCTTAAGCGTCATCAACCTCCTAAGCAAGGTTTAGTGAGTAAACTCACCGGTTTAGCGGACCGGTGAGTCCACGGTGACAACGATGCCAAGGCGGGCAAGAACCAAGCCTGGAGCAACACCAATGGAGGTCTGGACGGGCCCAAAAACAGCCCACGAAACTCACAGCTAGGGCTGTGAGGCTCAGTTCTAGTCTTAGGCTGAGGAGTTGGACCGAGCGGCTGCTTGGCGCGGAAACGGCGAGGAGGTCGACCGGCGGCTGTAGCAAGCGACGGTGGTGGCTCTAGCGGCTGGATGGCGACGGATGGTGGTTGGAACAGCCCTGGTGGACGGCGACAGGCACAAGACAATGGCCTGGATGTGCGGACGAGGGGGCACGCGAGTGGGCGACGGTGCGGCGTGCGGGCGGTAACAACGGCTTAAGCGGACGACACGCGGGCATGCGGCTTTGGCAAGCGATTAACAGGTTGCTGCTAGCTTTCCTCTAGATTTCTTGATCTCAAATAACCTTAACAATGGAGAAAGCAAGGCTAAAGAAGAAGAGGAAGACCACTGCTGAAGAGGGGGCCATAAAATATCCTAAACACTCAAGTTTCATGCCCCACCATGTTCATCCTTCATCCTCAGCCACTTTGATGCACCAAGGCTTTCTCAAGAAGCCATCCAAGGTGGTCCAAATGTTGCTCCCCACCTTGGCCACGAATTTTGGACATTTCCCCTCCAATTCATCCAATTCCACTTCAAAACTTCTCCAATTTAGCTCAAATCAAAGGCCAAAATGTCAAGGAGGATGCCCACACTTAATTCCACATTTTCCTTTGCTAATTAGTCCAACATGAACGCCAAAAATGCAACCAAAAACAGCCCTATAATTTTCCCGGTCCAAAGTAGCCCTACTTTGAAATTTTGCATAAAACTCGAGTTTACAGAAAAATCTTTAAAGGATGAGTCGACGTTCCTAAAATAAATCGTGACATGACCAAACTTTCAATTTCGCGGTTAATTTCAACCGGGCTCAATTTTAGCATGACCTAACCTATCGGGTAGCTTTTAGGAATTTTTAGTGCAATTATCTAGTGGTCGATTATTTTGAGCCACATTATGCATCTTCGACTCATTGGCAATTCTCGGTTGTCATTAAAATCTCGAGATTTCAAAGACAGACACAGGGTACAAAAATGATAGAAAAATCAGTTTAGTGTCGTTTGACGAGAATTTTGCAATTAGGTGGAATCATCCACACTTTAATCACATTCCTTAGTCGAATCGACCTATCTCCAATCTACGATTGATTTTGACAGTGCCGTATTGATCTTTGTAGATTAGCTCGGTTGAGTAGTTGATTTCTGGTCGAATTCTCAAGTCTATTGCGTTAAAATCCTTAACGGCTTCACCAGATAAGACTAGTTATCTTATGAGTGATCAGTTCAGAGAAAAAGACTATAAGTACGTCGATGAAAAGCCCAACTCATTCAATCGAAAACAAAAGTGGAAAATTAGGATGTCACAAAGTCAAAATCCAATGGGATTTGATTGCAAAGGTTCAACCAATCATTGCCTAGTCGAAATGGAATGCCAGTCTCTCTTCAAAATGTCGTTTCCGATGACTCGGTTGATATCAGGCTCTCATCACTAAAGTTTCCCATCGCTGGTGGTTCAAGCAAGGGATGTAACTTTCTTGCTTAATTTGGCTCTCATGCATCATATCGTTTTGTGGATTTTTTTTTAATCAAAGTACATATTGTCTGTATATATAATGGTAATGTTGAAATCAATAAAAAATGTTAGACTAATTAAATGGAAGAATAATGCAAACAAGTTAAGGTATTGTAGGGGTCCAATATTAAAAAAAAAAAACTTAATTATCATATATTGAGCATAAAAATCCCGTAGGGTTGATTACCATCCCTTTACTTCTTCATTCTTTCACATTATAATGTAATCATAGCCAGCCCTTTGTAAGAAACCAACAAAGGAAAAACATCGACCTACTTAGCAAATTTTCAACACATTGAATGCCTATGTGATGAATTTTTCTTTTTGAATATGTGATGCTTTGCTTTAATTTCTTCTCATTTTGTTTTTCAATGATATGGGACATCTCAGGTAGGTATTTCAAATACATGAAGTACCTGGCTAACTTTAAATTAGCGGGAGCCAGAAGTCGAGCTGGGTAGCTTAAAACGTGAGATTGTTTTCATTAGATGGTAGAGGAATGGAGTATGTCTAATCTAGATACACACATCCATTCTTTAGTCACTAAACCAATTCAATAAATGCGTGTTAATTTCACCTTTGACTAAACATGGGGACTACCAAGCCGATCAATACTGAAAGGTAATATTTCCATGTCAATCACGTGCTTTGCTTAACAAAACAAATTCTATACAGATTGGAGTGAAATGGATGTGATTCCAAGTTCCAATATATTTGGCTGCCACACTCTCGGCGGTGGCTCAAAGTCAAGTTTCTTCCAATTAGAGCTCACTTTGTGTAGCGCTCAAAAGAAAATATAGCTCTAATTAGTATATATATAAGTGCTCAATCTCTCTGGATTGTCATTGGTGAAGAAATTGATTAAGTATGGCCATCAAATTGGACAATCATCCCATGCTAGATTGTCTTGAAGGCTTCTCGACTAGATTACCGCGAAATGTCAAGCTTCATGTTTCTAAGTTGAGTTTGTGCACCTCAGGGAAGATTCTTGCTTGTACCCCTAGCACTCAATTGGTATTAGGGTCGACGCTCTCAATGACGCATATTGTCAATTTACCTTCCATAGAATCTTATAATCTAACTTAAGGGGTTTGTGGTATTTCCTAGATTATGACAAGTATATCTATCCAAAATTACAACAAATACCAAGTAATCAAGACTAAACCACAGTGCATCAGAAAATTGGCCAGATTTCATTCAAAATGATCAATTGTTAAAAATTAATAATAATAATTGAAAAATTAGTGCATTTGGTGAAATATGTCAAACTTTAGTAAATTGATTTTAAATACAACTAAAGTTTGGTATGTTAGGATGCATGTGTGAGTTATGTTAGAGAAGTTTCATGTTGGAGAATTGGTGTGATATGGAGCGATTAATATATCAAAGTTAGCTCATAACTCATCAACTTAAACTTTTGAGTGAAGGCGGGTCCAACTATATATATTGGTAGATTCAAACTTGGGCTCATTTTTGGCGATCTCCATGGGTAAAGGTACTAGGTTTCTACTACATGCTCTTAACAAGAGCTAAATGGTTCCAAATTCTATATAGGTTCCATGTAGAACTTGGAACCTACCCATTAGAACATATTTCTTATTTTCTGGAATTTGGAATATACCCGCATACCCTAGAACCTAGAACCTACCCAGTCACAGGTTCTGAGGTCAGTTCCAAAATCTACCCAGATTCCAACTATATTATTAAATGAACGATTATAGCCAATTACCTTTAATAACCATCATTAGTTACTAAAATTCACTAACCATTAAAGACACACATAAAATATGAGCATTAATAAAGTAAAAGTCCTAGTCATAAAATGAAAGTTCAGACTAGTGTTTCCACATTATACACTCATAATCAAATGGCATGGAGTATCTCAAGATTGTGTGAAGATATGAACCAATAAAATATTAAAACTTATTTTAGGTTATAGGTTATAGGTTACAAGTTCCAGGTTCCAAGTTCTTCCAACTAAAAACCTAGAACCTACTCGTCAAAATAGGTTCCTCATTTTTTGGAAGCTAAAACATACCCTGCATACCTTGGAAGTAGGAACTTATAGGTTCTCACCAATCCGGTTATTAGGTTCTAGGTTCTCCCCTTGAACCATGCTCACCTCTACTGACAAATTGTATCAGAATAATGATTGATTGGTGGCCCACTTTCAATTTGTATCGATGTATGGTGAATATCTCGAGGAAGGAATCTTATTACCAACACAGTTTTCGAGCAAGTGGTCATTATGGTATAGCAATGTGGTTTTGATGGTAGACTTCATCATTCAATCTGAAGAAATAGGTCGGAGATGAAGTTGAGCGTTGGAGATTCAAATTGAGATAAGTTGATGCAAAATTATAACTGAATTAAGAGGGAGCAAACCTAACACTGGAGCTCACATATGAAAGAGATGTGTTAGAGAAGTCTCACGTCAAAGAATTGGTGTGGTGTGGAGTAGCTAATATATTCAAGTTGGTCCATAACTTATTTGCTTAAGTTTTTGAGTAAATGTGGGTCCAACTAGATTTGTTGATAGACTCAAACTTTGGCTCTCTTTTGTTGATCTTCTTGGAAGCAGGTGTTGTACTTCCGCTACATGCCCCCAACATGATGATCATGTATAGATGAAAACCATCTGCCACATGGAAATCTGCCCGATTTAAATCATAAGCAACTCATGACTAGTGGGACTTGATTACACATTTGGTAAGAAAAAAAATAATAGTTTAATTATTCAGGTATAATAAACTCTGTTGCATTGCCTACACATGATTTAAAACCATAAATCAAGCATTTTCCTATGCCACCTCCGTGGCACCCCCTTGACATGGCCCCAAATCCGTTAAGGTCGCCACGGTACTCTAACACTTCAACTATCCTAACAACATGCCACTCCGGTACTATCGAACTATAGAGGCTTCAAAAGACCTAGGGGTTTGCAAAAAATTTTATCGGTCCCAGCGCAATTCATATGATGGAAGCATAATCAAATTTTCCCATCCCATACTCCAACAACATAATGCAATGCACACCAACTACACATTTTTATAATATAAGCCGAACACTTTTATTTACATCACTTGACGGACTACATGAGTTGGTACATCAAAAGGCCAAGGCTTTCTAAAACTTGGCTATAACCAAAAGTGTCCAACTCTACAACAATCATAGGATCCAGTCCATCAGATAGTGTCGGCATCCAAAAAAAGGCTTCCTCAGCTACCCATCCCGCTCGGTCAATCACACCTAGCCCGGTCCATCGGATGGCGGTGGCGGCAGCATGCCCATCATGATCCCGTCACGGCGAACGTGCACGGACAGGAACTCTTGCACCACAGGGCCTCTAGGTAGGCCCACATCGTACATGACGAGAACTCGCACGCGGACAAAAACTAGACCGCGGACACTAACACACACGTGCTCCGAGCATGAGCACTCGACGTCTACCGGGATGCCGTAAAAAGTGCCTCGAGAAATGGGTAGTAGAGGCATCTCTCTCAATCTGAAATGTTAGTCCCCAAAAGAGGTGAGTACAACAACTCAGCAGTAAAAATCCATCAAACTACAAAATGCAGCCAGCCATACAACCAAGGTATCACAAGCAAAGCACATGTCATCCATGTACTCGGGCATACATCACCATGCAATCATGCATATATCTCTATGCAGTCATGCATACATCTCCATGAGATCCATTCAATGCTTTGGTGATCACACTTCCAAAAATCATGCAATACCGATTCAAATTCAAAGACAATATATACACCAGGCCATGTACACACATGCACATGATTCAATTTCCATATTTGATTTATTTCAAAAGGGATCTCATTATTCTTCCAGGGACTAGTGTTTGCATCCCTCATATCGCTCACACCCAACCTAGCATCGCGAGGAACCTCCGGCACACACCTTCGGGCATCGTCGACTTAGCCGTCCGACAGTATCATCATTATCATTTCACATGGATATATCTCACTTTGCAAAAATGCCATTTGATGCAATAGTGCCAAAATCTCATTTAATTTTACATGTCATGTGAAATGAATAATTGTCACCATGCATGCTACATAGATAGCAACTCAGAATACCACATCCCATAGAGTAATGTGTTTGTTCTTAAAAATAAGAGAATTTTTAAATAAAAATAGAATGTATTCCTTTAATTTAAATTCTGGAAAAATTAGTAATTGATATTAATAAATTCTGAAAGTTTAACATGATGTAAACAAGACCTAGAGAAAGAGATTTCATGAAGAACACCATGTCAAGAAAGCTCCACATCAATCACATAGGTCCATACATCACAGCAAAAGAAATTCCAGCACCACATTTTGCACAGTTTTGGAAATAATTTCGATTAAATACTCAAACGAACTCCAAAAATTATGAGATTTTAATATGTTATAGTTGAGACCTAGAGGCAAAAGTCCCATGAAGAAATCGAAGTCCAATTAATTCTGGATTAAAAGATATGATTATCACAACTCACCCTAACCCTCGGCTCAATCTCCAGATTTAATCCCTTTCAAAGAAACATCATTTCCCTAATCAATGCTTGTCCATTTATTTTCAAATTTCAGTATGTTGTTCCCCAAGGTGTCATCTACAATTCTTATACAGGACATGAGATCAAATTCGGACTGGATAATTTTACAAAATTCACAGAATCGCAATGGGTCAACATGACAGTTTTCCAGATTCTAGCATCTCTGAAGAAAAATGATTTCACCATCAAATACTTGTGCGTTTCCCCTCAAATTTTGATATGTTAAACTTCAAGAAGTCCTCTACAACTTGTATCAGAAGTTGAAGTGAGATTTCAACTAGAAAGTTGCTTTACAGTTCACGAAATCACCGAAGGTCAGCACAACAGTTTCCAGATCTAGTTTCTTCAAAGGAAAATCATTTCACCAAACAATACTTTTCCGTTTCATCTCAAATTTTAGTATGTTACTCCTCAAGATGGCCTCTATGACTTTCATCAAGAAGTCGAAATGAGATTCCAACTAGAAAATTGCATGCAGCTCACGAAATCACCAAGGGTCGGACCGCTTTTCCAAAAACAGACTACTAGACTAAGGCATTTGCTTCCATAACTTCGAAAATCCTCAACTCCACCACCTCCAAAATTCACCACACAACACATACAATCACAGCAAACAAAGTGTAGATCAAAGGACTCTACTTGCCTCAAATCCAAAGAAAACACAGCAAGACGGCGGCGGGGCAAGGCGTGCTCGACGGCGGCGGCTAGGCGGACGCACGACACGGCAGGGCTTCTTCTTCCTCTCTCGGCGTCTCTCTCTCTCTCTCTCTCTCTCTCTCTCTCTCTCTCTCTCTCTCTCTCTCACTCTCTCTCTGCACCTAGCTCCATCCGCCCCTTCCCTTTTTTCCTTTTGGTTGATACAAAAATTTTGCATGCATCAATATTGCATGGAGGAACACTTGTCTTCAAAGGAAGGACACTTGGCTTCTCCCATGGGACAAATGGAGAGGGTGGCATGAGCTTCTCCACCCGGCTCTCCCTCCTTGGGTCGACAGCCCTATGGGCTTCATGGGCCGGGCCTCTTGGCTCACTTTAGGCCCAACACTCTTGGGCCTAAAGTCCAAACTTAAATGGCCCAAAAATATACTTAAATGAGCCCATGCTTACTTTTAATAATCCACCTTAATCCCCACTTATATAAATACCAAATTACAAATTTATATGGCCATAAAATTTTGTAACACAAATTAATAAAATCCAACTTATAAAATGCACAGCCAATAATAGAATTTTTCCCCCCCTCAAATAATTGTCCATTAGAATGCTTGGCCTTTATTTATTGTGATCCGTTGGTCTAAAGGCCATACATAATCCTATGGCACTTCCATCCCCTTTCCATAGGTTGTAAAGCATCTAGAGGTTATCATGAAGTTTTTAGGATGCCACAACCTCTAATGGTAAGCTATTAGTTACATATAAAATGAACAATAAATAAGCATGAACTTTCAGCTTGGATGACCTTAGAGATATATAGAGAAGATCTCCAAGAAATCTAATGAGCAGAATTCTTTTGAGAGGTCACCCTTTTGTTTTTTATTTGTTATGTGTCGAAACAGCCAAAGCCACTTTTGAAACCAGTTAACACAGACCATTCAAATTAAAATTATGTGAACCCCATTCATTCAATTTAATAGATGAATTAGTGAGGATGCTAATGCTTCCCTGGTTATAAATAACCAGAAAATAATAAGTCCATTACCATCACCTCTCCGAAATCAAACCTTTCCATACTTCATACTTTGACAAAACAAATTGAGAGCTATCTGAATTTCATCACCTCTCTCCTAAGTAAAACTCAGCTAGTCCTGAAAAATATTTCAGTTCGCTGCTACATCTTCGTCATTACCATCGATTACGAAATTCCTCATTTATTTGCTATGGCAATATCGTCCTTGGTCATGGGACAAATCTCTCTAATCATCTTTGCAGTGATGATCTTCCATGAAATTCTATCTATCAATGGAAAGCCAATGAGGCCTACCATAGCTCACAATGCCGATTCCCTTATAGAAAACCATCAAATCGATTTAGCAAAGCTTGTAGGTAGAAAAATCGACACTCAACAAAAGATTGTAGATTAAGGAGAAGTACTGTTGCCAAGCACACCGATGCAAAGTCTGATAGAGTTGTGGAGTCTAATAAAGGAAAATAATATTCAAGCGTAGAAACAATTTATTTTAGGCAATTACCAATTTTGTAACAGCATATATGTAATTTCCATATTAATTATGTATGTCCTAGACTCTTGCTATATATAGGGTAATATCTTTTATGGTTGTAATGCTGAAGCTTGTAACACTGATATTGATAGTGGAAGATTTCCTAGTGTAGCATCGTGGTTTTTCTCTTTTCCTAATTTTAGGAAGGGTTGTCCACGTAAAAATTCTCGCTTGTTTTCTTCTTTAATTTTTCTCACCATATATTCACATTCCTAACAACTAGTATCAAAGCCTGATTTTGGTGAAATAGTGGGAGTGAATATGGATGAAGGGAAGGTGCAAATCGATCGGTTCGTTGGGAAGGACTTTGGTTTTTAGAAGATGTAGATTGAGGATATAATGTACTAGAAGAACCTACATCAGCCTTTGCCTGGAGAGAAACCAGAATCTATAAATCAAGAAGAGTGGGAATTGTTAGATTGATAAGCTCTGGATTTGATTCATCTCACATTGGTGGGGAATGTTGCTTTCAACATTGCCAATGAAGCAATAATGGTGGATTTGATGGTGGCGTTGTCCAATATGTACGAGAAGCCTTCTCAATCAAACAAGGCATATTTGATGTGTCATCTTTTCAATTTGAAGATGGACAAGGGTGCTTCCGTGACAAATTACCTTAATGAATTTAACGTGATTATGACTTAGTTGAGTTCGGTAGATATCAAATTTGATGACAAGGTAAAAGCTTTAATTTTATTATCTTCTCTACCTAAAAGTTGGAGTGCAACTGTGACTGTAGTGAGCAGTTCGTATGGAAAGAAAAAGTTGAAGCTTCAAGTAATCCGAGATTTGATTCTTAGAGAGGATATTCGCATAAAAGAATCAGGTGAATTTTTGGGTGTTGCTCTAAATACTGAAGGTAGAGGAAGAAGCAATCAATGAGGGTAGAACTAATACTGCAGTAGATCAAAGCCTAGACAAAGAAGCAAATCTAGACCTCGTGGAGAAATAATTTGTTGGAATTGCGAAAAGAAATGTCATTTGAAACGAGATTATAGAGCCCTAAAGAAGAAATTTCAATATCGAGATGGAGAAAAATTTGCGAAACAATTCTTGAAGAGACGCATGATAGTGATGCTTTAATTTTGAGCATTGGCATTTCAATTGAGTCTTGGATTCTTGACTTAGGTGTGTTGTTTTACTATACTTAATGCAAAGAATTAATGACAATTCTATTACTGGAAAATTTGGAAAGGTTTATCTTGCTGATGATGAACCTTTAGATATTATGGGAAAGGGTGATGTTTATATAAAATATAATAACGGATATCAATGGAAGTTGCATAATGTTAGATATGTTCTAGGACTTAAGAGAAATCTAATCTCTATAAGTGAATTAGAGCATGGGGTATGAAACTATTTTTAGGGATGGCTCTTGGAAAATAGTTGAAGGTGCTTTGGTCGTAGCACGAGGAACAAAGTCAAGAACACTCTACATAACTAAAAGTAGTAGAGAAACCGCAGCAATTGCTAAGTCCGAAGTTGATTCCAAATTATGGCACTACAGGCTTGCACACATGAGTGAAAATGGGATGAAGTTGTTAGCATCTAAAGGAAAACTGCCTAATATAAAGTCCATAGATATTGGTCTATGTGAAGATTGTGTTCTGGGCAAGCAAAAACGTGTCATTTTTTCGAAGATTGTGAGAGAACTGAAGACAGGAAAATTAGAATTTGTGCATATAGATGTGTGGGGACCAACTCCTGTGAATTCCCTCGGAGGCTCACGTTATTTTGTTACGTTCATTGATGACTCCACTAGAAAGGTATGGGTTTATCTTTTGAGAAATAAATCTAAGATGTTTACTAGTTTTAAGAGATGGAAAGCTGAAGTGGAGAATGAAAGTGGCCTGAAGATTAAATGTCCAAGGTTCGATAATGGTGGTGAGTATGATAGCAAGGAGTTCAAGCAATTTTGTGCCAAGAATGGAATTAGAATGACAAGAATTGTTCCCAATAGACTGCAGCAAAACAGAGTTGCTAAAAGGATGTATAGAACTTTGAATGAGCGTATGAGAAGTATGAGGTTGCATGCAAGATTACCGAAGACATTTGGGCGGATGTAATTAACACAACTGCATATTTGACTAACAGAGGACCTTTAGTTCCACTTGATTTTAACTTACTAGAAGAAGAATGGAGCGGAAAAAAGGTAAATTTCTCGCATTTGAAAGTTTTTGATTATGTTTCGTATGTTCACGTAGATTCTAAAAATAGAGATAAGCTTGATGTGACATCTTGATTTTCGAGTTCTGTTTTCGATTGAATAAGCTGGGCTTTTCATCCATGCGCCAAGAGTTCTTTTCTTTGAGTTGGCCACTCATGAGATAACTAGCCTATTAGGTGAAGTTGTTAAGGAATATAAACGCGACTAACTTGAGAATTTGATCAGAAATCGATTGCTTGATTGTGCTTATCTACAAGGGTCATTACAGCACAGTTAAAAATCGATTAGAGACTTGAAATAGGTCGATTCAACAAAACTATGTGATTGAGTGTGGGTGATTCCACCTAATTGCAAAATTCTTGACGATCAGCACAAGATCGATTTTTTTGTCGTTTTGGTACCCTATGCCCGTATTTGAAACCTCGAGATTTTCACAACAACCGAGAGTCACCAATGTGTCGAAGATGTACAATGTGGTTCGAAAATAATCGACCGTGGGTCAATTGTGCTAAAAATTCCTAAAAGCTACCTTATAGATTAGGTCACGCTAAAATTGCATCAAATCCAAATTAGTCACAAAATTGAACTCGATTTGAGGAATCGAAAGTTCTGGCATGTCACGATTTATTTTAGGAATGTCAACTCATCATTCGAAGAGTTTTCGGCAAGCTCGTGATTTTTACAAAATCAATTCCTACGATTAGGAAAAGAAAATAAATTTGGAGGGGCCAAATTGAAGGGATTTTTGGCCTCCAAAGTGAGCTACTTGGTGAAGGGAAATCATGGGAATTGTGTAGGCTTCCTTCATAGCAAATTTGGCCATCAAATTGGAGATTTGGTGAAGAAATTGAAGTCCAAATTGATGAAATTCGTAAGGTTGAGGGGTAGTTGCATTTTGGTCCTCAATTTAGCTCTAATTGATGAAATTTTGTGAAGAAATTGGTCTTAGGGTGATCAATTGATGTTGTTGGTTGAAGATGGGCTGAAGATAAGGGGGACATGCACTCAAGTGCCTTAGATTTTTATGCTTGACTTTCCCTCCTCTCATCCCTCTCTCCCTCATCCCTTGCCCCCCCCCCCTCTTTTTCCCTTCGTGGGCAGCTTCCCCGACCCTTTTGTTTTTCTGCCTTTTCTTTATTTTGTTCTATCGAAGACTCTAGCTCCTCCATGTTTTCTCTCTCTCCACCGATCCCCCCTCATCCGCGATGTCCCTAACTAACAGCCCTACTCCCATCTTCACGCGTTTCCCTTTAGTGAAGCCAGTTCGTTATTTCCCTTCTAGTGGTCAGTTGACCGCAAGTCTTCCACCGAGACAAGCCCAGCTTCTGCAACGCGTCCTCCACCCTGCCCATTTTCAACGCTGCAACTCCTATTTCACCCCTGCAGCTGCCACAAAGACATCACTGCCCTATTTCCACCGAGTCTACCATCACGCTTATAGCCTTGCTACAGCCTGCACATTCCAGCTCCATCGTTCCTCCATTGAAGTAAATTTAGCCGCGTGACCAACCCTAAGTCTAGAGCCGAGCAACCTAACCGTGGGCTTTGTGGCCTTTTTCGAGCCTTCTCGAGCTCCTTTGGTGCCGCCGTAAGCCTAAGTTTCGGCCACCGTCACTGTGAACCGGTTTTTGCACTAAATAGGTGAGTTTACTCACTAAACTCTACTTAGGGAGTTAATGATGCTTTATTGGTGATTAGTTTAGGCTAAGTATGGTTTAGGTGGTTGGTTAGAATGGAGGTGGTTAGAATGGATAGATTAGGGACTAGATAAGTTGTACTATTTATCTAGATAGGTTCGGAAATTTTCCCGGCCCGTTTGGGCAGTTAATTAAGCATTCCCGGCCTAAGTTTGTATTTTTGGTAATTAATTGTATTTATTTAATTATTTATTATTTTTCGGAAATTCTACCGGGATAGCCGATGACCAGAATTTCGTTTTGATTGCAATGGTGTGTTTAGTTTCTACAATCGAATGCTATTTTCTGCAAATTGAGTGGTGATTCTAATTTTGGGTATTTATCCCAAAATTGTGTAATTTCGATTATTATTTATAAAATATCGGGCATCAATTTTTAATGCAAAAAAATGTTTTTAGGTACTATAATAAATAGTGGGATTTTTAAAAAGTAAGATATCGTATTTTTTGCTCAAACTGACCGTGTACCCGGACACGATTATTTTATCAAGTGTTTTTAGTGTGAAGAAAATATGTCAAGTTCATTATCTTAATTAAGGCATTTAAGTGTAGAGCACAATGCCCTTGGCCGTGATTGAATGATCGTGTGATGGTTCATAGTCATGGCAAGATGACTATTGAAAGTTGAGGTGACATGTGTTGTTTTGAGAGAACCCGATGGATTGTGAGCCGATAAAGAACTAAGTGCTACACGATAATGGAACCTCGTGTGAGCCACCTCTAGTACCTTGTACCATTGCTTATTGTAAGTCGAGGACTAAGTGCTACATGGTGACTTGAGTCACATGGGAGCCACCTCTAGAAGCCTTGCAATTTTGTCATACATAGTAAATGGATTAAGTGCTACACAATAGTGAGACTTCATGTGAGTTACGTCTAGAACCTTGTACTAGAGCTTTTTATAGTCAAGAACTAAGTGCTACACAATAGCGAGACTTCATGTGAGTTACGTCTAGAACCTTGTACTAGAGCTTTTTATAGTCAAGAACTAAGTGCTACCTGATAGCGTAACTTTGTGGGAGCCACCTCTAGTACCTTGAACTATTGCTTAGTATAGTCGAGAACTAAATGCTACACAACTGTGTCAATTCGTGGGAGCCACCTCTAGTACCTCGTACTATGACTGATTGTGGTCAGGGACTAAGTGCCATGGGATATCGGAACTTCGTGGGGAAAGGGCACCTCTAGAACTTGGAGCTTGGTTTTGAGTATTGAGTCAGAATATTGAGTGGGAAAGTTGAGGTTGGATTGAGAACTTGAATATTGAGAGTGAATATCGGGTGTGGATGGAATCACCGATATGAATTGTCCACACTTGATTATTGGACGAAATTGTGTGACATGGTATGGAACGTGTTATAACGATTTGGCCTTATAATTGGGACCCCTATGAGTGATTGTTTGATTGAATGATGGATCGATTGTATTGAATGATTGAGTGACTAAGATTGACATGAGACGGTCCCAATGCTCGAGTGTTATTACTACACTTATGTGATATGAATTGTGCTAACATGCAGGAGGGAACTGAGGTGAGGTAAGTCTTCTGTATTGTGTGCATAGACTGCCTTTAGGTGTATTTCCTTCCTAGTCAGGGTTTCGGGGGTGAACTTGCTGAGACATTGTCTCAACCTATCGTGGGCTTAACTTTTCAGGTCCCTAGTGTGAAGAACTTGGAGCTTGAGGCGGAAGGGTTAGGAGCATGGGTGGCTCAAAAGTTCTTTTTGGAGATAGACTTCATGTACTTAGATCCTAGAGTTGGTCTCTGTTTGTAAACCAAATTGTGGTTTATAATAATGTGTTTGATTTGAAATTTGTTGTCCTGGTTTTCTATCCCATGTATGTTATTGTTAGGGGATTAGTTTATATGCTTCCACATGTACATAATCGATTAGGTCGACAACATGTCCTAGGACGTCGCAAATTTTTATTGACCACCAAGGGATGTACGCTTAGTTAAGGTTTGGGTCGTGACATCCCCGCCTAAAGTGGTATCAAAGCAGGTCGATAGTTGAAGTGATAAGGTGCGATGGGTTCATGGGATAGTTAGTAGGAAATGCTCTTTTCTTATGCTTATGCATGGATTGATAGCTGATTGGTAGTTTGTTCATATGGGTTGCTCAGTTTTCCTAGTTCGGTGTGGAATTGGAAAGCAGGTTTTGTAGAGATCCTGAAAAATGAGCGATCGGGAGTCGAGGACTCCTCAGAAAAGGAGCATTGCGTTAGGCTCTCGGGGTAGGACACCGACCAGGGTTGGTACCTAAGGTGGTCATGGTAGAGCACAAGCTCAGGCCAGAGCGAGTGGAGAGTACCGTCGTAGGCTAGTACTAGTGTAGCAGCACCTGGCAATCCTAGAATCGATGGGATCGTTCAGAATCAAGTTGCCGTTGCCGTTGCTGCAGCCGCACCTGCTAGAGTCCAACTTGGGAACGTGATCGGGGAGAGACCGATGATTAGTTGAGCAATTTATGAAGTTACAACCATCGAAGTTCACAGGAGCGGTGATCTTGAGGCTGCAACCCTCTGGATCCGAGAATTAGAGAAGGCCTTCGAGCTATTGAGGTGCTCGGAAGAAGATAAGGTAGTCCTTGTAGTCTACTAGTTGCAGGGTAACGCAAGCACTTGGTGGAGGGCCACTGGAGGAATAATGGTCCCAAAAGGCATGGTTCCAATGTGGAATACCTTTGTGTAGTTTTCAATGGAAAGTACTTCTCTAATTGCGCTAGAGAACAAAAGATGGAGGAATTTCAGCGCTTTCGTCAGGGTTCGATGACTGTGGACTAGTACAAGGCCAAGTTTGCAGAGCAATCGCAATACACTTCCAGGCTGATAGAGGATCCAGTTGATAGAGCCAGGTGGTTCAAGAATGGCCTCCAGTCGGAGCTGAAGAGTCCGCTGGTGCCGTTCGATCTAAAAGATTACAACGAGCTATATAGTCCGGGCCCAATTGATAGAGAGGAACTTAAATGAATGAGCCACTACATCCGAGTCGCGGTTTAGGTCCAATAGAGATGGTAATTAGTTCAAGAAGAAGCCGATATCTTAAGGATGATATCCCATTTTGCCCAACAAGAAGGATGGGATTGGAAAGTCAATGCCCAACTTGAACGATGTGTGTCATTTCTGTAGGAAAAGACATGGTTCAGTCTCATCTCATCTCATAACGGGAGCTTGTTTTAAATGTGGCTAGCACGGCCACCAATTCAAGGATTGTCCGCATAGGCAGATGGGACCACAACTACTATTGCCGCCAATGATGGGACAGAACAAAGGGAAGGCATCGTAGATAGAATGCCACTAGGATGATGAAGAGGACATGAACGAACCGAGCTATGTGTCGATCGGGAGAAAGAATGTTTTTGGGTTAATTTTATCAAAGTGGTGCAACATAAATTTTGGTTAAGCTTGTAGGATTTCAATTTGTTGAAATGAAGTTGTAAAAGGAAGAATCATTGGCTAGAGTTTTACTCAACTACTTTGCTTATGTGTGACCTTGTTGTTGTAATTGAAATGGGTTGGTTTAAGAAACCATGAGTTGTGTTGAATTGTTATTTGGCTCAAGGAACATCTTGCTGTAATGTGTTGTTATTGTGAAGTAATACAGTTTAACCCGTTAGCATGTGGAAGTTTTGAGCTGTTAGGAATTGAAGAGGACCCTCGGTTATTTTAATTTTGTTGCTTGAGGCAACCCAATTAGTAGAGGTGGGTTGCCAAGATTATTTGACAACTGTAGTGGATATGGCAATTGAGGAACCAAAAGTGGAAAACATAGCTATGATATGGGAGATTTCTGAGGTGTTTCCTAAAGAGTTGCCAGGTCTGTCACAAGAAAGGGAGATAGACTTCGTGATTGAGTTAGCCTCGGGACGAAGCCAATCTCTAAAGCTCCTTACCAGATGGCATTGTCAGAATTGAAGAAACTGAAGGTGCAGATGCAAGAGTTGTCGGATAAAGGATTTATACGCTCTAGTGCATCACCTTGGGGAGCACCAATTCTGTTTGTGAGGAAGAAAGATGAGTCGTCGCGCCTTTGCATCGACTACCGGAAACTCGACCGGGTGACGATCAAGAACAAGTATCCGTTGCAAAGGATTGACGATCTGTTTGGTCAATTACAGGTAGTGTCGATATTCCCGAAGGTCAACCTGAGGACGGGTTATCTTCAGTTAAGGATTAAGAAAGAGTTGAACAAGAGACATTGTCATGGGGTGGAACTTCTCAAGGATTAGGATTGTGACACTCAGTATCACCCCGGAAAAAGCTAATAGAGTTATAGATGCGTTGAGTCGGAAGTCTTCGATTGCGCAGATGGTGATTCAGGGGTGGATTTTACTCAAAGGAGCTAGAGATTTGGTTTTCAAATTTGAGGTAGGCTACCTTTCAAGTCTTATGGGCACACTCAGAATTGAATCGGAACTACATATCGGAATCAAGATGCTTCAACTAACAGACCCAGAGATTCATAAGATTATGCAGGAAGATAAGGATGAGAGAAATGTTGGCTTTCAGATTTTTAAGACGGAACACTAAGGTTCTGAGGACGATTGTGCGTACTTGACGATGCAGAGCTTAAAGAAGAGATCTTATTAGAAGCTCATCGTAGCAGTCACAGCATTCATCCTAGTAGTACAAAAATGTATCAGAATCTGTGTCAACATTATTGGAGGTTTGGTATGAAGGCGGACATCGCCAAGCATGTCGCCAAGTGTCTAACGTATCAGCAAGTGAAGGCACATCATTGTAAGTTGGGAAGACTTCTGCAACCTCTCGAGATTCCCGAGTGGAAATGGGAACACATCACAATGGATTTTGTGACGGGCTCACCAAGGAGTCAGAGGGGTAATGATTCCATTTGGGTAGTGGTCGACAGATTGACAAAGTCGGCTCACTTCATCGCTGTACGAAAGGACCTCGATTTGGAAAGGCATGCAGAGTTGTATGCGCGTCAGATAGTTTGTCTGCATGGAGTGCTAGTGACGATTACATCTAATAGAGACCTGAGGTTCACATACCTTAAGGAAAAGTTTGCAAACCGCCTTAGGAACGAAGCTGCAGTATAGTACGACCTATCACCCATAGACAGATGGCTAGTCTGAAAGGACGATTCAGACTCTCGAGGACATGTTGAGAGCGTGTGTGCTAGATTTCAAAGGAAGCTGGGAGGAATAGCTTCATCTTGTCGAGTTCGCCTACAACAATAAGTACCAGTAGAGTATTCAGATAGCACCGTTTGAAGCATGGTATGGCAGAGCGTGCAAAACTCCAGTTTATTGGAATGAAGTTAGAGAACAGAAGATTATAGGCCTAGAGTTGGATCAACAATCAGTGGACGCAGTTGCAATTATTAGGGACAGATTAAAGATCAATTCAAATTGTGGATCGCAATAGGCAGGTTTACATACCAAGACAGTCCCCTTGGTCAAAGTGGTTTGGCAACACCACGGGACTAAAGGAGTAACCTAGGAAAGTGAAGATTCGATGAGATGACTATACCCTAACCTTTTTGTTTAAAGATTGGTAATGATTTAAATTTCAAGGACGAAATTTTTATAAGAGGGGAAGATTTGTGACATTCTGATTTTCGAGTTCTATTTTCGATTGAATAAGTTGGGCTTTTCATCGACGCGCCAACAGTTCTTTTCTCTGAGTTGGCCACTCATGAGATAACTAGCCTATCAAGTGAAGCCGTTAAGGAATCTAAACGCCTTTGACTTGAGAATTCGACTAAAAATCGATTGCTTGACCGTGTTTATCTACGGGGGTCATTACGGCACATTTAAAAATCGATTAGAGACTGAAGATAGGTCGATTCGACATAACCATGTGATTAAGTGTGGGTGATTCCACCTAATTGCAAAATTCTTGTCGATCGGCACTAGATCGATTTTCCTGTCATTTTGGTACTCTATGCCCGTATTTGAAACATCGAGATTTTCACGACAACCGAGAGTCGCTAATGTATCGAAGATGTATAATGTGGTTCGTAAATAATCGACCACGGGTCAATTGTGCTAAAAATCCCTAAAAGCTACCATATAGGTTAGGTTACATTAAAAATTTCATCAGATCGAAATTAACCGCGAAATTGAACTCGATTTCAGCAATCGGAATTTCTGGTGTGTCACTATTTATTTTAGGAACGTCGAATCCTCATTCAAAGAATTTTCGACAAGATCGGGATTTTTGCGGAAAATCAATTCGGACGATTCGGAAAAGAAAGGAAATTTGGAGGGGCCAAATTGAAGGGATTTTTTGGCCTCCAAAGTGAGCTACTTGGTGAAGGGAAATCGTGGAAATTGTGTAGGCTTCCCCCATAGCACATTTGGCCATCAAATTGTAGTCCAAATTGATGAAATTCGTAGGCTTGAGGGGTAGCTGCATTTTGGTCCTTAATTTAGCTCTAGTTGATGAAGTTTTGTGAAGAAATTGGCCCTAGGGTGACCAATTGATGTTGTTGGTTGAAGATTGGCTGAAGATAAGGGGGACATGCACTCAAGTGCTTTAGATTTTAATGCTTGACTTTCCCTCCCTCTCATCCCCTCTCTCCCTCATCCCTGCCCCCCCTCTTTCCCTTCGTGCGCAGCTTCCCACGACCCTTATTTTTTCTGCCTTTTCTTTCTTTCATTCTATCAAAGACTCCGACTCCTCCACGTTCTCTCTCTTTCCACCGATCCCCCTTCATCCGCGACATCCCTAATCGACAACCCCACTCCCATCTTCACGTGCCTCCCTCCAACGAAGCCAGTCCATTATTTCCCCTCCAACGGCCATTTGACCACAAGTCTTCCACCAAGACAACCCCAACTCTACCACATCTCCTCCACCCTGCCCATCGTCAACGCTGCAACTTCCATTTCTCCCTTGCAGTTGCCGAGAAGACATCACCACCTCATATCCATTGAGTCTACCATCACGCCTGTAGCCCTGCCGCAGCCTGCATGTTCCAGCTCCATCATTCCTCCACCAAAGTAAATTCAGCCGCGTGACCAACCCCAAGTTCAGAACTAGAACCGAGCAGCCCAACCGTGGGCTTTGTGGCTTTTTTGGGTCTTCCCGAGCTCCTTTGGCACCACCATAAGCCTAAGTTTCGGCCGCCGCCGCGCCGTCGTCGTTGTGAAATGGTTTTTGTGCTAAATCGGTGAGTTTACTCACTAAACTCTGCTTAGGGAGTTAATGATGCTTCATAGGTGATTAGTTTAGGCTAAGTATGGTTTAGGTGGTTAGTTAGAATGAATTAGTGATTTAATTATTCATTTGTGCATGTTAGGTGGTTAGAATGGATAGATTAGATAAGTTGTACTATTTATCTAGATAAGTTCGGAAATTTTTTCGGCCCGTTCGAACGATTAATTAAGCATTTTTGGCCTAAGTTTGCATTTTTGGTAATTAATTGTATTTATTTAATTATTTTTGGTATTTATTTAATTATTTATTATTTTCCAGAAATTATACCAAGATAGCCGGTGACCGGAATTTTGTGTTGATTGCAATGGTGTGTTTAGTTTCTGCAATCGAATGCTATTTTGTGCAAATTGAGTGGTGATTGTAATTTTAGGTATTTATCCCAAAATTGTGTAATTTCGGTATTTAATCAAAAAATAACGGCCGTCGGTTTTTAACACCAAAAATGTTTTTAGGCACTATAATAAATAGTGAGATTTTTAAAAATGAAGATATTGTATTTTTGTGTGGTACCCCCAACGGCCCCCGATCCATTTGGGTCACCACAAGTACCATTCACTTATCCTATTTACATACCACTTTGATACCTTTTAATTATAGCGGGTCCATAATTCATGGGGATTAATTAATTAATTTTTTTTTTGAATTGGTCCTAGCATAGTTCATAAAACGGAAGCATAATCGGATTTCCCTATCCCCTACTCCAACAACAATAATGCAATGCACACCAACTACACATCAGATAAAAAGATAGAGCCGAGTCACTTTTATTTACATATTCAAGATGGACATCTCGAGTCGGTACAACAAAAGGCTAAGGCTTTTAACTATGCTCGGCTATAACTCAAAAGAAACTTGACCCTACATTAGACATGTACACCTATCCATCATCAAGTGTTGGCTATCCAAAAAGTGTCATCTTCCACCAGTCGTACGTGCAATCACACCCAACCCGATGCATCGGCCGGTGGCGGTGGCAGCATCCCTAGCATCACCCCGTCACGTCGAACGTGTACGGACAAGAACTCCTAGACTATAGGGCCCCCAGCTAGAGCCACATCATACATAACCAAAACACAAACTCGGATAAACACCAGATGAGGAACACTAACACAGAAATGCTTCGAGCACTCAACCTCAACATCAGATGGTAAGCCATAGAAAGTACCACGCATGACCGATGGCAAAGGCATCTTTCAATCTGAAATGCTAATCCCCAAAGGGGTGAGTACAACCACTTAGCGGTAAAGATCCATCAAACTACATAATGCAATAAGCAAAACAATCAAGATATCACGACTAAAGCACATATCATCCATGTTATCGAGCATACATCATCATGCGATCGTGCATATATCACCATGCGATCATGCATATATCACCATGTAGTCGTGCATATCTCACCATGCCATCGTGCATATACCACCATGCAGTCATGCTTGTATTTCCATGAGGTTCATTCCATGCCATATGCACATACATACTCATGATTTATATCATCCACACAATCATGTGTATATCCCCATGAGATCCATTCAAGCCTTCATGATTGCATTATCAATGTCATATAGTATCAATTTACTTTCATAAGCAGATCATGCATCATGCCATATGCACACACCCATGCGCATGAGTCAATTTTCGATTTTAATTTTCAAAAGGATCTCATTTAATTTTTCTTCCCAGGGATCAGTGTTTGCATCCCTCATTTATCGCTCGCACCCAACCTGGCATCGCGAGGAGCCTCCGGCACACACCTCCGGGCATCTCGACACTCCCGAGGACATCATCGACTCAAGGGTCCAATGGTATCATCAATATCACAATTTATATTCACATATATGTTTCACTTTCAACATGGCATTTGATGCAATAATATCAAAGGTCTAAACCAGCTTTTTGGTATTATATGACATGCTAAATGTCACCACATGTGCAGCAAAACAACCGCTCAAGACATTATATTACATAGAGCAATTCGTTTATTTTTGAAAATATAGCAATTTTTGGATAAAGCAGAATGCACTCCTTTAGTTAAAATTCTAGAAAATTTAGTAAACGGTCTTAATAAATTCTGAAAATTTGATATGTTATCGGTAAGATATAGAGGAAAATATTTCATGAAGAACACCATATGAAAAGACTTCATACAAATCAGTACAATCCATGCATCACAGCCTTTAAAATTTCAAAACATTGCCCTTGCACAGTTTCATTCACAAATTTGGTATAAACCCTAAACCAGCACCGAAAATTCTGAAATTTTGATATGTTATAGACAACACTAAGAGGTAAAAGGTTTTTGAAGAAATCGAAATCAAATTCGTTCTGGATTAAGAGCTATAGTCGATTTAATTCTCCCTACTCTCGGTATAGTTTTCCAGATTAATCCCTTTCAAAGAAAATTCGTTTCAGCAACCTAAACTTGTCCGTTTCTTCTCAATTTTTAGTATGTTACTCCTAAAAATGTCATCTACAACTTTTATCAAGGACACAAGATCAAATTTTCACAGAATTGCACTAGGTCAACATAACGGTTTCCAGATCTAATCTCTTCAAAAAACAATGTTTTTACCGACCTATACTTGTTCATTTCCTCTCAAATATTGTTATGTTACTCTCTAAGAAGTTCTCTACAACTTTCATCAAGAGCATGCAGTGAGATTTCGACTAGATATTCACCAAAATTTCGCAGATTCACTAGAGCTCAAGCTGGTTTCCATAGAACAGCTTACTAACCTAAGATGTAACTCCCAAATTTCGAAGATTCTAACACTTAGTTCATCCGAAATTTACTACTCATCACACACACACATCACAGCAAGCAAAATGTAGGCTAACGGACTTTACTTGCCTCAAATCCAAAGAAAACACAGCAAGCACACAGTGGGGCAAGGCGGGCTCGACGGCGGCGGCTAGGCGGCGTCGACGATCTCCTCCTTCCTTAACGGCTCACGGTTGGCTTCCCCACTCTCTCGGTTCACTCTCCCTCTCTCTCGACTCTCTCTTTCCTTCTTTCCTTCTTTCTCTCTTTCTCGCACGAGCACCCCTCCTTCTCGTTCAATCCGCCCCTCCTCCTTTCTTCCCCTTCATGATTAGTAATCATTAGCTTTGCATGGCCATGGACACTTGGATAATCCCCTTAGCCACTTGTTAATTTTTCCATGCAAGATGATGGGTTCAATGGGCCAGGCCTCTCCCTCCTTCAGTCGACAACCCTCTAGGCTCCTTGGGCCGGGCCTTAGCCGGTCAAACGGTGGGGATTGTGGGCTGGTTTTGGGCCTTAAGAAACCAGCCCACTCCTTTTAATAATCCACCTTAATTCCCCACTTATAAAAATACCAAATTACAAATTCATATGGCCATAAAACTTTGTAACCTAGATCAATGAAAATCCAACTTATAAAGTTCATGGCCAAGAACAAAATTTCATTATCAATTTATCCTTTAATACAATCCTTAATCTCACATGGACATAGGATGCGTTTCCAACAAAATAATTATCCATTAAATAATCGGCCTTAATCTATTATAATTCGTTGGTCTAAAGGCCATAACATAATCCAATGGCACTTCCATCACCTTTCCATAGGTCATAAAGCATCTAGAGGTCGCTATGAAATTTTAGGATGCCACATTTTGGCTCAAACTGACCATGTACCCAGACATGATTATTTTATCAAGTGTTTTTAGTATTAAGAAGATAGGCCAAGTTCATTTTCTTAATTAAGGCATTTAAGTGCAAAGCACAATGCCCTTGGCCATGGTTGAATGATCATGTGATGGTTCATAGTCATGGCAAGATGACTATTGAAAGTTAAGGAGACATGTGTTGTGTTGAGGGAACTCGATGGGTTGTGAGCCGGTAAAGAACTAAGTGCTACACGATAATGGAATCTCGTGTCAGCCACCTCTAATACCTTGTACCGTTGCTTATTGTAAGTCGAGGACTAAGTGCTACATGGTGACTTGAGTCACATGGGAGCCACCTTTAGAAGCTTTGCAGTTTTGTCATGCATAGTAAATGGGCTAAGTGCTACACGATAGCGAGACTTCGTGTGAGTTACCTCTAGAATCTTGTACTAGTGCTTTTTATAGTTAGGAACTAAGTGTTACATGACAACGTGACTTCATGGGAGCCACCTCTAGTACCTTGAGCTATTGCTTAGTATAGTCGAGAACTAAGTGCTACACGACTGTGTGAATTCATGGGAGCCACCTCCTAGTACCTCATTCTATGATTGATTATGGTCATGGACTAAGTGCCACGCAATGTCGGAACTTCATGGGGAAAAGGGCACCTTTAGAACCTTGAGCCTAGTTTTGAGTATTGAGTGGGAATATTGAGTGGGAATGTTGAGGTTGGATTGGGAATTTGAATATTGAGAATGAATATCAGGTGTGGATGAAACCACCGATATGAATTGTTCGCACCTGATTATGGGACACAATTGTGTGATACGGTATGGGACGTGTCATAACGATTTAGCCATATAATCGGGACCCCTGTGAGCGATTGTTTGATTGAATGATGGATCGATTATATTGAATGATTGATTGATTAAGATTGACATGAGATGTTCCCAATGCTTGAGTGTTGTTACTACACTTTTGTGATATATGAATTGTGCTAACATGCAAGAGGGAAATGAGGGGAGGTAAATCTTCTGTATTGTGTGCATAGACTGCCTTTAGGCGTACTTCCTTCCTAGTCAGGGTTTCGAGGGGTGAACTTGCTGAGACATCGTCTTAGCCTATCGTGGGCTTAACTTTTCAGGTCCATAATGTGAAGAACTCTGAGCTTGAGGCGAAAGGGTCAGGAGCATGGGTGGCTTAGAAGTTCTTTTTGGAGATAGACCTCATGTACTTAGATCCTAGAGTTGGCCTCTATTTGTAAACCAAATTGTGGTTTTTAATAATGTGTTTGATTTGAAATTTGTTGTCCCGGTTTTCTATCCCATGTATGTTATTGTTAGGGGATTAGTTTATATGCTTCCGCATGTACATAATCGATTGGGTTGGCGATGCGTCCTCAGACGTCGGAAATTTGTATTGACCACTAGGGGATGTGCGCATGCTCGAGGTTCGGGGAATGACACTTGATGCAAGAGCTAAAAATGTATTTTCATTGGATATAGTTCGGATCATTTTGGTTATCGATTTTGGGATGAACAAAATAAAAATAATAATAAGAATCACTGATGTTACACATAATGAAAATATGTTGTATAAGGACAAATTTGTGCCAAAATCTATTGTGAAGAAACAAACGGTGGAGAATAGAGAGATTAAGTTAAATGAGGTTTCTAAGAGTGTTTTGGTTGAAATTCTTGAAACTCTTGCTGTTGATTCTGATCAAAAACCAAAACAAGAATTATGTACACCTAAACCCACTTTGAGGAGATCTAGTAGAACACCTAAACCTATACAAAGATAGTCTCTGTCATTGCATTATTTGCTTTTGACCGACGCTAGCAAACAAGAAAATTTTTCGGAAGCAGTGCAGGCTAAAGATTCTATTAAGTGGGAGTTAGCAATGTGGGATGAGTTAAATTCACTCGAGAAAAACAAAACTTGGGTCTTAACTCAATTACTAGATGGGAAGAAAGCATTGCATAATAAGTGGGTGTATCGGGTCAAAGAAGAACCTTATGGCAGCAAAAGGTACAAAGCAAGGTTAGTAGTAAAAGGGTTTCAACAAAATGAAGGAATTGATTACACATGGATTTTTTCTCTTGTTGTGAATTGACTACTATCAGGTTAGTATTGAGTATTATTGCCACTAAGAATTTACATCTAGAGCAATTAGATGTCATGACTGCATTCATCCATGGTAATTTGGAGGAGGATATTTACATGATACAACCAAAAGGTTTATAGGTTTCTAGAAAAGAAAATTATGTCTGCAAATTGAAGAAAAGTTTGTATGACTTGAAACAGGCTCCTAGATAGTAGTACAAAAAAATCGACATTTTTATGTGTGGTAATGGGTTCATTAGAAGTGATATGGATTATTATTATTATTACTTCAGAAATTTGATTACTGCTATATTATTTTGTTGTTGTATGTGAATGATATGCTCATTGCGGTCTAGCATGAGGGAGATCAACATACTAAAGTAGCAATTGTCAAAAGAATTTGAGATGAAGAACTGGGCACAACGAATCAGATTCTTGCGATGAGGATCAAGTGGGATAGATCCAAAGGAATTGTAAAATTATCTCAAGAAAAGTACATTGAAAGTGGTAGACAAATTTGTAGTCCAAAATGCAAAGCCCAGAATTACACTTTTAGGAAGTCACTTCAAGCCCTCAAAGAAGCATTCACTGCAAACAAATGAAGAGCGGGAGTATATAGCTAAGGTGCCTTATGCATTAGCTATTGGCAATTAAATGTACGTTATAGTATGTACTCAACCAAACATAACTCATGCAGTAGGAGTTGTGAGCAGATACATGATAAATCCAGGAATAAAGTATTAGGAAGCTGTAAAGTAGTTATTATGATACTTGAGAGACACTTCAGGTATGTCATTATGTTTTAGGAAAAATGGTGTAACTTTGCAAGGCTTTGTTGATGCAGATCTTGGTGGTGACTTGGACAATAGGAGGAGCACCTCGGGTTATGTTTTTAACTTAGGTTGTATTGTAATCAGTTGGATGTCTAGACTCTAGACATGTGTATCTTTCTCAACCATTGAGGTAGACTATGTTGCTATATCTGAAGCTAGTAAGGAGATGATTTGGTTGAATTTTTTTTTTTTTTTGAAAGAGATAGGGAAGGAGTAGGGTAATAGTGTTATTTTCAATGACAATCAGAGTACTATTTGTCTTGCAAAGAATCCGGTATTTCATTCAAGAACAAAGCACATTGAGTTAAAGTATCATCAAATTTGTTAGTTGATAGATGATGAGACTTTGTTATTGAAGAAGATTCTTGGTATAGAAAATCCAGCAGATTTGTTAACAAAGGTTGTCACTACTGAGAAATTGGGGCTGTGCATTGCCTCAGTTGGCCTCCATGGTAAGTGATGAGGAAAGCCGTTGCACTAGGACAATTTGGGTTACAAAGATAAAGACTATGAAAGATTATTGCTATTTTTTGAAGATCAGCCTCCAAGTGGGAGAATAGTGGGAGAATGATAGAGTTATGGAGTTTGATAAAAAGGAATTTAATATTCAAACATAGAAACAATTTATTTTAGCTAGTTACCAATCTTGTAATAGCATACACGTAATTTCCATATTAATGATGTATGCCCTAGACTCTTGCCATATATAGGGCAATATCTCTTATAATTGTAATGCTGAAGCTTGTAACCCTAGAGCTTGTAACATTGATACTGACAGTAGAAGATTGCCTAGTGTGGCACTGTGGTTTTTCCCCTTTCACGTAAAAATTCTCGCTTGTTTTCATCTCTAATTTTTCTCTCCATATATTTGCGTTCCTAACAAAGTCTTGGCCCTGATGATTTGGCGGCGGTTTATGTTGACAATTTTCGTCCCACCACACCAGGAAATAGTCCCGGGGTTGGCCATTCTTTTACTCGAGAAAAGGATGTCGAACCAGAAGAAATGGATGGAGGTGATAGGCACGTTGTCACCGTGTCGAGCAATGACTTCTGACCCACAGAACCTGGTCACAGCCCTGGTGTTGGCCATTCTTTCAAAGACTAAGCTACTGCAGGACCAAATTTATAGGAATCTGTGGTTCATATATGGAAAGGCTTGTTCTCTATCTTGGTGAATAGCTTGTATAATTGTTTCATCAAGTAGTTTAGACTTTGTATTCAATCATTTAATCAGTTACTCTGGGGTCTGAGCTGTTTCTCTGTAATAGAGAATTAAATGATAATGAACTGTGCATCCGTAGTCAAGCACTTGCATAAGAATATGTCGATATACAGCCTCATTGGAAGCTCATTGTGCAGAGACAGAGTACTATATTGCAACCTCTCTCTCTCTCTCTCTCTCTCTCTCTCTCACTCACTCAGGTGCACGTGCAAAAGCGAACCTCGCTATATGGATTGCTTAAACAAATAAGGCCAGCTTAAATAGAATAGAGTTCAAAGAAAAGCATTGGAGACGCTTGAAAAATTGACTTCTCTTAAACCCTGAGAACATGACACTTTGTTCTTGGAGGATGGACCACTGGTTGAGGTGTATTTGTACGCGGTACTGCATATCAATTAGATAAATTAAGTCAATTCAATCTCTAACTTGAGCAAAACTCAATTCGATATCCGAAGTGACCGATGATGGTTCAATTCTTCAAAATTTTGAAAAATTATCCAACAAGTCCTAAACTTATTACTCTTTTGTCAATTGAGTCATAAATCTTTCGTTTTTGTCAATTAAGTTCTAAACATTTTCATGTTTTCTAATTAAGTTCATCTAGCCAACTATGACTGAAATTTGCTAATGTGGATGCCAGCCATCCTATATGGCATGGCTACCATTGACATTGATATTTTTTAATAATCTTTTGAATTTTATTATAAAAGATTTAGTTTCCTTACCTTTTCTTTACTTTTTTATTTGTATTTTGGATTGAGGTTGGCAACTCTCATCAGCATTGGGTGAGGGCATCATGTCCCTTGCCTAGCCCAAATTTGGCAAGGCGTAGTATGCTTGCCCTCCCCACATCTAAGCGAGGGCTCACACACCCTGGATTTGGTTGGCAAGGGCATCGTGGCCCTGCACCAAGACCTTAAGAGACACAATGAGGGTGTCATTGTATAGAAAAGGAATGAAAAAAATGAAAAAAATGAAAAAAAAAAAAATACCAAAATATTATTAAAATTTGTCTATATTAGTATTAGGTAGGAAGGCCAACATCTATGTCAGCGATTTCTCATCAAAATTGGCTGAATATACTAATTGGCAAATTGTCAAAAGATTTAAAATTTTAATTGAAAATTTTTTTTTTTTAAAATATATATGACTGAATTGGTAAAAATATAATAGATTCAAAACTTTTGAACAAATTTTCCCAAAATTTCACTCAAGTCATAGTCGTGAATCTTTCCTTATTAACCTGAAAAGAGAATGCCAATCGCATAATCTCCTGTTAATTGCTTGAATCAAAAGTTTGTAGTTATGCTCGAAGACCTCTATATCAAAAGCTGAATATCACTATAAGTTATTAGATCAATGTTAGGTTTAGTACTTAAAATGCTCTATCACTTCTGTCATGCGTAGACTGGCTTTTGACATAAGAATGATATGTTTAAATTATTTGTATTAAGAAGGAAAATAATGGATTTATAGAGATTTAAACACAAAATCTCATGCTAAGTCTGCATCTTAAACTTTTCCATAAAAGCATAAAGTGATGTTTACACGTTCGGACAAAACTATATTGCAAACGGTCTAGATACGTGTCTACAACATATTTCCGAAGTGTTGGCCCTCGTTAATGGTTCTACACACATATGCCATTCCCTAGGCGAGTATTTGTGCGCTCTCGCTTTGGCTGCAAGGCAGGGTTAGGCACAAGTCTAGAGAGGACGTTGCGGCTCTCCCTGGATTTGGGCAAAGGCTTGTGCAGCCTTGCTTTGGCCAATGAAAATGTCATGGCACTCGCCCAAGCCCTCAACATCCATAGTGAGGGTGTCACGGCCCTTACCAAACTCAAGCGAGGGTCGCAAAGCCCTCACCAGCGACAACGAGGGCCGTGACCTCTCACCTAGTCACTAGGCCCCACTCCAAAAGCTACAAAAATAATAGAAAAGCCCGTAAAAAGTTAAAAAAATTATTTAAATATTACTAAAAAATGTCATTGTTAGTGTCGGCCATGTGACATAGGGCGATTAGCAAATGTGAAAAAGTTTCAAACTCAATTGGCATAATTAAAATGTTAATAACTAAGTGAGCAAAAATGTAATATATTTAAGACTTTTTGAATAATTTTCCCTTAAGATCCATCAACAATATTCAAATTTTTGTTTATGCAAGTGGCCCTGTCTATATATTCGAATGGGTGACCTCGAATTTCTGAATTAAAAGTGTCTAATTTCGCAACCAACCATGCCGACTTAAGATATTAAATGGTTATTGTTTGAGGAATATTAAAAGGAAGAGTTAGGAAAAGTATTCAAACTGAGGCAAACGGACAAAAGTCCCGCATGTTTATGGACCGTCAACAGTGGAGGAAAAAGTAGGAGTTCGATAACATGATGAGCCTACTCGACTTTTTAAAGATTTAGGATGTGTGGAGCAGCGAGAACAGGGAATCAAATCACGCCGCACGTTCACCAGTGACGGGAAGGCACATGGAAGCAGTCGGCCACGGGCGCAGGAAAAGTAGCTTAGTTTTGCTTTCTGTAAAGTTGCCTAAATTTTAAGTTTTAGGAATGAGAATCCACATATTCCTGTGGAATCTCTTGCGATCTTCCTGGAGATCTCGCTCCTATTCAACGGCAAAAGCCGCCAGCCGCCACGTGAGACGGCTGGATCCTGTAGAAATCCCCCTGTAGGAATCCTAGGTACGGTAGCTTTCAGCAAAGCTAGCTTCCTAGATCTGTGCTCATCATTTTCTCTAACTATAAATTTGGACCTGGGCCTTTGATTTTGAAATAAAAATTTGAATTTTGCTTTTTCCAGTAGCTTGCAGGCAAGCTGACTAAGACAGCGACAATCATCGGGGAAAAGTAGACAATTTGGCCGAAAACCAAGGGGTCAAATTTTCTCCGTGTGCTGCTCTGCATTTCTACTTTGGAAGTTCCAGTTGTTGCTGTGTGGTGTTACTTAGATTTGTTAGAATCAAAAACCTCAAAAGAAATATAACTGCTCAGCTAAAAAAAAAGGTCACTGTAGTCAAACTACAAAGTCCTAGGATTAGGAGTGTCTTTTATTCTCTCTCATTTAAAAACCATCCTTATTATTATCAATTTAACTACAAGTAGGATTCTCGAAGTGATTCTCACAATACAGCACTTTTGTGGTGAATGAGGTTAAAAAGCGGCTCTTACAACAAATTATTTTGCTTTGCATGGCATTTAGCTCCCAGTTTTCCATTTGGCTTGCTGCTTTGATAGTACCTATAATGACCTTGCTTGTAGTCTTAATCCTCACTTGTTCGAAATAAGACTTTAGGTGTGAAATAACAAGTGCCACTGTCGAGTAGAATCATTGTGTAGTTCTAAAATAGGTTCATAACTTCATATCACTTGATAACGTTAAGTCCTACACAAATTTCCTAAGACAATTGTCATAAGTTATGTACGGTCTAGGTCCATATGCACGGGAAATTCTCATTCTACAAGATAGTTACAGGTGTTTTGTTTAGTTGTAAGGTAGCAGTCATATCTTAGAATTGTTTAAATGTAGCGAGAATGCTACTTTCACTCAGATTAATATAGAAAAATGGGTATATTAGGAGATATGGCTTACAAGTTGCCATTTCAATAAATATGTAGGTAATATTCAACAGTTACTTAAATTGTCATATTTGTAAATATATTAAGTTTGTAATCAAGTCTTAATATATCTATCTTTATTGTATTTTAGAAAGAGTGCTTTATGAAACATTTGACAAATTTTTAAGTCTTGCTTAGTATCGGATTTTTAATCGAGAAGTCCCATAACGCTTCAAGGAAATGCAACTCACACATTATGTCGGCAAATTGCATATTCTGTGTACCATACAACACCACACACTTATGTATAGCACAACTACGATTGTATAGTAAAAAGACTCAAAATAGGTGTTCCACAAAAACCTAACTTCTAGCACACCCAAAATCACACCCTTCTTCCTTCTGCTTTTATGAAAATTACTCAATTTTACCTCAATGGACTACGTGGAATTTAAATGTGTTCTTAGAATTGGGGCTTATTGTGCTTCGAAAATGTAAACTTATATGTATTGTATGTTTTTATATGCACTACAGGCTTTTTGTATATCTCAAAAACTAGAATTTCGGTATATGTAGTTAGTATTTAACTGACTCGCTAGGTACACTCTTGAACAGTGAGATCGGACAGTTTAGGTCATGGCAATTCCGTTTTGTCCTTCGGGGGAAGTGGGAAGAGAGAGAATTCCTCAGCCCCACATCCTGGGGTCACATGTGGAGAGCTCAAGTTCCAACTTGTTGTTTCATTACCTGCACGAACGGAACTTGGATTTTTTATTAACAAAGAAAAGGAAGGCCGGTGTGGCCTCTAGGACAAGCATTTCAGTGGTTTTTCTCCGAATAATTATATATATATATATATATCTGTGTGTGTGTGGTCAAAGGTGTAAGACCGGACCACCAGCCCGAAATTAGACCTATCAATATGGATCATAGACCAATTTATTAACTCATATTTAATAGGCTAAGTTATTATATGTGTTAGTCATATTTGGTAAATGGATCATAAATGAATTTAGAATAATAAAATCCAAAATAATATGAATGTTAGATGGGTTTACAACAACTTAGACTCAACTCATTTCTATAACTAGATCTCACTATACGCTCTTATCTCAATTAGGTATTGAATATTTTAAATTGAGTTAAATACGAAAGTACTTTAGTAATTTGAGTAGAGTTAGGTATGGGTTGGGTATAAGTCTCTAAATTTGTATTACATGAAAATATATCAAAATGGGTTGAATTGGTTAATTTGGGTCGGACCGATTTTGCCATGACCCAAACTCGACCCAACTCGACTCACCGATTTTACCCGAGACTTGTATCTTAGCTTAGTTGAGGCTCAACTAGAACTTGATGGGGTTGACAGGGGTCGTAGCTGGGTTCTTCGAGGTCAACGGTGGCCATCATCCCTAAGCTGAGGAATTGCAACGAGCAAGGGACAGAAACAGACTGGGATTGAGGCCATTCGAGGAAGACGAAAATGACTTTGTGGCTGTTGTTGCACTTGGGATCGGCGCAGATAGGGGTGAGCGCCAGCTACGGAACGATGGACGTCGGATCACCACCTGACTTGAATAGTGGTAATTGATGATATGTCGAGAATTCTTTATCACCCACTAAAGTCTAAACGTGATCTTTTAATATATGTACTTGATTTTCGGCTGAGGGATTGCGAAAAGGGCAATAGCTCCAATAATCATTAAACTTTGGTAGAAACATCGAAGCTATAAATTGTTTATAGAGGAGAACTTTTCGAATTAAAATAATGTAGTTAAGGGAATTATAGTGATTTTACATTATTTGCAGGACTAATTTATGGAATAAACTTTGGGTTACTGAGAGTGATTCACGAAGAATGATACTAGGCATATGCAAAGATTAGTCTAAAAATTAAATATTATCATTAAAAATCATTTTCATGAAAAATATTTTCCATTATCGAGAAATTTTTAGTGAAACAAATGTACCATTAATGCTTAATTTTGGCATTTGTAAACTCCTTGTAAACTCCTCTAATAGTTGGTAACTTACTACAACAAAAGCAAGCCTACATTACTGTTCCACTACTAGTATTTGGTCATAAGCAGTGAATTTTTTAGATAAAAGTTGACAACTTACAATTGCATTCGACTTTAGTGAATTGTTAAAGTGGTCAGTAAATTACCATCGGCATAATGACCAAGAAGTTGCCATTTACCCGATCTTGCCAACAAGGATTAAAATTTACCAACCTAGAAAATTACCACCTACAAAAATCTGTTCCATTTTATGTAATCAGAATATCAGACTTCTCTATGTTAAATAGGACTCATCTTTTAAATGCCCACTTATAATAGGTCACATTAGTTGGTGTATATCCTTGGGCAATGGATTAGGTGATGGCAATTGTATGTAAGCTCATCTTCCCGACGTTGTTTGTGGGGTTAGCATTTCTTCAGCGACATGTTAATGAGGTTTTAGAGATTCAAATTATTTTAAGCAATCATTATTGGATGAGCTACATGTTCACTAGGATAAAGTAAGTAATAATATTCCCAGATATATTATCGTCCAAGAAGCTATGCATAGTTGTGCAAATTTTATTATGAGCTTTGCTAGCATAACAGGCTTTGGATTACTATGAGAATAACTGCTTATTATGAGCCGCATATTTTAAAGGAGTAGTTTCCACAATAATTTATAATAATTTATTATATTGATTTTTTATGGTTCAAAGCAAATTATTATTTTTACAATAGATTAATAATTGTCACCCAACGATTTCTCATCTATTATCATACAAACACCGTGCCTAACAAAACCTCACCTAAATTCATGTCCAAACCCATGAAAGGCTTCGTCGTTTTTGGAGGAAATCTTCCTCAAAATTTGGGGCATCACACGGCGCACTTCCTCAACCCCTATAAATACCAATGGGATGCAAGTGTTAGATTTCATCCCTCCCTTCCTCCTCTCTCCCTCTCTCTCTCTCTCTCTCTCTCTGAGTAAGTTTTCAAGAAGCATCAATGGCCAAGCTCTCTTGCTTTCACTTGCTTATTCTATTCCTTATCTTCTCTCACCAACTCCTTTCAGCTGAAGGAAGGAAACTAACAGTGAAAACTGAGATAGAGTGCGTAGATTGTTCGACGAGGACGTCCGAACCAAAGAGCTCACTGGGAGTTCACCCCAAGAAAAAACTCACGGGACAAGTTCCTAATCTTCATCACGCAACCAAGAGGTTGGACGACTTAGTCGAAGCAATTCATCCCACGAACCCTGGACACAGCCCAGGTGTTGGCCATTCCAAAGAGAATTAGGCACCGACTCTACAATTCTGTTTCTGTCAACTAAGTGTTATCTTGTTCTTATTGTTGGAGTAGGGAGTGTTTTAATTAATCAGGCTCTTTTGTTTGAATTAGATTAGTCGGTCGTTGTACGCGCGTCACATTGTCATGAATCATTTCCTAGTTATAATTAACGACAATGTGTATGCGTGAGATGTGCAAATGTATGTGTGAAGTGCGATCATTACTGAAGCTTGTTGATCGATAATTTCTTCACATGTCGTCTCAGATTCTCCCTCTCTCTCTCTCTCTCTCTCTCTCTCTCTCCATGCTTCATCAACGCGAACTTTTAAGTTCAACCAGTTAAGCAACAATTGAGTTTCAAAATGTTCTGCATGAATTGGGGTGCTCTAATCGAAAGAAACCTATGTGAGCCTAGTCGACTGTCTTAAGAATCACTTTGCTACCGCTATAGACAACTATTTGTAAGTAGTGCAACTCGATAATGCCTAGTAGCCCAGGCACATTAGCGTTCCGAGGGCTAAAATAAGAAACCCCGTTTTTAACTGACAACGTCAACCAACATTATTGTTGCTTTCGGAATCACTGATATTTATATTTTATAGCTTGCCAGTGACTTGGAGTACTATGGTTTATATGAAATTACTAGTGTAGCAACATTAATCACTTTAAGATACCAAATAATCACCTACCAACTATTTACATTGCTTGGTTTTGAGAAGAACCAAGATTTCTTTGCTCTCCTAAGGCTCCATTTGTTTCATGGAAATAAATTATTTGAAAATTTTTCTTAAATTCGATTGCTTGTATTGCATACCAAAGTGAAGGAATAAAAATATTTCCAGCGTTCATGAAAGTATTTAGACCTAAATCATCGTCAATGACAAATATATTTTTCATTGACTAATTATTTCAAGCAATACAAATGATTGCTTTTAAGGAAATATTTTCTAAATCTTTCATTTTCTACAAAACAAACAAAGCCTAAGGTTACTAACAACTTCTATAATCTATCAAAATTTATTCCCGTAACTTACCATGCCTTTGAATTTTCTAACTTTTATTTGAAATTATTGACAATAATTTGTCGGATATACTAACATTCTTCACATTCATACACTAACCAACTTAATCACTCACTAACATTTAATCTCGATCGACTTGAAAAAGTACCCACGTTTATTTATACTTCCGAGATTGGCCAACTACTTTAACAATCTAGCAACATTAATTCTTGGGCCTTGCAAATACCTTTAAAGTTAGTAATTTGTATTCGAATTTACTGATTTTATTGTTATTGACGCTCAAACATTTTGATACATAAAGATACCGATTATTTTTGTCGATCAAGAACTATCTCTTGATTGGTTTGGAAAACAACCAACATTATTTTATACTTTAAAAATTAGTATTTACTAATAATAAAAAATTATTATTGTGGTTTATACCTTTGAAGTCATTAACTTTTAGTCGAAATTACCAAACTAAATTACAGTTATGTATCAATATTTGCTTGCATTAATATACAAATTACTTTTAGTTAGTCACCAACTTTTTATCTTGCTCGATCTTGATAAGTATGGTTTTTTGTCTGTACTTTTGAAATGATCAATTACTCCAATTATATATGTTTAGGGTGTATCGATGATTGTTAGAAAGTCTAATTCAAAAATCTGAACTGATATTAAATTTCTACATAAACATAGGACCCATTCAAGATTGTTAGAAAGTTAGAGGGGGTAATGATTCCATTTGGGTTGTGGTCGACATACTGACGAAGTCGGCTCACTTTATCACCGTATGGAAGAACCTTGCATTGGATAGATATGCAGAATTGTACGTGCGTCAAATTGTTCGTCTGCATGGAGTGTTGGTGACGATTACATCTGATAGAGACTCAAGATTTATACCTTTTGGAAAAGTTTGCAAATCGCCTTGGGAACGAAGCTACAATTCAGTATGGCTTACCACTTGAAAGGACAATTCAGACTCTCTAGACTTCAAAGGAAGTTGGAAGGAACATCTTCATCTTGTCGAGTTCACTTACAACAATAGCTACCAGCAGAAAATTCAGATGGCGCATTTTGAAGCATTGTATGGCAAAGCGAGCAAAACGCCAGTTTGTTGGGATGAGGTTAGAGAATGAAAGATTACAGGGCCAGAGTTGGTTTAGCAGTCAGTGGATGCAATTGCAGTTATTAAAGACAGATTAAAGACAACTCAGAGCCGCTAGAAAAGCTACGCAGAAAAGTGTCGAACACCTTTGGAGTTCCAAGTTGGTGACCACGTCTTTTTGAAGGTGTCACCGATGAGGGGTACTTTGTGTTTCGGCAAGAAAGGAAAGCTAAGTCCGAGGCACGTAGGTCCCTTTGAGATTCTAGAAAGAATAGAGACTCTGGCGTATCGTCTTGCATTAATGCCAAGACTAGTGCAAGTACATGACATCTTTCACATGTCGATGTTGAGAAAGTATGAACCTGACCTGACTCACGTACTGAATTTTGAAGAATTAGACGTCGACGACAGGGTGTCGTATGTGGAGAGACCACTTGAGATTGTAGATCGGAAGGAGTAGGTTCTACGCACCAAGACAATCTTGTTGGTTAGAGTGATCTACCAACACCATGGTACATAAAGAGCAACCTGGGAAAGTGAAGATTCGATGAGACGACAATACCTCCACCTTTTTGTTTAAAGAATTGTAATGGTTTAAATTTCGAGCACGAAATTTTTATAAGAGGGGAAGAGTTGTGACAGTTCGAATTTCTGATTCTCTTTTCGATTGAATAAGTTGGGCTTTTCATCGATACGCCTATAGTTCTTTTCTCCGGCCTAATCACTTACGAGATAACTAGTCTATCTGGTGAAGCCGTTAAAGGATTTTAACGCAATAGACTTGAGAATTCGACTATAAATCGACTGCTACGACACTATCAAAATTGATCAGAGATCAGAGATAGATCGATTCGATTGAGGTATGTGAATAAAGTGTGGGTGATTCCACCTAATTACAAAATTCTCATCGAACGACACTAAACTGATTTTTCTGTCATTTATATACCTTATGCCCGTATTTGAAATCTCAAAATTTTCACGATAATCGAGAGCCACCAATGAGTCGAAGATGCACAATGTGGCACGAAAATAATCGACCATGGGTCAATTGCACTAAAAATTCCTAAAAGCTACTCGGTAGGTTAAGTCACGCTAAAATCGCGCCCGGTTGAAATTAACCGCGAATTTAAACCCGATTTCAGAAATCGAAAGTTCTATCATGTCACGATTCATTTTAGGAACATCGACTTATCATCCTCTAAAGATTTTTCTGCAAACCCGAGATTTTGGCAAAAATTCAAAGTAAGGCTATTTTGAACTAGGAAAATTAGAGGTCCGTTTTTTGGCACATTTTTTGCCGTCAAGTTGGTTCAATTAACGAGGAAAAATCATGAGATGTAAGATGGCACCTTGGCTGGTTTATGGACTCCAATTTGAGTCCAATTGAAGGGGAATTAAGTGAAATTGGAGGCCAAATGCCACAAAATTCATAGCTAGGGGGTGCTGCAACTTTATGGACCATTTGAGAGACTTCTTGAGGAAGCCATGGAGGGGAAAATGGCTGAGGATGACAGCCAAGGCTGGTGGGGCATGGAAACTCATGTGTTTGGATATTTTGTGGCCCCCTCCTCATCTTCAATAGCTTTTTCTTCTTCCTTGGCTTCACTTTCTTCATCTTTGTGGGTTTTGAGAGCTTAAAAATCTAGAGAACCAGCCAACACACCTCCCCCTTGCCATTGACTGCTGCCCGAGCTCGTCCGAGTGCCGCCGAACACGTTGCACACCAGTTGTACACCTGCGAGTCGAGCCAGCACCGTCTGCCACCTACTCATGTCCACGCGAGCCTAGGCCACCGTCGCACCTTCGTCCTAGCCAGCTGAGCCGCCACCGTCGTTGTTCCAGCCATCCAAAGCCTCGCCGTCAACCACTGCAGCCGCCTAGCCACCCGCCTCGCCATTTCTGCCCAACCCGGCCTGCTCAAACAACCTCCTTCAACCCAAAGAAGAAGCCAAAGCTCAGCCCCTAACTGAGGCTTCGAGGCCCATTTTAAAGCCCGTCCGGACATACGTTGGTGTCGCTACAAGCTCGAGTGTTGCTCACCTCTGCGTCGCCGTTGTCGTGGACTCATCAGCCCACTAAACCAGTGAGCTTACTTGCTAAACTCTACTTAAGGAGTTCATGATGCTTAGTAGACAATTAGTTTAGGCTAAGTGTGGATTAAGTGGTTAGTTAGTTTGTATTAGTGATTTAATTGTTTAATTATGCATGTTAGGTGGTTAGAATAGACTAATTGAGGGCTAGATAGATTGTAGAATTTATCTAGATTTGTGCATAAATTTTCTACGCCTGTTTAGGTGGTTAGATTAGCGTTTCCGGCCTAGGTTAGCATTTTTTGGATTTAATTTGCATTATTTAATTATTTTTGTAATTTATTTAATTATTTAATATTTTCCAAAAATTATACCGGGATAGCCAGTGACCGAAATTTCGTGCCGATTGATTGCAGTGGTGTGCTTAGTTTTTGCAATTGAGTGTTATTTTGTGCAAATTGAGTTGTGATTGAAATTTTGGTTATTTATTCCAAAATTATGAAATTTTGGTTTTTAATTAGAAAATCCCGGGTGTCGGGTTTTTACACCGAAAATGATTTGAAAGACTATATCAAATGGTGGGATTTTAAAAGGACATAAATCAATTTTTTTGGTTCAAATTGACCGTGTACCCACACACGATTATTTTCATCGTGTGTTTTTAATACGAAGAAAATCGGTCAAGTACATTATTTTAATTGAGACACTTGAGTGCAAAGTACGATGTCTTGACCGAGATTGGATGGGTGCATAAATGGTTATGAGAACCCGTCCTCGATGTGAGTCGGGTGGACATTGCCCCTATATGGGATGCCCTTGTCAACGGATGCCGGTCGTAGTAGATTCTTGACCAATGCTCCTTTGGGATTGCCATGCTCAATGGGGTGAGACGATACCTGGTTACGCTAGAAGACCGCCGAACGTTGAGTAGGCCATGCCTATTGGGCCATGGTAAAAATTGGAACGCATGATTGAGTGTCTTGATGCGCCTGATTATGGGACAAAATTGTGTGGCATGGTATGGGACGTGTCATAACAATTTGGCCTTATAATCAAGACCCTTGTGCCTGTGTGAGATTTGAGATGTGGCGTTCTAATTGATTGAGTTGATTACTACTTATGTCTACGATATGAATTGTGCTGACATGCAGGGAGGATCTAAAATGAGGTGAGTCTCTATGGTTGTATGGTTGTGTGACCATGTGCTTAGGACACCCTTAAGCGTATTTCCTTTCTAATCGGGGTTTAGGGGATGAAATTGCTGAGACATTGTCTCATCCTATCGTGGGCTCAATTCTTTTCAAGTCCATAGATGGCAGTCCCTCTAGTACATTTTGGGAAGCCGAGAGGGTATATGGAGCAAAGTACCCTGTCATCGAGAGTCCCTGGCTCCATGAGCTCATAGTGACCACTATCTTGGTCGATGAGGGTCGACCACAGTTGGTACCTAATTGAGTCAAGGCATGGATTCGCCATGGGATCAATGGGATCACGGAGGGTCCCCCTGTAGGGTTTCGATATCCCTGCCGTTGCGGTCAACGCCGCGGCAGGTGAGGGGGTAGCTAATCCCCCTAATGGCGTCATAGAAAACCCAAATCCCCCGGAGGTCTTAGAGGTCTCAACTGAGGAGTCATGTGCCTAGTTAGCTGGGAGGCTCTGCTTTTTGGAGTAGACCTTTGTTCATAGACTAATATTGTATATAAACTAGTTGGTTGTTTATAAAATGTTTTGTGAAATCGCGGTCCTGCTTTTCTATCCCATATTTGTGTTGTCTGGGGATTTATTATACGCTTCCGCATGTGCAATAAAATAAGAGGGTCGGTGATGCATCCTGGGATATCGCAATTTTATCGACCACCGAGGGATGTGCGCGCGCTCGAGGTTCGGGGGTGACAGAATATATACTCTAGCACCCTTTGTCATGTACAAACCAAACTAAAAATGGCACTTGGAATCTACGAAATTGGAGTGTAAACCTTGAGGAAAAATCCTGATTTTAATATCATGTTAAAAAATCAAACCCAAAAAATTAAACTCACAATTGAAGGTATGGACCTAGACTACATGAACTAAATCGGTTGAAACTCCATAAATAAATTATGCTTGATTATTTAACACACATAACTGGGATAGGATCTATAAGATTTCTTCTGCTGTTGTGATGAGATTTTCCTCTGTGTGATCGAATATCCTTTGAGAGAGGATTATTTCTAGTTTCCGTATCCTTGGAAGGTAGATTCTTACTTGGTGGTGAGCCAAAAAAGTACTAAATCCATATTTTGTGGTTTCCTGTAGGCCTTGGTGGTGAATTTGTTCAATCCCAAAGTCTTGTATCCTTGGCTAGTTATTTCTAAAGGCCTTGGCTGTGAGTTTCGTCAATCCTCGATCTTGATCCTCAGCTAGTGGTGCTTCTATACACATCGGTTCCGATTGTACTCTATCCTATATTCGTGTTCATCCATCGACACCCCCCCATATAGTCACCCATGTTTTTCTGTGTCACAAAAACATGTTTGAGATAAATATGTCATAATGGGCATAATTTGGGGTTTTTTGTGACTTTTACAATCCTTTTTAAATCAATTGTTATTACGAAAAACCTAAAACTGATACACTTGTAGCAAATTGACCCAAAACTAAATTTTTGATTGCTAAAAACCTCAAACTAATACGTTTATGACAAATTTACCCTATATTAAATTAGATTAATATTACCAAAAATTTCAAACTAGTACACTTGTAAAAAAAGGAAGGTAAAATCCTAAACTAATATGCTCATTAACTGCCACATGTCATCTAACTCAATAATTTAATCATAAAATTTAACATAATCTAATTGAGGGAAAATTTATCATAGGTGTACTTGTTTGGAGATTTTGGTGGTCAAAAAATTTATTTGATATAAATTTATCATATGTATACTAATTTAGAAATTTTCGTGATATTAATCTTAAACCAACATAAACAAATACAACCCTAACTAAAGGCATTTACGCACTCGCTCCAGACAAGCACCTAAATTATGATGCGTGTGTCTAGTATATATCCATGGCCCTATTATAATATCCATCATGATATCATTTCTAATTGCATCGGGAAACTCCAAAGAAAAATTGGATCTTACACCAACCGCAACATGCAAAGCAGTACCAAAAAGTATAGCAAAAACCCTAGAAACCTCCACAAGTTGCCGTTTTTTTTTTTTTTTTTTTTTGGGGGAGGGGGGGGAAGAGACCGCAAAGAGAATCTCCAAGCCTTTAAATAGCTTTTTAGTAATCAAATGAAGGATAAAAACCCCTCAAAAACCCTAAATTATAACTATAACCATACATTTATCATAATTTTTTTCCTACCCTAAACTTATACCTATATGATATATTTTCCCTCTGTCAAAGTTGTGTCAATGAGAACCCTAAAAAATTTACCTACATGGACATTAGAAAACAAACAATGTTGATGGAGGATAATTTTGGCTTAACCCCAGTGGCTTAAGTGAATTAAAGATGATGTTATTTTGACTAAAAAAATCATCTAATGGAGCCTTGACGGAAAGTAAATGCATCACATATTTGGCCTTTTTTATGACATAAGAAAAAGTTTAGAATAAATATATTACTATAGGCACAATTTAGGTTTTTGATGTCACAAAAAAATTCAAAGTAAACATGTCATAACAAACGTAGTTTGGTTTTTTCTTTTTTCATAACTTTCCCTATAAATTTATGTTCATTATATAAGCTTTTTGAACCGACAAAGAAGAATCGTTTTCAACTCGGGTGTTAGTTCAAAGTGGGTCTCTTGGTTGTAAAGTGAGGCTTGTCCACCTGCGAAAAACAAGCCGTCCAACTGAGACGATTGCAGTTTGAGGACAGTGGGAGGTCTAGGTGGGAATGTGCAATGCAGTTGGAATGCCCTGTTTTTGTCTAGAAGTATGTCCAACTCTGACCTGAGACCGTCTCTTGACCTCCTTCAAAGGTAAAATGTATCTGTCCTGGACTGCTGCTACTTAACCCCATTGCAAAGAATCTAGATCCAACGAAAGATTCCACGCAATTTGTGTAGTTTACTACTTTCTTGCTCAAGATTCAGATTCCCTGTCCCTGTTTCCAGTTTCCCCATATTTAAAAAAGAAAAAATATTTATCCCATTGGATCTTGAAGGAATCTTTTTTAAACTATTTTTCTGCTGGATAAACTATGAATATAAATGATATTCGTGTTTACTTGCTTTTAATTTTGCATATGAGGATATTTTATTAGAGAAATTTTTTTATAATAAGAAATTGATAATTGAAATAACATTAATAAATCTATCATCTATTTGTTTATTATATGATGGAATGTGACTAATATTATGATATACTTTTTCTCTACTATTTTTAATTGTAACACAAGACATGAGTGCAGAGGGTTGTTCACTTGAAGGTCCATAGAATGTCTTATAGGTGTTGGGGCTAATAATAAAAATTAGAGGGGAGTGAATAGGTTATTTTAATAAACTCTTATCATTTTTGCAAAAAAAAAAAAAAAATACTATAAAGATTAGGTCAAGTAGATGCGTCAAATATCATGTGTTGTTAAAATGCAAGAATAGATGACACTGAAATGAATAAGAGCACATAGCAATTTAAAGGAGAATAGGTTATTTGAAAATTATAAAAAACATTTACAAAACATAAAAAGTTAAACTTCAAACATCGTCAAAAATAGATTGTAGACTTCAGGTGTACATGCTATTGTTCAACAGATGTTCATGACATTGAACATGTAATGCAAATAGTGAAGAGATAAAAGGTATTGCAAGTGGATATATAGTGATTTGGCTTTATCCCCGAGCCTACATCCACTCATAAAACTAACAATCACAACAAGAATAGAATCCACTAGTAATCTTCAAAACAAGTTACAATAAGCAAATACTACCTTTCTAATAGATCACACTATCATGACTCATGTACTATTATTGCTCTTGTACACTTACTCTTGTTACTAATTACAAACATTAGGATCACCTAGACATTGACATTAGGACTACACAAAAGTTAACAAAAGCAGAGCAAAGAAGAAGACTTGAAGCACATGATTCATCTTGTTTAGTTCCACCCAACCCAACTACTTCTCTTGAACTCAATATATAGCCATTCATCCTTAGACGACCGTTACCCATCAAAATCCTAAAGCAGCCGTTGGTTTTACAGTTGCCAATAGCAGACCGTTGCTAAAGATTGTCAAAACAACTCTCTAACAGAGGTAGTTTCCCAAATAGTGTCAATGTACTTATGTTAGACTTACTTATTAACGCCACTGCTGCTCCTTATCAACTTTGGCGATCTATTTCCTAATTCCAAGCCTTTGTAATGTCTATTTTCTTATTTTCAATATTCTAGACTGGTGGTCAAGTGGCCAACACCTTTCAGGACTAAATATCTTCATGATCCCTTATTTATAATTTGGACGTGCAAATCTTTACTAGTCTGTTGATGACGTCCATTGACAAACCTTATGAAATAACCTGTGAACAATCTTCCAACATCCTTTTTGCTTCTTCAGCATAGAAAGACTTCCAAGGACATCAACATCCCCGTCAATTCCTTGTCTTTACTGATTAACCATATCAGTTTCCAAGATATCCAAGGAAATCAACATCAATACCAACTTCTCATCTTCACCGATTTGATTGAGTCAACTCCCAAAAATCTCCAAGGACACCACGTACACATGCTAGTTCTTGATTTTCAGTGAACTCACAAGGATCGACCCTATTGTCATAGTCTTCTATTGGGCCAATTCCATAAAATAAAAAAAAAAAAAAAACATGAACTTTAGGTGTTATCCCAAATATGTTCCGAACTTTATTTTGTCTAAAAAAAAAGCACGAACTTTAGGTATTGTCCCAAATCTGGCCTAAACTTTATTTTGTCTTAAAAAAAAAAAAAAAAAAAAAACATGAACTTTAGGTGTTGTCCCAAATTTGGCTCGAACTTTATTTTTTCTAAATAAAAAAAACACAAACTTTCACTTGTATCTCAAATCTAGCCCTCCATTAACCCTCATTCCATAGTCATCTGACGTGGCATTTCCACGTCAGCAATAATATCCAACATAGCAAAACGATGCTACATTCGAGTGTTTGAAGGAAGTGTTAAATTTAAGTCTGCCCTCCAATGAGGTGAACTTCACAGATCATTCTCATGGGAAAAATAATTCAGCAGCTTCAACTCTAGGGGACGAGGCACATAGCTAGGGCCATTAGATCAATTAACAATTGGCAAGCTGTTTGCAATGTCAAAGGTTGGGTTGGAAGCAAAAGATTACATTACCTTAAAGTGAGATATTAAAAGTGTGTGCATCTTGTAGTTTAATAGATATGTGAAGCCTATTTGAAATAGACTTACTTTATTTTGTCTCAAATAAAGTTCAGGCCAGATTTAGGACAATACCTAAAATTGGTGCTTTTTTTTAGACAAAATAAAGTTCATGCCATATTTGGGACAACACCTAAAGTTCATGCTTTTTTTTTTTAGACAAAATAAAGTTCGGGCCAGATTTGGGACAACACCTAAAGTTCGTGCTTTTTTATGGAATTGGCCTATCTTCTATGTCATTTGAAATCGGAAGCTACTCCTGTGCCAAGAATCTGTTGTTCTAAGAACAATTTGCTATGGCCGATAACAATGCTAATCTTTTTTTGTCTTTTCAAGTATATTAGCAATTTCGACTCTACCAAGTTGTTCATTTTCCTAGTTCTTCCAAGCTTTATGAAACATTCTCACTCAAGGCTTGTTCACTACAACAAGGTTCATTCAACTGTTCACTTGATTTTTGTGTCACACCCCAATTCTCCAAGCGCGTGCCCATCTCTCGGTAGTCATTTAAATTATGACGTCCCAGGACGCGTCGCCGACCCATTCACTTTAATGCGCATGCGGAATCGAATAAATAAATCCCAAGATGACAGAAAGATGGGATAGAAAAGCGGGGCTAGACAGTGGATCTCACGAGTTCATAGACCTAGGCTCCTTGTCTCCTAGGGAGAGGAATCTGAGAGTTCTGTTCGGTAACCTTCTTCGGCTGGCCAAAACGCTTGGGAGGTACAGCCATCTAAGGACCTGTAAATGTTATCCCACAACAGGGTGAGACGACGTCTCAGCAAGTCACCCCCCAAGTCCCGACTACAAAGAAAATATGCCCAAAGGCTATGTAGTCACGCATGAGATAGAAGACTTACCTTCGCGTCAGTCCATTCCTACAAGTTAGTACGATTCAACCACTCAACCAATCATTTCAACTCAAATCAAATCATTCAACCCAAATCACTACTATCTATCACATCATACTATCTATCAAGTCGTTTCATTGCAACAATCACTGCTCACCTAAGCTAATATTGATAAATGCTCACCTAAGCTGATATAGATAGATAGTATAGCTCACCGAAGCTAATCTAGATAGATAGTATAGCTCACCGAAGCTGATATATACTCACCGAAGCGAATATTTGTATACTTAGCTCAGCGAAGCTAATGTAGAGATATTGTACTCACCAACTAACTATTTCACTATTTTCATAATAGCTAGTAAAATAATTGTGTGTGGGTACACGATAGGTGTGAGCCAAAAATATAATAACTTTACTTTAGAAAATCCCACTAATTATATAGTTTATAAAAACATTTTTGGCATTGTAAATCAACGCTCGGTAATTTTCTCATTAAATACTAAAATTATTAAATTTTGGGGTAAATACACAAAATTACAATCAACACTCAATTTGCACAAACCACAATTGAATTAAACAAACAAATCATACCATTACTATCAAGCCACGAAATTCTGGTCACCATCTATCCCGGTCTAATTTCTAGAAAATAATAAATAATTAAATAATTACTAAATTTAATTAAATAAATACCAATAAATACCATAAATGCAAACTTAGGCTTGAAAAGCCAAATTAAATATTGAAACAGGCCCGAAAAATTTCTGAACCTATCTAGATAAATACTAATGCTTATCTAGTCTCTAATTACGCTACTCTAATCACCTAACATACATAAATGAATAATTAAATCGCTAATCCATTCTAACTAACCACCTAATCCCTAATTAACCTAAACTAATCAATCCTTAAGCATCATTAACTCCCTAAGTAGATATTAGTGAGTAAACTCTCTAGTTTTGAAATCCAATAAGTTCACAACGACGGGGACGTGAAGGCGAGCAACAAACTCCAAAGTGGGGCATCCTATGAGGCTTGGAAGGGCTTGGAAACGGGCCTTGAAGCTCACCGCTCCTTGCTGGACTTTGGTTCTAGTCGGTGGGCTGAGAGGCTGAGCTAGATGGCGGCTTGGGCTGGAACGACGAAGACGGGTTAGCGAGCAACTGCAGCGGCTAAACGGAGGCGAATGGTGGCTGGACGATGACTCAAGTGGCTGGACAGTGGCTTGACAGGCACAGGGGAGGCTCAGGAATGGCCTGGACACACGGCTGGGGCCGCTAGACCGCAGTACAAGCAACTAAGCATGGCTGGCGATCACGGGGCGCAACGGCAACGTGGCGGGGGCAAGTGGCTCGGCAAGCGGTCGACGATGAAGGAGGGGTGTGCTGCTTGGTTTTCTGCAATTTTTAGGGCTCCAATGGTCTGGAAATGGAGAAAGTGAAGCTTGTTGAAGAAGAAGAATGGCTTAAGACTTGGAGGGGGCCACCTTGGCCTTCAATTCTATCCTCTTGTCCCGTTAGAGAGGTCCCACCTTATTGGCTAGCTTCCTCAGCAAATTTCCAGCCACAAAACTTCCTTTAGAAGCCATTGAAGTGGTCCAAAGGTTGAGGGACCAAGGGGCTACGAATTTTAGGACATTTTCCCATAAATTGAATCCAATTCTTCTCCAAATTAATTCAATTGAAGTCCCAAAAATCAACCAAGGCATCCAAACCTCAATTAACATTTTTTTCTCACCCATAGAACCAACTAGCATCACAAAAACACAATAAAAATGGTCCCCCGAATTTTCCGACAAAAACGGCCTTGTTTTGAATTTTGCCAAAAATCTCGATTTGCAAAAAAAATTATTCGGAGGATGAGTTGACATTCCTAAAATGACTTGCAATATGAAAGAACTTTCAATTTCTGAAATCATATTTAAATTTGCGATTAATTTCAATTTGGCATAATTTTAGCATGACCTAGCCTATCGGATAGCTTTTAGTATTTTTTGGTGCAATTGACTCATGATCAATTTATTTCGAGTCACAATGTACATCTTTCACACATTGGTGACTCTTGATGGTCATGAAAATCTTGAGGTTTCAAATACAGGCATAGGGTACCAAAACGATAGAAAAATCGGTCTAGTGCCAATCGACGAGAATTTTGCAATCTAGTGACATCACCCACACTTTGATCACTTATCTTAGTCAAAACGACGTATCTTTGATCTCTAATTAATTTTTAACAGTATTGTAATGATCTCTGTAGATTAGCACAGTCAAGTAGTCGATTCCTGGTCGAATTCTCAACTCTATTGCATTAAAATTCCGTAATGGCTTCCCCACATAGTCTAGTTATCTCATGAGTGATCAGCTCAAAGAATAGCACTATAGGTGCGTTAATGAAAAGCCCGATTTTTTTAATTGAAAACATGACTGAAATTTCAAGATGTCATATTTTGTATCTTCAAGCCATCTTGAATATCTCCGTTCTTCTCAACTAACCAAGGTCTTTCCAAATGTTCACCTTATCCGAAGATTCTTTCAACTCATAGACATCTTCAATCGCTTAATATCTTGTTCACCTTAAATATCGGTGAAGCACTCCAAATAATGGCATAGCATTTCTCATATCGGTTTATTTTGTGTTGTTCATGACAATATCTACAACTTGACATATATCATATGGTACTAATCAATCAATATACACGTTAGTAGTTATTGATTGTTTTTGTCATTGTCAAAACAACATAGGGATTTTCACAAAAATAAGAATCATAGCTAAGTGCGAAAATTTTGGTTGTACATGTGGCATTGATCTAGAGTAGTCTGTAGGTGTGATATCCTGAAATTTGACCCTGTCTCGAATATATGAAATGTTTGTTTCGTTAACACACTTATGGTTATTTTACTTGGAACTGATCACTCACGAGTTAACTAATTTATTAGGTGAGGCCGTTAAGGGATATAAATGCGACAGACTAGAGAATTCGATCAGAAACCAACTACTTGACTATAATAATCGGCAAGGGTCAATACGTCACCGTTATAATCAAATTGTGATCGGATATAAGTCGATTCAATGGAATTACATAGACAAATTGCGGGTGATTCCACACGACTGCCATATTTGCGTCAAACAGCAATAACCCGATATTTGTTTCGATAATATACTTAAGACACGTAATTGAAACCTCGCGATATTATGACAACAGAGAGTTGTCTACGATTCGGAGATGCGCAAACGTGAATCGAAAATTATCGACCACGGGTCAAATGCGCTAAAATCCCTAAAAGCTACTCAATAGGTTAAGTCGTATTAAAATCGCGTTCGATCAATTATAACCACGAAATTAAATTCAGTTTCAGGAATCAGGCATTCGAGCGTGTCATGATTCATTTATTGGATGTCGTCTCATCTTTTGGAGAAATTTCATCGAGTCCGGAATTTTACAGAAAAATCGATTTCGGACAAAATGAAAATGAAAAGGGAAATTCGGATGGGAGGATATTTGAGCTATTTTTGCTGCCCAAAAATGGCTTTGTTGGTGAGAAAATAGAAGAAAAATGGCCATTGGATGACCCCAAGATTTATTGGGCATGAAGATTTTAGAGGCAAGTGATGATGGGTTGGATATTTCTCAAGGCTTCCTATTGGTTGTTGCCTTGACCTTCATTTTTCTCTCTCTCTCTCCCTCTCTCTCTCACATGTTCAGCCCCCACCTGTAGAACAACCTCATCTTCTTTCTTTTTCCCCCAACAATTCCCCCCTCACGCATTTCCTCTCAACTTCCCCCTCATGCCCCATCTCCCCTGTAGCTTCCTTTCTCTGTTGCTGCCACCACCACAGCAATCATCCATTAGCCATATTCAACCCATGTAGCAACCTCACCTCACGGCTAGCAGCTCCTTCACCTACACGCCCCACCACTAGCAGTTTCAACAAACCCCCAGCTCCCATCACCGCCCAGCAGCAATGCCTCACCACCAGGATAACACCCCAGCCCACAGTCCAACTCCCACTTTCACAGCCAGCAACCCCCACGTCCAACAACCCGTCCAGCCACGTCCATCACCACCCGTGGCCACGCTCAGCCCCAAATTAAACCGTCCGGCCAGTCCCTTAGCTGAAGGCGTGTAGGGCAGCCACAACCTCCATCAAGCCTCCATTCGAGACACGGTTGTCTTGAGTTCTCATCGCTGTAAGCTCGCCGTCGTCAAATTTCGGTAAGTTAACTCCCTAATCCTTGATTAGGTTGTTAATTATGCTTAGGGGTTAGATTAGTGTTAATTAGCTTGGTTAGATTAGCTTTAAGTTGGATTAGCTTAAACTCGGATTTGTTTACAGCACCCTCGTTATTTGCTATTTTCATGGGTTAAAATGTGCTACGATTTTGAGGTTGCTTCCTTCTTGAACAAGGTTCTAAACATCTTTAGCCATGACATATATTTTACTCAAGATTTTATGGATTTAAAAGAATAAGATTTCAGCTTCGTTACATGCAAAGCGAAATCTCGGTTGGTGCTGGAACCATTGACATTTTGGTGTTTAAAAGCTTTTTATCAACTCTTAGGGTTCGATTTTTTAAAGAGTTCCTACACAAAAGTATTTCATCACATCTTGTAGTTTAACATAATCAAATTTCAGAGCAAATGGACAAGTTTTGAACGTCGAACCAAACTAATTGTGGAAAACATAATTGACACAGACACATTTTTGGTAACGGTTTGAGTGATTTACTTCTCTCATTCTAGAAAGATCTAGGTCAAGGTGTCTTCACAAAAAATGTTCATTTAGGTTTCCTTTATAACATATTCACATTTTAGAATTTTCTAAACACGTTTGGTTATGTTTCTGGATTTAAACTTGGAGACGCGTGGGTAGACCTAGTTTCTATCGGTGAGGGCCGGTTATAGTCTTGTGGTTGTTCTTGGTGTCTTACTTTCTGGATAATGTGTATTTTGTGATTTGGTTGAGCTTTAGCATGCTGAGAATTTATGTGTGATATTATGAGATTGGTTGCTCTATGTTGGTTCCAATTTATGTGTCAAAAGGTGGCTTTATGAGCTATTAAATAGAAAAACATTGAGGTGTCGGGTTTGGATGCCAAAACTTATTTGCTCAACAAAACAATGAGGTTTTAAACTAGGTGTGTGCAAAGTTTGATGAGTTAATTTTGAGTACGTGAGCACTTACGAATTTCTTTCCAAAAGTTTTAAAGAAAAAAAGGGGGGATTACCCAAGTTTAGTTCCAAAAAGGTTGGTTGGAAAAAAAATAGAAAATAAATAAGGTGTTGGGTTTGGACACCAAATTTTATGTGCTCAATAAAACAAAGAGATTCTATAGTAAAAGTGTGCAAAGTTTGCCAGATTGATTTTAAGTACATGACCCCATACGAATTTATTTTGGAAAAATTCGAACAAAAAAAAAGGGAGTTGCAAGGTTTATTATTTGAAAAGAGATTTTTGCATTATTGGCTAATGAGAAAGATAACAATGGACTTGAGTAATGGTGTGCTCATGTGATCACCTAAATACCTTGATGCGTATGATTATGCAAGGTAATGAACCTATCCTGATGCGTATGAATATGCGGGACGATGCCTAATTAAGTTCGAATGCCCCACGTCAACAGATGCTGAGTCGTGGTAGAGGCTGTACCAATGCCATCCTAATGCATATGAATACATGGGATGATGCCGTGCCCGACGAGGTGGGACAATGCCCGATTATGCCGGATGACCGCCAACTTTTGAGTTGGTCGTGGCCGATGGGTCATAATAACTAGAACACGCCTGAATGGTTGTGATAGTTGTGCCTGATTATGGGACAAAATTGTGTGGCACGGTATGTAACATGTCATAATGGTTTAGTCTTATAATCGGGACCCATGTGAATGTTTGAAGGATGAAATCATGTGTTTCAATTATTAATTATGCTTGCTGCATTGATAATAGCATATGTGATGAGCTAACATACAGGGATGTGTCGAGGTGAGATGAGTTTAGTATGGTGCGTGTTTAGGATCACCTTGCGGCGAATTTGCGTCCTATTTGAGGTTTAGGTTGTTGACTTGCTGAGATTTATCTTATCCCGTCACGGTTAACATTTTTCGGTAATGTTTGCCGTGTTTTACTATCCCCGTTTCTGATGATTAACTGGGTGTTGTATTTAATTCGCTTCCGCATGCATTTAATCGAAAGATAAAAAGAATGGGTTGGCAACATGTCCTGGGACATCGCATTTTTAATCGACTACCAAGGGATGTGCGCGTGCCGAGGTTCGAGGCTTGACAGTAAGTCATCTCATCTCTCTCCATTTGTTTTCTACTCAATCATCTCTCTTGTGATGACTCTTTCTCTATTCCCCTTAATTGCCACTAGGTCTTGGCCACAATTCTTGGCTCGATGCTAAGACATCCCTGAAATCTAGCAATAGTTGCAAAGGTCTCACAAGGTCCTACTATGATGGTCAAATTTGGTCAAGTGACCACCAAATTTCAAGGAAACTCTCTAGATCCCTCGATCTAGATGACTCATTCATAGAATAAAACTTCACATATGATATCATGCCTCGTTGAACAAGCATGAACTCAATACAAGCGTGGAGGGAGAGAGAGAGAGTGTGTGTGTGTGTTTCCGAGTGTAGCTAATGACTTGGTAAAACTTACATGTGAAACAATCTAGTAATAGGGTAATCAATATAATCCCTCAATAGATTATTTAATTAAAGAAGATAATTTTACAAGAAATAGTTAGAATGTATTTATTGAGCTAAATTGACCCATTGTCTTTGTTTGCAACTAGATTTAGATATTTTTCTAGATTTTTATTGTTATTGCATTTCTTGTCTATTTTTAAGTTGTGATCATAACTTACAAGGTGTTATTGAGAAGTTAGAGTCAATAATATAGACCCTCACATGCCCTTGTCTTTCTCCTACATAGTACCTATTAACTCCCACTACAACAAGAGAGACAACTGCCCTTGCCGCTGCCCCACCATCAACAGGATGGGCTGGCGATGGTAGGGATCAATGAGGGTCGCTTTGGATGAAGGCCTGTAAGCCCTCATTTACCATTGGTGAAGGTCCACGACCACTAACCGAAGCTTGACAATCCCTGCCAACTATTCCCCCACCATTGTCGACTCTTCCCGATAATGGTGGAGCAACGGCAGCGAAGACTACCCTTTCATTCTGGAATTTTTTAAAAAATTAGTTTATTTTTAAAATTTAATTTCAATAAAATTTGTATTAAAATTCATATTTTGACCAATGTGACGCCATTTTGGTCTTATCTTTCTGTTTTAGCCTCATAGGAGGGAGAAAATATTTGAAAAAGCCACGTCAACATTTTTCATAAGCCAAATAGATGAAATTATCAAAAGAACTCGACTATACTAATCAACAAGTTTTAGAACTTAATTGCAACTTTTGCAAGTTTTATGACTCAATTGCACTTTCGTGACATATTTTAGGACTTCTATTGTATTTATCCCCTCTTTAATCATCTCACTTGAAAGTAGATAAAAAAGAAAACACAAGATTTTGATCCAAGTTTGTCATACCACAATGACAAAACATAGTCGTTTCTCTTTCACATGCTGGTGCTATTTGCTTTTGGTTTGATTTTGTGCTATGAAGTTTTCCATTTTTAAACTATTATCTGTAATATGATCCCATATTTTTTAGGGATATGATTTTTAAAATGAAAACTTATCCTTAGACATTGACCCACTTTTCTCTTTTAAATGACAATTATTCTAGCAAACGGTTTGACATTCATACATTTTCATGGTAATCGCCCATTATAAAACGCCTTGATGGGACGCAATCTATGAGGACGATCATTCATTTACATAAGGGCGTCGCAAGGTCTAACACAAATATCCTCGTTTGAAAATACATCATCATTACAAGAGGAGATTGGGTCAGCAGAGTGTGCCCATAATTGCTTTCATTGTCGAATCTCTGCAGATTTCCATCGCACACAAAATCAAATATTGGCTGGAGGTGAGATTTATTCTTACATCCTATTTTCCGCATGTGATTCTAATGGATGCTTGAATTCTATTCTTCAATGCAGAATAAGAATCATTTGTTTTTGTCTAACATTTGGTATCAGAGTGAGATTAGTATCTCTACCTTGTTTTTGTAGAGTTTTGTGTTCATTTATGTGGTTTTTTTTGATGGACTCAAATTCGGACATTTTGGGACTAAAAGAGAATTTGCCAATTTTGGCCAAATTCTAGTGACCCGCCACTTGGTTTTGGACCAATACAATTGTACCACCATGGGGGAGAATAGCTTTAAGTTAAGTCGGCATATTGGTGATCACCAGAGGATAATTGAGTGGACAAAGTTGCGTGGTTTGGGTTTGCATTTGGGGAACTTTTATTTGATTTGGGCAAATTTCTTGCCCCTTTTTGCCATTTCTTGGATCCATGTGCTCACGCCAGCAGTTTCTACAAAACCCACCAACTATTTTGGTCCAAAGTGGGTTGCCAAAGGAGAATTGAATGGCGGAAGGTGCAGTAGAAGTGAAGAAGGAAGAAAGCTCGCGGAACTATGTGCGCGACAACTGCTAGGCACGTGGACTGCTAAGCACGTGGGATCCAAGTGCCCATGTGAAGGGAAGGTGCATACACAACAACCGCTTAAGGGACTTATATAGTTCTGGCCTTGGCCGTTGAATTTACTATTCTGTCCCTGGCCAAATTAATTTACTATTTTTGCTCTTTCGTGCATTTTGTAAATATTTTATGCATGAAATTAAATGCCTAGTGATCCATATATAATTTTTTTAATTCAAGATTAGCAACAACGTGTCTAATTATGTTAAATTATATATATTAAGATTTTTTGGATCACATATAAAAATGACATTAATTGTAATTAATCATATCAATATAATAAGTTTTTTCCCACATGAGGTTTTGTTATTTTGATATGATTAATTAGAATGAAATATTATATTATTTTTCTTAATTTACCCACAAGGATTAAGAAAATGAATATAATATGATAGTTTCTTCATAAAGTAATTATGAATCTATTTAAATTAGAAGCTTAGTCCACATGCCATTTTTAATGTTATGTGATTCATATTAGGTGACATGTTTACATTGGTAAAGCATAATCTACGTAAATTTTGCCTCCAATTTTTGTGGCATAAGCGTATTTGTTTGATACGCAGTTTTGTAGTCTATGAATTTCTCTTAATCTTAAGAGTGATGCTCCCATGCTAAATGGTGAAAACTATAAAATTTGAAGGAGTTAATCATTCTTCAATTTGGGTGCAAGGACATTGACTATGCTACAAGAAATGACGAACTACCTGCTCCTACTAGCACATGCACTGCAGCTAAGATAGCCCTTTATAAATAGTAGGAACAGTCCAACTACCTTAGTGTAATGTTCATAAGAACTAAAATTTCTTCTAGTATTCGTGGTTCGGTTGCTCAATATAGCAATGCTAAGGCTTTGTTAGAGGCCTTTGTTGCGTAGTTTGACTTTTCAGAAAAGGCACATGCTATGACCCTAATTATAAAGTTTTCATTTCCGAAACTCACTAGTGTTAGAGATGTGTGTGAGCATATCATGAAGATGAGGGATATTACAACTCAACTAAAAAAACTTGAGGTTGAGATGTCTGAATATTTTCTTGTGTATTACATTTTGAATGCTTTCCCACAATAGTATTCGCCTTTCAAGACCTCTCACGACACACATAAAAATAAGTGGTCAATTAGTGAACTCATGACCATGTTCTTTCAAGAGGAAGAAAAGCTGATTATGGAATTAAGAGAAAGTGTTCATTTGGCATCATATGGAAAGTATAAGGGGCAATGTCATGCCCTGATCCTCCAAGCGCGCGCCCATCCGTCATTGGTCGATTAAATAGCGACGTCCCAGGACGCATTGCCGACCCAATCCTCTAAATGCACATGCGGAAGCAAATAAATAATCCCCAGACAACAATATAATGGGATAGGAAAGTAGGGCCATAATTTTGAAAACCAACAACACACTTATAAATACATATCATAACAAATCGTACACAAACCAAGTCATTGTATATATAAGCAAGGTCTGCAAAATAGGGGGGTTTCACAAAACTACGGATCCTCATCCTCCTCTTCATCTTCATCCTCAACCTCATCCCAATTGGAGCCTTCAGCGGAATACACCAGGGAGTCTAATTCTGAGAGGTCCGATTCTACATCCACCATTCAACGTCCTGGAGGATCTACCGTGCCTTTCCCAAAACTAACCTCCAGGACATAAAAAGGAATCTCAGACTTCGGTATGGGCCCTTCTCTCTGGCCATTCTGCTCCTAGCGATACCATGATATGTATTGATGAGGCACCTTTTTGGGTAGACCCGCATCAACCCAAGCTATGGATTTCACCAACTCATATACCCATCCCCTTGGGTGTCCATGAAGTGGGATGAAGCACTTATGTTCTATCACCTTATTTGGCTGACCAAAATGCTCAGGAGGAGGTGCCATCTATGGACCTAAAATGTTATCCCATAACGGGGTGAGACGAGGTCTCAATGAGTTCACCCCCTAAGACCCGACTAGGAAGAAAATACGCCCCAAGGGCTGCCTAAGCACAAACACGAGTCAGAGGACTTACCTTGGCCTAATTCCTTCCTACAAGTCAATATAGATCAAATAACTATCCAATCATTTCAACCAACCACTTCATCGATTTAGATCGAACCATCGATCAATCGACTTAGTCAATTCCATGTCATCGAGACCATTCCCTAGTCATCTCAATCAATACTATCTATAATGTCCGATCATAATCAAGACTACTCACTCTGAGCTCATAATAAATAGTATAGCTCACACTAAGCTGAAATAGTATATTGCTCCCTCTAAGTTGATATATCGCCCATAGGTTGTTATAGAATACTAATAATGCTCACCAGAAGCTGCCCGGTATATTGCCCGCTCTAAGTTGACATATCGAGGCCCGCCGGCTGATATAGTATAATGGTATACTACTTGCTCTAAGCCGACATATCACTCACAGGCTAATATAGTATACCACCATGATTATCTAATCATTTCACCATTTTTATCATTCCCGATAAAAATAATCATGTGTGGGTACACGGTTAACTTTAGTCAAAATACAATATTTTCCCATTTGAAAATCCCACTAATTTCAATAGTCCACAAATCCATTTTTTGCGTTGTAAACTAACACTTGATGATTTTTCAATTAATTACTGAAATTAAATAAATTTTGGGATAAATACCCAAAATCACAAATCACACTCAATTTGCACAAAATAGCAGTCAAATAAATAAATAGATCACACCATTGCACTCAGCACGAAATTCTGATCACCGACTATCCCGGTCTAATTTCAGAAAATTAATTAATTAATTAATTACGAAAATTAATTATTAAATACCAAAAATAGCAACTTAGGCCGAAAAAGCCTAATTAAAAGTCGAGACGGGCCCGGAAAATTTCCGAACCACTCTAGATAAATACTAGAGCTTGTCTAGGCTCTAATTACACTACTCTAACCACCTAACATGCAATAACGATAAACTAAATTACTAATCTATTCTAATTATCCACCTACTCCACATTTAGTCTAAACTAATCAACCCTTAAACATCATTAACTTACTAAGTAGGGATTAGTGAGTTAAACTAACTTGATTAATGATCTGCTTGGATCAAAAAGATGGGGATATGGAGAGGGTCAAGAAACTCCAAAGCGGGCGCGCCTTTCGAGGTGCGGAAGGGCGCCAAAATGGGCCAAATAGTGGCTGTGAGACCCATTAGCTTTGGTCTCTGCAGCTAGGCCTAGAAGGGTTGGATGGTGGCTGGCAGAGCTGGAAATGGCAAGTAAGGACCGGCGGTGGCTGCAGCAGAGCTTAGCGAAGCTCTACCGGCTTCTAGGCGGCACAGTGAGGCAAGCTCGAACAACTCTAGGGATGGCTTGGGGTCGCAGTAGAGATGGAATGGCAGCCAAGGACCCATGGGCCTGGCGCGGTTGGTGTGCGGGCCGCAACGAGCATGCAACGGCGATCGGTGGCATGCGGTGGTTTCGGCAAGCTGCTGGCTTGCTGGTTCGATTTTTCTAAGCTATTGAAGCTCTCTCTCTCACTCTGGAATGGAGGTCGATGGGTTTAGAGAGAAAAAGGGGACCGACGGCAATAAGGGGGGGCCACTTGGTCTCTCTTTATCTCTTTGGTCCCCTTGGTGTGTCCCACCACCAAGCTAACTTCCTTAGTTGATTTCCAGTCACCAAATACTCTTCTAGAAGCCTTGAAATGGTCCAATTGTTGGGTCCAAGGGGGAGCTATGAATTTTGGTTGGAATTGGTTCAATTTCCATTCAATTCCTCCTCGAATCAACTCATTACGGCTTCTATAAATTCAATCGTCGAGTCCTCAATCAACTTGGCATTTTTCCTCACCATTATAACCCACTTGCCCAAATTCGCGATAAAAAATGGTCCTCTAATTTTCCCGGTCGAAAACGGCCCTATTTTGAATTTTTCCGCCAAAATCTTGGTTTGCAGAAAAATCTCGGAGACTTTGTCGACGTTCCTAAAATGACTTGTGACATGATAGAACTTTCAATTTCTAAAATCGGATTCAAATTCGCGGTTAATTTCAATCTGGCGCGATTTTAGCGTGATTTAAGCTACCGAGTAGCTTTTAGAAATTTTTAGTGCAAATGACCTATGGTCGATTTTCTTCGAGCCACAATGAACCTCTTCGACACATTGGCGACTCTCAGTGGTCATGAAAATCTCGAGGTTTCAAATACGGACATAGGGCACCAAAATGATAGAAAAATCAGTTTAGTGTCGATCGATGAGAATTTTGTAATTTAGTTGAATCACCCACGTTTAACCACACATCTCAGTCAAACTGACCTATCTCTAATTTCTAATCGATCTTTATAGTGCCGAAATGATCTCTACATATGAGCATGGTCGAGTAGCTGATTCCTTATCGAATTCCCAAGTCTATTGCATTAAAATCCCTTAGTGACTTCCTCGGATAGTCTAGATATCTCAAAAGTGATCATCTCTAAGAACAGCACTAAAGGCGCGTCGATGAAGGCCCGATTAATTTAATTGAAAGCAGAATTGAAAACTCGGGATGTCACAGGCAAGGCAAGAAGAAGACAAAGTGTAAAATACCTCTCTAAGATGACATTAAAAAGGAATCCAAATGTTTTTTCAATGAAAAGAATGGGCATATGAAGAAGGATTATGTCAGATTTAAGGCTTGGCTCGAGAAGAAAGGTAATCCAATCTCTTATGTTTCTTATGAAGTTAATATGGTTGATATGAGTCATAACACTTTGTGGATTGATTTTGGATACATATGTGACATCCTGATTTTCCAATTCTGTTTTCAATTGAATTAGTTGGGCTTTTCATCGACACGGCTATAGTTTTTTTCTCTGAGCTGGTCACTCACGGGATAACTAGTCTATCTAATGAAGCCATCAAGGGATTTTAACGCAATAAACTTGAGAATTCGACCAGAAATCGACTGCTAAACCGTGCTAATCAGCAAGAGTCAATACGGCACTATCAAAATCAATCAGAGATCGGAGATAGGTCGGTTTGACTGAGGTATGTGATGAAAGTGTGGGTGATTTCACCTAATTGCAAAATTATCGTCGAACAACACTACATTGATTTTTTTGTCATTTATGTACTTTGTGCTGGTATTTGAAATCTTGAGATTTTCACGACAATCGAGAGTCGCCAATGTGTTGAAGATGCATAATGTGGCTTGAAAATAATCGACCACAGGTCAATTGCACAAAAATTTCTTAAAAGCCACTCGGTAGACTAAGTCACGCTAAAATCGCGCCCAGTTGAAATTAACCATGAATTTAAACCCAATTTCAGAAATTGAAAGTTCTGTTATGTCATGATTCATTTTAGGAACGTCAACTCATCCTTCAAACATTTTTTGCAAACCCGAGATTTCAGCGAAAAATCAAAGTTGGGTTATTTTGGACTAGGAAAATTAGTGGGCCATTTTTGGTCTCATTTTTGGCTGTCAAGTTGGTTCAATTGATGAGGAAAAGTCATGAGATGGATGATGGCACCTTGGCTGATTTTGTGGGGGCAATTTGGGTCTAATTGGAGGAGAATTGAGTGAAATTGGAGGCCAAATGCCACAAAATTCGTAGCTAGGGGGTGCTGCAACTTTATGGACCATTTGAGACACTTCTTGAGGAAGCCATGGAGGGGAAATTGGCTGAGGATGACAGCCATGGTTGGTGGGGGCAAGCAATGAGCACAATAGGATATTTTGGTGGACTTTTGAGGCAATTAACATCCCCCCTCTTCAGTAGCTAGCTTCTTCTTCTTCCTTGGGTTGCCTTTCTCCATTATTGAGGCATTTGAGAGCTCAAAATTCCAGAGAATAGCTAACACTCCCCCCCTGAACCGTCAACCACCTCCCCTACCAACGTCGTGCCCGTCATTGCCACCCGCAAGTTGCACGCCAGCCCGCGCACACGTTCGTCCGTCCTCGCCATCTCGCACCGTTGTGTGCCATTTCCGCAAGCCCAACCGCCGTCCCAAGCTCACCCTGGTCGCTGTCCGCCACCGTCGAGCATCGCCGTCCCCGCTTGGTCCCCCCCTCGCCATTTTCGCGCCTCCAGCCATGCGTCCCCTGCTGCCCTGAGCCTCTGTCCAGCCGTTGAAGCCATTGTCCGTCGCCATGTAGCCGTCGGAGTCGATCGCCTGGTCCCGCCACTGCAGCCCGCCGCCTGTGTGGCCATTTCCAGCCCCTTGGTCCCCTTCAATCTAACCCAGCAACTCAAAGCAAAAGCCGAACCTCAGCTCTAGGCTGAGGTCTTCTAGGCCCGTTTTAAGGCTCGTTCGGACCTTCATTGGTGTCGCCGCAAGCTGGAGTGTTGCTCACCTCCGTGTCGCCATCGCTATGGACTCACCGATTCGCTAAACCGGTGAGTTTACTTGCTAAATTCTGCTTATGAAGTTAATGACGTTTAGTCGATAATTAGTTTAGACTAAGTATGCATTATGTGGTTAATTAGTTTAGATTAGTGATTTAATTATTTAATTATGCATGTTAGGTGGTTAGAATAGACTAATTAAGGGCTAGATAGATTGTACTATTTATGTAGATAGGTGTAATAATTTTCTAGGCCCGTTTAGGTGGTTAGAATAGCATTTGGACCTAAGTTAGTATTTATTGAATTAATTTTGCTATTTATTTAATTATTTAATATTTTCCAAAAATTATACCAAGATAGCCGGTGACCAGAATTTCGTGCTGATTGTAATGGTGTGCTTAGTTTATGCAATTCAGTGTTAATTTATGCAAATTGAGTGGTGATTGAAATTTTAGTTATTTATTCCAAAATTGTGAAATTTTTATATTTAATTAGAAAATCCCGGGTGTCGGGTTTTGACACCGAAAATGGTTTTAAAAACTATATCAAACAATGGGATTTTAAAAGGGAGGATATCAATTTTTTTTGTTCAAATTGACCATGTACCCAGACACGATTATTTTACCGTGTGTTTTTAATTTGAAGAAAATGGGCCAAGTGCATTATTTTAATTGGGATATTTGAGTGCAAAGCACAATGTCTTGGCCAGGATTGGATGGTTGCATGAATGGTTATGAGAACTCGTCCCCGAAATGAGTCGGGTGGACGTGCCCCTATATGGGATGCCCTTCGTCAACGAATGTCGATCGCAGTAGATTCTGGACTAATGCTCCTTCGAGAACATTGCCATGCTCAATGAGGTGAGACGATGCCTGGTTACACCAGAAGACCGCTGTATGTCAAGTAGGTTGTGCCCGTTGGTCTGTGATAAAAGAATTGGAATGCATGATTGAGGGAAATTGATGCACCAAATTATGGGACAAAATTATGTGGCACGGATGAGACGTGTGATAACTATTTGGCTCTATAATCGGTACCCCTGTGGCTGTGTGAGATTTGAGGTGTGGCATTCCAATTGATTGAGAAAATATGAGTCTCTGTGGTTGTGCGGTTGTGTGGCTAGGCATATTTTCTTCCTAGTCGGGGTTTAAGGGGTAGACTTGCTGAGACCTTGTCTCACGCCATCATGGGCTCAATTCTTTTCAAGTCCTTAGATGGCGATCCCTCCGTGCGTTTTGGGAAGCCGAGGGGGTATACGAAGTAGAGTACTGACATCCCTGTCCCCGGGAGTCCCTAGCCCCATGAGCTCATAATGACCACTATCTTGGTCGATGAGGGCCGACCACAGTTGATACCTCATCAATTTAGGGCGGGGTTTCGCCATGGGATTAATGGGATTAGGGAAGGTCCCCTGCAAGGTTCCGACATCCCTACCGTTATGGTCAATGCCACAGCAGGTGAGGGGGTAGCTGATCCCCTTGATGGTGTCATGGAAGACCCGGATCCCTCGGAGGTCTAAGAGGTCTTGGCTGAGGAGTCCTGTGCCTAGTTAGCTGGATGGCTCTTCTTTTTGGAGTGGATCTTTGTTCATAGACTAGTATTGTATATAAACTAGTTGGTTGTTTATAAAAGCGTGTTTTGGTTGTAAATTTGTTATCCTACTTTTCTATCACATGTTGTTTGTTGTTAGGGGTTTTGTTTATACGCTTCCGCATGTGCAATAAATTGAAAGGGTCAGTGACGCATCCTGGGATGTCGCAATTTTATCGACCACCAAGGGATGTGTGCGCGCTCAAGGTTCGGGGCGTGACAACATAACCCACATTTCGAATTTCTTGCAGAATTTTCAAACCGTAGGAAGCCAATGAGAAGTGAGTAAAGCATCTATCTAGGGAACAAGACGTGTTCGCATGTGGAAGCTATTAGAACATGTAAATTAATTTTCAATGGTGGTTTTGTTTTGAATTTGGAAATGACCTTTCATGTTCCAGTTTCTCTAGAAACTTTATTTTAGTTCCAAGACTTGCACCTTTAGGTTACTCTTTTAACTTTTCATATTCAAATTACAATTTATCATTTAAATCTAAAAAATTTTGGAGTCGTATTTTGTTTGATGGTCTTTTTCAAATTATTTTACAAGATAATGCATATAATAATGCGATGCATGTTCATGATAATGCTGGTGTAAAAGGATTTGTCATGAACAAAAATGACTCTGTCTTTGCACTAGAGATTGGGACATACTCCATAGATAAAATTAACCGATTAGTAAATGATGGAATACTTAGTACTTTAGATTTTATAGATTATGATACTTATGTAGACTGCATAAAAGGAAAGTAGACCAATAAGACAAAGACAAGTGTCAAGAGGAGTACAAAAATATTAGAAAGCATACATTCAGATATTTGTAGTTTAAATATGGACTCTTATGGTTAGAAATACTTCATCTCTTTTATAAATGATTATCGAAGTTACATGTATCTCTACTTGCTTCATAATAAGCATGAAGCATTAGATGTCTCTTAAGGTATTTAAAACAGAAGTAGAGAAATGGTACGATAAGCAAATTAAAATCGTGAAATCAAATAGATATGGAGAATTCTATTGTAGATACACTATAGATAGACATGGACCTAGTCCATTAACGAAGTTTCTTTAAGAGCATGGGATAGTTGATCAATACATATGTCTTGTTCTCCAAACTAGAATGGTGTGGCAAAAAGAAGAAATCAAATTTTATTGGACATTGTAAAAAGTATGCTTAGCTAACTCCAAACTTCCAAAATCCTTGTGAACTAAAACTCTTAAAGCAATAGTATACATATTAAATGGAGTTCCAACAAAGGCTGTCATAAAGATGCCTTTTGAGTTATTCAAAGGTTGAAAACCAGGTTTGCAATATGTACATGTTTAAGGATACCCGTCTAAAGTAAGAGTCTACAATCCATAGGAAAATAAGTTGGACCCAAGGACTATAAGTGGATATTTCATTGGATATGTCGAAAGGTCCAAGAAATGCTAAAGTTTCTTGAAAATGACTAGATTAATGGGAGCGGTAGATTGAAGGACCTTTCTCTCGAGAAAGATCATTTAGATACTCAACATTCCACAAGTATTAGGTTGGTTGTTATTCACAATGCCCCTCTAGTTTAGCTGGCTATTGAACAACCAATAACTAAAGTTCTATAACCTGCTGATGTTGATTTGTTAGATTCAATTGTTTAGCAATTACTATAAACTATTGAACAATCAATTGAACAACAAGTTCCTCAAGAGAATGTTCATGCAACATTTTGAAGATCTACTAGAGTGAAGAAATTGGCAGTTCTTAGTCATTATATTGTGTATTTACAAAAATCTAACTATAGTGTTGGAGCTAACGATGATCCCAAAACGTTATCATAAGCCATGAGTAGTGATGAATCCAATTTGTGGTACAATTCCATGAAGAAAGTTATAAGTTTTATGGCATCTAACAAAGTATGGGATTTAGTTGAGGTGCCTAATGGTGTGAAAGCCATTAGCTATAAATGGGTCTTCAAAACTAAGAATGACTTATTGGGCAATATTATCAGATATAAAGCTAGACTCATTGCCAAATGATTCACTCAAAATGAAGGAATTGTTTACACGAAGACTTTTTCTCCTTATATCTAAGGAAGATTCTCTTAGTATTGTTTTGGTATTGGTTGCCCATTTTAACATGGAATGACATCAAATTAATGTGAAAATAGTGTTCCTCAATGGGGAACAAGATGATGAGGTTTACATGAAGCAACTAGAAGGATTCTCTTCAAGTTAAGGTGAGCAATTGGCGTGCAAGCCTAAAAAATCTATATATTACTTGAAACAAACATCTTGCCAATGGTATTTAAGGTTCCATGATGTAATCTTTTCATTTTATTTTGTAGAAAAGGTCGTGACTTAATGTATATACCAAAAGATTAGTAGGAGCAAAATTTGTTTCCTTGTGCTGTATGTGGATGATATTCCACTTGCAACCAACGATAAAAGGTTACTCATGAGATGAAACATTTATTCTCTAAGAGTTTTGACACGAAGGATGTGACATCTTGAATTTCAGGTTCTGTTTTCAATTGAATAAATCAGGCTTTTCATCGACGCGCCTATAGTTTTATTCTTTGAGCTGATCACTCATAAGATAACCAGTCCATCTGGTGAAGCCGTTAAAGGATTTTAACGCAATAAATTTGAGAATTCGACCAGGAATCGACTACTCGATTGTGCTAGTTTGCAAGGGTCATTACAGCACAGTTAAAACATCAATCAAAGATCAGAGATAAGTCGATTCGATCGAGATCGTGATCAAAGTGTGGGTGAATCCATTAGATTGCAAAATTCTCGTCGATTGGCATTAGACCGATTTTTCTGTTGTTTTGGTACCTTGTGCCCGAATTTGAAACTTCGAGATTTTCACGACAAATGAGAGTCGACAATGTGTCGAAGATGTACATTGTGGCTCCAAATAAATCGACCATGGGTCAATTGCACTAAAAATTCCTAAACGCTACCCGGTAGGCTAGGTGACACTAAAATCGCGCCAGATTAACATTAACTGCGAATTTGAATATGATTTCAGAAATTAAAAATTCTGTCATGTCACGATTCATTTTAGGACTATCGACTCGTCCTTTGAAGATTTTTCTGCAAACCAAAATTTTTGGCGAAAATTCAATATCTAGGCCGTTTTCGACCAGAAAATTCAGGAGACCGTTTTTTATCGTGTTTTTGGGATGCAAGTTGGTTCTATTGGTGTGGAACAATGTGAATTGAAGTGTGGGCACCTTGGTAGTATTTATGGACTCCAATTTAGGCTCAATTAGAGAGAAATTGAAGTGGATTTGGGGGAAATATGTGAAAATTCGTAGGCCAAGGGTCCATGAACCTTTTGGGCCACTTGGGGAGTGTTCTAGGTGGATTTTAGTGCACAAAATTGGCTGAGGATAGAGCTAAATCAGGTGGGGCCTTGCCAAAGGGACAAATAGGATAAAGAGGAACACTTTGAGGCCAAGGGGTCCCTCCTAGTGCAGCTGTCTTCTTCTTCTTCTTTTAGCAGAGTGCTTTCTCCATTAGAGGCCATTTTTTAGCTCCTAAGTTGCAGCAGAACCAAGCCAAACTCCCCTACCATCGCAAGCCGCTGCCGAGCCGCTAGGACCACTCACTCTCCATCGCACCACCCATGAGCTTCGCACGCCAGCCCGCTTGTCCCCTCCAATCATGACCCCAACTCATTGTCCCGCGAGCCCAGCTCATGTTCGAGCCTCCTCCGCCGTCGCCCTAGTCGCCGTTGTCCCTGTCCAGCCGCCGAAAACCCCTCCCTGCCCACCTAGCCACCCGCCTGGCCTGTTTTGGCCTCAACCGTTGCCCGTAGCAGCTCATTCCAGCAACAAGCAAAACCAAGCTTCAAGGCCCATTTCGAACCTTTTCCGAGCCCTGCTTGGCTTCACCACCAGGAAGTTTGTTGCCCGTCTTCACGTTACCGTCATCGTGAGCTCATCGGATCGCAAAACTAGTGGGTTTACTCACTAAACTTTGCTTAGGGAGTTAATGATGCTTAAGGGTTGATTAGTTTAGGCTAAGTATGGTTTAGGTGGTTAGTTTGAACGGATTAGCAATTTAAATATCCGTTAATGCATGTTAGGTGGTTAGATCGGCTTAATTAGAGACTAGATAAGCTATATTATTTATCTAGATAAGTTTGAAAATTTTTCAAGCCCATTTCAATGTTTAATTAGGCATTTCCGGCCTAAGTTTCTATTTATGGCATTTAATTGCATTTATTTAATTATTTTGGTATTTATTTAATTAATTATTATTTACCGGAAATTATACCTAGAAAGCCGGTGACCGGAATTTTTTGCTGATTGCAATGGTATGCGTGGTTTATTTAATTGAGTGCTAATTTATGCAAATTGAGTGGAATTTGTAATTTTGGTATTTATTAGAAAATACCGGGCCTCGGTTTACAATGCCAAACTAGTACTGTTGGTATCGATTTGAGTGGATCAATGGATCGTTGGTTGAATTAAGTTGAGTTGATTAACTAAGCTGATCGATAAATTGAATTGAGTTGATTGGTTGAGTATATGAACTATACTGACATGCAGGAAGGATCTGAGGTGAGGTAACTCCTCTATCTTGTGTGTGACTAGACGTCCGTTTGGCGTATTTCCTTCCTAGTTGGCATTTAAGGGGTGAACTTGTTGAGACGTTGTCTCTCCCCATTATGGGCTCAACATTTTCAGGTCCCAAGATGGCGAATCCTCCTTAGAGTTTTGGCCAGCCCAAGAATATCACCAAATAGGTCTCTCTGATTCCTCTTCCTAGGGGCCAAGGAGCTGGGTCTATGAGCTTGTGAGATCCATTGTCTGGGTTGATGCGGGTCTACCTCAAAGTGTACCCCATTAATTCATATCGTGGTATCGTCGCGAGCGAGATGGACCTAGAGAAGGTCCCCTACAGGAGTTTGAGGTCCCTATGTCGGTGTTAGAGATCGCTTTTGGTGAGGGTACAGCTGACCCTCCTGGTGGTGTAGTGGTGGACCCGAGTCCCCAAGAGATCCCGAAGCCTTCGACTGAGGATTCGAATGCTTAGAGGACTTGTAGCCGTTCTATTTTTGGTAGGTCTTTGTCAATAGAGTAGTATTGTAAATAAACTAGTCGACTATGTATAAAGTTTTGGTTTGGTTGTGAAATTGTGGCCTTGCTTTTCTATCCCATATTTATGTTGTTTGAGGATTTGTTTATTCGATTTCGCATGTGCATTAAAATGAATGGGTCGGCGACGCGTCCTAGGACGTCGCAATTTAATCGACCATCACGGGATGGGCAAGCGCTTGAGGATCGAGGCGTGACATCCCCGCCGAAGTGGTATCAGAGCTAGTCGATAGTTGGAGTGATAAGGTGTGATAGGTTTATGGGATAGTTAGTAGGATTGGTCTTTATTTCATGTTGGTGCATGTCAGTGATAGGTGTTTGGTAAATTGTTTGTGGGGATCACTCAGCTTCTAATTCTATGTGGAATTGGAAAGCGGGTTTCTTTAAAGATTCTGCAAAAATGAGCGATCATGAGCAAAGGACTCCTAGAAAAGCGTACCATTGAACCTGTTACTCGGGGTAGGACGCCGACGAGGGTCAATACCCGAGGAAGTTGTGGTCGAGCGCTAGCTCATGCTAGTGCTAGTGGTGAAGCACAGCCTCTTATTGGTGCTGGGGTAGTAGCCGCTAGTGATCCTAGGATCGAAGGGATCATGCAGGAGCTTGAAGCAATGGGAGCACTGATAGGGTAGCGAACCCAGAATCAAGCTATCGCCACTATCACTACCGCTACAGCTACTGCTACTACTGCCGTTGCCGCCGCTGCTGAGGCCGCCGCCATTGTTGTACTTGCCGAAGTTCCAGCTAGGAATGTAGTTGTGGAGAGGGAGAGACCAATTCACAAAATAGTAGAGCAGTTCTTGAAGTTGAACCCGCCGAGGTTCACTAGTGCTGGAGATCCCAAGACAACCTCGCTTTAGATTTCGGGACTGAGAAGGCCTTTGCACTTCTGATGTGCAATGAGTAAGAAAAGGTTGTCCTGACAGTATACCAGCTACAGGGTAACGCGAATACCTGGTGGAGGGCCACCAGAGTCACAATATTCCCAAAAGGCGTAGTCCTAGTGTGGAACGCTTTCCTCAGAGCCTTCAACAGTAAGTATTTTTCAGGTAGCGCCTGGGAACAGAAGATTGAGGAATTTCAACACCTCCGCCAAGGGATGATGATAGCGGACCAATATGAGGTCAAGTTCGCAGAGTTGTCTCGATATGCTCCAAGATTGGTGGAGGATCCCGAAGACAAAGCTCAGAGGTTCAAGAATGGCCTTAGACTAGAATTAAAGAACCCGTTGGTGCCATTTGATCTAAAGGACTATAATGAAGTGTATAATCGGGCCCAACTGATAGAAAGAAGCTTGAGTAAGCAAGCTGCCTCGTCTGGATCAAAATTTAGTTCGAATAGAGATAAGAACTGGTATGGGAAGAAGCCCATGACCGGAGGAAGGTTCCATGTTCTGCCCAATAGGAAGGGTGGAATTGGCAAGTCAGCGTTGCATCAGAATGGCGCGTGTCGCTTCTATGGAAGGCGACATGGTTCAGCCCCATGCCATCTTAGGATGGGTGCATGTTACGAGTGTGGCTAACCAGGTCATATGGCCAAAGACTGTCCCAGAAGGCCGAGAGGATTTCAGCAGTTACCGCCGCCGCCGCCGCTGATGGGTCAAAATAAAAGGTTTGTGCCGCATAATGCACAACAAGGAGGACAGAACAGACCTTTAACGCAAGGACAAGTGTACGCCATCACGAGAGGACAAGCAGAGGACTTGCCTGATGTGGTTACGGGTACGGTTTTACTAAACGACCATGCTGCATATGCTTTATTTGATCCTGGTGCAATTCATTCGTTTGTAGCTGACCAGTTTATTAAGCTGATAGGATTGAGTCCTGAGTTATTGGAAACAGTGGTTAGCATATCTAAACTGTTAAAGGATAAGGTGTTAGCTGCAATGGGTTCTCCTAGTTGCAAGTTAATGATTGGTGAGCAAGAGGGAAAGATAGACTTGTTAGTTCTAACCATGTATGATGTTGACACCTAAATTTTGGCGACCCATTTAGTCATTTATTGCATTAAAAAATTAGGGGTTAATTTTATCTCTGAAAAAATATTAATTGCGTAGCATATAGTTTTAGAAGTTTTTATTATTATTACATTGGGCTGATGACGAATGTGTTCGAATTGGTATTCTAAGCTTTAAATTGACAGGTTGGGCTAAGCCCATGAAAAAATGGAATTAGCCCGAGCCCGTTATTATTTGATGATCGAAAATTGACTTATGAGGAATGGTGATTTCATATATTCGTCGAATCTTTCATCCATTAAGTGATATATTCCTTGGCATGTGAAAGTTTAAGATGAAACATGGAACAATTGAAAGAGGATCTTTTTATGCAAGGTTATATATTGTTAATCAAAAACGAAGGAAAAAGGAAATCGGCAGAATATTTCAATAAGAGCACTTGCGGCGGCCGATTCTCGTGTTTGCGGAAAAGAAAGGACGTGACGTGAGCCCAAAAGGAAACTAAGTATATTTGCATGTTTAAAGGCACAAGTTCCCAAAGGAAAAAAATAAAAATGAATATATGCATCCACAATAGGAAAGCGGATGAGATTCTCTTCCTGAGGGGGCTTCGTACATGAAGGGGAGGCTATTCATTGGTTTTTGGGAGGGGGAAATTAAAAAAAAAAAAAAGAAGGGAGAGAGCTCTCTGCAGCGGATAGAGAGAGGAGGTAGGAAGGAACAACGTGAAGAAGGAAGCCCATCGCTCCCAAAATTGTGCCTGCTGGACCTCGCCCCCACGTTGCTTCAACCTTGCTTGACGCGCCCATCTAATGTCTTGCTCCAGGACAACCAGACCACCACCAACGGCAACTGAGTTTGACCTGTCTTGCTCCATGTCGCGCCTCCCACCGCCTCAGTCCATCGCGTTCTAGGATTGCCGAGTCAAACCCTGATCAATTGACGCAATCGAGTTTCCTAGAGATAGTCCAGCAGATCCAAAGGATCTCTCGCGTCACTCTCGACACCTTCGCTTGACACTTTTGCCACCAACGTCGAGGCTCGCTGCTGTTGCAACTGAGCTACCCATGGCGAGTTGCTGCTTTGCTTGCTATCCCAACGATCGGAGCCCGACATAGGCTGTCTGCCGTCCCCGCTTGCCCATGCCGGCTGTCGAGCCACCGACGACCCAGAGTCGCGCCACCACCGAGCCAACCTTCCCCATGCCGCTGCGTCGTCGTCCGGGAAGCGCCGTCACGCCGCCCGTCGTCGATCCAGCATCGGAGCCTCGCCGCCCCTGCGGCTCGGCGGAACCCTAGCCGGCGACCAAGATCCCCCTCACCGACTGGCCACGGCTTGACTTTTTTTTTTTCTTGTTTTAAAAAAAGAAAAAAAGAAAAAAGAAAAAGAGGAAAAAGCAAAAATTAGGTAATTTTTATTTTTCTTTTCTTTTGTTTATTTATCTTCTATTTTTATTATTATTTTTTTATATTTCATATTATTTGCTTTTTTTAGTGTAATTACCCCTTTAATATGGAATTGAGAATTGCATGATATGAAATAATCTTGAAATTTAGTGATTGTCGATCCGATTTCGCGCCGAAATCGACTCGCAATTACTAAAAAAAAATTGCCAATCCGATCTCCCGCCCGAGACCCGATTCGTGATTTATGTGAAAAATTGGCCAACCCGATCTCATGCGCGAGATATGATTCGTCAATTTGGATATCAATTTTTCTTGATTTGCTGTGGTGTTATATGAATTAATTTTCTTTAAAAAAAATATAAAAAAAAAATGTAGTTTTAGGGTTTGCATGCTCATGATAGAAATTCCATTTTTTTTAATAAGAACAATGTCAAAAAAAAAAATCAATTGACTTAGGTTGTTAGTTTTTTTATTGCGCGTTTAATTATTAGGCAATTGTTAATTTCGAAAATTAAAAAAGAAAAAAAGAAAATTAGGGTCGAGTTTGCTTTTTCTTATTTTGCATGTTTAGGATAGCAAATTTTATCATGAAAAAGGAAATATATTCATTTAGAATGTTAGTCTTTTTATTATTTAATTTGCACGTTAAATTTTAATTTCGAAATTAAAAAAAAAAATCATCATGCATATGTCATGTAGAATCAGGAGGCATATTTTGCACGTCATTGCATATTAGGGTAAGATTGCATGTTAAATTTTATTTCCTAGTTAATTTTAAGTTTAGATAGGTTTTTTTTAGTTAGATTGCATTCTAGGATTATTTGGGTTAAGATAATATTTTAGTTTAAATTAGGATTTAGTTTAACCTAATTCCTAATATAAATTGAATAGGATTTTAATCTAACTAGATAATTTTCACATTTTGTTTTAATTCCGAATTTCAAAAAAATACAAAAATACCTTAGGCTAAATTATTTTTCTTTAGGATAGGTTGCATTCTTCTTTAGGAAGGAAAAAACATGTCATGAACATGTCATTTAGGATTAGATTAATTGAAATGCACGTCATTTAGTTCCTTTTTAGGCCCATTTAATTAGAAATTGCCTGTCAATAGAATTCGGTCATTTAGATTGCATTTAATTATTGCATCTCTTTATGATTTACTCTATTCATGTCATATAATTTAGATCATATTGCTATGTCATGTAATTTAGGTCATGTTGCCATGTCATAATTAGATTATTAGCATGCATTGCATATAGATTAAGTTCCCATTAAATAAAGTGAAAACAAAAAAAGAAATTGCGTATTAATTAGAAATCGTATCTAGGGTTGATGATGTGAATTTTGATCTAACAACGCAGATGCTTTCGTTGCTTTGAGGTAAGTTTACAATTTATTCATTGCTTTCTTGGGTGTTAAATTGATGGATTGCGCACCCGCATGATTGCCTCATATGTTAGGGAAATAGATTTAAAATCAATCCAAGCTGCTTGCCAAACATTTTTTTAAATAAAGAATGGTACCGAAAGGGCATTAGAGAAATCTAGTATAACCAAGTCCCCATATCCATAGTCTCTGGTTCGTAGGAGTAAAGTAAACCTCCCGTTACTTTACTTGGGTTTCTAATCGACCCACCAAAAATAGATTAGTAGCGACTCCTAGTTAAAAATCAATTGCACCTTAAAAATTTGAACCTAAGTCGCGAATTGGTATGGGCTTGGGAGAGCCCGAGCTAAGTCTAGGCTTAGCAATCCATTAGCCTAATTTTAGGTGGCACACCTGAAAAAATTGGTCACGGCATATGACTTCGATTTGATAATTGGCATAGACTAGCTCACCAAGCAATGAGCTAAGATGGACTGCTATCATAAAGCGATTCAGTTTAACCTGTTAGTGGGTGAAAGTTTCGAGTTTGTTGGGAGTCGAGAAGGACCCTCGATTTCCTTAATCTCGTCACTTGAGGCAACCCATTTGTTAGATGAGGGCTATCAGGGTTACTTGGCAACTGTCATGGATACGACAGTTGAGGAGCTGAAGATCAAAGATAACATAGTGGTACAAGAATTTCCAGACGTGTTTCCAAAAGAATTGCTAGGCCTACCGCCAAAGAGAGATAGAATTCGTGATCGAGTTAGCACTCGGGACAGAGCCAATCTCTAAGGCTCATTACTGGAAGTCGTTGTCTGAGTTGAAAGAACTGAAGGTGTAGATGCAAGCGTTGTTGGATAAGGGATTCATACGTCCCAAAGCATCACCTTGGGGAGCACCAGTTTTGTTCGTGAAGAAGAAAGATGGTACGTTGCGCCTGTGCATCGACTATCGTCAATTCAATCAGGTGACGATTGTTGACACTCGATTTTTTGTCGACATTTTTAAACATCCACTTTTTGCAAAAATATAAAAGATAAAAAAAAAAAAACAAAAAATGAAAAAATGAATGAAAACATAAAGAAATGAAAAAAAAAACAATAAAAGAAAAAAAAAAGAGGAAAAAAAACGGTTTAGCTCTCTCTCTCTCACAGAGGGGGCGAAGCTCTCTCTCATGGTGAGCTTGCACTCTCCCACGTGATCTCTCTCCGGTGAAGGCTCTCTCTCTCGAAGATGGAGGCTGGGGGGACCGACTCTCAGACTTTTCGCTCTCTCTCGCTCGATCGTGGAGTTTGCTCTGGTTCGGTCTCATGGCTCCCAAGCTCTGATTGAAGGCTAGGGTTTTCCTCCATTGGCGCAATCGGAGATCAAGGGCTAGCGGTCAGGGATCGTGAGGAAGGTTTCTGTTTGTCTCTGGCGAAGGATCGTTCTCTTTGGCTCAGGAATCAAAGGCTCTCTTGATTGGGATAACGGATTTGTTCTTGTGGCCGAAAATTCGTCATTCAAAATCTATGGCGCCGGAGCAAAACTTCTTCAAATTTGACATACTTTTTCCGAGATCACCGGCTCGATGCTTCTTCACACCGACGAATGATGGAGTATTCTCCTCTCACCGATTCAGCCATTTAACCAACTAAATTTGGTGATTCCCGAAGCGAGACCGGAAAATAGTTCGCCGATTCATTTAAGAATTTTCCTTCTCGCTGCCTCGTTGGCCATCCTCTTGTGGTCCGATCCAAGTACAGTCGTGATGCCGTCGTTGTCTCGCGGTTCTTTTATGTAGAGTAATAACATGGATTTAGCTTCAGTTTTCATTCAATAGTTTCTGCTGAACATATTTGAATTTGATTCGTACCTATTTCCGCTTTTGCACTCCGCATGTCTAGTCAACGAGAAGGGATTCCTGGTGTTCGTTATTTTGGGGAATGGTTATTGAAAAAGTGAAAGGTCTCATGAACTCTGTCTTGTTATCCTCTGATGGCAAAACTTTGGAAGCTAAGACTGCTCATGGGATTGAAACCGAGAATTCTAGAGTGAAGCAGCATCTTATTGAGGATATGCTATTGATTTGAGCCTACTTGGATGACGTTGTAGTCGCGTGATTTTAAGTCACTGACTCATCCTTGCGTTTTGGTTACTAAGCTGAGATGCCTACCATATGTTTGCGAAAATGCCTAAATGAATATCTGCATAGTGTCTTCATCAGTCTATATGCAAGATGTTCATGGCTTACTTAAATCATGATGCCTATATTGATTTCATCTTGCTTACTGTATATCTAATCAATCTGAGCCATTTTTAGCATTATGGCATGCTTAAAACCTATGCTCATTGGCCTCGTCAACTTTGAGTGATATTCGTTTCCACTTCGAATCAGATTGAGTTTTTAGAAAGTAAAAAATCTATGTTCTAGTCTTATTTTACTCAAATTTGGGAAGTTTTCTCGATCAAGCAAAGATCTGTTGATGGATGAAACTGATGGTTGAAGTTGGCAGATATAAGCAGAAATTTGTAGAAATAAAAACATGGTTTGTTACTTTTGTCGACCCTTTTAAGGTTGGAGGGTTTGATGTGATTCATTGTTAGAACTACTCTTTGTGCATTGTCTGGATGGTTTTATAAACCATTAGTTATGCATTATGTTCTAATTCATTTGTGGCTGATTTGTATGTCCTCATGATGATCATTTTTCGACTATCAATTTGACGTTAGTTGGACTCAACTTCTCTTAAGAAGTAGGCTCATTTTAATCTCTCCTATGATGCTGATCTCACATGATTTGCGATGAGTTGATGATTATTGATGATGAACTTGAAGTTGATTGAACTTGATTTGCCTTGATCTGCAATTTCGTATACCTGATATGTCACTTTCTGTTTTGGCTTAAATGAGGTGCTAGATGAGGTTTTTTGACATTGAGCCCTTCTAGACATATAAAATACACTTCTAGAGCTTCGATTTGATATGTTGCACACCCTGAATGGACATCATTCAGTCATCGAAAAACACCTACAAATTCTGTCAATTCTGCAGCAGTTTTAGATTGATTTGCTGTTCTGACTTACTGCGATTTTCTGTTTTAACTGGAACGAGCTGGTAGATGATGTTATTAGGACTTAATGTCTTCTCGATATTTGTAATAGACTTCTCAAGCTTTCCATAGACATATTATATGTGCAATTTGGCCATCATTTGCCCTGCCTGATGCTTCTTGCAAAGAGCACTAATCTGCTGATGTGTTCTGCTTGTTATGATCTGATCTGACTACTTATACAAATGGCTTTCCTTGAGCTAGAAAAAGACCTAAATTGCAATTTTCACCTAATAGGAATTCTTAAAGGACACCTTGAGCTTTCTAACGATGCCTAGTTTGTCAAATTTGCCCATCATTTGCCCTGCTTTTCTTTTTTCTAGATCGAGTTTTGAAGTCTGAATTTGTCTTGACCTGTAGTGCTGTCTTGTCTATATGAATCTGACTGTCTACCAATTTTGTGTGATCTTATACATAATGATCTTGAGGATAATTCTCAATGAAAGCTGTCCATAATATCCATATCCATCCCATGCTAAAATTTGAGAATTTTTAAGGTGAAGTAACCTTAGAATTCAAGTCGACGTGTAGCAATTTAAATTGTTATGCATTTTGCTCCTAATGACAAGTCACATATCAATGTTAATGGATTTGTGTGGCCTTTTGCACATGGATTTAGGGTTAAATGTCTAAATCAAACTTTTTCTTCACATTTAACCCTACGTCATGTTCAAATTTCATGATTTTCATGCATTGATTAGGTGGCTTAACAAATCAGTTATTATGCATCATTCTCTGATTTGCTGATGATTGATTTGCATGCTTTAGCGATTGTTGCTTTTCGGCCATGAATTTGACTTCCATTCATGAAAGTTGCTCTTTACAAAGTGCTTGATTTCTGTGCTTTTTTCTTAGGGCCAATCATACATGGGTTCTATCCCAATTGCTTTGATCTTAGTTGTGATGATTGTTTTCTTCACTTGTATGCACCTAGTCATACATTTCTTAGATTAGGTTTAGATTAGGACCTTGAAGATGGAGAAGGCGTGAAGATGGTGGAGGTCGATATCCATTCCGACCATTTTCATGTAATATTCGTTTTCCCGACATATGTCTCAGGTTCCATCTATTGTATAAAACCCGACGAGTTGCGGGTTTTCTCTTTTTCTCTTTTAATTGTGTTTTCTTTTATATTTTTAGGATTGCATGATAGATTTACTGCTTTTCCTAGATTGTTTACTTGATGTCTAGCTATTTCAATTTCATTGATTGTTTTCCTTTAATTTTTTTTAGAAATAGAATAGAATGAAAGTGACTAACCACGCATGATCACTTAGTTTAGAACTGATAATCCCAAAAATGAAAAAAAAAAAAAAAGACGCATGGATATGTTAGGAAAAACACAACATACTATTTAGGTACCGAAATGGCATTAATAGAAATATTAGCGTAACCCAAGTCCTTGAACCTAGATTTTTGGTTACGTAGGAATCAAGGGAACATTCCCAACCCTCGATAAGGTTTTCTAGCCAACCCCCAAAATGAGGCTAGTGGCGACTCCCGTCTATTTTTAGTTTGTTATAAATAACTAGATCATATAAAAAATTCGTTGTCACACGGAGTACGAGCTTGGGAGAGCTCGCGATCTCATGAGGGAACTCTTGTGATCAAAGTACCCATAAACCCGACCTTTTCCCCTTTTTGACATTCAAGGACGGCGAGATCGGGTCGCGACAACGATCAAGAACAAGTATCCATTTCCGAGGATTGACAACTTGTTTGATCAACTACAAAGAGCGTCGATATTTTCAAAGATCGACTTGAGGACAAGGTATCATTAGCTAAGAATCAGAAAGGCGGACATACCGAAGTCAACATTTCGTACTCGATACGGCCATTATGAGTTCACTGTAATGCCGTTTGGTTTCACGAATGCTCCAACTGCTTTTATGGATTTGATTAACCGAGTGTTTAAAGAATAACTGGATCAATTTGTAATCGTGTTCATCGATGATATTCTAGTTTATTCGAGAAGTGCTGAGGAGCACGAGAGGCATTTGAGAATGGTACTTCAAACCTTGAGGATTCATGGATTGTACACTAAGTTTAGCAAGTGTGAGTTTTGGTTGACTCGTGTTGCGTTCCTAGGCCGAGATTGACTACAGTGACAGAGATCATAAGCTTTTTGGGTTTGGCAAGTTACTACAGAAGGTTCATGGAAGAATTTTGAGCTTTGGCTTTGCCGTTGACTTGACTACTGAAGAAGGAAGAGAAGTTCATGTGCTCAAACAAGTGCGAGCGTAGTTTCCAAGAGCTTAAGCAGAAGCTGACTACCGCACCTGTGCTGACCATTCCATCTGGTCCTGGATGATATGAGATCTATAGTGATGTGTTGTTTAGAGGACTGTGTTGCGTGTTGATGCAACATGGTAAGGTTGTTGCATATGTGTCCCATCAGTTGAGGCCTCACGAGTTGAATTACCCGACGCATGACTTAGAACTCGCAGCAATCATTTTCTCTCTGAAGATTTGGAGACATTATTTGTGTAGAGAAAGATTTTAGATCTTCATTAACCATCAAAGTCTCAAGTATCTATTCTCTCATAAGGAGTTGAATATGAGACAGCATCACTAGATGGAACTTCTGAAGAACTATGATTATGATATCTTGTATCACCCTAGGAAGGCGAACAAGGTCGCAGATGCTTTGAGTCGGAAGTCTTCAGATGCACAGATGATGGTTAAGGAATGGGTTTTACTCGAGAGAGCTCGAGATTCAGTTTTCAAATTTGAGGTAGGCCACCTTTCGAATCTTATGGCCACTCTTAGAATTGAGCCAGATGTTCAAATCAAAATTAAGATGCTTCAATTAACAAACCCTGATGTTTAGAAGATTCTACAAGAGGATACCGATAAGAGAAAGACTAATTTTCATATTTATGAGGATGGAACACTGAGGTTCCAAGGACAATTGTGTGTACCTGATGATGCAGAGCTTAAAGAGGAGATCTTATCAAAAGTTCATCGTAGCAATTACAACATTCATCCCGACAATACGAAGATGTATCAAAATCTGCGTCAACATTATTGGTGGTTTGGTATGAAGGTGGACATCGCCAAGCATGTCACCAAGTATCTGACATATCAGCAAGTGAAGGCACGGCATTGTAAGCCGAGAGGACTTCTGCAACCTCTTGAAATTCTTGAGTGGAAATAGGAACACATCACGATGGATTTTGTGACAGGCTTACCAATGGGTCAGAGGGGTAATGATTCCATTTGGGTAGTGGTCGATAGACTGACGAAGTCGATTCACTTCATTGCTGTACGAAAGGATCTTGATTTGGACAAGCATGCAGAATTGTACATGCAGCCAAATTGTTCGTTTGCATGGAGTTCCGGTAACGATTACATTAAACCGAGACCCGAGATTCACGGCTGCTTTTTGGAAAAGTTTGCAACTGATCGATGAATTGAATTGAGTTGATTGGTTGAGTATATGAACTGTATTGACCTACAAGAAGGATCTGAGGTAGGTAAGTCATTTATCTTGTGTGTGACTAGATGGCCTTTAGGCGTATTTCCTTCTTAGTTGGAGTTTAGGGGGTGAACTTTCTGAGACATTGTCTCACCCCATGTGGGCTCGACATTTTTAGGTCCTTAGATGGCAAATCCTCCTAAGCGTTTTTTCCAGGCCAAGAAGATCACCAAACAAGTCTCTCTAATTCCTTTTCTTGGGGGCCATGGAGCCTGGGTCTATGAACTTGTGAGATCCATTGTTTGGGTTGATGCGGGTCTACCTCGAAGGATACCCCATCAATTCAGATTGTGGTATTGTCACGGGCGAGATGGACCCAGAAAAGGTCCTCTACAGGAGTCTGAGGTCCCTATGTTGGTGTTAGAGATCGCTTTTGGTTAGGGTACAGCTGCCCCTCTCCGTGGTGCAGTGGTGGACCAGAGTCTCTAGGAAACCCCGAAGGGTTCGAACGCTTAGAGGACTTGTAGCCTTTCTGTTTTTGGTATGCTTTTGTCAATAGACTATTATTGTAAATAAACTAGTCGGCCGTGTATAAAGGTTTGGCTTGGTTATGAAATTGTGGCCCTACTTTTCTACCCATCTTTCTACTGTCTAGGGATTTATTTATTTGCTTCTGCATGCACATTAAAATGAATGGGTCGGCGACGCATCTTGGGACATCGCAATTTAATCGACTACTAAGGGATGGGCACACGCTCGAGGATCGAGGCGTGACAAAGGATATGGGTGAGGCATCTTCTGTCATTGGAATCAAGATCTATAGAGACGGACATCGATAAATTTTATGACTATTTTAAGAAATATTAATAAAGTCTTAGAGAGATTTTGGATGAAATATTTTTTTCACCAAGTATAACACCTATTATGAATGCTAATAGGTTCAATTTGAACTATTGCTCGAAGAAGGATTTAGAAATGGAACAAATGAAGAACATTTTGTATACTTTTGTTGTTGGAAGCTTAATGTAAGCTTAAGTTTGCACTTCACCTAACATTACTTTTGCTGTGGGAATGTTGGGGATATTTCAAAGTAATTTGAGTGTCGACCACTAAAAAGCTGCAAAAAAAGTGATGAGATACTTTCAAGATGCCAAAGGTCACATGTTTATGTATAAAAAGACTAATAACTTGGAAGTAGTTGGTTATGTAACATCCTCGATTCTGACCCCGTAAGGATCAATCAAAAGGTCCTGAATGGATCAACCATGGGCCATTGGCCATGGGATCAATCGGTTCGATCGGTAAGGAATCAAGGATCGGTCATGCTTCGACTGACCAACCGACCGACTAATCGACCACAAATTGGTCGAGGTGTCGGCCGTGAATTATCTACCAGCCATACCGATGGGATAGGGTCACCAGCTCATAAGATGACTTTTTATCACATGAATTGGTCCTAGGATAATTCTAGATCGGCAGATGGTCATGGGTTGATCCGACCAGTCGTAGTGCCCGCCGCGGATGATTCCGCCCGGTCTATGCACCGATACACAGATAATCAGACTCGATCAAATGTGATCTTCTTCCAACCAAAAATGCATCATTTCCTATTTAATTCTTAGTAATCAGAAAATAATCTTGAATTGGTGATGTTATAATCATGAATCGGTAATGCACCGACCATGAACCATACGGATGGATTAGGTGCCGATTGGAATGAGCTTAAGGATAGACTCGGCTATTTCATCACTAATTCTAAGGTCCATGACTGCCTTAACTTAATGCTAGGCCATGGGTAGCCTTATGATTTAGTCATGAACCAACCGAAGGATAACCGACCATTTTGGCCAACGAGCCATCCAAAGGAACGGTTTGGGCAAGCATGGGGCGTGATGGCCGAACCTCGGGTGTACGTGATTTGATTTTTCAAGGTGTACCTAATGATCCCTTCTCTGGCCTCGAAACCCACTTAGATGAAAGAATTCTCCAAATGCCTTCTTGAGGAAGAAAATGACAAATTTGATAAAACTCTAGAACACCCTCATTAAATGAAGGGGGTGATATGTCCTTTGACTTTCAAAAGTAATGATGAAGTTGAAAATATCCTTGATGGGCAAGAAAAAGGTGGCACACATGTAGTCCAATCAAAGAGTGAAACCCAAGCGCTCATTAATGACCGAAGAACCTAAATGCCGAGTTGGCAACTTTGATGGCATCTTATCCAAACTTCATTAAATGCTCATTAAATGTGGGGTACAAGTGGTCCAATGAAAGGGCGAAAAGCAAGCCATCATCGATGACGCCTATAAGCTAGAATACCAACCAAGACCTTTTAGCCATGCCACCTCATTCATTTAGGTGCAATTATCGAACAAGAAGGCTTGCCAATTAAGGACTTTAGGCGAGACATTTGGAAAAATTAGAGTGGATCATTTAGCTTGGTAATGATGGCGTCAAGTAGTATAAATAAGAGGATCACTCCTTATTTCCACCATTGCCATCCACTTTCTCCTCCTTCCTCCTCTTAAACACCCACCTTCCTCCTTCATTTCCTTTCTCTTGGCCTTGCATCCTCAATCCCTCAAGCTATTCTAAGTTGGTCTTCAAGGTTCGCCAAGGTAAGTAAGATTCCTCCTTTTCTTCTAAGAGAGTAGATCCAATCGTTAAGCTAGTAAGTGTGTCATGCCCCAATCCTCCAAGTGCGTGCCCATCCCTCGGTGATCGATTAAATAGCGATGTCCCAGGACGCATCGCCAACCCATTCATTTTAATGCGCATGTGGAAGTGAATAGTTAATCCCCAAACAACAAAAAGTTGGGATAGAAAAGTAGGGCCACAATTTTTGAAAACCACATCACACTTATATACACATATCAAACTATGTCATATACAATACTAGCTCATATATACAAGGTCTGCAAAAGGGGGGGGGCGTTAGAGGGACTACAAATCCTCTAAGCATTCAAGTCTTCAACTGAATACTCTGGGGACCTTGGATCCCATAGGCTTATGTCCACCACTGAGCCACTAAAAGGGTCTACCGTGCCTTTTCCAAAAGCAACCTCCAGCACCGACATAGGGACATCAGATTTCGGTATGGGACATTCTCTCTATCAATTTCACTCACGACGGTACCATGATCTGTATTCATGGGGTACCTTATGGGGTAGACCTACATCGACTCAGACCACGAACCTCATGAGTTCATAGACCCATCCCCTTGGGTTCCCGTGAAGCATAATATAAGATACTTGCTCGGTGACCTTCTTCGGCTAGCCAAAATGCTCGGGAGGAGCTACCATCTAAGGACCTGAAAATGTTATCCCACAACGAGGTGAGACAACGTCTCAACAAGTTCACCCCCTAAGCTCGACTAGGAAGGAAATACGCCCAAAGGCTATCTAGTCATGCACGAGATAGAGGACTCACCATTGCCTCAGTCCTTTCTTGCAAGTCAATACAATTCAACCACTCAACCAATCATTTCAACTCAATTTAGATCAAACATCAGTCAGTCGACTTACTAGACTCCATACCAACAAGACCATCTCTCTGTCAACCCATTCAATACTATCTATAAAGTCCGATCACATCAATGATTGCTCACCCTAAGCTAAAGATAGATAGTATAGCTCGTCAAAAGCTGATAATAGATATATAATAATGCTCACTGGAGCTACTATATATCTATAATGCTCACCGAAGCTATGCGATACTTAAGGTATAATGCTCACTCTAAGCTGATATATCAAAGCCCTCAGGCTGATATAGTATACCATTCTAATCAACCAACAATTTCACCATTTTTATCATACCCGATAAAAATAATCGTGTGTGGATACACGGTCGGCCTTAGCCAAAATACAATATTTTCCTTTTCGAAAATCCCACCATTTAATATAGTCTACCAAAATATTTTTGGCATTATAAACCGACGTCCAGTATTTTCCAATTAAAAATCAAAATTATAAAATTTTGGGATAAATACCCAAAATTACAATCAACACACAATTTGCACAATTTAGCACTCAATTAAATAAACCACGCATACCATTGCAATCAGCACAAAATTCCAATCACCAACTATCCTGGTCTAATTTCCAGAAAATACTAATTAATTATATGATTACTAAAATTAATTAATAAATACCAATAAATGCATCTTAGGCCGGAAAAAGCCTAATTAAATACTGAAACGGGCCTCGAAAATTTCCGAACCTCACTAGATAAATACTACATCTTATCCAGTATCTAATTACACTACTCTAACCACCTAACATGCATAAACAATTAGTTAAATCACTAAACCATTTTAATTAACCACCTAATCCATACTTAACATAAAATAATCAACCCTTAAGTATAATTAACTCCTTAAGTGGTGATTAGTGATAAAACTCATTGGATTTGCAAGCCAGTGAGTTCACTACGATGGGGACGCGAAGGCGGGCCATAAACTCCAAAACGAGGGCACCAAGCGAGGTCCAAAAAGGCTTGGAAATGGGCCTTGAAGCTTCAAGAGCCTTACTGGGTTCGAATACTGCTGCTGGGCCGAAGGAGGCTGAACGGAGGCCTATTGTGGGCGAAAACGGCATGGATGAGCAATAGCGGTCCAGGTGAGGCTACGATGGCAAGCGGGGGCGGCGATGAACAAACGACGACGCATGACGGTTGGACAGGCTCAAGACTACGAGCAGGAGGCGAATGGAGCTGGCTCAGTTCGCGGGAAGGACGGAACGAGCGTGGGACACGCGGGTTGGCGTGCAAGGCGTGACGGCGACGTGGCAGGGCTCCGGCGATTCGGCAAGGTGCTCGACGACTAGGGGAGGCTGCTGGCTTCCTTCTCTACAACTTTTGGAGCTTCTTCTCGTTTGGAAATGGGGAGTGCTAATTGAAATGGAGAAGAAGAGGGGACAACAAGGCTTGGAGGGTCCCTCATGCTCCTTCCTATCCCTTTGTCCCCCTTTGAAGAGGCCCCACCGGTTTTCTGGCTTCCTCTATGGCATCCTAAATATTTTAGACAAGCCCTAAGATGTATTAAGGCCTATATGTAGGTAATGAATTTACCTATAGTTTATGCTTTAACTATTAACCTTTCTCTTAAGACTGAGTGTTGTACGCTTGTTTTTTTTAGTTAGTACTATAGGTTATTTCACTAAGACAAACTTATGCTTGGCTATGTTTCTCATAGATTTGTTTTCCTATAGATTAAATGTTACAAGTTTTGACCTTGTGAAAATTGGAAATTGAATAAGCTAAGAGAGGGAATTTAGTGGATTTTGCTATTGGGCTTTAGGCCCAAGTATAAGGGGCCTCAAGTGGGCCAATGTGGCCAAGCCCATGAGGCCCATATGGGCCCTTCGACCGAGCAAGAAGGGGGAGGAAAATTCGGATGCATGCCTCCCCCCATGTGTCCCTTTTGTTAAGCCATTTGGCACTCATGCATTTAGGTCAATTAAGCAATGATTAAGGGAAGGAAAAACAAAAAGGGAAAAAGGCAACCGGTTTAGGGAGAGGGGCTGTCGTGCGAAGAGAGAGGGAGAAAGGGAGAGAGAGGTTTAGAGAGAAACCGAGGGAGAGAGAGGAGAAGGAAGGAGTCGCCCGTCGCCGCCACACGCCGCTCGTTCGTCCGCCTTGTGCCGTCGATTCTCCTCGGTCTAGAGGCAAGTTGGGGTCCTCTTGCTACTCTTGCATGTGTATATTGCATGCATGGTTGTAGAAATGACAAATTTTGGGTGAATAGGAGGGAGAAAACGAAGCTGGAATGATTTGTTCTTGAGTGATGATGCTGTTTTCGCATGAACCGCATGAGTCAGAATCTTGTGAGAGCTTATATGCATGTTTTGAGTTCGATTTTGACTTTGATCTCTTCATGAAAGTTGTATCTAACATCTTAAACTACACAATACTAAAATTTGGTGTAAAATGATGGAGATTTAAGGGTCAAACTCTCATCCTACGGAGACACTAGATCTGGAACTGTTTTGTTGATCTTATGGTAGATTTCTGGTTGCATGTTGATTTTTATCAAGAATCTCTCTTCGACTTCTTCATGAAACATCTTTGTCTATGTGTTAACTACAACATACTCAAATTTCATGAGTTTTTATGGCCATTTGCATACTAAACCGACTGTGATTTTAAAACCGTGCAAACCGTGTGTTTCGGACATGAGAATATTGACATGCAAGACCTATAACTTTCTGTACAAGCTTTATTTGAAGAAATGTTCTTCATGAAACCTCTTTAACTATGTCTTAGCTACAACATAGTCAAATTTCATGATTTTTGAAGGCCATTTGCCTATTTAATCGACTGTGATTTCAAAACCGTGCAAACCGTGTGTTTCGGACATGAGAATATTGACATGCAAGACCTATAACTTTCTGTACAAGCTTTATTTGAAGAAATGTTCTGCATGAAATCTCTTTAACTATGTCTTAGCTACAACATAGTCAAATTTCATGATTTTTTTGAAGGCCATTTGCCTATTTAATCGACTGTGATTTCAAAACCGTGCAAACCGTGTGTTTCGGACATGAGAATATTGACATGCAAGACCTATAACTTTCTGTACAAGCTTTATTTGAAGAAATGTTCTTCATGAAACCTCTTTAACTATGTCTTAACTACAACATAGTCAAATTTCATGATTTTTGAAGGCCATTTTCCTATTTAATTGACTGTGATTTCAAAACCGTGCAAACCGTGTGTTTCAGACATGAGGATATTGACATGCAAGACCTATAACTTTCTGTACAAGCTTTATTTGAAGAAATGTTCTGCATGAAACCTCTTTAACTATGTCTTAACTACAACATAGTCAAATTTCATGATTTTTGAAGGCCATTGACATGCAAGACCTATAACTTTTTAATGTCTTAGCTACAACGTCAAATTTCATGATTTTTGAAGGCCATTTGCCTGTGATTTCAAAACCGTGCAAACCGTGTGTTTCGGACATGAGAATATTGACATGCAAGACCTATAACTTTCTGTACAAGCTTTATTTGAAGAAATGTTCTTCATGAAACCTCTTTAACTATGTCATGATTTTTGAAGGCCATTTTCATGAATTTTTGCAAGGCAACTTTTTGCTTTATGAGAATGTCAAACCATGATTTTTGAAGGCAATTTGCCTATTTTGACATGAGAATATTGATATGCAAGACCTATAACTTTCTGTACAAGCTTTATTTGAAGAAATGTTCTTCATGAAACCTCTTTAACTATGTCTTAGCTACAACATAGTCAAATTTCATGATTTTTGAAGGCCTTTTGCCTATTTAATCGACTGTGATTTCAAAACCGTGCAAACCATGTGTTTCGGACATGAGAATATTGACATGCAAGACCTATAACTTTCTGTACAAGCTTTATTTGAAGAAATGTTCTTCTTCATGAAACCTCTTTATCTATGTCTTAACTACATCATAGTTAAATTTCAGGATTTTTGAAGGTCATTTGCCTATTTAATTGGCTGTGATTTGAAAACTGTGCAAACTGTGAGTTACGGGTTTGATAACGTAGTAATGCATGATCTATATCTATTCTGTGCAAATTTATTTTGAAGGAATTTCCTTCATGTGATATCTTTATCTATGTCTTAACTACAACATAGTTAAATGTCAGGATTTTTTAAGGTCATTTGCCTATTTAATTGGCTGTGATTTGAAAACTGTGCAAACTGTGTGTTACGGGTTTGATAACGTAGGAATGCATGATCTATATCTATTCTGTGCAAATTTCTTTTGAAGAAATTTCCTTCATGTGATATCTTTATCTATGTCTTAACTACAACATAGTCAAATTTCATGATTTTTGAAGGTCATTTGCCTATTTAATTGACTGTGATATGAAAACTGTGCAAGCTGTACATTTTCGAAATTTATGATATCGGAACGTATGGCCATTTCTATGCTGTGATGGGTGGTCCGTATGAATTGTTATGTGAATTATGAGTCTTTGGATTTTTATCCATATAATGGTATACTGGCTTTCATGTATTTCATATGTCATTCAAGAAAATGATAAATTTCTCATGATCTAAAAGAAGGATTTTATTTAATCAAAGGACAATTTCATTAATGCATACTGCATGATTTCAAAAGAACAATTTAAATCAATTGCATTGGAAATTCCAAATGCGAAAGTGAAAAAGAAAGGTATGAGAATATGAATGACCGTCGGAGGCGTGAGCCGACGATGCCCCGGGAGTGTCGGGATGCCCGGAGGTGTGAGCCGGATGCCCGGAGGTGTGTGCCGGATGTCCTCGGGAGTTTCGAGATGCCCGGAGGTATGTGCCGGAGGTTCCTCGCGATGCCAGGATTGGGTGCGAGCGATAAATTTTGGGATGCAAATATTGATCCCTAGGAAGAAAAATTGATGAGACCCTTGTGAAAGATAAGAATTGAAAGTGAATTATGTATTTGGGTGTATGCATATGGCATATTGCATGTAAATAGATGCATGTATGTGAGATATGATGACATGTGCATTCATGACGATGAGTGTATGGATGTATGCACACCTATGGTAAGATGTCACATGTGATATGATAATAATGAGGGTATGAATGCATGATGAGGATGATGACTATATGATGATGTATGTATGTGAGATATGATGACATGTGCATTAAAGATGATGAGTGTATGAATGCATGATGAGGATGATGACTATATGATGATGCATGTATGTAAGTTATGATGATATGTGTATGATACTAAGGTAAGTTATGTATGTATACTTGAATGACATGTTATACTATGATTGTATTGTATGATGCTTTGAGTGGTCATTGGACCTTTACTTGTTGAGTGGTTGTACTCACCCCTTCGGGGACTAACATTTCAGATTAGAGAACGATGCCTCTCCCTCCTGTTTCACGGGGCACATTTTACGGCATTCCATCCGACGTGGAGGTGGAATGTATGGAGCACATCTGCATCACTATCCCTGGACTGGTGTTCCTGAGGGTTCGGGTACTGGTCATGTACGACGTGGGCCTGGCTGGGGCCCCGTCATCCAGGAGTTTCTGTCCATTCATGTCCGGCGTGACGGGCAAATGCTAGGGATGCTGCCACCGCCACCACCCGATGCACCTGACTGGGTGTGACGGCCCGTGAGCGAGAGAGAGAGAGAGGAGACGACATTTTTTGGAGTTAGAGCCGACACTTAGATGGAAGGTCTTTCATGTTACTTTGAGGGGGTCGATGATCTCATTAGAAATATAACCGAGCGTAGTGAAAAGTCTCGGTTTTCCTTTTTGGCTATACCGACCCAAAGATGTCCATCTTAAAATGTAAATAAAAGTGGTTCGGCCTTATGTTTTTCTTTCACTGTGTAGTTGGTGTGCATTGTGCTATCGTTAAGGAAGTGGAGAGATGGTGAGACACGCCTCTAATTTCCGCTATGAGCTGCGCTAATCCCTAAGTTGTTTTTTTTAAATAAATAAAAAAAATTATGCCTAAACCTCGGCCCCTAATTACGACTCTCTTTTTACTATCGCATAAAGAAGTCGTATTTGCTTTAGATATAAACACTTAGTATATGTGGCGGCCTTACCGGGTTTGGGGTGCCACATCCTCAGCCTAATTCCAACTTCCAAAACTTGTCTTTGAAGCCATTGAAGGGGTCCAAAGGTTGAGGGGCATGGGGGGGCTACGAATTTGCACAAATTTCCCCCAAAACTACTTCAATTCTCTCTTGAATTGATTCAATTCGGCCCTCAAAAATTCCACCATCGTGTCCATGATTAAATCGATATCTTTTCTTGCCAATAGAACCAACTTGCATCCCAAAAACGCAATCAAAAACGGTCCCCTAAATTTTCCGGACGAAAACAGCCCTATTTTGACTTTTCACAAAAAATCTCGATTTGCAGAAAAATCTTCGGAGGATGAGTTAACATTCTTAAAATGACTCGTGACATGGCAAAACTTTCAATTTCTAAAATCGGATTTAAATTCGCGATTAATTTCAATCTGGTGCGATTTTAGCATGACTTAGCCTACCGGGTAGCTTTCAGAAATTTTTGGTGCAATTGACCCTTGGTTGATTTTTTTCAAGCCACATTGTACATCTTCGACACATTGGCGACTCTTGATTGTCATAAAAATCTCAAGATTTCAAATGCGGACACAGGGTACCAAAATGACAGAAAAATCGGCCTAGTGCCGATCGGCGAGAATTTTGCGATCTGGTGGCATCACCCACACTTTGATCATCTATCTCAGTTGAAACGACCAATCTCTTATCTCTAATCGATTTTTAACTGTGCCGTAATGATCTCTGCATATGAGCACGGTCAAGTAGTCGATTCCTAGTTGAATTCTCAAATCTATTGCATTAAAATTCTTCAATGGCTTCCCCCGATAATCTGATTATCTCATGAGTGATCAACTCAGAGAATAGCCCTATAGGTGTGTCAATGAAAGGCCTAATTTATTTAAGGGTTAATACCCTGAAAAACCCCAAATTGGTACACATGTGACAAATTTACCCCAAACTATTTTTTTTACCACGAAAAACCCCAAATTAGTATACCTTGACAAATTTACCCCAAACTGATACACTTGTGACAAATTTACCCTATGTTAGTTTTTGTTAAATTTTACTGTCAAATTATTAAGTTAAATTACACATAACAATTGACTGATATACTAATTTGAGATTTTACGCTCCCCGTTTGTCACATTTTACAATTTTTGTGATTTTTTTGTGGTGTTAATCCAATTTAGTGAAGGGTATATTAGTCACAAATTTACCAATTTGGGGTTTTTTGTGGTCAAATAAATTAGTTTGGCATAAATGTGTCAAAAATGTACAAGTTTAGGGTTTTTTATAGTCAATTGGAGTAAATTTGTCACGAGTGTACCAGTTTGGGGTTTTTCATGGTCAAAAAAATAGTTTGGGGTAAATTTGTCACAAGTGTACCAATTTGGGGTTTTTTAAGGTATTAACCCTTTATTTAATTGAAAACAGGACTGAAATTTCAGGATGTCACGAAGTGCTCACCTATCAAGGCGTGGGTCGTGTGCTACGTCTTTTATTTGATCTTATTTGCTATTGACATGGCCGTGTGTTTGAGTTGTGTATGTTCGGAATAGAATCGAGGTTTGTTTGGATTGATTTCATTGCCAGGCAAGGATGCCCCAAGCCATAAGGCCTTGGTTTCGGCAAAAATAGGATGCTAGGTCCAAGTCTCACTTGGTGTGGGGGTCTCCTAAGGCCACAAGGTCTTGAATCGATATTGAGGTGTGTCAATTTTATGCCTTGATTGGCACGGGGATTGCGCAAATCCACGAGATCTTGGTAAGGCACCTAGCATGTCCATTTCTATAGCCTAAATGGATGCAAGGACTTTGTGCTTGGCGTTGGATCAAACCACGAGTCGAGGGTCATTCTCGATACATGTGTATTCACATCGGGTTGGAGCCAAGGTTCGTCAAGCTTGGGATTGTCACTAAAGTAAGGTGTACCCAAGTTTCGAGGTCTTGGATCGGTATTGAGGCATACCGTTTCCAAGCCTTGTTCGGTGAGGGGATCGATGCTAAGTGATTGATTCAAGTTATAGACCAAAGATCGTTTCCGACATATTTGCTAGTGATGTATAAGAAACTCATGACACACATGAATGAATGAGCATGCCTTCGGGCCATGCATGTGTCGGCTAAGAGAAGATAAGAACTGGCTTGTATAATGCATTTATGCATGCACTTAAAAAGGAAAAAGCGTTTGTCGCCACACAGCGTTAGCGACGATGCCTCGTTCATTAAAGGAGATGTCTCAATTGAGCCGGGATGCCTTGGTTGAGCTAGGATGCCTAGGTTTTGAACCTAGAAGCCTCAGGAAGCTAGCTCCGAGAAGTCTCGGTTGAGCCAAGATGCCCTGATTGAGCCAAGAAGCCTAGTAAGGAGCTGGAAGCCCTTGTCGAGCCAGAAGGGCCTAGTTAAGCCAAGATGACACTAAATGAATTTGCATGAGCGCCAGTTATGCATAAGCATGATATATTGATGTGTTCATTATTAAGCCGAAAGGTAAGCATGCATTAAAGCCTGTTGTGATGGGCATATGCATGTAGTCGAGATACAACAATAAGTTTACTATTGATCTACCATCGACACTATTTGCGAGTGTGGTACATGCTTGTTCTTGATGATGAGAGGCTTTCTTGGTAGAAATCTAGGAATTTTACTTACTGAGTTTCCCCAAAACTCACTCCCTTATCTTTTAGTCTTGTAGGCATAGAAGTCTCATGTTAGTGCTAAGAGCTATAATCACCCTAGAGGAGATCAGAATTCGTTTGGCCTATATGGAAAACTTATAGTGTGATGCAAAAAGAAAAGAGAGCCCCTAGAGAAAGAGCTTGTAAAAGTATTATTATATTATAAATGAGTGTGTTATGTGTAATGTATGTTCAGTCTACCAGCTATTGTTTGTTTGGGGAGTTATTTGTTCACGTTTCCACATGTGCATGATAAGAAGATAAAAAGAATCGGGATGGTGACGAGCCTAGGACGTCGCAAAAATAACCCTTACCGCTCATCATCCTAAACATGGAGTTGGGGTCATGACAGCAATTCTTGGTATCGGAGCGGGGTTATTACCTAGAGTGATAAGTTGCACTAGGATTTAGGATAGTTAGCTAGGAAAACACTTCATGCATGTGATTGCTTGATTGATCATTTAGCGGTAGTTCATGACTATTGACTTTTTATTGTGGTGTAGAAAAACTCCCTTAGAATTCCTACAGTCGTTCTATAGATTAGTCACATGAGTACTTAGGACCAAATGACCACGAGAGGTGACAATAAATCTAGTCGTGTTGGCTATATGACATTTTGGTATCATGGTAAGAAGTATAATGATCAGAGCGCGCAAGGGAAAGGCAAAGGAAATTTAAATCCACGGTATATATGACCCTTTGAAATTCTATAAAGGATAAGGAATATGGCCTATTGGTTAGCATTGCCACTGAAACTTGTTCAAGTACACGATGTACTTCATGTGTCTATGTTAAGAAAGGATGAGCTAGATCCGACACATGTGCTCAACCTCGAAGAGATCGAGGTAGACCACTAAGGGTCGTATATTGAGGAGCTAGTGGGAATCATGGACAAACGCGGGCAAAGCCATTCCCTTAGTCAAGGTCCTATGGAAGCACCATGGAATAGAATAGGCCACTTGGGAAAGTGAAGAAATCATGAGGCGCAAGTACCCACACCTATTTTAAATGCCCAAGTACGTCATAAAATTTCAAGGATGAAATTTTAAAAAGGGGGGAGAATTGTAATATCCTCGATTTTGACCTTGTAAGGATCGGCCATAAGATCCAGAATGGATCGACCATGAGCCATTGCCATGGGATCAATCGATTCAATCGGTAAGGAATCAAAGACCAGTCATGATTCGACTAACCGACCGATTGACAAACCGACCATGAATTAGTCGAGGTGTCAGCCATGAATTGTCTACCAACCATACCAATGGGATAGGATCACTAGCTTATAAGATGACTTTTTTATCATAAGAATTGGTAATGTGATGATTTTGGATTGGCAGATGGTCATGGGTTGATCCAACTAATCATAATGCCCGACCGCGAGTGATTCCGCCCAACTATGCACCGATACACGGACGATTTGACTCGATCAAATGTGATCGTCTTCTGACCAAAAATGCATCATTTCCTATTTAATTCTTATTGAATGTAAAGGAATCTTGAATTGGTGATGTCTGATTATATCGGTAATACACCAACCATGAACCATACAGATGGATCAAGTGCCGATCGAAATGTGCTCAGGATAGACCCGGCTATTCCATCATTAATTCTAAGGTCCATGAGTGCCTTGGCTTAGTGTTAGGCCATGGGTAGCCTTATGATTGGCCTTGAATGGATTGAGTGTACGTGATTCGATTTTTCGAGGTGTACCTAATGATCCCTTCTCCGGCCCCAGAACCAATTTAGATGATGGAATTCTCCAGACTACCTTCTTAAGGAAGAAAGTGACAAATCAGAGAAAACTCTAGAACATCCTCATTAAATGAAGGGGTGATTTGTCCTTTGACTTTTCAAAAGTAATGATGAAGTTGAAAATATCCTTGATGGGCAACAAAAAACCGATGCACATGTGGCCCAATCGGAGAGTGAAACCCAAGCCCTCATTAATGACCGAAGAATCTAGATACCGAGTTAGCAACTTTGATGGCATCTTATCCAAATTTCATTAAATGCTCATTAAATGTGGGGTACAAGTGGTCCAATGAAAGGGTGAAAAGAAGGCCATCATCGATGACGCTTATAAGCTAGAATGCCAACCAAGACCTTTTAGCCATGCCACCTCATTCTTTTAGGTTCAATTATTGGACAAGTAGGCTTACCAACTAAGGACTTTAGGCAGGACATTTGGAAAAATTAGAGTGGATCATTTAGCTTGACAATGATGGCGCCAAGTAGTATAAATAGGAGGATCCATCCTCATTTCCACCATTGCCATCCACTTTCTTCTCATTCCTCCTCTTGAGCACCCACCTTCCTCCTCCATTTCCTTTCTCTCGGCCTTGCATCCTTAATCCCTCCAGCTAATCTAAACTGGTCTTTAAGGTTCGCCAAGGTAAGTAAGATTTCTAATCTTCTTCTAAGAAATTAGATCCCATTGTTGAGGCTAATAAGTGCTCACCCATCAAGGTGTGGGTAGTGTGCTATGTCTTTTATTTGATCTTATTTGCTATGGACATGGCCGTGTACTTGAGTCGTGTATGTTTGGAGTGGAATTGAGGTTCGTTTGGATTGATTTCATCATAAGGTAAGGTCACCCCAAGCCATAAGGCCTTGGTTTCAGTATAAATAGGATGATGGGTCCAAGTCTCACTTGGTATGAGGATTGCCCAAGGCTGCGAGGTCTTGAATCAATATTGAGGCGTGTCGAATTTATGCCTTGATAGGCACGAGGATCGCCTAAATCCACGAGATCTTAGTAAGGCACCTAGCATCCCGATTTCTATAGCCTAAATGGACGTGAGGACTTTGTGCTTGGCATTAGATCAAACCGCGAGTCGAGAGTCATTCTCCATACATGTGTATTCACATCGAGTTGGAGCCAAGGTCTATCAAGCTTGGGATTGTCACTAAAGTGAGGTGTACCAAAGCCTCGAAGTCTTAGATCGATATTAAGGCATACCATTTCCGAGCCTTATCCAATGCGAGGATTGATGCTAAGTGATTGATTTAAGTTACGGACCAAAGATCGTTCCCAACATATTTGCTAGTGAAGTATAAGAAACTCATGACACACACGAATGAATGAGCACACCTTCTGGCCATGCAATTATGCATGCACTTAAAGAGGAAAAGGCGTCCATCGCCACACAGCGTTGGCAGCAATGTCTCTTTCATTGAACGGGATGCCTCGGTTGAGCCGAGATGCCCTAGTTGAGCCAGGATGCTTAGGTTTTAAACTTGGAAGCCTCGAGAAGCTAGCTCCGAGAAGCCTCACCCGAGCCGAGATGCCTTGGTCGAGCCAGGAAGTCTAGCGAGGTGTTGGAAGCCTTAGTCGAGCCGAGAGGGCCTGGTCGAGCCAAGATGACTCTAAATGAATTTGCATAAATGCCAGTTATGCATAAGCATGATAGGTTGATGTGTTCATTATTAAGCCGAAGGTAAGCATGCATTGAAGCCTGCTGTGATTGGCATCTGCATGTAGTCAAGATGTAGCAATAAGTCTGCTATTGATCTGCCATCGACACTATTTGCAAGTGCGGTACATGCTTGTTCTTGATCATGAGAGGCTTTCTTGGTAGAAATCTTCAAATTTTACTTACTAAGTTTCCTCAAAACTCACTCTCTTATCTTTTAGTCTTGTAGGCATGGAAGTCTCATGTCAATGTTGAGAGCTACAGTCATGCTAGAGGAGATAGGAATTCCATTGGCCTATATGGAAAACTTATAGTTTGATGCAAAAAGAAAAGAGGGGCCCTAGAGAAAGGACTTGTAAAAGTATTATTATAATATAAATTAGCGTTTTGTGTGATGTATGTCTTAGTCTTCTAGCTATTATTTGTCTGGGGAGTTATTTGTTCATGTTTCCGCATGTGCATGATAAGAAGATAAAAAGAATCGGGATGGCGACAAACCTGAGACGTTGCAAAAATAACCCTTACCGCTCAAGACTCCGGAGATGGAGTTGGGGTCGTGATAGGTTATTTGGGTGCAAACTTCGCTAATTGTGTTGATTCTTTAAATTCAACATCTGGATATATTTTTACATTAGTCATGGAGCTGTGTTATGGAGGAATGTGAAGTAGACTTTGACTACTACTTAAACTGTATAGGTTGAGTTTGTTTCTTGTTTTAAGCCTACTTCGCATGGTGTATGATTGAAGAGTTTCATTTCTCGGCTTGAAGCTATTGATTATATTTCTAGGCCATTAAGAGTATATTATGACAATTCACATGTGACTTTTATGGCTAAAAATGTCAAAAGTAGCAGTCAAAGTAAGTTTATCGACATCAAGTATTTAGCCATAAAGGAACGTGTTAAGGAGAATAAAGTGGTCAAAGAGCATGTTAACACTAAATTGATGATAGTTGATTCTTTAACTAAAGGCATGCCACTAATGAAGTGAAGGATCATATTGCTAGGATGGGAATAGGTCACATCATGTGATTTGTCGTTGTATGGACAACTTTTGTTGTATGAAACTTTTATTCAGTAATAATGCTATTCTTAATTTTTTTTGTACATTAAGCTTTCATTGATTTGGTTGTATATTCAAATTTTGTTTCTTTTCTTTGAGCATAAAGTTTTAGTGGATTTGATTGGATAATTCATATGATGAAAATATTGGGATCAAATGGGAAAATGTTATCTATAATATGATCTCACATTTTTTAGGGATATGATTTTTAAAATAAAAACTTATCCTTAGACATTGATCCACTTTTCTCTTTTAAGTGACGGTTATTCCATTATACGGTTCATGTTCGTAGCTTTTTGTGACAATTTCCCATTGGAAACCACCTTGATGGAAGGCAGTTTAAAAGGACAATTGTTCATTTACATAAAGGCATCACAATGTCTAATACAAACTCTCTTTTTTAGAAATACAACATCAATACGTGAAGGAATTGAGTAAGTAGAGTGCGTCCATAATTGCTATCACCATCAAATCTCTGCGGATTTCCATCGCACGCAAACTCAAATGATGACTGGAGGTCAAATTTATTTTCCATCATGTTTTTCACATGTGATTCTAATCGATGCTTAAATTCTGCTCTTCAATGGATGATTAGAATAATTCATTTTTGTCTAACAGAAGCAAGGCATTTGAGGGATATTCAAAGACATCATCATCATCACCATCACCGCCATCTTTATCACGAGACGGGTTGAGCGTCGGAAGAAGTAAGAAGAGGACGAGTAAGGTTGAGCATGTTGCAAATTTTCGATCAACCAAGCCTGGTCACAGTCCTAGTGTTGGTCACTCAATCAACAATTCTCTCTCTCTCTCTCTCTCTCTCTCTCTGTGAATTTCTTTGGGGTTCAAGGAGTTGTTTCTTTGGGGTTCAAGGAGTTGGTTCCAACCATTTGCCGTTATGATATTTAGTTCTCATTGATGAACAGAGAAGGCTGTTCCTATTGTTATGTACCACGTAATTCTTCTTCTCTCTCTCTCTTCCATAGTTTCTGTATGTTCGCCAATAAATGTATGCAAACTGTTGGTTTTGATGCACATAAATAAAGGCAGATCAATGTAAGCAATTAGTCCCAAAACTCTTGCATGAATTGGAAAATTTTAAATCTGCGATGAATGGCCAAAACTTGGGATAATCATCAATCCACTATCAAATTTTGGCAAGACCAGGATATCTCCCCGGAGTTTACGTACACGATTCAAATTAGATCAGGAAACAAACAAGTCAAAGATCCTTTAGAATTATACCTAAGAATATTTTGGTTTTAGGATGATTTTAAATTTTTATTTAGGTGAAAACTGTGATAATGACAAAAGAAAAACAGAAGTCGTCACTAATTACTTCACACAATAGAGAAACAGCTAAAGCATAAATGCATAACTCATTTCAGAGTTTAGAATGATTTAGATATCAATTATGTGTATAACCATTATTTATTTACAAAACGTAAGAGTCAATTATATAGCTTCATTGATGTAACAATGACGAGAATAAATTTACAGAAATTGGATTGGGCCGAAAAATGTTTTTGCTTTCATACGATTCAATCTTCTTTAGAACATAATTTTTGAAATAAGAACTTGATGTATTTTATTTGAAATGTTTTGATATCCAATGCTCTAAGCTTACTATGATCGAAACTTCAAACCCCGAAATCAGGGCTATGTATCGACACATGCAGAATATCAAAACCGAGCCACCGGTTAGTAGGGATTGAATATATTTGAGCCTTGTCATAAGGCAAATTGTGAATTGAGCCACCGATTAATATGGATTGAATTTATTTTGACCTTGTCATAGAGAAAACTATGGCCGTAGGATTAAGACCGACCAATAAAAGAAGTGGACTTTTGAAATATTTGAATTTTCATTTTGAATATTGTCTCGAACTCTGATTTTTTCCTTTTTTAAAATTATGCTAATGGATCACATATTTGTGAATCTCATTAGTTACCAGTAATCATATTCTTTCCAACAATTGCATGTTTACCATAATTTTCCATTTGTGAGAGGTGGGCGACTGGATTTCAGAAAATGGGGAACGAAGGTTTTGTCTTTTTATTTTATTTGAGGAATAATGTCGCATCGGATCCTCTATTTTTGTCCAAAAGTTAAAATTGTATTGTATCTTTTTTATGTTAAGATTAATACCATGAAAAACCCCAAACTAGTACACTTATAACAAATTTACCCCAAACTAATTTTTTGACCACAAAAAACCCCCAAATTGATACACATTTGATAAATTTACCCCAAACTAATATAGTTGAATAAATTTACCCTCTATTAGTTTCCATTAAATTTTACTTTTAAATTACTAAGTTGAATGACACGTGATAGTTGACTGATATACCATTTGGAATTTTATTATCCATTTGTTACAGTTATTAAAATTTTGTGATTTTTTGCAATAATAATTTAATTTAACGGAGGGTATATTTGTCATAAACAAACCAGTTTGGAGTTTTTGGCAGCCGAATAAATTAGTTTGGAGTAAATTTGTCACAAATGTACCAGTTTAGGTTTTTTTAAGATCAATGGGGGTAAACTTGTCACAGATATACTAGTTTGGAGTTTTTCATGACAAAAAAATTAGTTTGGAATAGATTTATCATAGTAAATCAATTTGAGGTTTTTTAGGGTATTAAGCATTCTTCAATTTTATTTTTTTTCAGAAAATGTCACCATTAGTCTTGTCGTTATGCTTTTTTTTATTTTGCCGGTCGTTTTTTGTTGACATATTTTTGCAAAATTGCAAACATAGATGCCATAATAAACATGTCTTCACTTGATGTTATTATATGATACCAAATAGTTGTCACATCAAACAACATAAACAAAAACAAAATTGAAAAAGAGAAGATGGGGTCCATTGCAGCTGTCATAGTCTCAGCTTGAGCTCAAGCATGTGGCAACCATGGATGTTCAAGCTCAAGTTTGTGGACACCATAGCCACTTGAGCTTGCGGTCATGGCTGCTCAATTTGAGCTTGCAACAATCATGGGTGCGAGATTTCTCAAGTCGTGAAGCTCACAACGGTCAAGTCCTCTAGCTCTTTTCAAATCACAAAGCTCAAGACCTCCATGACCGCTAGAGCTTGAAGCTCGCAGTGGCTATGGCCACTTTAGTTTCGAGTCACCAAGTTCAAGACCATGGCTGCTTCATTTGAGCTCTTGGTCAATGTTGTTCAATTAATGATCGTGAATGGATACAACTCATAAATTTTGTATTTTTGTGGGGTTTCTTCAAATTTATCATTTTCCTTATTTTGTTTCTATGATATTCACATTTAAGGAATCTCAATGTGAGATTAGAGTTAACTCAATAGGTGAGATGTTTCTTCTAGGAAATTTAACCGGTTTCCCAGGAAAATTTAAAGGTTGAGAAGGCATCATCTCCATTTTAAGAAGGACAGTGCCATTAGGTAATCATTTCTCTTTGGATATTTGTTCCAAGTTGTTTGATTGGCTTTATTAGCTTTTAGAGCAAATCTTTGTGTTCAAATTTGAGAATCAAAATTGGGCTGTGCCGAATCTTTCTCCTGTATGTACAAGAGATAATTTTGGTCTGCCTAGACTGGACTCGTGTTTAACCCATCCTTGTCAATTTTTTTAACACGATATATCACGAGTAAGTTTCACTAGTTCAACTAGACGTGTGACTTTGCCTGAATAATGAACTCCGATTAGGGGGAAAATCACCAACGATATCGTTATCTATCCATCTAAAAGTTGAAGCAACCCAGTAGAAGATAGAAGTACATTCCAATATCTAGATACTCCAATACACCAGACGAGTGAATTTCTCAATTACACCCAAGAAAATGGAACCAAATACAGCAGTTTCCCTCTTTGAGTGCCAACGCTAGGTTGTCTTCGGCAAGAGGTCACAAACACTTAATTTTATAATCCAAGTGAGGAAAGGTTCTTCCCAGAGTAATTTTTTAAAAATATTTTAACTTAGGTAAAGTGGTAGTGCTCATTAGTATATCCGTACGATGACATACTCATGAAAAAAGGGACACTCAAAAGTCAACTTTTCAAGCTTTATTTAAGAAATCTCATGTGCTTTCTAGTGATAGAAATACAAAGGGAAAATGACACAAATGATCTTTAAACTTTGATTTAATATGCAATGTCGTCTATGATTAATTTATTTAAAGTGGTTTTGGAACTTTAGCTTATTGTATAAGGTCATCTCTAAAAAATTTTATAGATGTTCAATTTAGTCTTTGGACTATATCAAAATGTTCAATGTAATCCCTAAACTTGAATCAATAGAAGGATAACATTGGATATTTTCGACACTCAAACCTTTAGAGTGCCAAAAGTTGGCACAAAGAGACACTTAAGTGCTAAAAGTTACAAAAGTGACACTTAAGTGCCAAAATCGGAGCAAAATGGATCACTTGAGTGCCACTCCGGCCAAAATGCTGACGTGGCAATTTTCTGGCGAAATAAGTGCAAAACGACATCGAAATATGTGCAAAACGACATCAAAAATGACGTCGTTTTAGTGCTAAAGTGGTAAAAAATTAATATAAAAATTAATTTAATTTAATTTAAAACTAAATTTATTTAAAACATTTAAAAATACAAATACAAATACAAATACAAAAAAAGAGGGGGATGGCTAAGGACTGAGCCCTCGCCGCCGAAAAGGGCCGGTGACGGAGGGGAGAGGGTCAGCTGAGGTCACCGGGCCCTAGCGAGGGCCCGGCAACCTCGGCCAACCGGCGGAGAGGGCCTGCGAGCCCTCGCCCCGATCTGGGGCAACCCTTAGCGGGTGGCGCCCTTGGCCCGGCCGAGTGAGGGCCGCCGACCCTCGCTAGATTTGGGGGAGGGTCACGACCCTCGCCCTAGATCTAGGCGAGGGCACACAAGCCCTCACCGCCAGTTAGCTAGGGTCGCCGACCCCCAACCAAGGGTCAAGGGCCCCGACCGACCCTTCCCCACCTTTTGGCGATGGCAGGGAGGCAGCGAGGGCTGAGCCCTCAGCCACCGGCTACCTTCCTCCTCCACCACCTTTTTTTTTTATAATAATAATAAATTATTATTATTTAATTTAATTAATTTTTATATTAAAATTCAAATTATACCAAAACTACATCATTTTTGTGTATGTTTTGCTGAGTCAGCTTTCGACGAACCACATAAGTGAGAAAATTAATAAAAAAAAAATGACACTTAAGATTTCTGGTGAGATTCGCAGGATGTGACACTTAAGTGTCCCATTTTTCATAAAAAGTGGCACTTATGTGTCACTTTTATAAATTTTGACACTTAAATGTCCCTTTGTGCCAACTTTTGACACTTGAAGCATTCTTTTGCCAGATATTTTCATATAGTTTAGGAATTAAGTTACAAATTGAACAAATCAAAGGGTTGAATGACGATATTGCACATTGAGTTAAAATTCAATTATTACACTTGACAAGTTAAAATTTGAGGGATGACATTGCACATTGGGCCAAAGTTCAAAAACAATTTATGTAATTATTCTAAATACAAATAATAACCATTGCTAAAGACCAATATTTAGAGACTAAATCATCAGAGTTGCATGCGAACCCCTTATAAACTCATAATGATCAATGCATGACTATTCGTCATTAATATGCCATTGCAACACAAGATTGATCTGTACTAACTCCGTGCAAACATTCCTCACGACTCTCACTCGAGCTAGATCATGCACATGGGGACCATACAGTAATTAGTTTGTGCAATTTTGCTAATAAGCGATCGGCATCAGCATATTTACATATTTACATATTTACACACAAAAAAAAAAAAATCAGCATGAGGATGTTAATCAATCAGTAATTAGCTTTTCCATGAAAAAATTATCCAATCAATTTTAAATCTGCTATATATATATATATATATATATATATATGTCAATTCAATTCAAAACATTTCAATATTACCAATTTAATCATAAGCAAAATTCCAATTACTCTCTTAATCATTTTGGTACCATATAAAAATACATTTAATGCTACGAAAAATCCTAAACTAGTACACACATGACAAGTACGATACTATGGCACCCAATATACAAACTATACCTAATATTCTTCACCAATAAATATATGTGTATATATAAATAACTAAGGGTGTACGACTTGAGAATTATTTAACGCAGGGAATCTCGAAGCTCTAACCTCCGATGCACGATCTATAATTAGAAAGATCCCCCTAAAAATGGCTTTGTGGGTCGATTGGTCCCACGTGCACTCCTTGTAGGGGCAAGCAGGTTAGTTTAAACTCAAGCAACTAGCTACTTCAGTCGCTTTCATTGTTAACCTAAAGGACAAAGATTCGTCTTTTTCCTTAATTAATCTCGAAAGGTCGGTCATACCTTTTTGGTAGGCCTCCCTCGAAAGTATAATATCCATACCGAGAGAAACCCTCGTGGCTGAAAAAGGCTAGTTGAAGCATGCGCTGTGCATAAACCATGATCCTGCATTACAAATATATGTCCTGAGAAGCTATGGAGAGTATGTTGACGGTTTGTGATTTAATTTACTCTTGCCCTTTTGTATATTTCCACTAGAATTCAAGATAGACCGAACGCTTTTCAAGATTCTTGCCCTGGGACAATCTGGAACCATCTTTACGTCTAACTTAAAAAAAAAACAATGCACTATTCCTCCTCCTTAGAATATGAAGTTATCAATGAGGTATCAACCATCAAGTAGCCCGATGTTTGGAGGTGTTGAAGGACGAAGCGAGATTATAATAATCAACAACTTGAAGTCGAATCTTCACCTCATTATATAGTCAGTAGTCCAATATTCTCTTTTTGAAGTATATACCAACTTATTCCAAGTATAATCAATTTCGTTCCTTATATGTATGGATTTCAATCGTTCACAACCTTGTGCATGGTGCCATGCATCCACTCATACTTCTAATGAATTTGAGAAGAGATATTTCACCTTGTTATTACTCCATGTTGGAATTATGAAAAGCCCCAAATACGAAGAACCTTCTTCTTTTGGTCGACACCTTAATTCGAAGAACTAAAACATGGAAGTTTCAGCCATGGATGTTTCCTTTTTCAACTAAAAATTTCCCAATTGAGATTACGACAACTAACCACACACGGAAAAAAAAAAAACCGTTAGTTTTTCCCTATCCTTAGATGTGATGATCTCAATGATGTTAGATAAGGCAAAGAGTATATAAATTTTGAACTATCAAATAATCTTTTATTCTCATTAGCGTCGGCCGCTCCTCTCCGTCCTATTAATTAATAAAAAAGTTTGTCAGTAATTTTTGTCGAAACTATCTAAGGGCAAGCTCAGCACTAAGCTGTGAATCTTCCCCATTGCTACTTCAGCAAATGCCAGACAGACAAAGAAATCTTGGATTATTGTCTGGAATTAGAATACTATTGATATGAACCAAAGACGGATAGTGTGTTCTGCAACTCAAAAGAAACCTTACCGATCTTGTCGATTTCAATACAACAGTGGAAGTTCTGATGTGATATCAAACATCGACTTCCACTTGACACAAATTGAAGAAGTTTGTATTCTGTGCACTTCAGCTTGTATTCTTTACGCGTACAGTGTTCAATATATAGTACAAAATATGAACAATAGAAAGAAATAATTTCTCCTAGACGAATCATATGGAATTAATTTTAATCTTAGATTGATTCATTCAATCAGTTATAATCCTAGACTGATTTGTTATATCTCAAGCATATCTTTCAACACTCTTCCTCAAGTTGGTGGCATATATATGATCAAGACACCCAACTTGTTTAATAGATATGCATGTCGTCTTTGACATAGAGGCTTGGTGAAGATATCCGTAGGTTATTCTATGGTTTTGATTTCTCTTGTCTTGATTATCCGTTCTTGGATCTTGTCTCGAGTGAAGTGACAATTCACTTCTATATGCTCCGTTCTCCCCATTGAAAAATATCTCCAAGTGATTTTAATGATTTCAAACTATCCTTAGTATAATATTCACCATGATATTTGGTAAAGAATGCAATATGTCCTAATATGTTTTTTTTCCACAAACAGCACCAGGGGACCTAAAGATCCCTAGATGTCTATGTTTGTGTCAATGTTGTATTTATCAAGTCATTGGAAATGGTGCAACAATGTTCGTTGGTTTAGTAAAATAGTCATTGTGGAGTGGATGTGCACAATAGTAGAATTCAGAAGTCAACAAAAAATGAGATAGCAGGTTGTTTAATAGGTTTTGTCAGAAGTTGCAGCAACGAGACCTATAGATCACCTGATGTCAATGTTTGTATCGATGATATATATATGAGGTCCTTGGAAATGGTGCAACAACATTCATTTGATAATATTCGTTGGTTCAATAAGTTGGCCATTGTGGAGTGGATGTGCACAACAATAGAATTATGAAGTCAACAGAAAATGAGATAATATGTTGTTTGAAGTTTGTTAGAAGCTATAGCAACAGGACAGTAGTCAAAGCTATTTTTAGATAGCTTGCAAATTTTTAGGAACAATGACTATATGGGCAGTTCTATCTTTTAGGCAATAGCACTAATAGTAACTTTAACAGCTCCTTACTTCTCCAACACATCTCTAATGGAAAGATTGAAGATGGATATAAAAGAGAAGTTCTCCGAAGTAAAATGTTAGACATGTGCATATACAAAAGACCAAAAGCCTGCTAGAAGCTGTGTTCCAAGTAAAACAATCTCATTTGACTATTTTCTTTGAGTGTTGTATTCTTGATGTCTTATTAATTGTGCTAAAGATTAAGTGAACAAGACTGTGACATCCTAAAATTTCAGTCCTGTTTTCAATTAAATAAATCGGGTCTTTCATCGACGTGCCTATAGTGCTATTCTCTGAGCTGATCACTCATGAGATAACTAGATTATCGGGGGAAGCTATTAAAGAATTTTAATGCAATAGACTTGAGAATTCAACCAAGAATCGACTACTTGACCATGCTCATCTGCAGAGATCATTACGGCACAATTAAAAATTGATCAAGATCAGAGATAGGTCATTTCGACTAAGATAAGTGATCAAAGTGTGGGTGATTCCACCAAATTGCGAAATTCTCTTCGATCGGCACTAAGCCGATTTTTGGTACCTTGTATCCATATTTGAAATCTCGAGATTTCCACAATAATCAAAAGTCACCAATGTGTCGAAGATGTACATTGTGACTCAAAATAAATCAATCACGGGTCAATTGCACCAAAAATTTCTAAAAACTACCTGGTAGGTTAGGTCACGCTAAAATCGCTCCAGATTGAAATTAACCACGAATTTGAATCCAATTTCAGAAATTGAAAGTTCTTTCATGTCACGAGTCATTTTAGGAACATCAACTTATCTTTCGAAAATTTTTCTGCAAAACGAGATTTTTGGAGGAATTTCAAAGTGAGGCCGTTTTTGTCCGAAAAATTTAGGGGACCGTTTTTATCGCATTTTTGGGATGCAAGTTGAATCTATTGGCGATGAAAAATGTCAATTTGATCATGGACACGATAGTGGAATTTATGAGGGCCGAATTGAATCAATATAAGAGGATTTGGGGAATTTAAGTCCAAAATTCGTAGCCCCTTGGTCCATGACCTTTTGGACCACTTCCAAGACTTCCCAAGGAAGCTTTGTGGACTGCAAGAGTGCTGAGGAAGCCATGGGCCTCTTCAAGGGGACAAATGGGTGAGATTGAAGCTTGGAGGGACCCTCAAGGCTTTGTTGTCCCCTTCTTCTCCATTCCAGTCGATCTCCTCCATTTCCAGACCAGAGAGAGTTTCAAAATTTGTAGAGAACCGACCAAAACCCCCTGCTATTGCAACCACCCACCAAGCCGCCAGATCGCCGTTTTTGCCCATCACGCCCAGCCGTGAGCCCGCTTGCTCGCCGCGCACCAATCTTGTGCGTTGTTCCGCCTCTTTCCGCGGCCAGCCCATCCCCCGAGCCTGCCCAACCACCGTCGCAAGTCGTTCCCACCGCCTAGACCACTGTACGTCGCCGTCTGCCTCCACCCAACCTGCTGCAGCACATCCGCCAGCTGCCTTCGCCATTTCCAGCCCAAGCCAAGCCCGAGCAACTCTCTCGGCCCGCCATCCAAAATCCGAAACCTAGCAAGTCCCGTGGACTTTGAGGCCCGTTTCCAAGCCCTTCTAGACCTCACTTGGCGCCCCCACTTTGGAGTTTGTGGTCCACCTTCACGTCCCCATCGTAGTGAACTCACTAGCTCACAAATCTTGTGAGTTTACTCACTAAACTCTGCTTAGGGAGTTAATTATACTTAAGGGTTTATTAGTTTAGGCTAATTAGGGATTATGTTGTTAATTAGAACGGATTAGCAATTTAATTATTTGTTTATGCATGTTAGGTGGTTAGAGTAGCGTAATTAGAGACTAGATAAATTGTAGTATTTATCTAGTTAGGTTCGGAAATTTTTCGGGCCCATTTCGGTATTTAATTAGGCTTTTTTGGGCTAAGTTTGCATTTTGGTTTTTATTTAATTAATTTTCATAATTATTTAATTAATTATTATTTTCCAGAAATTAGACCGAGATAGTCGGTGAGCAGAATTTCATGCTAATTTCAATGGTGTGATTGGTTTATTTAATTGAATGCTATTTTGTGCAAATTGAGTGAGATTTGTAATTTTGAGAATTTATCCCTAAATTGAGTATTTTCAGTATTTAATCGGGAAACACCGAGCATCGGTTTATAACACAAAAAATATTCTGGTAGACTATATTAAATGATGGGATTTTTGTAAAGGAAAATATTGTATTTTGGCTAAGGCCAACCATGTACCTACACATGATTATTTTTATCGAGTATGATAAAAATGGTGAAATTATTGGTTGATTAGAATGGTATACTATATCAACTTGAGGTCTTTGATATATTAGCTTAGAGTGAGCAATATACCCTAAGTATCGCACAGCTTCAGTGAGCATTATCTATTTACTATATCAGCATGCGGGCCTTGATATGTCAGCTTAGTGTGAGCAGTATACTCTAGCAACTTTGGTGAGCATTAGAGATATATAGCAGCTCCGATGAGCATTATTATATATCTATTATCAGCTTCGGTGAGCTACACCATATGTTGCCATCTTAGGGTGAGCAAGGTTCGATTTGATCGAATTTTGTAGATGGTATCAATGGTATGGAGTCGAATGAGTCGACTGATCAATGTTTGATCTGAATTGAAATGATTGGATGATTTTATAAATTGTACTAACTTGCAGGAAGGAACTGAGGCTAAGGTAAGTATTTTGACTTGTGCTTGTGCTTAGGCAGCCCTTAAGGCGTATTTTTTTCCTAGTCAAAGTTTAGAGGGTTGAACTTGCTGAGACGTTGTCTCACCCCATTGTGGAGATAACATTTAGGCATTGTTTGGTAATCATCCAAATAGTGCCTGATTCTGATTTTTTGTTCCCAAAATCAATTTGGGAACAGAATCGCGTTTGGTAAAATTTTTGTTCCTAGGAATAGTTTTTGACAAGAATTGAGAAAAAAAAAATGTGATTCTCGGTCCGGGAATCAAAAAAATAATCAAAATAGTAAAATTCTTATCTCCTCTCTACTCGACGTTCTCTCATCCTCTCATCTCCTCTGCTCAATCTCTTTCTCTCGTCCTCTCATCTCCTATGCTCGGTCTCATTCTCTCACTCCTTAAGAACGGCGATGGCGATTGCTGCTCCTCAAGAACGGTGACGACGAATGCTGCTTCTTCATCATTGAAATTGCTTATTCAAGGTGAGTTCCCCTCGCAACTATGGGTGGTTCGTTGTCTGCAACGGTTGGCGGAGCGCCACCGAGCTCGAGTCGGTGGGCGCCCACGCCGATTTGGCCGAGGGGTCGCTCGGCGAGCGACCCCTCGGCCCGAATTGATGGGCGCCCGCCGATCTGGCCGAGGGAGAGTGACGCCCAGCGACGCCGAGCGACCCCTGGGCCCGACTCACCAAGCGCCCTCGCTGAGCTGGCCGAGGGCGAGCGACGCCGAGCTGGCAAAGGGGTAGTGAGCAACCCCTAGGCCCGACTCGGTGAGGGCGCCCGCCGAGTCGGGCTATTGCCGATTCTTTGCGTGGAGAGCTTATTGTTGTTTCGATGTTGTGCAGGGGTTACTCTAGTTTCAAAGACTTCCTTTTGAAGCCAGAGTTGCTTCATGCTATTGTGGACTTCGGTTTTGAGCACCCATCCGAAGGCAAATTTCATACTCATTGAACTTTTTTGATGTTTATGTATTGGTCATCGACTGGATCATTTACGTGTTGTGTGTGTCTGTATGTCTGTCTTTCTTTGTTCTATCAGTTTTATACATTTGGATAAGATATTGTGGAAGCAAATAGCCGATGACGGCAAATGGAGGGAAGGAAAAAGAAATAGAGCGAAACAAGTTGTAGTTGGGAGTGACAGTTCTAATGTCCTTGAATGCCGCAAGTGGGGCGAGAGGTCAATTGCAATTCGTGTTCATGTATCAATTTCTGCTATGATCCTCTGGCTCAATTCGGATTGGGAGTTATGATCGTGATGAGGCGCGAATAAACACAGGCTCTAGTGTTGAGTACATCGATTTTGAGCTTGGGGAAGTGAGATTTGTATTGTGAATTTGACTAATTAGGCATTTCAGGGTTGGGGGAAGTCGTAGACTATGTTGTGCGGTTGTAGTGCCTAGTATCATCCTTCGCAAGAAATGTGGGGGGAGAGAGAGATAAACCTAGAATGAGTCCTCGCTGCATGTGATCCGTCATTTTTTGAATTTGATAATGTGTGCACCTTAGCCTCTTGTGACATTTCTTTAAACCTACGCCGACAAGCCTAGAAGAAACCAAAGCTTGCAATTGACAAAACCTCATTCATTTTAATTATGTGTATAATTGGTAAAGGCATAGGGTCAACAAAACTTTCTCATGGAACTGATTGACCCCCCCACTCCACAAAAAAGAAAAAAAGAATGCACGTAATGTGGAAACATTGCAGAGAGTACATTTCCCGTTCAAACTCGTGGAATGACAACACACCTCAACTGAAGAATGAACTCAAGAGAGGAAAAGAACGAATTGGAGAGAGGAGAAAATGATGATATTCACATAAAAAGGGGAAAGTCGAATAGTAAACTGTCGATCGAAATTCTTCGAATCATTTGAACATGCGGTACACCAGTCTGTGGGGAGAAGTACACCATCAGTGCCATAAGTTGTGTACGGCACTCACTTTGGTGCCAAAAGTTTCCGTCGAATCACTTAAGTGCCAAATCGGAGGAAAAATGATCACTTTGGTGCCACCGGCGAAAGATTCCAGCCAAAATGATTTCGTGGCTTTTAAAAAAAAAAAAAATCGACAAGGCCTTAAACGATGTCGTTTTCGGTCCTCCTTAAGAAAACGACGTCGTTTTGCCGTCCTACATGGATGGCCTCACAAAAATGACGTTGTCTTAGGGTTTTTTCAACCTAGCTCGGTTGGCCGTCGTCGCTCGGCCTCCGCCGTCGGTGGGCCATCGTCCCTTGCTCAACCGCCATTGCTCGACGCTATTCGGACGCCCTCGATGCCATCCTACATGGATGACCTCGCTAGTCAGGGTCGAGGTCGGGGTTGGAGCTGCGGCCGCCGAGTGGCCATCGTCGGGGTCAGGGTCGAGGTCGGGGTTGGAGCCACGGCCGCCGAGTGGCCATCTTTAGGGTCGAGGTCGGGGTTGGGGTCGGGGTCGGAGCCGCGGCCACCGAGTAGCCATTGTCGGGGTCGGGGTCGGAGCCGCGGCAGCCGAGCGTAAGGGCCGTCGAGGACAGCACCGAAGATTTAGGGTTTTGAATTTAGGAAGACACCAAACGATATTGTTTTGGTGTTAGGATGCTGACTATGCTCTCTGGTGAGCCACATCGGCTTCAAAAATGAATAAAAAATGCCACGTCGGATTTCTGGCCAACCGGATTGAAGTTGGCACCAAAGTGAGCGTTTTTCAAAATTTTTGGCACTTAAGTGATCCGACGGAAACTTTTGGCACCAAAGTAAGCGCCGTACACAACTTATGACACTGTTAGTATCCTTCTCCCCAATTTCTACTATGATCCTCCGGCTCAATTCGGATTGGGAGTTATGATCGTGATGAGGCGCGAATAAACACAAGCTCTAATGTTGAGTACATCGGTTTTGAGCTTGGGGAAGTGAGATTTGTATTGTGAATTTGGCTAATTAGGCATTTCACGGTTGGAGGAAGTCGTAGACTATGTTGTGCAGTTGTAATGCTTGGTTCAATGGGGCAAACCATACATGAATGATCCCTCAGGTGTGCATTTGGATGTTTTCAAAGCATATGACCGATAGTGTTGTATTGTATTCTGGTTAGTTTTGTTAAGCTCTTAGATTACTGAGTTTGGATCAATTCTACCACTGGAATATAGTCAGATTGATCGAATTCCCTTATATTTGTTCGATACAAATATTTCACCTTTTTGTTTCTACTTTGGGAATAGAATTTGTTTAGTGTCTCATGGTGATTGACTATCGGCTATTTGGCTTTTCTCCAGTTGAGTAATGGACTGTAGCTTGTAGGTTTCCATGGAGTAGCTTTATGCAAAAGAGGAGCCTCATGTTGTTTACTTATTCCCTTTTCATCACATTGCATTGAATATATAGCTCTTTAAGTTCACAAAGGACGTTAGAAATATACTGAAATATTGTTTTGTGTTGTTGTTTCCTCAAAGTGTTCCTCTCATCTAATTTGTCGAAATAGCTTGCTAGAGACATAAGAAACTTGCTTCATTGCTTGTAATTGAATGAGCTTGTGACGGCAATGATAGCTTGGTCATTTATAAGTGTATATGACTTTATAGTTGACATGCTTGTGAAAGTTTGTTTTGTCACAAGCTTCGTATTGGATTTAGGTCATGTTTGACATAATTTCTTTAAAGGAAAATGGACATTAGCAGTTTTTTTCAAGATGTTGTTACATTTTGAGTACAAAGGTTGTGATTCATTCTAAGTAAGTGATCCTATTTCAGGTCAGCTGGAAGTTGTGGGTTTTACATTTGAACAAGAAGCCACCTCAAGTGAGTTTCATTGGAGCATCTTTTTCTTTTTCCCCTACTTACCCAGTTACACTTTATCTTCCATGATAGTTTTAAGTGTCATCTCAATTAATTTATATGATACTCAATCAAGGTTAAATGGCATCTCAGAAAGATATGTTCAATGCAAAATGGACCGAGCCTTTAACCAACTTGTTTGTGAGATTGTTGATAGAGGAGGTTCAAAAGGGAAATCGCACAACTTCTACTTTTAACAAAGTAGGTTGGAACAACATACGAGCTGAATTCAATAAACAGTTATGATACCAATATAACCTATTGCAGTTGAAGAATAAGGTGAACAAACTGAGAAGACATTATGGTAGTTTTAAGAAGCTCCTTTCACAATCTAGCTTTGGCTGGGATAATGTGAATAACATAGTTGTTGTTGACGATTCAAGTATTTGGGACTCTCACATCAGAGTATGTTTTAAGTTTCGATTATTTTGATATTACGATAGATGTAAGTTTTAGAAGATTTGATTATGTTATTGACATATGTCATTATTGTGAAAATTGCAAGACAATAATGAATGGGCAACATTCAAGAAGGATGGATTTCCTCAATATTTTGAACTATGCATTGTATTTGGTGATACATATTCTACTGGAGAGCATGCCGTAGGAAATGCCAAAGATTTGACGTTGTCAGAGGATGGTGACAATGGTGGTGGCAATGCAACTGGTGATCGAGAGGACTTAGGTGAACACCACATTGATGAGGACATTTTTACATCCCAGTATACTTCCACTCCCATTCATAACAAGCACAGGTTGGATAAGACTCCAAATGTCAAGAGGAGAAGAAATAGTTCCTCATTTGATATTGCAGACACGTGCAAAGCTATCCAAAACATGCTCAAAGTTAGGTCAAGTCAATCTGGGAGTGGATTTGTTAGTTCACAAGTCACACCACCACCACCTAAAGACCACTTCTCCATATCAGTTGTGATTGATATTTTGGTTAATATAAATGACTTGGAGCAAGATCTTTACAACAAAGCAGTGGAACGAGCATGTGTTAGTGTCGTATGGAGAGAGGCTTTCATCATATCACCAGCTGAAAGGAGACATGGACTTCTTCAATGTCTTTAGTAGATGTTGAGATATGTTTTATGGATTGCATGTGGTTTCACTTGATTGTATTGTTCAAACTCCTTTGTGTTTTTGTATGGATAATATGGATTATGTGAGATTTTTATATTTGATTTGCTTCTACTTTAGAACTTATATTGTTGATTGTTATTGGATTATTTTCATATTTCTTTATTAATGTTGTGTGATTATATAGGTACTATGGAAGAAGGATCAAATAGTATGTCTAATGAGCAGGTAGAATCAATTGACCAATTCTTGGATGATGATGATCTTGAAATATTGATAGCATGGTTATGCATGGTTCCGATGGACATGTCCATGCATATGAAAGAACCTATTAAGGACAGCAAACTATCGGGACCGGAATGGATGGGAGAGATTATTTGTGGACATTAGATAGAATATATGAAGCCTTTAGGATGGAGAAGCATGTTTTTTTGAACCTATGTGATTTGATAAGGATAAGAGGTTGGTTGAAAGATAGTCGGTATGTTATGATAGATGAACAAATTGGGATCTTCTTATCTTTGGTTGGTCATAATAACTCAACTAGAGATTTATGTGAAAAATTTCAAGTTCAAGACAAACAATTAGCATGTATTTTAATTTAGTATTGAAAGCAGTTATCAAACTTGCAAAAGAGATTATCAAATCACCATCATTTGATGTTGTTCCACCAGAAATTCTTATGGATCCTAAGCATGAATGCTATTTCAAGGTATAGTTTTCATATCAATTGTGCATTATCAAATACATTTAGTTGATAATTTTTGAATTTTCATAAATTCACATGATTTTTTTTTTTCGAAATAAATTCACAGGGTTGCGTAGGTGCTATTGATGGCACCCATATAAATGTACCATCCCTAGGTCTCAACAAATCCCATATAGAGGCAGAAAAGGAAATACCACTCAGAATGTGTTATGTGTTTGTTCGTTTGATATGAAATCTACTTTCATATATTCTAGGTGGGAAGGATCTGCCAACGATTGTCGAGTACTTTCAGCAGCACTTACGATTCCTCAATTGCAATTTCCTCAACCACCACCAGGTATTTGATATGTTTATAAAGAGAAATTCATTTTATGATTGTTTCATTTTTGCATATCATAACTAATTTATATATATATAAATTATAGGCAAATACTACATGATAGATTCTGGTTATGCAGCACTCCCGGGATTTTTAACTCCGTTTAAAGGTGAATGGTATCATCTGAACGATTATAGGGGGAGTGGAAGACGACCAAGGACAGCAAGAAAATTATTCAACCATAGACATTCTTCTTTAAGAAATGTCATTGAGAGGTCATTTGGGGCATTAAAGAATCGTTTCACCATTTTGAGACACATGCCTCCATTTACAATGAAAAAGCAAGCACTTATTGTAATTGCATGTTGTGCTCTTCATAATTATATTCGTGACCAAGACAAGATGGACAAAAACTTTTCCCGATATGGAGATCCGGAGTACCCATTTGGAACTAAAGAAGTGGAGGTTGTAGATGATACATCAAATGAGGAAGTAATGGAGATAAACATGCTTCGGAGAAGTATTGCAAATCAAATGGCAAGGGATTACAATATGCTGGAGATTCAATAACTTTATGTTTCCGACCTTTGTAATATTGTTTTTAATTATTGACTTATCAAAGCCAATATTCAAAGTTGAACAATGGACTACGTTACTTCATTATTCATTTATGGATAAGTTGTAGTGATGAGTTGGTTTGAAGACTTTTATCATCTTAAACGTTGAGTGTTCGGTTTTGGGGAAGGGAATATATATATATATATATAGAGAGAGAGAGAGAGAGAGAGAGAGAGAGAGAGAGAGAGAGAGAGAGAGAGAGAGAGAGAGAGAGAGAGAGAGAGAGAGAGAGAGAGAGAGAGAGAAGTATCTTGGCTAAATTAAAATTAGCATCCATCCATATTAAATTAAAAATGGATTAGATATTTAATCATATAAAAGTAAATATTAATTGAAAATGAGAAATCACCATGATAAAAACAAAAAACTCTTATTTCAATATAAATAATATTGAAATTCTAATAAGAAAACCATATTTAAAATAACAACAATTTTTGTTTTTATTTTTATCTATTTTTTATTTCTATATTTTATTTTAATTTCTTCCTATTCTGAAATATATATTTGTTATATATAGAATACATATTTAATTTTATATTATAATTTAGTATTTATATTTATTACATATTTTAGGGATATTAGTATAGTTTCTACTATGGTTTACTATTTACTATTTAATAAAAACTGATTAGTTGATATTTTATTACTTAATATAAAAATATAATTAATCAGTGAATGGTTTATGAAAATTCAATATCAAATTTACATTCATCTAAAAAGGTAATTAAAAAAGAATTGGAATAGAAATTTTATACGAGTTTATTCATTACCAAACGCATTTTTGTTCTTTTTCTATTCCAGAATCAGAAATTTTATATATTACCAAACGCGTTATTTTGCTCAGAATCTGTTCTCGGGAACGGAATAGCAAAGAAAATCATTTCTTATCAAAATCTATTCCCGGGAACAGAATCGTTACCAAACACACCCTTACAGGTCCTTGGATGGCTGTACCTCCTGAGCGTTTTGGCCAACTGAAGAATGTCACCAAGTAGGTATCTTATATTCCGCTTCATGGGAACCCAAGGGGATGGGTCTATGAACTTGTGAGGTTCGTTGTCTGGGTTGATGAGGGTCTACCCCATAAGGTACCCCATCAATACAGATCGTGGTATCGTCGTGAGTGAAATGGACAAAGAGAATGTCCCCTACCGGAATCTAAGATCCCTATGTTAGTGTTAGAGGTAGCTTTTGGAAAAGTTACAGCCGACCCTCCAAGTGGTTCAATGGTGGACCCTAGTCTGTTAGATCCAAGGTCCCCGGAGTATTTAGTTGCTGACTCGAATGCTTAGAGGATCTGAAGCACTCTCCCCCCCCCTTTTTGTAGACCTTGTATATATCGGCTAATATGGTATATGACATAGTTTGATATGTGTATATAAGTGTGATATGGTTTTCGAAAATTGTGGCCCTGTTTTTCTATCACATCTTGGTGTTGTTTGGGGATTTAATTATTCGCTTATGCATGCGCATTAAAATAAATAAGTCGGTGACACGTCCTGGGACGTCGCTATTTAATCGACCACTAAGAGATGGGCACACACTCGGAGGATCGAGGCGCGAGAAAGAGTAATAGCATCAGTTAAATCCTGATAGTGTAATCAATTTGTAATAGCATTAGTACTTGGCACCCAAGGTCTAGAAGTAGGCCTCATATCCATACTATTTCACAGACAATTTTGGCCAAACCTTTATATTCAACTTAGTTAATGAAAGGGTATGGTGGATTGTTTCTTTGTTTTCCATGAAAGCAACTATTCCCAAAGTTTAATATAGAAACTAGTGATTTGATCTTCAGCTCATCGGGCAAATCACATAACCAATGTTACAGTAAGCTTTCATCTCCACTTTACATCTTTGGGAAAGAAGTATCCCAAATCTTTGGTATTTCTTCAAGTACTTCATAACTTTTAGAGTAGCATTCACACAAAATTGTTTTGGTCTGTGCATGAACTAACTGAGCATTTGTACTGCATAACATATATTGGGTTTGGTCATGGTGAGGTAGATAATCTTTCCAATGAGTCTCTAATAGCTTGACAAGTCTTTGAGTAACTAATCATTCTGGGATAATAATCTTGCTTCATAATCAACCGTGGTCAATTTGGCATTCTTCTCAATGGGAATAATAGCTTGTTTGTATCCTGAAAGACTTGTTTTCAATATGATTTCTAGTACAGATTTCTATTAGCTGAGAGAGATTCCTTGGTCTAATCGGGCAATCTCAATCCCAATGAAGAGATAGCACTCCCTAAGCCTTATTGAGAAAGAAATGCATAATGGAAGTAGAAATGAAGTGGCCCATAGAGAATGGCTTGTAAAATATCCCGATGTAATGAATAATAGCAGTAGTATGTTTTTGCTTATTGTGCTACCCTGATTTCCAATTGTTATTCTATCTGGAAGTTTGTTTATACATGTTTCTGCATGCTCTTAATGAAAATATAAAAGAAAGAGGTATGGGTTGGCGAAACACTTGGGATGTCGCGAAAATAACCCCCCACTCATGACCCTGGAGATGGAGCCGGGGTTGTTACAATGCAGTTGTCATAGTCTTGGCTCAAGCTCTAGCTCACGGCAAACATGGATGTTCAAGCTCAAGTTTGTATATGCCATAGCCACTCAAGCTCATGGCCATGGCTGCTAAATTTGAACTCAAAATGGCCATGGGCGTGAGATATTTTGAGTCGTAAAGCTTGTAGTGGTCATGTCCACTAGATCTTTCCAAGTCACAAAGTTCAATGATACTGAAACTTTCCTAGAAGTCGTTAATTCTACAAACGAGTCTATCGCATTATTATTGATCAACAACCTAGTTGTCAATTTACAAAGCAATCATCGATTTTGAGTCTATTTTGATCACTTCACGTTTGAAGGGTGATTGCCTTCCTTTGAAGGCCATTAACTGAAAAACATTGGAACAAGTAGAACTTGGATACATGCACCAAACTACATTCTGCTTGTATTGTCTTCCTCTACGGAATTCACTTCCTTTTCTATTCAGCCTTTTGAATTTCTTGATCATAAAAGCAAGTTCTTCGTCGTCCATGTCATTTTCTGAGTCTGTATCAACAGAATCAGCGTTAGTTATTAAAGCGATGAACTTCTTACCTTCGGGATCTTCGTCAACAATTTGTTCCACTTCGTAGGATTGAAGAGTGCCAATCAATTCATCAACGGAGAGTGGCATAATCCTTGAGTCTCCCGAATTGAAGTCTCGACATGTTTCCATTCTTTTGAAAGACCTCGCAAGAGTTTGTTGACCTTCATTAGGGAAGAAATTGGATGACCTTGACATGCTAAACCATTTACAATTTTTGTAAAACGGTTGAACATATCTCCAATCGACTCTCCTTACTTCATCTTGAAGGACTCATATTTGCCGAGCAAGAAGTTTACTTTTGTCTCTTTTACATTAACATAGTTCCTTCATATGTAACATGAAGTCTATCCCAAACTTCTTTTGTTGTTTCACATGAAGAGATTCTGTTATATTCAGTAGGACATAAAGCACAATATAAGGAATAAATGGCTTTTGCATCAAGCGCTTCTCTTTTGGACATCTCCGTCCGAGACATAGGAGCAAGGGGTTTGGTTTCTTTGTCTTTGCCATTCTTATTTGATGTAGACGCGGCTATGGGATTGATTCCTCTTTCCACAACATCCCATTGCAAGGGATCTCTGGATCTTAGGAATGCTTTCATTTTGTTCTTCCACACGTTGTATTCCTTTCCATCAAAATATGGTGGCCTTGTGTTGCTTTGTCCCTCCATAAGTCCCGGTGCCAAGATACTAGCCATAAAAGATCTTTAGCTCAAAAGTAAAAACACTTTTATAAACCGAGCACTTAGCTCGATACCAATTGATAGTGCTAGTATGAACACCTAGAGGGGGTGAATAGGTGTAAAAATAGATTCTGCAAAATACGGTGAAAAGTAGTCGAATAACAACTTGACTTTGAGCGGTTAAATAGAACTACGAACAAAAAATAAAGAGATTCAGGGAAGAGAATAAGAATACAAGGTTTATAGTGGTTCGGCTTAATCCAAGCCTACATCCACTCTCCCACGCTAATAGCCTTCTTGGCTGGATTCCACTATGCAATCAACAAGAGATTACAACTTTGAGTGCAAACACTTAGTAGTAGATCACACTATCTCACTAAGTCACTCTTTTGGTATTTCTCTCAAGATCACAAACGTTTAAGCTCACGATAGACAAGTGTATGATAGAAGATCGCTCAGACTTTGGAATTATAAATTCTACACTCTATCTCTTACTTGCTCATCGGTCCTTCATCTCCTTAAATACTCCTCCACTTCCAAACTAGCCGTTGGACAGCATCTTGAGGATCGTCTTCCAATATACCCATTGGATAGCCCATCTAGAAGATTTGGTAGCCGTTGAGTGACAAAAGTAGAATCCCAAATTGATTCCGATCGCCCATACAAACGAAATCTTGGTTTCCATAAGTAAAGCTTCTTCGTATAGAAAGTTCTTGTCTTCAAGATCTAATTGTCAATCAATTGGATTGAGTCAATCAAATCAATCTTGATGTGGAATCCAAGGATCACTAGCCGTTATATGATTGGGGCTTGAGTTACGGGAATCTGGATGTAAAGAAGAGCAATAGACTTTACAATCTGAGTCCGAACAGATTTAGCTTTAAGGTCTGAACAACTACAGAAGCGTTTGAAGCTTCAGCATAGAGTCTGTCTTCTGGTTCTTCATTCACGTTCAGTCTGGAATTTTTCAGAGTTGAATCGATGTAGTGACTTTGATACTTCTTGACTTTGACACAGAAACGAAATCTTCAAAATATACTTTGGACATGTGTTCCGTTAGGTTTCTGGTCGTCTTAGACTTTGACAATATCCTTTACATGTTCAATCATCTGCATGGTCTATTACTCAACCATCAAACATGTTAGTAGCCTTTGATTTATTTTGTCATCTTCAAAACATCATAAGGGATTTCCCTAACAAAGTCATGCTTCAAGTGAAGAAGGACTTCCTCAACATCAATATGAAAGGCCCCATAGAATTCGGCAAGATTCTTTTATGAAGGTTGAGATCCCTGAACTTGAAGGAAAAATAAAACCAGAAGAATTTATGGATTGGCTACACACCGTAGAAAAAGTCCTTGATTACCAATAAATATCAAGTAATCGAAAGGTGAACTAGTTGCCGTCAAGCTCAAAAGGCGTGCATCTATTTGGCGGAGCACAAGAAAAAGCGAAGAGCTTGTGAAGGAAGAAATTGTATCACAACTTGGGAGAAGATGAAAAAAGCATTGAAAAAGGAAGTTCTTACCTAAGAATTACCGTCAAGATGCCTTCCTCAAGTTTGACAATTTCAAACAAAAAGAATTGTCTGTGGAAGAATATACAGCAGAATTTAATCATCTCATGATACTTTGTTTGTTTCCGAATCAAAGGAGCAAACGGTTGCCCGCTACCTTGGTGGACTTCAATCTGAAATTGGTAATGTTCTCCAATTACAACCTTATTGGACCTACAATGATGTTTGTCAACTTGGACTTTAGATAGAACGACAACTTTAAGAAGCACGTGATAGTAGCTTCTGGAACAAAGAAGGCTATTCTAAGGGTGAGAGTGCTCTACTTCTAATACTAGGGTGACCGCTTCAAATTCGATTCCTCAGAATGATAAAACATCAAGTTCCAATCATCCCTAACCCTACTGGTTTATGCAAGTGTTTCAAGTGCCAAGGTTTGGACATAGTGCCTCCGATTGTCCAAATCGAAGGATTGTCTCTTCAAAAAGAGAAACATGATGAATCACCTAACTCCAATGAAGGATCGGAAGAGAAAAATGAAATTATCTATGCAGATCAAGGAGAGTCTCCAATCCTTCGTCAGATCTTGGATGCTACTCCTAGTAAAGAAGGCACATGGCTTTGCAATACTATTTTTCACACTAAATGCAATTCTCATGGAAAGGTGTGTAAAAGTTATCATTGATGGAGGAAGCTGTGAGGATGTAATGGCTATAGCAATGGTGGATAAATTGCACCTCAAGACAGAGAAACACCCACGACCTTACAAGTTATCTTGGCTTCACAAAGAGAATGAGGTAAGGGCAGACAAATGATGTCTTTTTTAATTCTCCATTGGAAAAACATATAATAATGAAGTATGGTGCAATGTTCTTCCCATAGATGCTTGTCATTTGCTTCTTGGGAGGCCATGGCAATTTGAGAGAAAAATTAAACATGATGGATTCAAGAATACTTACACTTTTGAGAAAGAGGGAATCAAAATCATCTTGGGTCCTTCCAAAATAGAGAGCAGTCCTAAATCATCTAATGGCGAGGAAAATAATTTACTCTCTAAATCTAAAGTTGATAAGGCTTTAGAAGAATCCTTGGAGGCATATGTTCTTGGGGTGTTAGAAGAGAATGAAGAACACTATGTTGTCCCTACTCTCCTCGTGCCAAAGAAGGACAGGTCTAGGTGCATGTGCATTAATAGTAGAGCGGTGAACAAGATTACCATCAAGTATCATTTTCCTATTCCTCAACCCGATGATCTTCTCGACCGACTCAATGGCACTATTATTTTCTTCAAGATTGATCTTCAAAATGGATATTTTTAAATTCAAATGAGAGCTAGAGATGGATGGAAAACTGCCTTCAAAACAAGAGATGACCTCTATGAATGGATGGGCATGCCTTTCGGCATTTATAATGCTCCTAGTACATTTATGCACCTTATGAATCATATTTTTTAAGCCATTTAGTGGCAGCTTTGTTGTTGTATATATTGATGACATTCTTGTTTATAGCTCTACTCAAAAGCAACACTTGGAGCATCTTTTCCAAGATTTCAAGATTCTACGAGAGCAAAGGTTATTAAAGAAGTGTCACTTCTTTATCAATAGCCTTATCTTCCTAGGCCATGTCGTTTCTAAAGAAGGCATCAGAATGGATTCTAGTAAGGTGGAGGCGATGATAAGTTGGCCTATTCTAACATCCATACATGATATTGGGAGTTTCCATGGGTTGGTATCATTTTATCACCATGTTATCAAGTATTTCAGCACCATTATTTATCCTATCACCGAAGGCTTGAAGGGTGTAAAATTCAAGTGGACTAAAGAGGCACAACAAAGGTTTTAACTCCTTAAAAAGAAGTTAACTGAGTTTCATCTTATACTTCCAGATTTTAATAAAGTCTTCAAAGTTAATTGTGATGTTTCTAATATAGGAATTGGTGTGATTCTTAGCCAAGAAGGAAAGCCTATTGCATTCTTTAGTGAGAAGTTGAATAATTCCCACAAGAACTACTCTATGTATGATAAGGAATTTTATACTATTGTTAAAGCTTTGATCATTGGCAACATTATCTATTATTCAAGGAGTTTGTCCTTTATTCGGATCATGATGTTCTAAAGTATATAAATACTCAACATAAGATCAACAATCAGCACACCACGTAGGTGGAGTTTCTTTGAGCTTTCACTTATCAAGCATAAAGCCGAAACTCTTAATCAAGTGGCATATGCATTAAGCCGAAGGCATTCCTTGCTATCCACAATGCAAGTGAAGGTCTTCATTTGGCATCTTGAATTTTCACCCATTTATTTAGCCAAAATTAAGTAAAGAATAAGATCGGCGATGATCGAGGTGAAAACATTAATTTCTCAAGACGCCTTTGAAAATTTATTCAACTTATCTAGGTCTGAGAATATTGGGAAAAATTCATTGGACAATTACAAAATATAGTTTCGACTATATTCTTGTGTTAAATATGAATATTATGGCCATTATACCCAAAGTATGCCTTATATTATATTATGTGTGATTAGCTTAGGACAAGATAAGCCACCATTAAGCCTAATTACACTATGGCTGGTCACCACCACCTAATTCTAGCCCCAAAATTTTCATTTTTTCCCCTAAAAGATTAAGTGCATGAATAGTGGCAAGATCACTAAAACTTCATGCATAAGTTGTGTCAAACAAGCTAAATGACTTCGCCTTCCCCTCTCAAATCCCTTGGGATCTCTCTCTCTCTCTCTCTCTCTCTCTCTCTCTCTCTCTCTCTCTCTCTCTCTCTCTCTCTCATTTTTCTCACTTTGGCCCAAGAACCCTCTCATTTTCCTCTCCTCTCTCTCTCGATCATAGATTCCCCCAAACCACCTCCTTTTCATCTCCTCTTTTCGTGCCGTTTCTTGCTCAAAATCTCACCACAAGATGAGACTCATTACTAATTCTTTTGATCTCTCATTCTCTTACATTATTTGAGATTCTGTTTTACTCCATTTTCAAGTAAATAAATGACAAGATTGCATGTCGATTCTGACCTGGTGTTCTTCATGAAAAATATTTGTCATGGTCTTTTCTATAACATATACAAAATTTGGAATTTTGGAAATCGTTTACTATTTTAATCAAAGTAATTTTTAGAATCAGGCAAAACTATTCTATTCTAAATAATTTTCAAAATGAGTCATTTATGAAGGGAAAACGTGAGAATCTTGAAATGATGTCTTCTGGAGAGATAACCAGCACACACCGAGCTTTTCAACAAGATATGATTCATTGTGATGTCATTTGATGATGATTTTGAATTTTTAATTATAATAGCAAAATCTGTAATTACTAGCCGTGTAGTTATGCATGAATTATCAAGTTATTGTGATGGTTGCGTGACATAGCCTATGCACGAAATTGATGGAGTTAAATGTCATATCATATGCATTATGTATGAATGGTGGATGAGCATGAGGCTACGGATGGCAACTCGTGGTGATAGTGATTTGGTTATCGATGAAGTACTTGAACATGTGTGGCGAAATTCTCTGATAATGGCCTGGAATGAATATCGGGAGGGATTCCTAGGATGTTATGTGTTCCCTAGATGCCCTGAAGTGAGATGCTTGGGAGGGGGAGGGTAATAGGGGTCCCCAAAAGTTCGGTAGTGTGGTTAGGCTGGAAGTGACCCACACGGTACCGACTTACCATCGATTGAAGCCGTGAGATGGGAGTGGATCAAATGATGTGGCACATGTGAAATGGGACATGTACTGAGTGTGATTGCATCTTGGGTGCTGATGTGCTTGCGAGTACATTAAGGTTACTAAACATTTTGTCATTTGCATTATATGTTCACTATAGGTGAGTCCTAGGAATCAAGAGTGCATTAGACTGACTAATTTATGAATTTGTCTTATCTTTTGCAAAGACGTGGCTTATTCTTGTTGTATTACAATTTTTCAGATAATTAGAAAAATGAATGTACCCCCACTAGCTCGTCATAGCCGTACCATTTTGACTCTCGTTTTGAGAACGTCGCCTTCGCCTGGTTTGAGCACATGTACGTACGTCAAGTGTCTACTATCTGGGTAGATATAGGGTGCACACGCATGATACCATACCGTCACGTTGCCTAATTCATCCAAGAAGTAGATGAGCTAAAGGGACCTCTCCGTTTTTGGGACGATGACGACAGCGAGGAGTATAGTGATCCTGAGTAAGAATGGTATAGTGATGATTTGGGAGTGACGTAGGACGGTAGACTTGTGGGCGGGTTGATTTATGTGGTGATGTATTCCACAACAGTCACTTTTGGTTATAGACGCGATGTCAGGCGTGTGGAAGGAGTGGCATGTACGTGTGTCACTAGCGGAGGAGTAGACTTCTTTTTAGATTACCCCAGGATTAGGATTAATGGTTCTTTTGATGGTGTTCACCCATGTAATCAAATAAAGTAAGATAATGAAAATCAACCTTGACCTGTTATGTCCAGATAGTGCCTGTTCTACATAATTCATGTTATACATACTTCCGCACCTAAGAAGATATAAAGACTATTAAGATCGTGTTATTAGGGTGGCATGCCTGAGGCATCACACTTAGGCTTTGACATGATCAAAGAGCTTAATGAAGATGATCCAGACTTTGGGTGGATTTTGGAAAGATTGTTCAAAGGATCTAAATCAGCAATTTTGCTGCAAGATGGCTTTCTTTTTATGAATAAATGTTTGTGCATACCAAGAAGTTTTCTAAGGGGAGCCATTATCAATGAAGCCCATGGTGAAGGATTATCAGGTTATTTTGGAAGAGACAAGACACTCTATCTTGTCAAAGAAATTTTTTATTGGCCTCAAATAGAGAAAGATGTTATGAGACATGTGGAGCAATCAAAACTTGTCATATTATCCAAAGCCATACTCAAAACACTGGCTTGTATACTCCATTACCGGTACCAATAGCACCTTGATACAAGAGATAACTTGTGGTTGGTTTCCCTCGGATACAAAGGGATAAAGACTCGATTACGGTGGTCATTAATTGATTTTCCAAAATAGTGCATTTTCCACTATGTAACAAGACTTTGGATGCTACTCATGTGGCAAATCTTTACTTTCAAGAGATCGTGAAACTTCACCGTATTCCAAAAATAATGACTTCCGATTGAGATTCAAAGCTTATTAGTCATTTATGGCGCACACTTTGGACGAAGCTAGGCACAACACTTCAAGACAGCACTTCTCATCATCCCCAAACTGATGGACAATAGAAATTGTTAATCGAGGTTTGGGAAACCTTTTGAAAGAGCTCAGTTGGAAGTAACCTGTGTCAATTGGACCTCACTTTGGCTCAAGCTGAATATGCTTTCAACCGATCTCCAAGCCAATCAACTAGAAAAAGTCCTTTTGGAGGTTGTGTATGGGAAAAATCCTATTAGTCCATTAGACTTAGCTCCACTTCCTTAGTGGAGATGCTGAGGAACATGCCAAATATCTAAGGAAGCTTCATGAGCAAATTCGGGATAGGATTTGCGAAATATCAAGAGAGAGCCAACAAGTACTAAAAGCCTGCAACTTTTAAGGAAGCAAATTTGGTTTGGTTACATTTTATAAAGGAAAGATTTCCTCAGGGTTGCCAGAGAAGTTAAACCCTACAGCTGAGGGACCTTTCAAAGTGCTACAAAGGATTGGAGACAATGCCTACAAGATTAGACTCCCCAATGAGTATGCTATTTCGGTGATGTTCAGTGTTGTGGATGTTTCTCCCTATCATGAAGATGAAGACGACAAAAACTCGGGGAGGAGTTTACGTGCGTCAAAAGCGTTTGATGCCAGAGCTTTCCTAGAAGCACGATTCTGCAAAAGAGCCTTCAATCTCATTGTCATTGATTGACAACCTAGTTGTCAATTTACAAGCCAATCATCAATTCCAAGTCTACTTCGATCACTTCGCATTTGGATAGTGTCCGCATTCCTTGAAGGCCATTAACTCAATAACATTGAAACAAGTAAAACTTGGATACATGCACCCAACAACATTTATTTTTTATATTTTCAAAGTCTAATAAATGTTGTTTAAAATTTCTAGAGTCCTTATTTAATTGTCATTGTTTTCTAGTAAAACTAGCTTTTCATCCTTATGAGTCATTTTGGCTTTCTAAAGAGTCTTAGACATTACTCATGCTTGGAGGGTTGTTCCAAGCTCAACTATATAAGCATGATATGATTAATAAGAAAGTAGACTTGTTTTTATTATAGCTTACTTAGCCTTTGATTTGAGAATAAGAAGAAATTCTTATTTTGCTTTTATCTCATAAGTGAATTCTCCCAAGTGACTAGTGACTTATCCAATTAAGTTCTCACTTTTTTTACCTCCTAATTCTCTACACTCTCTCTGGCGTCACTCAAGGCTACCATGACTCCTTAGACTTCAAGCTCAATGGCCATGACACTTGTTTCAAGTAGTGAAGCTCAAGACCATGGTTGCTCGATTTGAGCTCTTAGTCAAGGTTGTTCAATTGATGGACATGGATAGATACAAATCATAAATTTTGTATTTTTGTAGGTTTTCTTGAAATTTATCATTTTCCTTATTTTGTTTCTTTTATATTCACATTTAAGAAATCTCAACGTCGGATTAGAGGAAATCAATAAGTGAGATTTTTCTTTAAGGAAATTTAACCAGTTTATTGGTAGAGAAGACATCATCTCTTTTTTAAGAGGGACAATGTTGTTAGGTAATCATATCTCTTTCTCATTGGATATTTGTTCAAAGTTTCTTTCATTGGCTTTATTAGTTTATTAGCTTACAGAGTAAATGGCTGTGTTCAAATTTGAGAATTGAAATTGGGTTGTGACGAGTCTCTCTCCTGTGGGTACAAGAGATAACTTTGCCGTGCCTAGACTTGACTCTATGTGCCCCATCCGTGTCAAATAATTGGACATGATTTAGCACAAATAAGTTTCACGAGCTCAACAACAGTGAAGTGCGACTTCGTCTGAATAATGATTGCCGATTGGGGGGAAAAACACCAATGATATAAGATGAATCAAAGGCACATTCTTACTTTACTACAAGTACAGAGAATTTAGACACGGAAAAAGATAGTGTCGTGAGCTGGGACAAAACCAACTGCCAAAAAAGGGAGAAAGAAAAGTGAAATTGTATACGCACTTTGGGTTTTCACAGTTGTGATTCCAAAGGTATCTTAGGAGATCCTTTGTCGGCTTTCAACAGTTTTAATTTAGTCGCAATCACGAGCCCCTTTGAAGGTTGACGGCTGAAGAATTATTTGTTTTTTGTGTGATTACCAACAATGTTTATTTATTTAGCAAAACTCGGACACTCCAGCTAGCACAAGCAAAGAGAATCAAATGATCCTTCTTGCTTTCATACTATTATTAATTTAATTTGTCTTTCTTTCAGATTTTGTATATGTTTTAACACTTTTAGTGGGAAGGCAGTTGGGGTTTGCCGACGCTTTGCCTACGCCTCCCCCTCCCCCATTTCCAGGAGCCAACCAAACATTACTTTTATCAGAAGATTCTCATTACTTTACTGTTTTTTTAGTGATTTTATTAATTTGAATTGGTAAAAAGTAGTAACTTTTTCGACTGGGTGGTTGAGGCACGGCGCTATGAAGTTTATCATTTGTCTCTTTGACTTATACGAATTTTATAATTAGGGACCAGTACCGTGGACAAAGAAGAGTGGTAGGGTTTTCAAAATGGGTCGGTAGCTCTTGTACCTTGGACTTGAATGCTTTAATCCCTGACCATATGGGATGTATAATATAATGTGAATCGGTACTACATGGATTCTATACTTATTAATTGGTTAGATTCAAAGTACAACTCCTGGCCAAATTTAGTAACTTATTAAGATCTATTTGGAGTGATCTTCACTCCCTAACATGAAATTCTTTATTCTTCTTAAATTACATAAATATAGACGTTTAGTCTCATTTAAATTCTTTTTTTAAAATTTTATAGAGAAAGCAAATTATAGGATAAAGTGCCTTATTTAATTATGCATAAATATACACTCACAACAAATGGTTACACGTTTGACTTCAATATTGTATTGTAGTAAGAATTCTAGACTGAGCCAATTTGTCGTACTCTCTATTCACCTGTTTGTGAGTTCTCTTCCTTATGCACGTCATCTTTCGACGACAACTCCACCTACATGTATCATTTGCTCACTTAACGACTTTGTCATCTTATTGGTCTTCACATGAGAGAGAATGTTTAGTTTTAAGTTCGAGCTAAACATTTCTTCAACATTTAAACTTTTAGAAAATAAAACTTCGTGCACACTCTACTAATTCAAAGTAATGTTAACAATATATCATATAGATTTGTAAACAATCTAGCAGACTATGACTGAATACTTTCAATATATGTGATTTATCCATAACATTGTTTGGCTTGTTTATATATCTATAACATTTTGTCTAGCTATTTAATTATTAAATTAATGTGAACTTTGTTTTCATCTGTCAAAAATATCTATGGTTATTGTCTTGAAGAACCTCCCCTTTTTAAGCAATTGCAATGTTAAAAAAATGTTGAATAGCCTCTGAATATAAGAATTTATTCCATTACAAAAATTAAGTCGTTGATACATGTCAATACTATCAACAAATAAAATGAAAGTAATTGCAAATCAAATGAGATTAAAATTGTTGATAGTAATATACGAGATGTCAAATGAGGATATCCGTATGGTAAAAAAAACGAGGATATTGTAAATTCCCAAAATGTCCTTAGTAGTTGTTGCAGGAATTTTTTATGAAGGAACTTGCATTGTGTCAATCGCTGTCCCGTCGACGGTAAGTAAGGAAGTGCAACAATGCTACCTTCGACCTTCCTTGTCTGGCCGGAAGATACAAATCTTGTTGCTAATTTATGAGATCTGACTCATAAGGTAAAAGGAATTTGTGATTTAAGTGAGGGTGTAAATAATAATGATCCTATGTATGTTAGTTGTATACATAACGGACCAATCAAATTTTGAACAACGTTAAATTTATTGAATTTTATTTGAGAAATTTATAAATACCATCCTCAACTTTGCACTCCATATAAGTTACCATCACATTCAAAACCTACAATTATCAGCCTCGCTTTTTGCATTCGATTTCAAATTGCATCTCCTGCTAGGGGCTAATAATACAACCTAGAAGGGGAGGGTGAATAGGTTTTTTAAAACTATAACAATCTTTCGAGGAAGTTTAGCTAAAGCTAAGTAAAAATATAATTAAGGCGATATTTTCAAGCTCGTGAGTGTATTGTGTGCTTGCGGAAGTAGTAAGAGAAAAATAGTAATACACAAGGATGTATAGTGGTTCAGCTTTATCCTCAAGCCTACTTCCACTCCTCAGACTAACAACCTCAAGTTTGAATGAATTGCACCAGTAATCTGCTCAAAAAATTACAATTGGTAATCACTAATGTTTTTACATGATAAATCACACTATCAAAATTTAACCGCTGCTCTTGCTCTTATATACTTAGTCTTTGACACAATTACTTAGACAACAAGAATACATACACTCAAAGAAACAATCCAAAGAAAGTATTTTGCTCCAAACACAGCATATAGCATATTTTTGGTCTTTGTGTTTGCACGTGTCTAATACTCAGCTTCAAGATCTTCTCTTTTATATCCATCTTCAATATACCTATTAGTGGTGGATTGGAGAAGCAAAGAGCTATTAGAGTTACCATTGATGCTGTTGTCCAAAGATAGAATTGCCCATGCAGTCCTTGTCCTGAACATTCATAAACTACCTAAAAATAGCTTATGCTACTATCCCTTCATTGCAACTTCTGACAAACCTTGTCAAACAACTTAGCATTTTTGTTTTCAGTTGTCATCTACATTCCGCTGCTGCCCATATCCACTTCCACAATAGCTAGTTTTGCTAACCCAAAGAACATTATCAAATGAACGACGTTGTCATAGTCTAAGTAGCACTAAAATTGACATGCCACACGCTACATGACACGATAAAACATGCCGACACATCGTTTCTAAAAAAAAACAGTAAATTCCGAAATGTTGAAATACATTGTATATTAAATGTATATTTTTATATATACATAATAAATTATCATTTTTATGATTATTTTAATCAAATTAATTTAATTCAAATTCACAAATAAATACATAATAAAAAAGCCTATATTGAATTTACACTAAAAACATTAATCCATCATTTATTAATATCATTCATTATTTCAATTTGACAAATTCAACTCTATTCCATAGAACTTGGAGGAAAAAAATAAGCAATTCACATTCTGGACTTGCATGTCAAATGTGTTAGAAGAAAAGAGAAAAAAAAAATGAAAGTGAATTGTGTAGCACGGGAAATGAGAGTCGGAAGAGAAGAGAAGAGAAGACTATGTTTTTCTTCTTTTCTCATTTATTATTTTTATTTTTATTTTTTATTTGTTCACATATAAACATTTTGACTCCTTATTTATTGAAAAATTTTAAAATTAACCTCGCATGCATGTCAAAATTCTAACTCAAATGTCGGAGAATGTCGAAAAGTTGACAATGTGTCGGATTTTCCAACACGTGCTAACCGAGTGTCAAAGAATGTCCAAGAGTGTGGGACACGTATTAGAGTGTTTGACACGACATGAAGATTTTTCGGAAAGTGTCAAGTGCTTCCTAGGCCATAATTTTAGTTACTTAATGTGAACAACATTAATACAAATGTCAACAAAAAATGATCTTTAAGTTTTTTTTTTTTTTTTTTGTAAAAGGTAAGAGATATATTGACTTTTAACCAAGAAGTTATACAGCTATATAACAAAGGAGCTTGGCACCAAAAACTTACACTCATGATGATAAAACTGATCATGAATGGCCTAGGAAGCACTTGACAAAAATTTTAGTTACTTAATGTGAACAGCATTAATACAAATGTCAACCAAAAATGATATTTAAGTTTGTTGGTGTTGTTTATGAAAAAACTATATCTTGACATATCGCAATCTTTATCACTTGGATCACACCATGGGCATTACATGGTCTTTAATACTTGTCATAAATATTTGCAATTACCATAATAGATATCATATTAAGGATAGTTTGGAAATCATCAAAATCACATGAAGATTTTTCTCCATTATCTCTCACCCCCACATAATTTATCAAATTGCTACATTCTATTATAGATTACCCCCATCCGCAACTTTAGATTTCATGTCGTGGAAGTAGATATCTGGTGTGCATAAGAAAAGGGAAGTTTCCCCGAATATTTGATTACCCACCAAAACAAAAATGGGAAGTTTCGTAGTATATTTGGCTGATGATGCGACAGCTCCAGGCCATTACGTCTTGTCCAGTAACCAGAACCAGCCAGGAAGTCAAAATCCAATGAGATTTGATTGCACAGGTTCAACCAATAATTATTTAGTCAATATGGAATGTCATTCTTTTTAAATGTCGTTTTACTCTTGTTGAATTCCGGTTCTCATCACCCAAGTTTCCCATCACTGGTGGTTCAAGGGATGTAACTTTCTTGCTTGATTTGGCGCTTGCGCATTAGACTTTTTGTAGAATTTTTTAATTAAAGTGCATTTTGTCCATATTGTCACGGTAATGTTCGAAATTAATAATAAACGTAAGACTAATTACATTGATGAATAATATAAACAAGTTAAGCTATTCGAGGGGTCCAATCTGCCAAACGACAAAGTAAACTTATTCTTGTAAAAAAAAAATTACCCTTAATTATTATAAGCAGATTTCGAAAATCCAGTAGATTTGATTACCATCCCTTCACTTCAATCATTCGCATCACATCACATCACAATATAATCAGAGCCAGTCTCTTGCAAAAAAGCCAAAAGATGAATAGCATCCACCAAATCAACAAATTTTCGACCTTTAAATGCGTAAGTGACGGATTTGTCTTGTCAAAAATGTGATGCTTTGCTTAGATGTCTTCTTTTTCTCAATGATATAGAAGCACATTTCGGGTAGGTAATAATGTAAATACGTGAAGTACTCCACTAACTTTAAATTAGCGGGAGCCAAAAGTCGAGTTGGGTAACTTAAATGAGAGAATATTCTCATTGGATGCTAGAGGAATGGAATCGATCTGGCACGTATGTCCTATCTACATACACATCTGTTCTTTAGTCACTAAGCCAATTAAAAATGGCAAGGGAAATGCATGTTATTTTCACCTTTGACTAAAACAGAGGGAACACCAAGCCGCTTAGTACTGAAAGGTAATTTTTCCATGTTAATTACATGACGTGCTTCCTCTTTTAACCTTTCTTGGTAATGTTTAACAAGACGAATTCTATACAGATGGGAGTGAATTGGATGTAATTTCGTAGATTATAACTTACATATATAAAAGCTTATAGAAGAAGAAGAAGATATACATGTAAACGATCTGCCATGTTGTCAACGCGTGGCAACACACGCATAGATAAAATTATAAATGAAAGTCTTGATACTGAACTGCACGTACATAATTTCTCACTTCAAAGCTTTTATCACCAAATTACATTTCACGTACAAGCGTTTGAGACAATTTGGGCCTTACTTATAAGTGTACTAAAATTTATATACATAAAGTGATCAAAATTTAAATGTATCCACGTAAGTATATATTGAACCTTTAAAGTGCAATATAGAAGTCTGCCCGGTTTGACGCATAAGCAACTCATAACTAGAAGGACTTGATTACACATTTGGTAAGAAAAAATAATAACTTAATTGCACCTATTCAAGTATAATAAACTCGGTTGCACTCCCTACACATGATTTAAAATCATAAATCAAATATTTTCCCATGCCACCTCAAATGTTAAGCTATCAGTTACATATAAAATAAACAATAATTGATCTTGAACTTTCAGCTTGGATGACCTTAGAGATATATAGAGAAGATCTCCAAGAAATCTAATGCGCAGAATTATTTTGAGAGGTCACCCTTTCGTTTTTCATTTCGTTATGTGTCGAAACAGCCAAGGCCACTTTTGAAAGCAGTTAATACAGAACATTCAAATTAAAATTATGTGAACCCCATTCATCCAATTTAATAGATGAATCAGTGAGGATGGTAATGCTTTCCTAGTTATAAATAGCCATACAATAAGTAGTCCATTACCATCACCTCTCCGAAATTAAACCTGTTCATACTCCATACTTAGCCACAACAAATTGAGACCTATCTGAATTCTTTAATCTCTCTCCTAACTAAAGCCCAGCTAGTCCTGAAAAATCTTTCAGTTTGCTGCTACATCTTCTTCATTACCATCCATTACGAAATTTCTTGTTTATTTGCTATGGCAACATCGTCCCTGGCCATAGGACAAATCTCTCTGATCATCTTTGCAGTAATGATCTTCCATGAAATTCTATCTATACATGGAAGGTTAATGAAGCCTACCATAGCTCACAATACCAATTCCCTTAAAGAGAACTACAGGATCAGCACAGCAACGCTCGTAGGCAGAAAAAATCAACGCACAACAAAAGATTGCAGATAAAGGAGAAGTACTGTCGCTGAGCACGCCGTGCAAAGTCTTGGCCCTGATGATTCAGCAGTGGTTTATGTTGACCATTTTCGTCCCACCACACTGGGAAAGAGTCCCAGGGTCGGCCATTCTTTTACTCGAGAAAAGGATGTCGAGCCAAAACAAATGGATGGAGGTGATAGGCACGTTGTTGCTGCGTCGAGCAATGACTCTGACCCACAGAACACGGTCACAGCCCTGGTGTTGGCCATTCTTTCAAAGACAAAGCTATTGCAGGACCAAACTCATAGGGATCCGTGGTTCATACATCTAAAGGCCTGTTCTCCCTCTTGGTGAATAGTCTGTATAATTGTTTCAAGTAGTTTAGACTTTGGACTCAACCATTTAATCAGTTACTCTGGGGTCTGAGCTGTTTCTCTGTCATAGAGAATTAAATGATAATGAATTTTGTATCCGTAGTCAAGCACTTGTATAAAAGGAGGTCAAGATACAGCCTTATTGTAAGCTCATTGTGCAGAGACAGTCCTATAGTGCAACTCTCTCTCTCTCTCTCTCTCTCTCTCTCTCTCTCTCTCTCAGGGTGCACGTACAAAAGCACACCTCGTAATGCATTGCCTACACAAATGAGGCCAACTTTCAAGTAAATGCATTGAAGACACTCACAAACATGACTGTATAAACCCTGAGAACATGACTCTTTGTTCTTGGTGGATAGGCGAGTGGTTGGGATGTTTTTGTAGGCGATAGCCCATATCGTATTTGATAAATTAAGTCAATTTAGTCTCTTAAGTGGAACTCAATTAGAAATCTGAAGTGACTGGTCATGGTTCAACTCCTCAAAATTTCAAAAAAATTATCCAATTGAGTTATGAACCTTTTAATTTTACCAATGGGGTTCTAAACATTGTTATGTTTTACTAATTGAATCAATCTGGCCAATTTTAACTAAAAATTGTTGACAAGAATGCCAACCATCCTATATGTGACATGGCCACCGCTTCCATGAAATTTTTTTATAGTATTTTAATGATTTTTTGAAACTTTAATAATTTTGCTGTTTCAATTTTTTCTTTCCTTTTCTTTATTTATTTATTTTTTTTTTTTTTGTATTTTGAATTGAGGCCTACAACCCTTGCCAACACTGGGCGAGGGCGTCATGGCCCTTGCTTGGCCCAGATCTAGCTAGACGCCATAGCCCTCCCCACATCTAAGCGAGTGCTCATGCACCCTCAATTTGGCCAGCAAGGGGTTGCGGCCCTCACCCAGGCCCTTAGCAACCATAGTGAAGGTAGCACGCCCTCGCCATGGCCGGCAAGGGCATCAGGTGAGGGCCACCAAGCAACTATAAGGGTCCCGAGCCCTCACATAGTGGCCCGCAAGGGCCACGGTGCCCTTGCTAGCTCTCAAATAAAGAAAACAAAAGAAATATATAAGGAAAAAAACAAAAGAAAAGACAAAAAAATAAAAATATTATAAAAAATTATTCACATTAGTGCTAACCATCCATTCCACTTAAAATGGCCAGCATTCACATCAACAATTTGTGGTCAAAATTGGCTAAATATACTCAATTGGCTAATTATCAAAAGATTTATAAATTGATTGGCAAAATTGAAATATCTATGACAAATTGACAAAAGTGCAATAGGTGACTTCTTAGACAATTTTCTCTTAAAATTTCACTCAAGAAGTAAGTCATGAATCTTTTAAGATTAACCTAAATATGAGAATGCTAATTGCATCGTGGCCAGTTAATTGCTCAAATCAAAGATTTGTTGTTATGCTGGAAGACCTCTATATGAAAAGTTGAATATCGCTTTAAGTTGTTAGATCAATGTTTGGTTTAATTTTTCAAAGGCTCTATCACTTTTGTCACGCCTAGACTAGCTTTTGACATAAGAACTATGCGTGTAAGTAACTCGTATTTAGAAGGAAAATGATAGATTTATAGAGATTTAAACACAAGATCTCTAGCTAAGATTCAACCTTAAACTTTTACATAAAGGCATAAAGTGATATTTACATGTTGGAACGAAACTATATTTTAAATGGTCTAGATACCTGTCTATTGCATACTTTCAAAGTATTGCCTCTCATTAATGGTTCTACGCCCATATGCCATTCTCTAGGCAAGGGTCACAATGCCCTTATTGACCACTATGCTAGGGGCGTATGAGGGCTCACGCCTCCTCACCTAGTTGCGATCCTTGCTCCAAAAGCAAAAATAATAATAATAACAAAAAAAAAAAAAAAGTGTGAAAAATTCAAAAATTGTCTGAATTTTTTAAGTAATGTTGACACAGCATCAATTGTATCATATAGTAATTTTTAACCAAAATTAATCAAAATTAGCAAAATATAAAAAGACATAAATTTAATTGATATAATTAAAAAGTTTAAGATTGAATTGATAAAACTACTTAAAGATATTAAATGATTATTGTTTGAGGAATATTAAAAGGAAAAGTTAGGAAAAGTATTCAAACTGGGGCAAACGGACAAAAGTCCCGCTGGTTTGTGGACCATCAACGGTGGAGGGAAAAGTAGGAGTTCGATAACATGGAGAGCCTACTCCACTTTTTAAAGATTTAGGATCTGTGGAACAGAGAGGACAGGTAATCAAATCACGCCGCACGTTCACTGGTGACGGGAAGGCACATGGAAGCATACGGCCATGGGCGCAGGAAAAGTGGCTTAGTTTTGCTTTCTGTAAAGTGCCCCAAATTTCAAGTTTTTGGAAGGAGAATCCACATATTCCTGTGGAATCTCTTGCAATCTTGCTGGAGATCTCGTTCCTATTCAACGGCAAAAGCCGCCAGCCGCCACGTGAGACGGCTGGATCCTGTACGAATCCTAGGTATGGTAGCTGTCAACAAAGCTCGACTTCCAGAAATGTGTGTTCTCGTCATTTCTCTTACTATAAATTTGAACCTGGGCCTTTTGATATTGAAATAAAAAATTGAATTTTGCTTTTTCCAGTAACTTGCTTCTGCAAGTTGACAAAGAGAGCGACAATCATCGGGGAAAAGTAGAGAATTTGGCAGAAAACCACGGCGTCAAATTCTCTCCATGTGCTGCTCTGCGTTTCTACTTTGGAAGTTCCAATTGTTGCCGCTGAGGCCCCACGTGGGTGTTACTTAGTTTTATTAGAATTGAAAACCTCAAAAGAAACACAACGGCTCAACTTAAGCCCTAGGATTAGAAGTGTCTTTTAATCTCTCATTTAAAAACCATTATGGTTAGTGTCGGTTCAACTACACTGGACAGTAGTATTCTCAAAGTGACTCTCACAATGGAGCACTTTTGTCATGAATGAATTTAAAAAGTAGCTCTCACGACATAATATTTTGCCTTGCGTGGCATTTAGCTCCCACTTTTTCGATTGGCTTGCTGCTTTGATAGTAACTATAATGACCTTGCTTGTAGTCTTAATATAAGTGTTCGGATGTGACCCCTCAAAGTTGTGACTATTTGGGAGTGAGTCCTACTTACAAATCATACGACTAATCCTTGCTTGTTCAGAATAAGAATTAACGTGCGAAATAATAAGTACCATTGTCAAGTAGAATCCTTGTGTAGATCCAATCCATTGTAAAAGTGGTTCATATTAATGATTGTAAGTCCTACACGAATTTCCTATGACCTTTTGTCATAAGTTATGCATGGTCTAAGTCCACATACACGGGAACTTATCATTCTACATGGTAGTTACGGGGTGTTTAGTATAGTTGTAAGGTCACATTCGAAAGTGTTTAAATGTAATGAGAATCCTACTCACACTTAGATTAATATAGAAAAATGGGTATATTAGGAGATATGGCTTCCAAGTTGCCATTTCAATAAATATATAGGTCATATTCAATGACTAATAAAATTTTGTGATATTAGTAAATATATTAAATATGTAATTGAGTCCTAATATATCTAACATTATTCTATTTGAAAAAAAAAGTGCTTTTATGAAATATTTGACAAATTTTTAATATATCTAACATAATCGGGTTGCCTTTCAAAAAGTCCCATAAAACTTTAAGGAAAAGCAACTTTAAAATTGTGTTGGCAAATTGCATATATTGCACACCATACAAGACCACATAGTTACGTATAACACAACTACAATTGTAGACTAAGCAAACTCAAAGTAGGTCTTCCAAAAAACCTAAATTCAAGGACACCCAAAATCAAACACTTCCTCCATCTGCTTTTATAAAAGATACTCAATCATACTTTAAGGCACTACACAACATCCAAATGTGTTTTTAGAGTTGGGACTTATTGTACTTTGAAAATATAAAATTATATGCTTTTTATGTTTTTGTAGGTACTATAATCATTTTTCATATCTCGAAAACAATGATTTTTGTATATGTAGTTTTATATTTAACTGACTCGCTAGGAACAATCTTGACCAGGGAGGTCGGACAGTTCAGGTCATGCCAATTCCTTTTTGTCCTTCAGGGGAAGTGGGAAGAGAGAGAGAAAATCCCTCAGCCCCACACTCCAGGGTCACGTGTGGAGAGCTCAAGTACCAACTTGCTGTTTCATTACCTGTACAAACGGAACTTGGATTTTTTATTAAACAAACAGAAGGAAGGCCAGTGCGCCATCCAGGACAAGCTTTTCAGAGGCTTTTCTACAAATAATAAAAATAATTTAGTCATAGGTGTAAGGCCATACCACTGGTTCAGAATTTAACCTGTCAAAATGGGTTTAACTATTTAATAGATTGAGTTATTATAAATTAGTTATATTAAGTAAATAAGTCATAAATGAGTTTAGAATGATGAAACTCAAAATAATAAAGATGTTAAATGGGTTCATAATTTATTTAGACCTAATCTACTTTTATGATTTGATCTCACCCTCGCTTGTTTTGCACTGTATGAGTTTCCTAAATTGAGTTAAACATGAAAGCACTTTAGTAATATAGGTAGAGTTAAGTATAGATTGCGAATGAGTAAATAGATTTGTGTTGCACAGAAATAGGTCAAAATGAGTTAAATTTGTTAATTTATGTCGGCCCGGTTTCAACCCAACCCGACCTACTTATTTGACAAATCTACCTGAGACTCATTTCTCAACTCAGTTGAAGCTCAGCCAGAACCTGATGGGTTGGCAAGGGCGGTAGCTGAGTACTTCGAGGTCAACGATGGTCGTTGACCCCAAGTTGAGGAATTGCAACAAGCAGGGGAGATAAATAGACGGAGATTGAGGCCACATGAGGAAGACGAAAGCAACTAAGTGGCTACTATTGCACTTGGGATCGTCGGAGACGGGTGAGCGGCAGCTGGGGAACGATGGACATCTGATCACCACCTGACTTGAATAGCGATTACGAGTGATGCGTATGAAAACTCTTTACCCATTAAAGTCTAAACATGATTCTTAAATATATGAACGTAAGTTTCGGCTTAGGATCGCATGCAAAAAGGGGGTTTCCCTTGAATACCGGTGCAATAGTTCCAATAATCATTAGACCTTGATAGAAACAATGGAAGCTTATAATTTGTTTATAGACGATTACTTTTCAAATTAAAATAATGTAGTTAAGGGAATTATGGCGCTTTACTTTATTTACGGGCACTCATTTATGAAATAAAGTTTGTGTTAATGAGAGCGATTCAGGAAGAATGATACAAGGTATATGCAAAGATTGGTCTGAAAAAGTAACTATTTTCCTTAAATATCATTTTCATGAAAAATAGTTTCCTTTATTATGAAATTTTCAGTAAAATAAATGCACCATCAATGTTGAAATTAACATATGTTAACTCCTCTAATAGTTGGTAACTTACTATAACAAAAGCAAGCCTACATTACTGTTTCACTACTAGTATTTTGTCATAAGCGGTGAATTTCTAAAATAAAAGTTGACAACTTATAAATGCATTCAACTTTATCGAATTGCTATAGTGGTCGTTAAATTACCGTAGGCATGCTAACGAACAAGTTGCCATTTACCTGATCTTACCAACAAGATTTAAATTAATTTACCCCCTTCATAAATCTGTTCCGTTTTATGTAATCAAAATATCAAGTATCTCCATGTTAAAAAGAAACGATTGCATTATAGTCTTTAATCTACTGTGAGAATAAAAATCTATTCTTTACTATTAAAAAAATAAATAATAAATAATTATAAATTATTGTGAGGCCCTCATAATAAGTTATTATTCTCACAATATCCCAAAGACAGTTATACTAGCAAAACCCCATGTTAATTATGACTCGTTTTTTTAAATGCCTGCTTATAATCAGTCACATTAGTTGGTGAATATCCTTCGACATCTGGATTAGGTGAATGGTAATTGCATGTAAGCTCATCTTACCTATGTTGTTTATGGGGTTAGCCTTTCTTGAGCGCCATGTTGATGAGGTTTTAGAGATTCAACTTTTTTTAAGCAATCACTTTTGGATGTGCTACATGTTCACTTAGATGAAGTAAGTGATAAAATTCCCAGATATATTATATATCGTCCTAGCAGCTATGGACAGTTGTGCAGATTCTCTTATCATACTGACACCATGCCTAACAAAAACTCACCCTAGTTCATGTCCAAACCCATGAAAGGCTTCGTTTTCGTTTTTGGAGGGAATCTTCCTCAAAATTTGGGGCCTCACTTGCCTTACTTCCTCAACTCCTATAAATACCAGTGGGATGCGAGTGTTAGATTTCATCCCCTCCGCTCTCTCTCTCTCTCTCTCTCTCTCTCTCTCTCTCTCTCTCTCTCTCTCTCTCTCTCAGAGTAAGCTTTCGAGAAGCGTCAATGGCCAAGTTCTGTTGCTCTCATTTGCTTATTCTACTTCTTATCCTCTCTCACCAACTCCTTTCAGCTGAAGGAAGGAAACTAACAATGGAAACCGAGATGGAGTGCGTCAACTGTTCGACGAGGATGTCCAAACCGAAGAGCTCAGCGAGAGACCACCCCAAGAAAAAACTCACCGGAGAAGTTCCTAGTCTTCGTCACGTAACCAAGAGTTTGGATGACTCAGTTGACGCATTTCATCCGACAAATCCTGGACACAGCCCAGGTGTTGGCCATTCCAAAGAGAACTAGGCATCGACTTTTGTATCTCTGTTTCTGTTACCTAAGTGTTATCTTGCTCTTAGTGTTGTGGTAGGGTCGAGTGTTTTCATTAATCAGGCTCTTTTGTTTGAATTAGATTGGTACGTCGTTGTACATGCCTCTCATCGTCATGAATCATTTCCTAATTATAATTAACGACAATGTGTATAAGCGAAGGGTGCTAAATGTATGCGTGAAGTGTGACCATTACGAAGTTCGTTTATCGATGATTTCTTCACATGTCGCCTCAGATTCTCTCTCTCCCACCATCCCCCCCCAAAAAAAAAAAAAAAAAAAAAAAACCACGGGACTATGCTCCATCAACTTGCAACCATTTGAGCAACAGTGGAGTTCCAACATGTTCTGCATGAATTGTGTTGCTCCAATAGAACGAAACCTACGTAAGCCTAGTCACCTGTCCCGAGAATCACTTCGGCACCGCTATAAACAACCTTTTTTTTTTTTTTTTTTAAAGTTGTGCAACTCGAATGTGCGTGGTAACCCATGCGCATTTCTAGCGTTCTGAGGGCTAAAATACGGAACCTTATTTTTAACTGACATGTACCAACATTATTGTTACTTTCAGAATTATCAATATCTATTTTTATGGCTTACCAATGACATGGACTACTACGTTTTATACGAAATCATCAACCTTAATTTTCTAGTGTAGCAACATTCGTCAATTTAAGATACCACCTAACTTCAGTAACCTACCAACTATTTACAATGCTTGGTTTTGAGAAGCACCAAGATTCCTTTGCACTTTTAAAGCTCCATTTGTTCTACAGAAAATGAATAATTTGAAAAATATTTTCTTAAAAATAATCACTAATATTGCTAACAAAAATGAATGAATAAAAATATTTCAGCATCCATAAATAACAAAAATATTTTCCATTGACTAATGATTTCAAACCATACAAATGATTATTCCTTAAAAAAATATTCTTCAAATCATATATTTTCCACAAAACAAACCAAGCCTAAGATTACTAACTACTTCAATAAACTACCAACATTTATTCCTGTGACTTACCATGCATTTGAATTTTCTAACTTTTATTTGAAATTAACAACATTAATTCGATGGATATACTAACATTCTTCACATTTAGATACTAACCAAATTAATCACTCGCTAGCATTTAATCTTGCTCAACTTGGAAGAGTACCAACATTTCTTTATATTTCCAAGAATTACCAACTTCTTTAACAATCTAGCAACATTTATTCCTAGGCCTTGCCAATGCCTTCAGTTAATAACTTGTATTCGAAGTTACTGATTTTAATGTTATTGACGCACCAACATTTTGTTTCGTAAAGATACTGACTTTTTTTGTCGATCAACAGCTTTCTATCTCTTGATTGATTTGGAAAACAACCAACATTTCTTTATACTTTAAATATTACTATTTACTATAATAATCTACCAATATTATTGTTGTGGCTTACACCTTTGCAGTCATTAACTTTTAATCGAATATACCAAACTTAATTTGACTAATGTATCAATATTTGTTCACATTAAGATACAAATTACTTTTAGTCACTTACCAATTTTTTACCTTGCTTGATCTTGACAAATCTGATTTTTTTGTTTGTACTTTCAAAACTATCACCTACTTCAATTATATATGTTTAGGGTTTACCGACAATCATTAGAAAGTGTGACTCAAAAATTTAAACTGAAATTAAATTGCTACATAAGCATAAGACCCATTAAAGCTCCATAAACAAGGAATGTTGAATATGTACTTTAGCACCCCGTTTCATATGCAAACCAAACAGAAAATGGTACGTGGAATTGACGATGGAGTGTAAAACTTGAGAAAAATCCTGATTCTAATACCATGTTAAAAAATCAAACCCAAAAAATTTTACTCACAATTGGAAGTATGGACCTCGATTACATGAACCAAGTCCATTGAAACTCCATAAAAAAGTGGTGTTTGATTATTTAACACACATAATTGTGACAGGATCTATAAGATTTCTTCTGTCGTTGTGATGAGCTTCTCAGTTTGCCAAAGAGAAATTATTCCTGCAAGACGAGAACCAATAACTAGGCAACAATTTTGAGGCCGAACTAGACATGAAAATTTAGTCCTAAACATGTTATACAAATGTCAATTTAGTCCTAAATATTTCAATTATACTAATTTAGTCCTAGGTGCCACATTAGCAATTTATGGCGAAAATTGACTAAAAAAACTACATTGGAATTTTGCGTAAAATGTTACAACTAAGTTGAAAAAATTTGAAAGTTTAGAACATAATTAAGATCCACATAATAGGTTTAGGACTAATTGAACAACTTCCCCTACTAGACAAAATTAAAGACGCAAATTAAAAGAACTCATAAGAAAAACTTGAGAATGAAAATCTATCTAGAAAGAGAGAGAGAACTTGTCCAAAAAGAATTTGATCAATCAGGTCATACTTGGTATGGTAGTTTCTAATCCAGTCAGATTGACTAAGGATGACGTCCGACGTGTCAAATTCATCTAACGTGGCAGATGCCTTAGCCTCAATGCGGCATAGCTCAACATACAGGGCCAACATACATATTGGGTTCAGCAAATTCAACTAATGGATTTGAGGTTGTAAAAGCTTTGATCCCAAACTAGAAAGCGGAAAGAGTGGAAATAGTCGATATCCTGTCCTTGAATTTTTATTTTTTATTTTTGGTCTGAGCTGCCCTTTGAATTGAATGTGTAAGAGAAGAGACTAATTTGTGGGAAAATCAACCAATTTTAACTGTGTCATACATATAATAGCTACCGAGAGAACATGACAAAATTTCAACCAAAATAAGATAGATTAGAACCAGTCAAATTCTATGCAAATGTTATCTAAAGAAAAATTCAAAAAAGAAAATAGTATTATCTAGATCACAAAAATAGCCTTTTGTACTTGTTCTTTAAGCTTTATGTTTTTGAATCAACACAAAAAGTATCAGTTAAAATAAACAGAGATTTAAGATAAAGTGAAAAAGTTAACCCTAATTAATCACTTGATGTTTCTAAAGAAAAACAAAAACAAAAACCTAGGATCACGTTTTTCTTTTTGTTTAACACATTCATCCTCTATCAAAATTTTACAATGAACACCGCTAAATTTTTTATGAGATTGCCTACATGGACGACAGAAAGTAGATGATGCCGACGTAGCACTCATGTGGCAAAAATATGTCAATTTATTTTATACTTTTTTCTCCTTTTTTTTCTTTTTTTTTTTCAACTTCCCCCTTCGTTTTCTTCCTTGATTTGGCAACGGTGAGGGCAGTGGCAATGGCTACGGTAAGGGCGGTGGCGATGGTGAAAACGAAGGAGCAAGAGAAAAAAAAAAAACAAAGAGAAAAAAAAATCTTGACCAAGAGTAAATATGTGGTACAAGTCTAAATTTGTGAAGTTTGGTATCATAAAAAAAGTTTTGTGTAAATATATCACATGAATACAAGTCTAGTTTTTTTGCATTACAAAAAATGTTTAGGATAAATATTGCACACAAGTACAAGTTCAAGGTTTTGGAGTCAAAAAAAAAAAAATTTGTGGTAAATGTGTTATAATGGTCATAGTTTAGATTTTTGATGACTTTTACTATTCTTTCTGAATCAAAACAAAAAAAGTACAATCATAACTGAAAGGCATATTCACTCTCGCTCCGGACCAGCATCTAAATTATGATGCGTATGTCTAGCATATACCCTTGGCCCTACTATAATATCCATCATGATATCATTTCTAATTGCATCAAGCAACTCCAAAGAAAAGTTGGATCTTGCACCAATCCCAACATGCAAAGCAATACCAAAATGTAAATTCCTAAGATATCATTAACTAAAAAAAAATGGATCCCACAAGAGAGTTGGTCTGAATTATTTTATGAATGGAATACCATGAAAAGAACAGCAAAAACCCTAGAAACCGCCACAAGTTGAGGGGGGTAACCGCAAAGAGAATCTCCAAGCCTTTTAATAATTAAATCAAGGATAAAAGCAACCAAAAATTATAAACTATACACATTATGATATATTTATCAAATTTCCTGTACACTAAAAACCTGAAAGTTGTATCTGTATAACACATTTACCTTTCGTCAAAGTTGTGTCAATAAGAATCGTTAAAAACTTACTACATGGATGCTAAAAAAGCTAACCGTGTTAATATGACGCCCATGTTAATTAAGTGATATGAAAGCGACATAGTTTTGGCTGAAAAAAATCATATAATACAATATTGACGGAGGGTAAATATATCACATAGATATCAGTTTATAATTTTTTGTGACACAAGAAAATGTTTAGAGTATATATGTCACAGTAGACATAATTTGGATTTTTAATGTTATTAAAAAATTTAGAATTAATGTATTACGATGGATGTAATTTGAGATTTTTTATAGCTTTTTCATATAAATTAATGTTCATTTTTGGAAAGCTTTTGAACCGACAAAGAGGACTCATTCTCAACTTGGCTGGTAGTTCAATGTAGGTCTCTTGGCTGTAAAGTGAGCCTTGTCCACCTGCAAAAAAAAGGCCGTCCAACCGAGACGATTGCGGGTTAAGGACAGTGGGAGGTCAAAGTGGGAACGTGCGATGCAGTTGGAGTGCCCTATTTTCTCTTAAAATATGTCCAACTCTGACCTGAGACGGACTCGACCTCCTTCAGAGGTAAAGTGTACCTGTCCTAGACTGCCGCTACTTAACTCCCTCGTAAAAGATCCTAAATCCGACGGAAGAGTTCACGCAACTTATGTACTTCACTACTTTCTTGCTCAAGATTCAGATTCCCTGTCCCACTTTTCCGGTTCCCACTTCCACAAAAGAACAGATATTTCTCCCATTGAATCGGTGCAGGAATCTTTTTTAAACTATTTTTCTGATAGATGAACTACGAATATGAACGGTATTCGCATTTATTTGTTAATGATTTTGCATATGAGGATATTTATAATCCATTAATCAAATATCTGACTAGAGAAATTTTCTTCTAATAAAAATGTGATAAATGGAATTAATGTTAACAAATCTATTATCTATATGTTCATTATGTGATGGAATGGGACTAATATTATTATATACTTTTCCTCTACTCTTTTTATTTATAACCCAGGACATGAGTGTAGAGGGTTGTCTACTTGAAGGTCCATAGAACGCCTTAAAAGCACCATAATCAAGTCCTAATATTTGGATTGCATAGGTGGCACTGATCTAAAGTAGTTTGCACATCATGTCATCTCCCTCCATTTGTTTTCTACTCAATCATCTCTCTTGCGATGCACTCTCTCTTTGTTGCCCTCAACCGTCTCTAGATCTTGGCAATGGTACTTGACTCAATGATGAGACCTCTCTGAAATCTAGCAATTGTTGTAAAGGTCTCACAAGATCCTACTACAATGGTCAAATTTGGAGGAGCGGCCACCAAATCTCAAGGTAGCTCTCCAAATCTCTCAACATAGATGATTTGTCGATAGAACAAAACTTGACATATGATATCACGCTCCGTTACAACAAGCATGAGCTCGAGGCAAGCATGCAGAGAGAGAGAGAGAGAGAGAGAGAGAGAGTTCTACGGCGATGGCACAATGGAGGCCACTTCTTTTGATGGGAGTGGCTAGAGACATTACAGGTAGAAGCGGTCGTAAGTGAGTGTGTGTGTGTTTTTTTCCAAGTGTAGCTAAAGATTTGTAAAACTTACCTGTGATTCGATCTAGTAATAGGACAATCAACGTAATCCCTCAATAGATTATTTGATTCAAGAAGGGAATTTTACAAGAAAAAGTTGGAATGTACTTATCTAGCTAAATTGACCCATGGTCTTTGTTTGCAACTAGATTTAGGCATTTTTCTAAATTTTTATTTTTATTTTTATTTTTTGTATTTCTTGTCTATTTTTTAGATGTGATGATAACTTACATTGTGTTAGTGAGTGAATCATTGCTTTCGTAGTAGATGTAGATATCTGCAATCAACTCACGAAAATCTGTGAGTGTTCCATTAATCATTGTTCATTATTGTTTCCCAAAAAAGCCTGTTTATGTTAATAGAATGTTAATTATAAAGGAAACCTAGTTCAGGTTGCATGTGCCCGCCTGCCATGGGGAAGAATGGTGCACAACAATATTGTTTCTCTGCCCTCCCTTTGGTTTGTCTACGTCGCTTTGTTGTCCTAAAATGAAATATTCCCACTAGTACAGACCTCACATGCCGTGGTTCTCTCTCCCACATGGTACATATTAACTCCCACTATAGCATGAGAGACTATAAATAGCACAGTTGAGTACATCAGTTTCACACAGAACACACTAGTCTTTCTTTATTCATCTCACTTCGAAGCAGATATAAAAGAAAACGTGAGATTTTTGTCCAACTCTATCATACCCCAATGGCAAGACACAGTCGCTTCTCTTTCGCATGTGGGTGCTCTTTGCTTTTGGTTTTGATTTTGTGCCATGAAGTTTTCATGTTGAAACAAGGCCTTTGAGGGAAGATTCAAAGACTCATCATCATCACCACCACCATCATCAGGAGACGGGCGTGAGCGTTCGAAGAAGTTTGGGAGGTGGTGAAGGAAGAAGTAAAAAGAGGACGAGTAAGCTTGAGCATGTTGCAGATTTTCGATCAACCGAGCCTGGTCACAGCCCTGGTGTTGGTCACTCAATCAACAATTGAAGCTTCTTTACTCTCTCTCTCTCTCTCTCTCTCTCTCTCTCTCTCTCTCTCTCTCTCTCATTGAATTAATTTGCGCTTCAAGGAGTTGGTTCTACCGCGTAACTCTTCTTCTTTGGATATAAAAGCTCTCTCTCTTTCTCTCTCTCTCTCATTGAATTACTTTGCGCTTCAAGTAGTTGGTTCTACCGCCTAACTCTTCTTCTGTGTATATAAAAGCTCTCTCTCTCTCTCTCTCTCTCTCTCTCTCTCTCTCTCTCTCTCACATTGAATTACTTTGCGCTTCAAGGATTTGGTTCTACCGCATAACTCTTCTTCTTTGTATATAAAAGCTCTCTCTCTCTCTCTCTCTCTCTCTCTCTCTCTCCATAGTTTCTGGATGTTCGCCAATAGATGTACATTGCATGGAATAGCGAGGATGATCATTTGCTCCATTGCAAACTTTTTGTTTTGATGCGCATAAATAAGGATACATCAATGTAATCAATTAGTCCCAGAACTCTTGCATGAATTAGAAAAATTCAAATCTTCGATGAATGGCCAAAACTTGGGATAATCCTCAATCCCCTGTCAAAGTTTGGCAAGATCAGGATATCTCGCAGCAGTTACATACACGATCCAAATTCGATTAGGAAACAAAAAAGTCGAAGATCCTTTAGAATTCATGGGAACTTGTACCTAAGCATAGTTTGATTTTAGGAGGATTTAAAATTTCTATATATCTGAAAAACTGTGGTAATGACAAAAGAAAAAAAGAAGAATAAGAAGACACTAATTACGTTATGCAATAAAGAAGAAGCTAAAAGCATAAATGCATTAACTCATTTCAAAGTTTAGAATTATTCCAATATCAATTATGAGTGTAAGTAATATATAGTTACAAAGCATAAGAGTCAATTGTATAGCTTCATTAATGTAACAATGACAAGAAGAAATATAATAGAAATTGGATTGGGTTGAAAAATATTTTTGCTTTCATATCGTTCAATTTTCTTTATAATATAATTTTTGAAATAAGAACTTGAGATTTTTCATTTGAAATGTTTTGATATCCAATGCTCTAAGTCTTCTACGGTCGAAACTTCGAACCCCAAAGTGGGGCTTGAAGATATTTGAGCCTTGGCATAAGCCAAATTGTGAGTTGAGCCCCTGATTAATATGGATTGAACTTACTTGGACCTTATCATAGGGAAAATTATGGCCACAGGATAAAGACTGAGCAATAAGAGAACTGAATTTTTGAAATTTTTGAATCTTCGTTTTGAATATTGTCTCGAATTTTGATGTTTGTTTTCAAATTATGCTGATAGATCACATCATTTGTGAATCTTATTGTTACTAGTTATCAATTTCTTTGCGACAATGCATGTTTACCATAATTTTCCATTTGCGAGAGGTGGGTGACCGGATTTGAGAGAGTGGGGAAGGAAGGTTTTGTCTTTTTATTTTATTTAAGGAATGATGTCGCATTTAAACCTTTATTTTTGTCTAAAACTCAAAATTTCACTCTATCTTTTTTATGCTTTTAAGCATCCTTCAACTTTTTAGGAAATGTTACCATTCATTTTCTCATTATTTTTTTCAGAGATGACTAGGTGACAATTTTTAATATACTAGGAAAATAACAGTCTATTTTGAACAACATAAAATCAAATAATAAATAATTATTAATTGTCATGAAATCACTTATTAAAAAAGTTGTTATTATCATAGTAGTCCAAAAACTATTATGCTAATAAAGCCCTACTTTTTATTTACTTGCCAGTCATTTTTTTGTTGACATGTTTATACAAAATTGCTAGCACGGATGCCATATTACACATGTCATGCTATGATTTACTCAATCTTATTAAATAACGCCAAATAGGTGCCAGATCAAACAACATAAACGAAAACAAAATTGGAAAAGAGAGATGGGGTCCATTGCGGCTATCATAGCTACTCGAGCTTGTGGCTTGCAATAGCCGTGGGTACGAGATTTTTGAAGTCGTGAGGCTCACATCTGTCCACTAGATCTTTTTCAAGCAATGAAGCACAAGGCCACCATGAATGCTTGGGCTTCAAGTTTGAGGCAGCCATGGCCACTTCAGTTTCGAATCACATAGTTCGAGACCATGGCTGCTCAATTTGAGTTCTCAATCACGGTTGTTCAATTGATGATCGTAAATAAATACGGGTCATAAATTTTGTATTTATGTGGGTTTTCTTCAAATTTATCATTTTCTTGTTTCTATTATATTCACATTAAAGGAATCTCATCATGGATATAATCCAATGGGTGAGATTTTTCTTCCAGGAAATTTAACCGAATTCCTAGGGAAATTTAAAGGCAGAAAAGGCATCATCTCTTTTTGAGAGGGACGGTGTCGTTAAGTAATCATTTGTCTTTGGATACTTGTTTTGATTGGCTTTATTAGCTTTTAGAGCAAATGGCTATGTTCGAGTTTGAGAATCAGAATCGGGTAGTGGCAAATCTCTCCCTTGTATGTACGAGAGATAACTTTGGCGTGCCTCCACTTGCCTTGTGTGTACCCTATCCATGTCAAATTATTGAACATGATTTATCCGGTAGGTTTTACGAGTTCATCTACTCTAACATGTGACTTCGTCTAAATGATGGACTCCAATTATAGGAGAAAATCACCAACTGGGTTAAGAACAAGACTACTAAAACTTTCATACGACGCTCATTTAAGTGTCATTTTTTTTTTTTTTGCTCACTTGAGTACCACAAATTTAAAAAATTGATCATTCAAGTGCTAATTCCAATTTGCCTCATCGAAAAATCCAATGTGGTGACACTGATTGTTCAATGTGACTTCACTATGCTAACATGGATAATTTTTTAATATTTTTTAAATCCTTATTTTTATTATTTTTTTACTTTTTTTCTTTAGGGCTGGCGAGGCGGTTGTGAAATCCTCTCCTCAACCACTAGGACATTGCGAGGGCCCTCATAAGCTCTAGGTGGTCACATGTAACACTGTCCAAAGTTGGCAAGGACCCCCACCACCTCACCTGCGGTCGACAAGGTCACAATGCCCTTGCCTAGTGCCTTTGCGGACAGATATGGGCAAGGGCCACCTCGCCCTCGATGTAAAGGCCCTAGGCGAGGGCATCGCAGCCTTGCTAACCGCTGGTGACGTCACCTAGAGCTAGCGAGTGCCTTCATGGCCTCACCAAGGGCCACCTAGAGCTAGTGAGGGCCCTCACAACCAACAAGACCCTAACGGCCTTGCCCAAGGTCGTCGCAACCGAGGGCCAAGTGGCCCTCGCCCTTGCTCAGATTAGGCGAGGGTTTCATAGCTGGTGATGGTCACCAATGACACTCACCAGCCCTAAAAAAAAATAAAAAGAAAAAAATAAAATCATAAAATAATAATATTAAATTCAAAAAAATAAAATTCCACGTAGGATGCTTTACTGGAATTGGCACTCAAATGACTGATTTTACTCCAATGTAGCACTTAAGTGAGTGACTTATGAAAGTTTTGGCACTCCTACTGTTCTTATCCCTCGCCAACTATATCGTTATGTATTTATCTAAAAGTCAAAGTAAACCAGTAGAAGATAGAAGTACATTCCGATATCTAGATACTCTAATGCACCGGACGAGTGAATTTCTCAATTACACCCAAGAAAAACCAACCAAATACAGCATTTCCTTCCTCGAGTGCCAACGCTAGGTCGACTTCAGCAAGAGGTCATACGCACATAATTTTATAATCCAAGTGAGGAAAGGTTCTTCCCAGAGAATTTTTTTTATGTTTAATTTATATATAGTGGTAGTGCTCATTAGTATATTTGTACGATAACATACTCATAAAAGAAAAAGAACACTCAAGAGTCAATTTTTTAAGTTTCATTAAAGAAATCTCATGTGCTTTCTAATAATAAAAATACAAAAGAAAAATTACACAAATAGTTCTTGAATTTTGGCCCAACCTACAGTGTTATCCCTAAACGTTTAATTTATCCAAAGTAATTAATGAATCTTAATCCAATATATAATATTTTCCTTGAACTTTTGATGAATGTTTAATTTAGTCTTTGACTATAAATGGAAGGATATATAGTCTATGGACTAAATTAAATATTTACCAACTATTCAAGAACTATATTCGACAAATCAAAAGTTCAGGTGATGATATTGCATATTGAGTTAAGGTTCAAGGATCATAGTTGACAAATTAAAATATCATGAATGACATTGTACATTTTACCATAATTTATGGATCATTTGTTAGTTATTCGAAAGACAAATAATAACCACTACTAAAGACCAAAATTGAAAAACTAAATCGTCTGGGTTTTCTACAAAGCCCTTATCAATTTATAATGAACAATGCATGACTATTCATAATTGGTATGTCATTGCAACACAAGTTAGATCTATACTAATTTAGTACAGACACCCCTCATGACTCGCTCTCAAGCTACATCATGCATACTATATTGGGGAACATACGGTAATGGGATTGTGCAATTATGTTAACAAGCAAATCGGCATCAGCAAGCTAATCAATCAGTAATCATCTTATCCATAGAGAAATTATCCAATAAGTTCTAAATCTACTATATGTATGCCAATTCAATTCTAAACATTTCAATATTGTCAATTTAGTCATAAACTTTTGTGCAAAAGTCCTATTTCTCTCTTAATCATTTGGGTACCATATAAAAATAGAGTTAATATCACGAAAACCTCAAACTAATACTCTATGACAAATTTATATCAAACTAATTTTTGGGTCATGAAAAACCCTAAATTACTATACTTGTCACAAATTTACCTAAATTAATTTTTAGGTCACCCAAAACCCTATATTAGTACACTTGTGATATATTTACCATTCATTAGGTTTCATAAAATTTTACCTAAAATTGCTGGGCTAGAGACACACGACAATGACATGGCAAATCCATGTGAAAATCCATAATAATTTGAGATAAAGTTATCACATTTATATTAATATGAGATTTTTATGATAAAAAAAAAAAGTTTAGGATAAATATGTCACAAGTATACCAATTTTGGATTTTTGTGATCCAAAATTTAGTTTGGAATAAATTTATCATAGATTATTAATTTGAGATTTTTTGTCGAATTAAATCATAACAATAAATGATAAAAAAGAGAAATATCAACAATTTTTATGCACCCATTAGACAATGTATTACAGGTACGACTTTATAGCACCCAATATACAAAATATACCTAATATTCACCAATATATATAACCAACGGTGTACAACTTGAGAATTATTCAACACCTAGAATCTCGAAGCTGTGACCATCGGTTCACGATCTAAAATTAGAAAGATTCCTCTAAAATTGCTTTTGTGGGCCAATTGGTCCCACGTGCACTCATTGTAGTGGCAAACAAGTAGGTTTAAACTCAAGGCAAGTAGCTACTTCAGTCGCTTTCGGGGCTATGATTGTTAATCGTAAGGGACAAAGATTCGTCTCTTTCCTTAATTAATCTCGAAAGGTCAGCCAAACCTTTTTGGTAGGCCTCACTCCAGAGCATCATTTCCATTCTTAGACAAACCCTCGTGGCTGAAAAAGGCTAGTTGAAGCGTGCGCGTGAATATAAACCTTGATCCTGCATCACTAATGTATATGTCTCCTGTGAAGAATATGTTGACGGTTTGTGATTTAATTTAATCTGGGCCTTTTGTATATTTCCACTAGATTTCAAGATTGAATGAACGCTTTTCAAGATTCATGCCTTGGGACAATGCGGAGCCATCTGTACATCTTACTTAAAAAAACAGTGCCTTATTCCTCCTCCTTGGAATATGAAGGTATCGAAGAGGTATCAACCATCAAGTAGCTCGATCTTTGGAGGTGTCAAAGGATGAAGAGAGATTATAATAATCAACAATTGAAATCGAATCTAGACCTTATTCTATTGTCATTAGCGGTCCAATAAACTCTTTTTGAAGTATATATCAGCTTATTCCAAGTACTATAATTTCGTTCCCATATTTGTTATGGATTTTGATTTTTTACAACCTTGTGCGTTATGCCATTCATCCACTCATACTTCTAAAGAACTTTAGAAGAGATGTTTCGTCTTGTTATTTACTCCTCGTCGGAATTATGAAAAGTCCGGATACTAGAAAACCTTCCTCTTTAGGTCCACACCTTAATTCGAAGAACTAAAACATAGTTGTTCCAGCCCAGGTTTCCTCTTCCAACTAAAACATTACCCCAGTGGAGATTCTGACAACTGACCACACATGAATGGGAAAAAAAAAACCGCAATGATGTGATCATCCCAATGACATCACGTGATGCAAAATGATTTATAAATTTTGAGTTATCAAATAATCGTTTATCCTCGTTAGGGCCGGTCCCTCTTTCCGCCCTATTAATTACTTAGAAGGAAGTCAGTATTATTTTTCAAAAATATCTAAGAGCAATGAGGCTTACTGGCTCATCACTAAGCTGAGGAATCTTCCCGAGTGGCTAGTTCAGCAGATGCCACGGACAGACAAAGAAAACTCGGATTATTGTCTGGAATAGGAATACTACTGATGTGGAGCCAAAGATGGATTTCAATACGCCAGTGGAGGATCTGTGGGACATCAAAGATCGACTTTCACTTGGTGTATTCTCTCGGAAATGATAATAATTTGGACGATCATTGCGATCTCGTTCGTCAATAGTTTAAGTTCCTACCAACACTAGGGCTTGTTTTCCCGCCTACTTGCCTCTCTAGAAGGTCTTTAGGACCAAAGGGTAAGTCAATAGCATCCACTAAAGAAAGATTACATCAGCCGCCATTACTCCTTTGCGCACCAGCGCTCCCCTTGTATTTTCCTATGTAGTTTGTTGCATCACTCTAAGATGCGAATTTCTACACTGATCTTAGCATGTCCGATGCTGCCCTTTCGCATGATCGGTTGACAAGAACAAAGGTGCACTTTCATAAGGCTCCGTTCATTTAACAAAAAACAACTTTTAAAACGTTTCATGGATTTTTCGGCAATCAGTTCATGGAAAATAAACTAGGGAAAATTCCAAATAAGGACTTAAAGTGCTTTCGTTTTCTCAAAGAAGAGCCCGAAGTGAATCTTATTTCAAATAAAAACCCAAAGTGGCTAGATCGTCTCAAATAATAACCTAAAGTAGAACTTATTTCAAATGAGGGCATGAAGTGACTATATCAGTTTCAAAAAAGTACATAACTTCTCTCAGAGGTCGCCATAGGTCGGCAATGCTTTGATGACCTTAGGTGAGGCTTGAGCCCCGCCAAACTCGCCAAAGGTTGGCAAGGCTTTGGTGACCTTAGGTGAGGCTCAAGCAAGATCGCGAGAACCTCACCCAGCTCGCTAGGCTCAAACAAGCTTGGCCTCATTGGATCAAACCATGCTTGAGCTCACCCGTGGCCAGCCGAGGAAGAAAAGAATAAAAAGAAAGTAAAGAAAATGAGAAAAATAAAATAATAATTAAAATTTGATTTTTTTTGTTAAAAAATATTGAATGAAGTACATGAAGGAAAAGATTTTCCTTTTTGAACAATGGAAAATATTTTTAAATTCACTTTCAAGTTTTAGCTGAACACTATAAAATAATCAATTTCCTAGAAGATAGCTTCTTGAAAAACGTTTTCTAGAAACGCTACATTTTTTGCAAAATAAGTGGAGCCTAAAAGGAAAAATAAAATCATTTCTCTATCTGTCAATATCAAGTATTATTAGCAGCAAATAAATTCACTAGCTTTCTAACGGAGATCAATTTTTCAGATTAGGTAGGTTTGTTATTCCATGATGATGTCGCATCAGGTATGCTTCTATTCATCCATGAAAATTACATCTTGTTAAGCCACATGCTCTATACAAGATAGAACACTGTAACATCTTCCGATGTAACTCTACAACACAACTTCACTTGGTCTTTGGGACATTTGATCTTCGGCATCTATGGTTTGCCTATCGCAACCTCCCTTTTGAGCGCCCACAGACGTAAGCACGTGTGGAGGCTAATAGCTTACTAAGTGTTAGGCTTAGCCTGGGCTCTCCCAAGCCTACTAATTTACGATTTATGGTTCAAATTTTTAACATGTAAGTTAATTTTAAATAGGAATTGCCGCTAATCAATTAGGGTGAGTTGATTAGAAATCCAAGCAAAATATCGGGAGAAATACTTCACTCCTGCACAACCAAAAAAACTAGGATCGGGAACTTAATTACACTAATTAATCATTAATAACCTTCCAGTACCTAATCTTATTTAAATCATAAGGGTTTTTGGATTTTCAAGGATTGCCCATGCATTTGTGGAAAATAAAACAATCTTTTAGGCATTTTTTGATTTTTTGAAGAATAATTTTTGGGTTTTTTCTGAATTTTTGGAAAAATAAAATTTTTTTTTATTTTTCTGATTTTTGATTTTTTATTATTAAAATATGTTTGATATTAAAATAATAATATATATTATATCATTTTGTAAAAACAGATCCAGGTTGGGCTAGCAAGCCCAATCGAGCTCGGCCCGACCCGGACTGACCAAGGCCCGCCGAATTGGGCCCTTGTCTCTAGTTTGAGGGACAAGGCTCTAAAGACAAGCCCACTTCGAATTTAATCTCCTAGACCAATCTCAAATGAAAGAAAGGCCAGGCCCATAACTTTGCAAGTCCACGTGTGTCTAACCCAAATCAGCCAGCCCAGACAAACAAAATCCTACCCAAATACGACCGGTGCCCGACCTGATTCACAGCTTCCTCTACTCCTCTCACCGCGAGCCCTAACGGAGCTGGCCGTGGCGAGCAACGCCCGTGGCCGCGCTCAGTGAGTAAGTTGCAGCTTGCACCGAGGGACTAGCAGACTCGATGGCGAGGTGGAAGCAACAGTAGGGACAGCGGCAAATCGATGAAGCGGCAATCAGCGGTGTCCAACGGTGAAGAGCGGCAGCTTGGCTTGAACCGCAAGGGAAACACCAAGCTCGAGTGCAATGACGTTCGAGCAGCGACCGTCGGGAACAGCGACGATGCAACTCGATTTGGGTGTAGCAGGCAACACCACTATAGCGACAAGCGGCATTGACAGCTGTGACGAGGCGGAGGTTTCGTGCGACGGGGTCTCGACGGCTTGGTCAAGAGAGGACTCTCTCCCTCTCGGATCACGCTCCCTCTCTCTCTCTCTCAACCCTAGTTTCTCTCTCCAGAACCTTGCTCTCTCTCCCTCACCGCCCCCATATCTCCCTCAAATCCAAAACCCTCTTACTCATATCTCCATTTTTCCAAAACCTCCCCTCTCGGATCTCTCTCCCTGTTTCAGATCTCACTCATTCTTAAGCCTCCCTTAATGTCTCTCAGAAAAAGTCCTTTGAACTCGCTTCTTTTGTGTGTCTCCTTTGGCCTATGCTTGACGCCCTATTTATAGGCTGAGGGGGGCCGGTTGACGCAGGATCCGACTACCGGTTCTTGAGTGCCGACCAGCCTCTCCCTTGGCTGAACTAGCGTTTCATCTGAACATTGAAAGTATGTCCCATCTGTTGTCGGCCTACTCTCCCCTCTCTTCGTCATAGATCGCCCTCCGCGCGTCAACGACCTACGCACGTGAGTTGTAGAGAATGGAAGGAAGGAGGAAGGAGAAGAAGGCAGAGGGGCCAGGCCCGGGAAAATAAATGGTGGAATGGGCTCGAGCCCGCACATGGGAAAAAAGAAGAGGAAGAAGGGGGGCTGGGTGTGAAGGCCCAACCCACGTGGGGTTCTATTATTTTATTTTTTTTCATAATTTTATTTTTTTTAAATATCCGAAAATAGGGTAAGAAAAATAGAAAACAAAACTTAGTAGATGCAAATAATATTAATACCTACGTGATGCGAAAATTCTTTTTGTTAGAACCAAATTGGTCCCTAAGTTTCTATGCAATTTTTATTCTAAATATTTTGTCAAAATTTAAGTCTCAACATTGCCATAAAAAATTTTCACAAGAAGTGACTCTTCCCTTTGAGTCGCTCTCTAGCCTTTCCTTTTTTATGTACTGATCGATGGACAACCTCGCGTGTGGCGCCATTCATCCACTTGATACTCTTAAAGAATTTAAGAAGGGATGTTTGACCTTTTTGTTTACTGAAAAGCCCCGCTACCAAAAAACCTTCCTCTTTTGGTCAACAGCTTAATTTCAAGAACTAAAATATAGTAGTTTCACCCACGAAGATTTCCTCTCCCAATATTTAAATAAAAAAAAATTCCAATTAGAGATTCTGATAACAACCACCCACGAAAGGAGAAAAAACAAAAACCCATAAGTGATGCGATCATTCCAATGATGTCACATGCTGCAAAAGGATTTAAAAATTTTTGAACTATTAAATAATTGATTATTCTCATTAGTGCTAGTTGTCTTTATGCGCCTTATTAATTAATAAAAAGGTAGTCGGTATTTTTTATTAAGAATATCTAAAAGCAATGAGGCTTTACTTGCTTAGCACTAAGGCACTGTTTGGTAACCATCCAAACAGTGCCCAATTATGATTTTTTGTTCCTAGAATTAGTTTGGGAACAAAATCGCGTTTGGTAAAATTTTTGTCCAAAACTGATTCCGAGAACCAATTTGTTCCCGGAATCAGTTTTGGTCGAGAATTGAGAAAAAAAAAATATGATTCTCGGTCTGAGAATCAAAAAAAGAATCAAGTCTTATTCTTCACTTCCGCCATCCCGCGACTACCGTCCGCCATCGTTCGCCACCGTCCGCCGCCACCCGCCGCCGCCGGTCAGGCGAGCTCGCCGGAGGCTCGCCAAGCCAGGGTGAGGTCCGGTGAGCTCGCCGGTGGCCAGGTGGGCCTCGCCGGGGCTGGGCAAGGCCTGCCTAACCTCGACGAGGCCCACACAACCTCGCCCGGCCCGCCGGTGGCCAAGCGGGCCTCGCCTAGCCTCGGTGAGGCCGCTTGGCCACCGACGAGGCTCGGCCAATGAGGGCCGGCGACGCTCCAGTGAGGTCGCCGGCCACAAGAAGAAGAAGAAGAAGAAGAAAGAGAAAAAGGAAAAAAAAAAAAAAAAAAAAAGAAAAGAATAAAAAGGAAAAAAAGTAAAAAAAAAATTATTTAAAAATTAAAAGAAATTGATTTGGAATAAAATCAATGAGCGCGGTACCAAATGCAATTCTATTCTAGAATTAGAAATTTTGGACAGTTATCAAATGCGTTCTTTTACTCAGAATTAACTCCTGAGAACAGAATAAAAAAAAAAAAATCATTTCTGATCAGAATCTACTCTTGGGAACAGAATCGTTACCAACACACCCTAAGCTGAGGAATCTTGTCGAGTAAGTGCTAGTATGAACACCTAAAGGGGGGCAAATAGGTGTGAAGACAATTTTCGCAAAGAGTAATAAAAATATTTTGCTTTTAAAACTGAGTCTGAAGAACAACAGACTTTGAGCGAGTTTAGACTTTAACTATAAACAGAACTACAAACAAAGTAAATGAGTTTAGGGAAAAGAATATGAACATAGAATTTATAGTGGTTCGGTTTAGATCAAGCTTACGTCCACTCTCCCACGCTGACAGCCTTCTAGCTAGATTCCACTATGCAATCAATAAAAGGTACAACTTTAAATGCAAACACTTAATGGTAGATCACACTATCTCACTAAGTCACTCTTTTGGTATTTCTCTCACGATCACAAACATTTAAGCTCACGAAAGATAAGTGTATAATCGAAGGTCGCTCAAACTTTGGAATTATAAATTCTACACTCCATCTCTTACTTGCTCATCAGTCCTTGATCTCCTTAAATACTCCTCCACTTCCAAATTAGCCGTTGGACAATATCTTAGAGGATCTTCTTCCAATCTACCCATTGAACAAATCTGTATCTAGAAAATTTGGTAGTTGTTGAGTGATAGAAGTTGAATCCCAAATTGATTATGATCGCCTATACAAACAGAATCTTGGTTTCCATAAGTAGAGTTTCTTCATATGGAAAGTTCTTGTCTTCAAGATCCAATTGTCAATCAATTAGATTGAGTCAATCAAATCTATCTTGATGTAGAATCTAAACCAGATCACTAGCCATTATACGTTTGGGGCTTGTGTTACGTTCTATCAAGTTGTCTCATTCTGAATGTGTTTCGTTCTGATTCTGTTATGTTCTAAACATGTGTCTCGTTCTGGATGTAAAGTCTAAGAGTGTTCTATTGAAAGTAAAGTCTGAGTGTCTTCAAACTAAAGTAGAGTCGGAGTGTCTTCAGACTGAAATAGAGTCTGAGTGTCTTCAAACTGAAATAGACTTTACAATCTGGACGTAAATCTAAACATATTCTACTTTTGAACAGATTTAGCCTTAAGGTCTAGACATAGTCTATATAAGTTTAGCTCTAGCACAGAGTCTATTTTCTGGTTCTTTCAAGTATAGACTTTGATAATATCATTTACATGTTCTATCATTTGCATATTCTATTACTCAACCATTAAACACATTAGTAGCCTTTGATTTATTTTGTCATCTTCAAAACATCATAAGGGATTTCCCTAACAGATCGAGCCTGAGCTTGCCTGGATCTAGTGAGCCCTAAGCTTGCCAACCTCAATCGAGCCATGAGCTCACCAAGATCAACTAAGGTGCGAGCTCACTTGGATCTTAAATGCCTTGAGCTTGGCGGCTTCAACCAGCTCAAGCTCCCCTAGATCAACCAAGCCTTGAGCTTGTCGGCCCATGTCATGGCCGATCGCCGAGGTGCTGGCCATTGCCAAGGCATGCGGCCGTGGAAAAAAGAAGGAGAAAGTATAGAAAGGAAAAGAAGGAAAAAGAAAAAAGTTGAAAATTTTAAAAAAAATAAAAAAAAAATTCTATTTTTAAAAAATTATAAGAATAAACGTTTCATTAATCAAAGACCCTAAAACTAGGAAAACATCTTAGAAAATGTTTTTTAGTTCTTTCAATTGGGAAATCATCTTCCTGAATTAAAATTTTAGTTGGAAAACCTTTTTTTGTTGACTAGGAAAATATTTTCCGTCAACTAATCTTTTCTAAATAAACCAAACAATAAAAATGAGGAAAACATTTTCTACGAAACAAACGGATCTTAGATGCAAATTTCTACATTGATCTTAGTATATCCGGTGCTGCCCTTTGCATGATCAGGTGACAAGAACAAAGTTGCAATTTCTAAAAGGAAAAAGAAATCCTTTTTTCTATCCCTCAATATTGAGTACCATTAGCAGCGAGTAAATTCACTAAGCTTCCGACGGAGAGAAATTTTTCAGAGAGGTAGGTTTGTTATTCCACAATGATGTCACATCGGGTACGCTTCTATTCATCCACGAAAATTACGCCCGGTTAAGCGACATGCTCTTTGCAGGACATACACCGCGACATCTTCCGATGTAACTCTACAACACAACTTCACTCGGTCTTTAGGACATTTGATCTCCGACATTTATTATTAGCCATCAAAAATTTTCACAACAAGCCACTCTTCCCTTTGAGTCGCTCTCTAGCCTTTCCTTTTTCCATTTTTTTTTTTTAATGTACAGATCAATGGACAATAATCAAAGAGGACCACTTCAACTAGTAGAATTTGTATGTTACATATACACACCAGTGACATGAATGCGTGGCCACCACAATAATGGCTCAACACATACAGTGCACAAAACGAGGGGAAAAACTTGAAGCATATAGCAAGCTCCTACAAAAGAATACCGAGACAGTACATACCTAAAGGCCACAAGCTCTATTTAGACTCTCCAACAAGCAGCTTCAACATCCTGCAGAAGCATTTTATCCAGCAGCGCCTTGAATCACAGAGCAAGCACCTTGAAGCCTAGAGGATCGAGAACTCAAAACTTTCACATCTGTGTATATATAAGAGCATGTTTGTATTGGGATTTTGTTTCGAAAAACATGAACAGATACACAGATAAAATTGAATAAAAAAGATTGGCAGCAAAAGTAAAAACACCCATACACGTATCTCCAAAACATTGTTCTTGCATTTTAATAAGAATCACTTAGAAATGAAAAGGATGCTAATTACATTACCCTCATACCGTGCTCAAAAAGTTAGATTCTGACATTCTTCATATCCAGACCATTAAAGTCTTATGTCCTGCGTTCTATAGATTTAGACCACATTTCGGTTAAGATGTCCTTCGATTGCAACCCCACAAATATCGGACCTCTAGTTCAAACACACCACCAATCTTGCATCAAATGATAGAGAGAAATTTTAGAGAAAGTTTACTACTATAATTGTGCTAGCAGTTGCTCTCAAGTATGACTAATTTGATTGATTTCTATTATCACTCGATCATCACATGATCCTCTCTCTATCAGCTCTTATAACCAGTCTCAGATGGCTCATTATCTCCGAAATAGTCGGTCGTAAAGTTTGAACTCGCTTTAGAGTATGAATCTAGACGTCGGTTCGGAAACCGTTTTAAAGTAATAATTGGGGCACAAGTTCTTTAAAATTTAGCGTGAAAGTGCTAGTATTACCACATAGAGAGGGGTGAATAGGTGTAAAAACAAATTATACTAATAAAAGCAGTAAAAGTTATTTTCTATAAACAAAGTCTGACTAATACTAGACTTCTAATATAAATTCAGACTCAAATAAGATATTTTGAAATTTAGCAAAACTCAGAAAAATATTGCAACAAACAAATCAAAAGAGTTAAGGGAAGAGAAAATTAGACACAAGATTTATAGTGGTTTGGCTTAGATCCAACCTACGTCCATCTCTCACACTAATAACCTTCTGGCTGAATTTCACTAGGGAATCAACAAAGAATTACAATGATTTGAATATGATCACTCATGAAGAGTTTCTTTTTCTCTCATTAAGTCGCTCATTTTGTGTTTTTCTTCTTGAGTACAATTTATAAGCACTATCAATGAAGAACAAGCGATTGGAAATGCTTTAAACTTTGGAATTTTAATTCTCACTCTCTCAAATGGACTGAATGACCTCCTTAAATACTCATCCATGCCTTTCTAACCGTTGACACTTTCTAGAAGAATTTCTTCCAACTAATCCGTTGGACAGAATTGATTAAGGAACTCTTGTAGCCGTTTGAAGATTGAGGTGAAAATCCGATGATTTTAGTCGCCCATACAATCAGAATCTAGGTTCCATAAGTAGATGCTTCCCAAAAAGGAACTTGTTTTCGAATTTGATGTTATCAATCCATGATTGATTTCATCAATATATTTAGAAAAGGTAAGTGAGATTCTCCGCCAGAAAGCCAAATATTAAGGATAAATCTTATACGTACTGAATCCTTGTTGAAAGATCAATAATCCTGAGTCTGATTATATCTCAGTTCTTGTCTTGAGTTCAATTTGTATCTTCATCAGAGTGAAAAAAACTTCTGATAGACTTTGATAATAATTCATAGAAGTCTAGTATTCTTCAGAGTAAAAGTAAGAATAAGAAAATGAAAGTTTTGTCAACTTGAAAACCTGATAGGAGTTTTCTCAACAATCTCCCCCTTTTTTTTTTATGGTGACAAAATTTTATGCAAATTTAATCATAATATGAAAACTATATCTTGCAAAACAGTAGTTTAGTAGCACATGATAATTTATAAAGAGAATAGACCGTAATAGTAATAAACACACATAGTAGTCTGCATCCACAAAACACATTAGTCCAATCAATTCTGCGAAACACATATCAATCAAAGTTCAAACACAAGTTCAAACACCACAAGTTCAAAACACAACCACAAAAAGATTCAATCTGCATAGTTTCTCCCTCCTTTTGTCAGCAGCAAAAAGATAAAATCAATGAGGCATAAAAAGAGGTTGAGTTCGAAAAATGATCAGGGTTGTTTGGGAACACGAACAAGTCGGAAATCCTCCAAGGACTACACAGTCTCCTCAAGCTTAGTTAGGTAATGATGATAAACGGTCTCCACTTTTTCCATATTCTGCGAAGCCTTCTGATTGAAGATCTGAACTTGAGTATTAAGAGATTGTACCTTACCTATAAGGAATTCTGAGGTAGTACCAAGAACAGCATGCAACTTCTGAATTTCAAACTTCATTGCATATTGCTATACCTTAATCTCTAAGAGAAGTTCTACTATCCAAGGATAGTTTGATTCTGGTTCTATTTGGTCACTAGCTTTAGCGAGTTGTACCTGTGGAGTATCCAGAAATGAAGGAACATCAACTTGAACTTGTGTAGCTCTTTGCTCCCCCTGAACATTAGTTTCTTTCTATAGACCTTCAGGTGAGACTTCAGGGAAATGGGATGCAAAAACATCTTCAACATCTGGAGGAGATCGGCTAATGCCACCACTAGCAGTAGGTTCAGCAATGGGAATTTTCTCACCTACTCCCCCTGTTTTGGTGCCTTCAGTCTGAGAAGTAACTTCTTCCTCTTGAACCTTTTCTTTTCTAGCACAAGTTTGTTTATCAGTTCTGGTCTCCTCAACAGCTAGGGCATCAATTTCCCTAATATCTTCTCCTTTCGTGTTAATCTCATCCCGTTCCTAGTTCACACTAGCATCTCCATCTGAGTCATCATCCTCAGTCTCTTTCACTTCAGTTTCTTCACCATCACTCTCTTCTTCCGGTTCTTTCTCACTTTCATCTTCTTCTTCCTCCTCTAACTCAGCAAAACCTTGAAGATTACACAAGGCAATAGCAGTGATTGTCTCATCATCATCTTCCTCTTCTTCATCCTGGAGAAAAATACATCTCTTCCTTTTTGGTGTTTTCGAGACAACACTCTTTCCTTTGCATTTCTTCTCAACATCAGATCCTGGCTTAACTTTGCTAACAGATTCTTTCTTTAGAAGATCTAGGGCTTCAAAGAGATCTTTCAATCGCATCTTTGAAATCATTTTCAATCTAATTTGCATTGGAAAGCGAAGCTAAGACGGTGGTCGAATCTGAAAGTGTCTGAAGAGTCTGGTTATCAATGTAGAGTATGGTAGTTGTCATTTCCCTTTCATAACAGTCTTGTACATGTGCAGAATGATAATGTGAGGGAGTGAGAAGGCAACACCATTGCAAATGGCCCACATCATCTTTGCTCCGAATCTAGAAACATCAATCTTTGAAGTAGCCTAGGGTCTGATGCAGTTAATGACTATCTTGTGCAGCAAGTTACTAGAAGCAAACATTCGAGAGTAAATGATACTCCCATTAGGAACTTATGTCTCTTACTAGAAATTTTTTGACCTGCGCATTAAACACATTAATGGGCAGGACTCTACTCCTTTCTACTCCCAAAATGTCAGCCAATAGATTTACATCAACATCAAATACTCTATCATAGACAGTAAACTGAATATGAGTGGGATCCAAAATAGACAAATTATAATAAAAGTATGCCATCAATTTGGGGTAAGCTTCTGACATCTCCACACCTAACTTCTCCATCTAAAATTTGGCAAACTTTTCCCTCAAGTTAACTTTGATGAAATCCAGAAAATCAAAATCCATAGTGCGAGGGTTAATGACCCCTCTATTCAGCATTTGAGTGAAAACCTTCTTGTGATCTTTTGAATGAAACAATTTCGTCTTTTCTCCAGTGAAATCAGCCGCAATACCAATCTTTGGTTGAAAATTATTAAACATCCTCTCATCATCATCCTTGTTTTCAAGTTGACCCTTTATCCCAAAGCGAGGATCAAAAGGAAAATTCCAAAATTCATTTTCTACAGTTCCAGTGTCACGCCTCGATCCTCGAGCGCATGCCCATCCCTCGGTGGTCGATTAAATTGCGACGTCCTAGGACGCGTCGTCGACCCATTCAATTTAATGCACATGCGAAAGCGAATAAAAAAATCCCCAAACAACACAAAGATGGGATAAAAAAGCAGGGCCACAAATTTTGAAAACCACAACACACTTTTACACACAGCAGACTAGGTCATTTACAAAACTAGTCTATATTCACAAAAGTCTACAAAAGGTCAATCCTCGAAACGAGCTGTCCTATAACCATCTAGTCATACTCGTTTGCCGATTCTTCAGTCTCCATAGGATCCAGATGGGACGTCGGGTTCTCCACCATGCCATAGGGAGGGTCCACCGCATTTTCCCCTAAAGAGGCATCGATTCTCCCCGTGGGGATTTCAAAACACCTGAGAGGACCCACCTAGAAACTGTTGGGTCCGTAGCGGAACCAAGCTCTGAATCGATTAGGGAACACATAATGTGGACGCTCTTCGACCCAGACAGTGGTTACTATCAGTTCATAGACCCAAAAGCTTCTACGATTGGGATAGGTATAAACTCGCTCAATGACCCTCACGGGACAACCATGACGTTCTGGAGGATCCGCCATCTAAGGACCTGAAAATATTATCCCACGATGGGGTGAGACGATGTCTCGGCAAGTTCACCCCCTAAACTCCGACTAGGAAGGAAATACATTTAAAAGCTGCCTAAGCACACACGAGATAGCGGACTTACCTTTGCCTTAGCTCCTTCTTGCAAGTCAATACAGTTCATGAACTCAACCAATCCACTCAATTCAAATCGAACCATCGATTAATCAGTCAATCAGCTCAAGTCCATACCAACAGTACTATCTACCCTTTCAATACCATATATACATCCTCTGATACTACCACTATTCACAACAGTTGCAATATATGGTCTTAGCTCGCTCAAGCTAATATATAGATAGATAGCTCACTCAAGCTGATAAAACGACCTTACCTCACTCAAGCTGATAAATCACTACATTGAAAATACCCGATAAAATAGTCGTGTGTGGGTACATGGTTAGCCTGAGCCAAAACTTCAATATCTTTCTTTTAGATATTCCCACTAGTCATAATAGTCCATAAACACATTTTTGGCACTATAGACCAACACCCGGTATTTCAATTAAATACCGAAATTACTCAATTTTTGAATAAATACCCACAATTATAATTTTCACTCAATTTGCACAACTAGCATTCAATTAAATAAACCAAGCACACCATTGCAATCAACACGAAATTCCGGTCACCGACTATCCTAGTATAATTTCCGAAAATTAATAAATAATTAAATAAATACTAAAATTCATTAAATAAATACCAATAAATACCATAAATGCAAACTTAGGCCGGAAAAACCTAATTAAATACTGAAACAGGCCCAGAAAAATTCCGAACCTAACTAGATAAATAATACAACCTATCTAGTTGCTCATTAAGCCATTCTAACCAACTAACATGCATAAACGAATAATTAAATCACTAATCCATTCTAACTAACCACATAAACCATACTTAGCCCAAAATAATCAACCCTTAAGCATAATTAACTCCCTAAGAAGAGATTAGTGAGTAAACTCACCAGTTTTGAAATTCGATGAGTCCACGATGACGGCAAGGCGAAGACGGGCAACAAACTCCAAAGCGGCGGCACCCTACGAGGCCCGAAAGGGGTCTGAAATGGGCCTTGAAGGCCCACGGTTGGACGAGGCTGCTTGATTCTACTTGTTGCTGGACGGAGCGGCTACGGCGACGGTGGAGGCCAAAACAAGCCAGGCGGGCGGCTAAGCGGGTAGGCAGGCGTTTCCGGTGGCTAGACAATGGCGTATGATGGCTGGCTCGAGCGGAGGCCAAGCTACGTTGAACAGGGGCAAAGGACGGCCAGGAACGCGTGACTGGGGCGCGAGGTGAGTGGGCGGCGCGACGACGGTCCAACGGCTCTAGGCGGTTGTGCGACGGGCAGGGGGCGCTGGGCTCGGCTTCTCTACAAATTTTGGAGCTCACAAGGACCTCTAATGGAGAAAGCCTTCTATAGAAGAAGAAGAAGAGGAAGACAACTCAAACCTAGAGGGACCCAACTTGGCCCCAAAGTCTTCCATCCTCATCCTCTTGTCCCTTGAAGAGGTCCCACTAGGTTCAGCTCAATCCTCAACCAATTTGTGCACCAAATCCTCCCTAGAACATATCCCAAATGGTCCAAAAGGTGAGGGACCAAGGGGCCTACGAATTTGCAACATTTTCCCCCAAATTAAACCAATTTCGCTCTAATTGAATCCAATTTGGCCCCCATAAATTCCACCGAGTTGTCCTTGACCAAATCGACATTTTTTTCTCACCAATAGAACCAACTTGCACCCCAAAAACGCGATAAAAAATGAAACCTCGAATTTTCCGGACAAAAATGGCCATTTTTTGAATTTCCACCAAAAATCTCGGTTTGCAAAAAAATCTTCAAAGGATGAGTCGAAGTTCCTAAAATGACTCGTGACATGACAAAACTTTCAATTTTTGAAATTGAATTCAAATTTGCAATTAATTTCAATCTTGTGCAATTTTAGTTTGACCTAGCCTACTAGGTAGCTTTTCAGAATTTTTGGTGCAATTGACCCGTGATCGATTTATTTTAAGTCACAATGTACGTCTTCAACACATTGGCGACTCTCAGTTCTCGTGGAAATCTCAAATTTTCAAATACGGACACAGGGTACCCAAAACGACGGAAAAATCAGTCTAGTGCCGATCGACGAGAATTTTGCAATCAGGCTTTGATCACATATCTCAGTTGGATCAACCTATCTCCGATCTCTGATCGATTTTGATGATGACATAATGACCCTTGCAGACTAGCATGGTCTAGTAATCGGTACTTGGTCGAACTTTCAAGTCTATTGCATTAAAATCCCTAAACAGCTTCACCTGATAGGCTAGTTATCTCATGAGTGGCCAACTCAGAGAGAAGAACTATAGGTGTGTTGATGAAAAGCCCAACTTATCCAATCGAAGACAGAACCTAAAAATCAAGATGTTACAACTCTTCCTCTCTTATAAAAATTTCTTCCTCGAAATTTAAACCTTTATAAATCTCAAAACAAAAAGTGGGGATATCGTCGTCTCATTGAGTCTTCAGTTTCCCATGATGCTTCTTCCATCCCGTGGTGTTGCTAGACCACTTTAATCAACGGGACCATCTTGGTGAACAAAACTTGATCATTCTAATCTAGACTCTGAACCGGGCTTTCCACATACGACATTCTGTCGTACACGTCTAACTCTTCAAGATTTAGCACATAGGTTGGGTCAGGCTCATACGTCCTCAACATCAACACATGAAAGACATTGCGCACTTGCGCCAACCTCAGTGGTAATGCATGACGATATGCTAAAATCCTGATCCTTTCCAAAATCTCAAAAGGACCTACGTACCTCGGATTCAATTTTCCCTTCTTGCCAAAGCGCGAAGTACCCCTCATTGGTGACACTTTCAGAAAAACGTGATCACCAACTTGAAATTGAAAGTGCTAGTACCAACATCTAGAGGGGGTGAATAGGTGTAAAAACAGATTCTGCAAAATATAGTGAAAACATTTACTTTTAACCTGAGTCTGAATAACAATAGACTTCTGAAACTGAGTCTAAAGAGCAACAAACTTTGAGCAAGATCAGACTTTAGCAGTTAAACAGAACTATGAACAAAATAAAGAGATTCAGGGAAGAGAATAAGAACATAAGGTTTATAGTGGTTCGGCTTAATCCAAGCCTACGTCCACTCTCCCACGCTAACAGCCTTCTTGGCTGGATTCCACTATGCAATAACAAGAGATTGCAACTTTGAGTGCAAACACTTAGTAGTAGATCACACTATCTCACTAAGTCACTCTTTTGGTATTTCTCTCAAGATCACAAATGTTTAAGCTCACAAGAGACAAGTGAATTATCGAAGATCGCTCAAACTTTGGAATTATAAATTCTACGCTCCGTCTCTTACTTGCTCATCGGTCCTTGATCTCCTTAAATACTCCTCCACTTCCAAACTAGCCGTTGGACAGCATCTTGAGGATCGTCTTCCAATCTACCCATTAGACATATTTGTATCTAGAAGATTTGGTAGCCGTTGAGTGATAGAGGTAGAATCCTAAATTGATTCCGATCGCCCATACAAACAGAATCTTGGTTTCCATAAGTAAAGCTTCTTCGTATAGAAAGTTCTTGTCTTCAAGATCTAATTGTCAATCAATTAAGTCAATCAAATCAATATTAATGTAGAATCCAAACTAGATCACTAGCCATTATATCTTCGGGGCTTGTGTTACGTTCTGTCGAATCTGGATGTAAAGTTTGAGAGCAACAGACTTTACAATCTGAGTCTGAGTGCGATAGACTTTGCAATCTGAGTCTGAACATATTCTACTTCTGAACAGATTTAGCTTTAAGGTCTGTACCCAGTTCAGCTTCAGCATAGAGTCTATCTTCTGGTTCTTCCAAGTATAGACTTCGATAATATCCTTTACATATTCTATCATCTGCATAGTCTATTACTCAACCATTAAACACGTTAGTAGCCTTTGATTTATTTTGTCATCTTCAAAACATCATAAGGGATTTCCCTAACAGAAATTCCAATGGTCTTCGACGCTTATTTGCGTAGCTTTTCTAGGGGCTCTAAGTGGTCTTTAATTTGCGTCTGATGACTGCAACTACATCCACTGACTGTTGGACTAACTTTGGTCCTTTAACTTCCTCCCCACAAAATGAAGTTCTACACACTCTGCCATACAATGCTTCAAAAGAAGCCATCTGACTATTTTGCCGGTAGCTGTGAACCTCAGGTCTCGGTCTGAGGTAATCGTCACTGGCACTCCATGCAAACATACAATCTAACACACACACACTTTGCATGCATGTCTAAATCAAGGTCCTTCCATACTGCGATGAAGTGAGCTGACTTCGTTAGTCTGTCGGCCACTACCCAAATGGAATCATTACTTTTCTGACTCCTTGGTAAGCCTGTCACAAAGTCCATTGTGCCGTGTTCCCTTTTCCATTTGGAAAATCTCGAGAGGTTGCAGAAGTCCTCCCAACTTATAATGTTGTGCCCTCACTTGCGGACACGTCAAATACTTGGCAACATGCCAAGGATGTCCTTCTTCATACTGAACCACCAATAGCGTTCACGCAGCTTTTGATACATTTTTGTATTGCCAAGATGAATGTTGTAACTGCTACAATGAGCTTATGATAAAATCTCCTCTTTAAGATTTGCATCGTTAGACACACACAATCGTCCTCGGAACCTTAGTTTTTTTTTTTTTTTTTTTGGTAAAGGTAAAGAATATTATAGCTTTTGACAAATATACAAAAACCGACTCCAAAAGCTTACACTCTAAGTGAGCACACAAAGAGTGGAAGGGAGCCAGGAAGAAAGCCAAAGAAACAAAACGAAGCAAAGCAACAAGGGACAACACTGGTCCAGAAAGGAAAAAGCAAGGCGAAAAAAGCCGACCCTCAGCTAGAAAGGAAAGAGGGACAAAGCGCAAAAGGCCAAACAAGCAGCCATCAAAAGCACAAGCAAACTACACCGAAGCCGGGGAAGACGCGAATATGAAGGGATGTAGATCCTAGTTTCTTTGAAGACGCCTGTTCCATGGAGAGTCTAGAACATTGGAGAAAGTTACCGCTTTATCCTTCACAAGCTTGATAAGCTGGTTCTTAAGAGCAGGAGCCGCAGTCGGGATACCTCTAAAAATGCAATCATTCCTCTTTTTTCCAAATCAAATAGCATAACGCCCCGAGGAAAATCGAGCTATACGATGGTAGAAATCTTTACCAGAGAGAAATTTGACAGCCCAAGTGAGAGTGTCATTCCAAGTCCTCGAACGCCATGGAAGGTTGCATCTTGTGGCCCAAAAAAAGGCAAGAGAGGCTGGAATGTGGCAATAAAAAAAAAGGTGATCAATGGAGTCAGGAATTCCATTGCAATAAGCACACATACCAAAATCTATTCTGCCAATAGAGATAAGAAACTGTTGGGTAGGCAACCGTTTTTTGGTGATGAGCCATAATATAAATTGGAATCTAGGAGCTATGTCCCTGTTCCAAATAAGAGATACCAAGGAACCCGAGTCCTTTTTGATCTAGCACACTCCTAAGCATAGGAAACCGAGAACTCCCCAGATGGATGTGGCGACCAAGAAAAAATATCAGGGCCGACACTAGCCTCCTGGAGGTGGATACCTCTAGAATCCAACATCATGCGAATCAAATAACCCAAAGGAGAATAGGTCCGCAACAGTCGCATTCCGAGGAAGAAGAGAGGACTACATGAACGATTGTGAGGTCAGAGTATGGAGAGGTCCCTCGGGGATCCAATTGTCGAACCAAGCATAAACTGCATGACCATCTCCAATTTTCCAGACGAAGAAAGGCCGAAACTGGGCTCTCAAAGCTAGGATTTTCTTCCAGGTCCACGAGCAGACAGTAGGAGTTGTCGCCACCCAAAAATTATCCTTCTTTAAAAAGTTTGAGTGAATCCATCGGCACCACAATGATTCCTTATCCGTGAAGAGAATCCAGATATATTTTAGCATTGCAGCTCTATTACAATCCTTTAACCTATGGATTCCAAGCCCCCCTTCTGATTTGGGAAGGCACACATCATCCCATGATACCTTCGCCCCACCTTTCCCAAGTGTAGGACCTTTCCACAAAAATTGGCGCAAGATTTTTTCTATATTATCCATAACCGAAGCAGGCAGTGTAAAGATATTGGACCAATAAGTTTGAATCGAATGCAATACTGACCTGATTAATTGTAATCTTCCTACAAAGGATAGGAACCTTTGCGTCCAAGATTGGGCTTTAGCAGTAATGCGCTCAACAAGGGTGACACAATCTGCTTTCCCGATCCTGGCAGATATGATCAGCACACCTAGATAACGCACAGGGAGGGATCCCTCCCGAAATCCAAAAGCCATAATAATATAATTGCGCATAGTTTGAGTACCACCAGAGATGAAAATCTCACTCTTATTATAGTTCGGAATGAGCCCACTCCAAGATGAAAACTAGTCTAAAGCCTTTTTTAGGATGGTAATAGAAGGCCAATCCACATGATTGAATAGGAAGACGTCATCAGCAAAGAAGAGGTGAGACAACCGAACAGGTTTACACCTCCAGTAGAATTTAAATTCCTTTGTGGTAGTTCTTGCATTGAGAAGTCCAGAAAATACCTCCATAACAAGAGTGAAGAGATAGGGAGACATCGGGTCTCCTTGACGAATGCCACGTCCCCCATGGAAGAATCCATGGAGCTCCCCATTAACCAAAATAGAATACATAGGAGTCCGAACACAAGCCATGACTAGCCGAACAAGAAATCCAGAAATCCAAAAGCCTCAAGAGTAAGTTGGAGGAAATTCCAATCAACCGTGTCATATGCTTTTTGAAAGTCTACTTTTATCGCACATTTCGGGAGATAAGGCTTAAGATGAAATCCTGCAAAAAGTTCTTGTGCCAGTTGAATATTATCTATAATTCTCCTTCCTTTGACAAAGGCATTTTGTGCAGGATCAATCAGACCATCCAAGACTAATGCCATTCGATTAGCCAAAAATTTTGTGATAAGCTTGTAAATAACATTGCAACAAGCAATGGGCCAAAAATCAGTAACTGCACAAGCATTAGGGGACTTCGGGACCAAGGCAAGTATAGTATTATTTACCTCTTTAAGAAGGCAGCCCGATGAGAAGAACTCTTGGACAACCTCAATTAAAAGTGAACCGACAATCTCCCAACTCTTAATAAAAAAAACTCCACAGTGAACCCATCAGGGCCCGGGGATTTGCCTTTGGCCATAGAGAACAGAGTGTCCTTGATTTCAGCTTCAAGAACCGGACCAGCAAGTCGATCGGTCTGATCACTAGAGAGAGGTCTTTGGATGACTTCTCTAAGATCTTGAATAGAAGGCATAGAGGCCAGCGGCCGAGGAGATAAGAGATTAGCAAAAAACAAGACAAACACCTGCGGAACCATAGAGGGTTCGGAATGCACCACCCCGGAAGAGTCTTTTACTGACATAATTCTATTCCCAAGTTGCCGCCTCTTTACCGAATGAAAGAAGAACTTTGTATTTCTATCACCTTCTTTTAACCAACGAATTCTGGATTTCTGCCTATAGAAGGATTCCTCATCTCTTCGCAAATCTACAAAAGCCTTGCGACAGTTCAACTCATGAAGCGCAAGTTCAAGGTTATTCGGATGAAGCATAAGATCAGCTTGGGTAGACCGAAGAGCTTCTCTCGCATGTTCTATCCTTTCTGTGATATTGGAGAAGGCTTCTCTATTGAGAAGTTTAAGGCGAGCTTTAACTAATTTAAGCTTGGAGATAAGACGAAAACTAGCATAACCTGTCACCGACTGGTTCCAAGCTTGCTGAACAATATGAAGAAACTGAGGATGATCCACCCAGATATCAAAAAACTTAAAGGGCCTTCTCTTCGGGGACGGGTTAAGAACCCTAACCACCATGGGCGAATGATCTGAGATACCTTGATTCAAAAACGAGGCTTCCGAGAAAGAAAATTCCATTCTCCACTTGGTATTAACCAAAACACGATCTATTTTCCTCATTTTCCTAGAAGTACTGGAAGAGGTAAACCAGGTAAAACGAAGACCAATGTACCTCAAATCCTCAAGATCCTTCTAAGCCAAACAATTCGCAAAGTCATCAAAATATGGAATCCAGGTATTTGAACTACCAAAGCGGTCGGAGGGATCATTGATGGCATTAAAGTCACCTGCAACCAACCAAGGCAGGTCTTGCAAAGTAGAATGCATACGAATAAGGTCGACCCATAATGGTCGCCGCTTAAGGAATGAGTGTTCCCCATAAACTATAGAAATACAACAAGTAATACCACTCAAAATGCATGTCATTCGGCCATGAATTGCCTAATCATTGACAAAGAGAGTCTCATAGGTAACTATATCCGGATTCCAACCAACCCAAACTTTGCCTTTGGATGAATGATCATAATTCGCAACCCAGAGCCAGCCATTTAACAAAAAGTAAGAAAGATCTCTGAAGGAATTTTCTGGAGCCTTGGTCTCAATGAGACCAATCAGACACAACTTATGAGAGGAGACAAGCTTCCTCACCTCAGCCCGACGAATCGGATCACAAATACCTCTAACATTCCACGCTCCTATGTACATATTTACAAGGAAGGAAGAGATTACCTCCGCTTCGCGGTCTTTTTCGGACCAGTGGTCGAAGTCGGGGCCGACGAAGGAGGTGGATCAGGATTAAGTTCCAAAAATCTGTCTTGGAGATCAACCGGAGCTTTCGAGGAGGTGTCTTTCCGATGAGGAGCATCCACCACATGTGAATCTTCAACTACCGTAGCATCAGCGTTTTCAATTTCATCAGAACACTCTTCCACTACTAGAGGAGGTTAGGCAGATTTGGATTTCTTTTTCACAATAGGAGTAGGCTTCTCAGGAGCTGGATCTTTCAATTTGAGGGATTGTCCTCCTTCAATGGGCGGAGCAAGACTAAAGGAGGCAGCATCTTTGGTTGCATGGGCCTTTTCCTTTTTCTTCATAGGCTTCCATTCCGATTTAGTAGGGAGTTGAGAGGCGCTAGCAGAGCACGCCTCCTGACTCTGCTCACATATAATATTCACATCAGTAGCATGGTCGGCGCGATGTGGTTCACCCGAGGATTGGATCACCGGCGGGAGGACTTCAGCGGGTGGATCATCACATTGGTTTCTTGCTCGAGAATTATCACACATCATATCACCAATTTGGACTTGCTGCATATTCAGGCCGAGTAAGCGAAGTCACGGCACCCACGTGGGCGGGAGGTTCGAGCTCAAAGGTCAATTTGTTTCGAGACGGCTTGGGCGGTAGGTGGCTTGCACCTATGTCCGAATATTCCACAACATGGGCAAGCTAAATGCTTCCATTCATACTCGATATCTACTCGACACGATTCTCCTTGGTAAACCAGCTCAACTGATTCACAATGAGGTTGATTGGCTGTGATTTCAACATAGACTCTTGCATAGGTAAGCATTTTCATCTGCTCAGTTCTCAAATCTACATACAAAGGTTTCCCAACAGCACTAGCTACTTTGCTTATGGCTTGGAACCTTAGTGTTCTATCCTCAGAAATCTAGAAATTAGTCTTTATCTTATTAGTATCCTCTTGCAGAATCTTCTGAACATCTGGGTCTGTCAATTAAAGCGTCTTGATTCTAACTTGCACATCTGGCTCAATTTTGAGGGTGGCCATAAGATTCGAAAGGTGGCCTACCTCAAATTTGAATACCGATCTCGAGCCATTTCAAGTAAAACCCATTCTTTAACCATCATCTGAGCGACTGAAGACTTCCAACTCAAAGCGTCTACGACCTTATTCGCCTTCCCGAGTGATATAGAATATCACAATCATAGTCCTTCAAAAGTTCCATCCAGCAGTGCTGTCTCATATTCAACTCCTTCTGAGATAATAGATACTTGAGACTTTGATAGTCCGTGAAGATCTGGAATCTTTCTCCACATAAATAATGTCTCCAAATCTTTAGGGCAAAAACAATTGCTGTGAGTTCCAAGTCGTGTGTCGGGTAATTCAGTTCATGAGGTCTTAACTGACGGGAGGCATATGCAACAACCCTACCATGTTACATCAACACGCAACCCAGTCCTTTGAACAACGCGTCACTACAGATCTCATATCCTCTAGGACCAAACGGAACGGTTAGCACAGGTGCAGTAGTCAGCTTCTACATAAACTCTTGGAAACTACGCTCGCACTTGTCTGTCCACACAAACTTCTCTTCCTTCTTCAATAATCGAGTCAACGGCGACGCCAAAGCTGAAAATCCTTCCACAAACCTTCTGTAGTAACCTGCCAAACCTAGAAAACTGCTTATCTCTGATACGGTTGTTGGTCTTGGCCAACTGATCACTGCTTCAATCTTGGACGAGTCAACAAAGATTCCTTCGCCTGAAATCACGTGACCTAGGAACGTAACACGAGTCAACCAAAACTCGCACTCACTGAATTTGGCATACAATCCATGAATCCTTAAAGTCTGAAGTACCCTCCTCAAATGACTCTTGTGATCCTCAGCACCTCTCGAATACACCAGAATATCGTCAATGAACACGATCACAAACTGATCCAGACATTCATTAAACACTCGATTCATCATATCCATGAAAGTGGCTTGAATGTTCGTCAAACCAAACGGCATTACAGTGAACTCATAATGGCCATATCAAGTACGAAACGCTAACTTCGGTATGTCCTCTTTTCTGATCCTCCACTGATGAAACCTTATCCTCAAGTCGATCTTTGAAAATATCGATGCTCATTGTAATTGGCCAAACAAGTCGTCGATCCTTGGGAGTGGATACTTGTTCTTGATCATCACCTGATTGAGTTTACGATAGTTGATGCACAGGCACAACGAACCATCTTTCTTCTTCACAAAGAGAACTAATACTCCCCAAGGTGATGCACTGGGACATACAAATCCCTTATCCAACAACTCCTACATCTGCACCTTTAGTTCTTTCAACTCAAACAACGCCAAGAGCCTTAGAAATTGGCTCTGTCCCGGGCACTAATTCGATCATAGATTCTCTCTCTCTCTCTCTCTCTCTCTCTCTCTCGACGGTAGACCTGGCAATTCCTTTGGAAACATCTCAAAAAACTTTCGTATTATGGCTATGATCTCCATATTTGGTTCCTCAACTGACACATCCACTACAGTTGCCATGTAAATTTTTGCAACCTACATCCAAAACCCAGTCGTCTGAAGTGACGAAATAACAGGGTTTGAGGGTCCTTTTTTACTCCCAATAACTTGAAACTTTCACATGCCAACGGATCAAACTATTTTACATTACAACAACAACACATTACAACAAAAAGCTCCTCAAGCCAAACCTTTTCAAATATGACATCAAAGTTATACATACACTAACGAGTCAAGTACAACTCTAGTCAATGGTTCTTCTTTTTACTACATTATTACAACAACTGGAGTCCTACAAACTTAGCCAAAATTCCATTGTACTACCCCAACAAAATTACCCCAAAATGTCCTTCCCTAGATCGATACATGGTTCAATAAATTCATGTTCTTCTCACCATCCTAGTGGCGTTCTGTCTGTGGTAGCGGTGCTTGTGTTCCCTTGGACCTACGCGGGCAGTTCCTTGCCTGATGGCCGGCCTGGCCACATTCAAAGCACGTTCTAGTCTTACCAGGACATAGGGTTGGTCCATGATTCCTTCTACAAACTTGGCACATGCCTGGTGATTCCTTTATCTCTTGTCGGGTGACAGCACGCACCCTTCCTTGCACCGGAGGCCTATTCCAAGTATCCCATTGAACGTCCTGAAGCGCATTCCCTTTGTTCTATTCTATCGGTGATGGCAATACCAGCCGTGGTCCCATCTGCCTGTGCGGACAATCCTTGATCAAGTGCCCATACTGGCGACATTTGAAACAAATCCTATCCTTTTTACAACACGGGGCAGACCCATGTCTTTTCCTACGGACATGACACACGTCCTTCAAGTTGTGCACTGACTTTTCAATCCTACTCTTCCCGTTGGGTGGACTGGGATACCCTTCTTCTAACATCGGTCTCTTCCCCAATTGGTTGTCATCTCTGTTGGAACCAAACTTTGATTCAGATGCGGTAGCTTGCTCCCCGATCACAACTCCAGGTTGGACCTCAGCAGGTGCGGCAACAATGGCGATTACGGCACTAGCGGCGGTAGTTACAGTGGTAATAGCAGTGGCTCGGTCCTATGCTTACTGACCCAACAAATTCCCAAGGTTCACTAGCGCCTGAATGATCCTGTCGAACCAAGGATCGCTCGATGCTGCTACACTCTCAGTATCGGCCTGCGGCGGTACTCTTACGCTTGCGCTAGCCTGAGCCGGCGCTCTACCACAACCACGACCTCCTCAAGTACCAACCCTCGTCGGCGTCCTGACCACTCATTATGCAAATTCTTTAAAGAAACCCGCTTTCCAATTCCACACAGAATTAGAAGCTGAGCGATCCCAAACAAACAATCTACGAAACAATTATCACTGACATGCACCAACACAAAATAAAGGCCAATCCTACTAACTATCCCATAAACCTATCACACCTTATCACTCCAACTATCAACCAGCTCTGATACCACTCCAAGCGGGGATGTCTCATCCCAATCCCCGAGGTGTGCCCATCCCTCGATGGTCAATTAAATTACGACGTCCTAGGACACATCACCAACCCATTCATTTTAATGCACATGCGGAAGCGAATAAATAAATCCCAGACTATGACATCCCAAATTTTCAACTGAGGCATTGAAGTGCCAATTAATTTTGTAGAGGTCAAATGAAATTAAATCGAGCAAAGATCGATGTCCAATTGAGGAGGGTTTATGCCAAAATTCGTGTACCCCCCAAAGCCACAACCTTTGGACCACTTTGTCTTCTAAAATAAGGTGTTTTGATGGCCTATTGAAGGCCAAGTATTCTTACATGGCCAAGAGTGATTTTGGAAGATGTTTTGTGAAATATCAAGCCAAGTGGAGCCCCCTCACTTCTCATCTCTATCCATCTATCTCTCCCTCATCCTTTCTCTCTAGTGCCGTGAATTGTTTCTCCTCCATCGGTCCCATTTTCGTGCGATGCCTTAGTTGAAGAGAAGCGGAGCAGTTCACTGAAGACTACCCTCCTCGGCTCTGCTTCGTCCACCGCTACGTTCCTCCGCGCGAAGCCAGCATCGAAAGGAGCCGCGCCAGCACATCCGGTCAACTTCAGCCGTTCGTGGACTCCTTTGCCGCGTGTCTCTCCGTTGCCAGGCATTCGAGTGTCCTCGTCCCCACCAGCGAAGCCTTTCCCGCGTGCAGCCCCTGCGATTGTTGCCTCCCATCCACACGTCCAAGCAATCAACCGAGGCTGCTTCTTCACAATTTGTTGACCGAAGCCTTGATTCTTCAGCTTTCTGCCAGCACATGCCCGCACGCCCATGATCGTTCTTCCCCTTTGCCGAATTGCCAACAGCAAGCCCACCGAACGAAGCCACCGAAGAAGCTGCCCTCGTCCGCTTCTTCTCAACGCGTGGCCTCCACCAGCGTGACTTCGTGTTCCGCTCAGCAGCAACAATGAGTAGTGTCTTCAGGCTTTGACTCTAGCAACCCAGTGAACGGACATCTCAGCTCGTAGCCTTCGAGCAGCCCATCAGCCTAGTGTCTTCAGGTTTTCGGCCCAACTCCTTCATTCTCGCAGGCCCAAAGAATTGAGTCCATCCAGCCCAATTTTAGCCCAGCAATTTCAGTCATTCGAGCCCAACAAAGATAGGCCCATTTCAGCTTTGTTGCAAGCCCAGTCCGCGAAGAAGGCCTAACCACAGCCAAGGCCCAACCCCAAGAGCAAGCCCACTCCAGTGCAAGAACAAATCTCAATTGGGCTGAGATTTGTTGGGCCCAAGTTAAAGGCCCGGCCCAAGTCCGCCGGTGTCGTCGAAAGTCCGATTTTGGCCACCGTCGCGTCGCCGTTACGGTGATTCGGTCTCCGCTTTTACCAAGTGAGTTTTACTCACTAATGCTTTCTTAGCTTGCTAATTATGTTTAGGGGTTGGTTAATTTAATTAAGTTCAATTAAGTGGTTAGATTAGTTTAGATTAATTAAATCAATGACTTATCAACGCATGTTAGGTGGTTAGATTTAGCCATTAATAAATAAAAATATTCTATTATTTATTGAACGAGTCTCGATAACTTTCCGGGCTCGTATCGGCCTCCAATTAGGCATTATGGGCCTAAATTGGATTTTTTTAATATTTATTTATTTATTTTTCGAAATTAATTATTTAATTATTTATTTTTCCAAAAATTCAACTAGGATGGCCGGTGACCGGAATTTTGTGTTGATTGTCGTGGTGTAGTCCATTTATTTAATTGAGCTTTAAGTTATATCGAATGGATTTAAATTGTGAAATTTGAGGATTTGTCCTAAATTGTTTGTTATTAAATATTTGATGGGTAGATGGCTGAATATGGGTATATAGCGCCAGGACGTTGATGGGCTATATAGTAGAGAGAATGGTGAGAGCTAACTGAGAATGTTATTGGCTGAGACCAATCAGGTACAATATTATTGGACATGCGTGGTTTGGTGATTGGAAGTATCACTGGTGAAAACAACGCCTTAAAGAACTACGATGTTATCTATTGCCGATGTCACATTGGCGAAAACAGCGCCCTAGAAATGACATGTGGTTCGGTGATCAAGGATTTCACTGGTGAAAACGGCGCCTTAAAGAACGCACGGTGTCGGTGATCGGTATGTCATTGGCGAAAACGACGCCACGAAAATGATGCGTGATTCGGTGATTGGGACATCACTGGCAAAAATGGCGCCTTAAAGAATACACGTGATCTGTGATGGTATGACAGTTGGCGAGAAAGACGCCCAAAAGATTACATGTGATTGATGTCTAGGAATGACCTAGAGTTGGTCAGTTTGATATGTAATCGACTAGGTCGATTGATCAATGCTTGATTGGATGTTGTGAATTGTTTGAATATCTGTGTTTAACCTTAAATTGCAGGTTGGAAATGAGGCCAAGGTAAATCATTTGACTTGTGTTGTGCTTACGCAACCGTTTGGCGTATTAGTTTACTAATTGGGTCTTAGGGGGTAGAACTCGCTGAGACGTGGTCTCATTGGTTATTGAATAACCATTTCAGGACCCTGAGGAGAAGCTGAGGAGGAGGAACCTGAAAGGAGAAAGATTTTCGAAGAAGAAGTTCATCCAAAGAGGGATCTTGAATACAACTCGAATGTGGATTGAGATCTCATTCCTTTCGTGAACCCTATCTTAGTGTAGATAGGTGTGAGACTTGTTTGCTATAAATAATATTGTAATTATACTATGGGTTGTGCTATTAAATAAAAGTGTGGTTGTGAATTTCAATATGAAAAATATGGCCTGCTTTTCTCCATTGTTTTATTGTCTAGGGATTTACAATTGCTTCCACATGCGTAATAAATTGAAAGGGTCAACGATACATAGTCCTGGGATATCGCACTTTAAAATCGACCAAGGTGAGGGATGGGCGCGTGCCCGAGGATCGGGGCGTGACACAAACAACACAAATGGGATAGAAAAGCAGGGCCACAAATTTTGAAAATCATAACACACTTTTATACACAACAGACTAGATGATTTACAAAACTAGTCTATATTCACAAAGTTCTACAAAAGGTCGATCCTCAAAACAAGCTATCCTATAACCATCTCGTCAGACTCGTTCGCCGATTCTTCAATCTCCACAGGATCCGGACGGAATGTCGGGTTCTCCACCACGCCATCGGGAGGGTCCAAAACACTTTCCCCTAGAGAGGCATCGATTATCCTCGCGGGGATTTCAAAACACCTGAGAGGACCCACCCGGAAACCATTGGGTCCGTAGCGGAACCAAGCTCTGAATCGATTAGGGAACACATAACGTGGATGCTCTTCGACCCAGACAGTGGTCACTACCAGTTCATAGACCCAAAAGCTCCCGGGATCAAGATAAGGATAAACTCGCTCAGTGACCCTCACAGGACGACCATGACGTTCTGGAGGATCCGCCATCTAAGAACCTAAAAATATTATCCCACGCGGGGTGAGACGATGTCTCGGCAAGTTCACCCGCTAAACTTTGATTAGGAAGGAAATACACTAAAAAGCTGCCTAAGCACACACAAGATAGCGGACTTACCTTTGCCTCAATTCCTTCCTGCAAGTCAATACAGTTCATGAACTCAACCAATCCACTCAATTCAAATCGAACGATCAATCAATCAGTCAATCAGTTCAAGTCCATACCAACAGTATTATCTATTCTTTCAATACCATATATCCATCCTCTAATACTACCACTATTCACAACAGTTACAATATATGGTCTTAGCTCGCTCAAGCTGATATATAGATAGATAGCTCACTCAAGCTGATAAATATGTAGATCGTGCTCGCTCAAGCTGATAAAACGATCATAATGGATATATATATATATATATATATATATATATATATCTTTCTTTTAGAAATTCCCACTAGTCATAATAGTCCATAAACACATTTTTGGCGTTGTAGACCAATGCCTAGTATTTTCCAATTAAATACCGAAATTACTCAATTTTGGAATAAATACCCAAAATTATAATTTTCACTCAATTTGCACAATCTAGCATTTAATTAAATAAACCAAGCACACCATTACAATCAACATGAAATTTCGATCACCGGCTATCCCAGTATAATTTCCGGAAAATAATAAATAATTAAATAAATACTAAAATTAATTAAATAAATACCAATAAATATCATAAATGCAAACTTAGGCCGAAAAAGCCTAATTAAATACCGAAACGGGCCCAGAAAAATTCTGAACCTAACTAGATAAATAATATAGCCTATCTAGTTCTTAAATAAGCCATCCTAACCACCAAACATGCATAAACGAATAATTAAATCACTAATTCGTTCTAACTAACCACCTAAATCATGCTTAGCCTAAACTAATCAACCCTTAAGTATAATTGACTCCCCAAGCATAGATTAGTGAGTAAACTCACCTATTTTGAAATTCGATGAGTCCACGACGATGGGAAGATGGAGACGAGCAACAAACTCCGAAGCGGCAACACCCTACAAGGCCCGGAAGGGGTCCAAAATGGGCCTTGAAGGCCCATGGTTGGACTAGGCTGCTCGGTTCTACTTGTTGCTAGACAAAGCGGCTACAATGACGTTGGAGGCCAAAACAAGCTAGGCAGGCGGCTAAGCGAGCAAGCGGGCGTTTCCAGTGGCTGGACGACGGCATACGGTGGCTGGCTCAAGTAGATGGAGGCCAAGCTACGTCGGATAGGGGCGAAGGACGGCCAAGAACGCGTGGCTGGGGCATGAGGTGAGCGGGCGCCATGCTAGGCTCAAGGCGGCGCGACGGTGATCCGACGGCTTCGGGTGGTCGTGCAACGGCAAGGGGGCTGGGCTCGACCTCTCTGCAAATTTTGGAGCACAAGGACCTCTAATGGAGAAAGCCTTCTACAAAAGAAGAAGAGGAAGACAGCTCAAACTTGGAGGTACCCAACTTGGCCCCCAAAGTCTTCCATCCTCATCCTCTTGTCCCTTGAAGAGGTCCCACTAGGTTTGGCTCAATCCTCAGCCAATTTGTGACCAAATCCTCCCTAGTTCATATCCCAAATGGTCCTAAAGGTGAGGGACCAAGGGGCCTACGAATCTGCAACATTTTCCCAAAATTGAACCAATTTCGCTCCAATTGAATCCAATTCAGCCCCCATAAATTCCACCAAGGTGTCCTCGACCAAGTTGACATTTTTTTCTCGCCAATAGAACCAACTTGCACCCCAAAAACGTGATAAAAAACGGTCCCCTGAATTTTCCGAACAAAAACGATCTTATTTTGAATTTCCGCCAAAAATCTCAGTTTGCAGAAAAATCTTTGAAGGATGAGTCAACGTTCCTAAAATGACTCGTGACATGATAGAACTTTCAATTTCTGAAATCGGATTCAAATTCGCGGTTAATTTTAATTTGGCGCGATTTTAGCGTGACCTAGCCTACTAGGTAGCTTTCTGGAATTTTTGGTGCAATTGACCCACGATTGATTTATTTCGAGTCACAATGTACGTCTTCGATACATTGGTGACTCTTAGTTGTCGTGAAAATCTCAATGTTTCAAATACAGACATAGGGTACCCAAAACGACAGAAAAATCGGCTAGTGCCGATCAACGAGAATTTTGCAATCAGGTGGAATCACCCATACTTTGATCATATATCTCAGTCAAATCAACCTATCTCTAATCTCTAATCGATTTTGATGATACCGTAATGACCCTTGTAGACTAGCACGGTCCAACAGTCGATTCCTAGTCGAATTCTCAAGTCTATTGCATTAAAATCCCTTAACGGCTTCACTTGATAGGCTAATTATCTCGTGAGTAGCCAACTCAGAGAGAAAAAAAACTATAGGCGTATTGATGAAAAGCCCAACTTATCCAATCGAAGACAGAACCTAAAAATCAGGAGGTCACATCTAGCCTCTACCAATCCTAACTTCTCCATGCTCTCAAAAATATAGTTTCATTCCCATAGCCATTTTCTTTCAGAAATTACTTATGAAGTCCATAGGGCTTCCTCCCAACTTCAAAAATTTATAATGTTTAAGAAGTACATCAGACCTTCTTACGGAAATGGGAGTTGCTTCCTATGTGACTTCCTCATCTACAGAGCAGCAAGGAGAACTTCGAGGTGAATCTTCACCGGTCAAATCAAAATGCGTCGGACCTTCAAGAACAGTCCGAGGCCCACAACTAGCAATACGAGAAAATTTCCTTTAGTATGACATTTGGAGGACTTCGACGACATGTTTGTGTAGGAATGAGTGAGAAATTTGCAGAGGATTTAAGAGAGAATTCAAGAAAGATGAGGGTTTGAGAGTTAGAATTTAAAAACTGTCTGTAATCGTAAAAGAAAATTATGAGAGATTTAAAGAAAATGAAGTACAGCAACTGAACCATCATAAAAGGAAAATACCTTTTCAAAAAATTCAAAAAAGTAACTGTCAAATATTTTTGAAATTAGTTCTGAAAAATCAGCAGAGATAATACAATTTCCAATATAAAAGGCAAGTGATAAATTAAGAATAAATGCACCTATTCAATAAAGAAGGAAACTTACTGTGATATCCGGATTTCGCTGAACCTCAAATACGTAACGGTCTAGGCCGTGTCGACAAGTTTGTGATTGGACCACGTCATTGGCACCATTTACAACCACCGTTTCGTCACCACCATCACCGTACCGAAACGTCACGTTTCGTCATGTCCCCACATTTAAACTCTCTTCAAGAAACGCCATCGACAAGACCAAGGTTCATTCCACGTAGCACGTTGCCAATTTGTCCCTCATGCAGCCTCCGCCGCCCCCATGCATACGTGCATACAGCAGGTGAAGAACTAAGAAATCCCCCACCTTCAGCACATTGATTTCCTAACCCATTCGGTAGTCAACAAAAGGGAAATGTTGACCCCGAAGCCGCCCACATCAACCGCTTCTCCTTCATGCAAAAAAATTGAAGACCGTTGACCAAAATCTTCAACCACGTCCTTGCATGAAGAAGCAAGGTGAAGTGTGCATTTCACTGAAGCTGTCTTCTTCTTAGCTGGACAACAATATTGGGACTTTGTCCAGCTGCAAGACACGTCCCAACTAATTCTTCAAGGTGGCAAGAGGGCTCAGCTGAAGGGCCACGTCTTTCCCTCTGCCCTCCGTTTGAGCGGCCACGAAGCCTCAAGTGGTTGACAATTAAAGTCAACCAACGGCAAGCTGAAGAAGACCACTTCTTCTTCTCTCTCTCGGCACCCAGCACTCTCTCCATCTTTAGCGAGTCTTCAGCCCAACCCCTCGCCAGCTCGGTTGTTCCTCTGTGCCGCCGGCCACCGACCACTGCACCCGCCCCATCGTCGTCTTGCCTCAGCTTCGCTACTAACCAAGAGAGCTCGCCCTTTCATCGTTGCTCAGCTGCGTCGCTTGCTGCTCCGCCACTTCATCGTCGCACTGCCATTGCGTCGCCTCACCACCAGCCGCACCACAGCTTGCATTTCGTGGATTTGAGGCAAGTGGCGGTCCTGTTGTTCTATATTGCGTGATGTTTGCCTTACTCGAATTTCATTCTAAAATTTGAGCAGAAATTTGGCTCGGGTGCCTAAAGTTATTGGGTATTCAAGTCTATCCTAGACGAGTCTAAGTTGGATTCGATGTCGATCCGCCTTATAGTGCATGTGACGACCGTCGGCACGGTTGATACTAGTTGGGCGTGAAGCCATGGGTCCTAATGATCGTAGGATAATTGTACCGATTTTTATATAGTCAAATCATTGCTAGTCAATCTGGCTCCGTTACTGCCTTGGTCAGGTTTGAGGTCAATTGGCGAGTATCGTAGTGTTCTGGTGATTCGACGTGTTTTGATTAGGGTTCAGATGCTAGAATTCCTTAGGCGAGTCATCAAAATCGAATCGAATATAGAATGGTACTAACTCCAATTAGATAGTTGACTTCGGTCTTATGCATCCATGGTGGTTCGGTTTAGACGTGTGGGATGGCATTAATAAACCTATTTGGTGCTCCGCCGTGGATGAAATCAATATTGATGATGCCGTCAGTCCACCGTGGCAATGATGCCCCAAGTGTCGGCATGCCTAGAGGGGCGTGAAAACGATGCCCTTTGGATGCCTGGGGACTGTGATTGAGCCCTGAAGGTCCTCGCGATGCAAGGTGGGGTGCGAGATGCCTAGAGATGTAACATGACACACTCCGGATGCCCGGGGACTGAAATAAGAAACTAGAGGTCCTCGTGATGCCAAGTGGGATGCGAGATGCCTGGAGGAGTGCAAACACGGGTCCCTTCGGAAGATAGCGGCAGTTAGAACCAAAGTCGAATCAATTAATAAATTGTCTTGAATGTCTATTTACTTTCCTAGTGTCTCATTTGTGAAATCCCTTTAGAGTCTTGGTAACTTGAGTTATTTCGTTTTCCATATTGCATGTTTAGGATTATGTCAAATGAGTAGGGGTAGACTTATGTAATATGGTCTAACAGGCTTTCATATGCTGAGTAGTTGTACTCACCCCTTGTGGGACTATTACATTTCAGACGTATAGCCATGCTACTCCAACCCGTGTCTTCCACCATGCTCTATGGCTTTCCCATTGACCTCACTTGGGATCAGGTGGAGCATGTGGACTCCGACTTCCCGGATGTCACGTTCATCTGGATTACGATCATCCTGACGGTGAATGCCGGTCTCCTGACGAGCCCCGTACTGTTGGGGTTCATTGTACTGTATGCTCGGGTCAATAGGCGTACAGTGGGGCCGTTTCCACTTCCGAATGATGATGACGGTTCGAGTGGGGTCGAGTAGGAGGAGGACTGGAGAGAGGATGGTATCATTTTTGAACAACCAAGATGTGATGTAAAGATGACCGTGTGAATAGACTGTAGGAGGGTGAAGACAAAATTTTGGATTAGCTAGAAAATGGGACTTTTTGGCCTATATGTACCGACCAGAGTCATCTGAAAATATAAATAAATAAAAGTGCATGGTTTATATTTCATGTGTGTCATTCTAAGTTATGATGGGATAGTCGATACACACTTCTGCAATTAAAAGGATAATAAGCACAATGACCGGGAAACGCCGTGGCGGCCCCAACGGGTCGAGGGTCGTCACAGCTCAAGTGGTATCAGAGCCTAGGTCTATTTGGAGTGATAAGGTGTGCTAGTAGAAAAAGGAGGTTGTGGTGATTGCACAAGTTTAGGCACGAAACGCATGTGGTTGGTTTGTTTTGAATAACAAGTGACTAATTTTCACTTGTAAACTGCTGGTAAATTGTGAATTACCATGCGTGCTAGTAACATTTATATGTTACTTATATGATCTCAGTAACGTGTGAACATTACTTTTCCTTATTAGTCGATTAGTGACATTAGGTCCCTAATTGTTCATGTGGTAAATACTCAATAACCTGCAGGAAAGGATGGTATGAACAAGAAGTTCTCCCCCATCAAGGGTTGAAGCCACTGCTTCGAGGTCAAAACCCCGAGTGGAAGATATCTACAAGCGCTGGCTAACGTAGGGAATTTAATGGAAAGACAAGCTCAACAACAACCGAGAGCAAACACGGTACTAAGGGTTGGTGGAACAATTCTTGAAATTGAAGCCACCCAAGTTTACTGGAATGGGAAGTCCTGAAGAGGCAGAATAATGGATCAATGGGATAGAAAGGATCTTCCAGCTGTTGAACTGCAACGACATCGAGAAGATAACCCTGACGGAGTACCAATTGGAGGGTAATGTCAAATATTGGTGGAGGGCTTCTAGAGACACAATCTTTCCGCCTAGTACTGCCATAATTTGGGATGAATTTGTCAGGGCTTTCAACAGAAAGCATTTTTCTGACTGTGACGGGTATAAGAAAATAACAAAATTTGTTCGACTGGAACAAAATGAGCTGACGGTAGACCAATATGAAGCAAAATTTTGTGAACTGTTAGGGTATGCTCCTAGATTGGTAGAAGACCGAGAGGAAAAAGCTAAGAGATTTTTGAAGGGCCTGAGAATGGATATCAAGAGGCAACTAGTGCCTCTGAATCTAAGAGATTATAATGAAATTTATGTGAAAGAGCTAGTATAAACAACTAAAGGGGAGTGAATAGGTGTAAAAAACAGAGTTGTCTAAATATGCAATAAAAATATTTTTCTCTTAAACTAAGTCTGTTAGACAATAGACTTTGAATAAAGATTCAGACTCAAATAAGATGTTTTAAAATATAGCGAAACTCAAAAAAATATCACAGCAAATAAATTAAAGGAGTTTAAGGAAGAGAGAATGAACACAAGATTTATAGTGGTTCATCTTAAATTAAGCCTATGTCCACTCTCCCACACTGACAGCCTTCTGGCTAGTTTCACTATGAATCGAAAGAGAATTACAACAATATAACATTGACTACTCAGTAAAGAGTTTCTTTTTCTCTCACTAAATCACTCATTAATGTTTCTCTCTCTTTCAAATACACGTATGAGAACTCTCGATGAAGAACAAGTGATTTGAGAAGCTTCAGACTTTGGAATTCCAACTTTCACACACACTTTCAAATGACCCGAGAAACCTCCTTAAATACTCCTCCATGCCTTTATGACCGTTGGCACTATTCAGAGGAATTCTTCCAATCAACCCGTTGGACAGAATCAATCAAAGAGATCTTGAGCCTTTTGAAGATTGAGATGAAAATCCGATGATCCTAGTTGCCCATACAATCAAAATCTTAGTTTCCATAAGTAGATTCTTTCCAAATAAACTTGTCTTCCAAATTAATCTTACCGATCTGTGATTGATTTCATCAATAATATCCAAAAAGGTAAGTGAGATTTCCAACCAAAAAGCCAGATATATCCTGTTCGTACTAAATCCTTGAAGGAAGAATAATAATCCTGAGTCTGATTATTTCTTCGTTCTTCACTTGATTTCAGTCTGGGTCTTCATCAAATTGGGGCAGACTTCTGATGTAAGATAGACTTTTGATAGAATTCCACAAAAGTCTAGTATTCCTCAGAATGAGAATAAGAATACAAATAGAAAAATTTTGTCAACTTCAAAATATAATAGGAGTTTTCTCAACATTATGAACAGGCTCAGCTTGTGGAGCAAGAAGTTATAAGAGAGCAGTTGGAAAGTAAGGAGCGAATGGAGTCAGGATGAAAAATGGCACTAAATGATACTCGACATGGTAAAAGACCCTATCCAACCCAAGAGCTACCTTGGGATCCTAAGAAGAAGTGGAATTTTGGAAATTTTGGGAAGACCAGGAGTGGTCACACTCAAGGTAAAGTGCCATATCAAAATAATCCCTATCAAATGTGTGGTAGACAACATGGGCCAGGACCCTACCTAGATCACCAGAGGTGTTTTGGGTGTGGACTGAAAGGTCACTTTAGGAGGGATTGTCCACAAGGAGGGTCGCAGTCGAACGTGGATCCAATGCAACAAATGCAACAACATGTAGGCGGACCACCTCCACAAGGAAATCCATGGAGGCCACCAGCCCAAGGAAGGGTGTACGCAATCACCCAAGAGGAAGCGAAAGCTTCCAAAAATGTTATCTCATGTACGATTTCTATAAATGATAAGAAGGCTTATGCATTATTCAACACGGGTGCTATACATTCTTTTGTGTCTAAAAGATATAGACGACTGGGTGAAATAGAAACCAAATCTCTTGATACACTTCTTCGTATTTCTCCGCTGTTGAAAGATGTGGTATTGTTTACATTAGTACGCGAGAGATGTAAGATATCTATAGGTGGAAGATTTTTGGAAATAGACCTAGTGGTGATGGTTATGTATGACTTCGATGTCATCATAGGAATGGATTGGCTCGGTAAACAACGGGCTAGGGTGGACTGTTATAGAAAGATGATTCAGTTTAACCCACTAAATCAGCCTAGTTTCGAATTTTACGGAGATCAGACAAATCCCTCAATGGTCCTCATTTCGATAGTGGAGGCACATGCACTTCTTGACAAAGGATGTCAAGGATACCTAGCAGTAGTAAAGGTTCATACTAAGGAAAAAGCCAAATACCTCTCTTTCTAATGTCAAGCCCTAAAAGAATTAAACCACAACAATTCCTTTGTCTTTTACTCTCATTTTTCTCGTGCAATTTGGAATACTCGAAGGGTCGATTCTTTTTTTTCTGAATGGAATGTCTCATTCATTATTGTTTGGAATGCAGAGCATCTTTTCTTTTTCTTCTTATCTTATCCTTTCCAAATGTAAGATTCAAAAAAAAAAAAGAAAATCGAAATTGGATATTGATTAAATTGTATTGTATAAGGAGTGGTTCAAGAGTTTCCAAATGTATTTCCTGAAGAACTGCCCGGATTACCACCGGAACGGGAGATCGAGTTCGTAATCGAACTAACACCTAGAAATGAACCCATATCAAAAGCTTCATATAGAATGGCTTTGACGGAAGTAAAAGAGTTGAAAGTATCACTGCAAGAATTACTCGATAGGGGATTTATTAGGCCAAGTGCGTTCCCATGGGGGCGCCAGTCCTATTTGTAAAGTTCTTAATTGAATTTTGCAAAATTTCCAACCGACGAATCAAATTGACACTAAAATAAGTGTTTTTGACAATTTTTTATTTTTCAATTTTTTGGTCAAATATTTAATCAGTTGACTTTTCCTAAAAGGCTGATTTTTAAGTCAAATCTTTAAATTTTTGAAAAAATTGATTTGAGAAAAATGAAATTAAGGCTAAATGGCATCCTTTTAAATGAAAAGTCAATGGAGTTGACTTTTGATTAAAGGGTTAACCAAAGAGTCAACTTGAAAGTCAATCATTTGATTTTTCGGGTTTTTCTTGAAAATGATTTGGAAATTACTAAAAAACAACAATGTAAAAGAAAAAGATAAAAACGACACCTTTTTTTTTATCAAGAAACGAGCTCCATCACAATTGGAAATCCAAATCTCGATTTTTTTATATTTTTAACGCATCGTTTAAAAATAGATGTCAACACGCAAAAGTTACAATCATTAGGGCGATCTAGTTACATTATGCTAATGGAATCATTTATTATATGTAGATGCAATCACCATACAACATGCCATCAAGGATTATAAATACATTTTCACCATTCACTAATCAGCTTATTATGAAATCATTTTCAATCCTAGTGTTATTTTATCTTTTTGTTACTATTGTAATTTTGTCAATGATTTCTTCTAAATAGATGTTGGAGTATCATAATATATCTCATAGAACCACTTCAAGTCAAGTACAAGTTGCATTGATTTTTGTCTCATGAGATTACTTGAGACATATTAATCTTGGCAACTTGTTTAGTAAATGTAAATAAATTGGTTATTTATTTGTACATAGGTCATCAAGCTCTTTTCAATATCCTAGGGTGAATGAATTGAACAATTCTGAAGAAACGCGTACCAATTCACCATAGTCATTTCGTGCAAAGAACCAAAGAGCTAGACACTACAAAATTACTTGAGCACTTGCCTACTCTGCAAGAGCTTCTTTTTCGTGTGCTTGGTTGCCAGGTATTTCTTGAATCCACTAGGTTTAATGTCTTTTACCCCTCATATTGTCTAGGTTTTTATGGAGATAATGTGTTCTATGTTTTGCCTATTAAAATGACATAGTGATCCATCTATATAGTGTTCTCGGCCTAATGAAAATAATGAATGTGTATTCTACAGCCCCAAGGTGCAGTAGTTCATAATTTTGTCATTTAGTTGGCACTGTCAATGGGTGGTAGATATAATGTTTTTCTTCTCTCTCAATCTAATTATGTCTTGGTCTTCCTTTATGTTTAATTGTTCCTTAATTTGTATAGGTTGCTTCTGAAAAAGAAAATATATCAAGCCATAAGTGATGGTACAGTCAATTTGGTTGACAAGGTAGGCTGTAGTCGTGACATTTAGGTCAGAAGATTTAATGTTAATTGTAAGTTATGCGCAATATGACTGATGAAATTGTGGTAGTTTTTTTTAAATGCAACGTCATGATACAATGGGGGCTCTTGACATTTATAGGAGAGCTGGCCATTAGGTAATGCTAACTATATTACTTGCATTAACTAATATTCAGGTGGAAAGGATTGAATCCTGTTGTGAATTGCATTTTTACAAAACTTTCACTCTTGTAGGCTGACACACTTTCAGAATTCTATGAAATATGTAAAAATTTGGATATTGGGCGTGGAGAGAGGTTTATCAAGATTGAACAGGTCTGTCTGTCTATCTCTCCCTACACATGCACACAGGCATGCAGGGCAAGCCCGTAGAGTAGTGTGATGCACTCAATCCCAGATTGTTGCTATTTGTGACGGCCGTAGAGTACCGTGTGATGCACTCGATCCTTGGTGTTGGTGTATGTTGTCTGAACCTTTTCTCTTTTGTTCAGCTTTTCCTTTTTCCTGCAGTCTATCAATTGCTTGATTCATTCCCGAAATCTAACAAATGAAATCACTGTAATTATTGTTTGTCAAGGCAATGTGTTCTGAAGTATTGCTAACATCTAAATTAGATTGACGGGCATCTTTCTAAAATGAGCTAGGCCATCATATTTTGAGTTTCTGACCCAACCATGAAGTGTATCGCATTGTCATCATCTTCCCTGTAAAAGAGGGTAACATATTTTTTAAGAGAGCGACACTTTTATTTTCTTCTTTTTGTTTCTGGTGCAGTTGTTCAACCGAGTTCTGCTGGTTTCGATCATGCTAATGTAACTATAGGTTGGGAATTGGCGCCAGTAAGTTGGCAAGAAATGACAGTGCCTCAGCTGCCAGCAAGTTGGTAATCTCTTATTCTACCATCTCTTTGAGAAGTTGTTTGAGATGGTTTGCTAAACTCTCAAGTGTATCCCACTAGTTGTCTCACATTTTTCAAGTGTTGCAGAATTCTTGCAACATCACATTTAATTATTTTTTCTGTGTTTACTAATTTTTTTCACTGGTTGGGTTTGTAACAAAGGCGGGAGGACTCGACAAGCTTACACTTGACAGCTTATATGATGATGCAATGAGAAGAAACAGTCAAAGCTCTAGCTATAATCCCTGGGAGCCAGCCCTGATGGCTGGTGCGATGATGCAGCAACCAGCACAAGACCCGTTCCCTGTCCCAATGCTGTAAATGAACCTCTTCAAGTCCAAATGGCAGCAATGTACCAACAGCAGGCCCTCACGTTGCAGCAGCAGCAGATGATGATGATGATGGGCCTACAGATGCAGCAGCCGGCAAATCCTTTCGGCAATCCATATGCAGCCAATGTTCACCCATACAGTGTGGTGCCTGTGCAGCATTTAGCTAGAGCTTTGGGTGATGTTCTTCACCGAGTGGATCGATCTGATCCTTTTCTTATGCTGGGTGCTCTCCGAATGGATCCAAGACATTCTTAAAGAAATAAGTGAGAGACTTTGAAAGAGAAATAGAACTGCACCTACTCAACATGTTAATCATCCAACGGAGAATTTATGAACTATTTCTACACTGACAGCAAACATGATAAAAATCCACATTATAATATGAAAAGAGTCAACCACTCCTGCTTTCGTTTGTGCATTGATTTTAATTTTCATTAGTTTTGAAGACTCATTTCGTTAACAACAGTTCTCTATTGATTTTTGAACAATGAACAAGAAACCTGAGCTTCATGAAGAACAAAATTTGGTATCTACAAAATCGCCGATGAATTTGCATAAGTTAAGCATTTTAAGGGTTCTAAATCCATCAAGAAATCAAATGATCTAAAGTCTTGTATATAGAAGTGGAAAACCTAGAAGTTGAACTCATACTGTGTACCTGATTGAGCCATACATGATTTTGATCTGTGGAGGACGGACAAAGGTACTTGGTCTTACTCTCCTCCTTTCTTAAATGGTATCATGAGTGCTTTTGATTAAGTAGTGGAGATGTTAAGAAATCTCATTTTCACCCGAGTACTTTAGTATGAATCATTATGATTACAAAACAGATCCTACTTCTTGCATATATATATATATAGAAATCTAGAACCCCTTCCTTTTGTTGTTTTATTTATTTAGAGATGTACATGTTCCCATCTAGAGTATTGCCAAAAAAGGTATAAAAAAAAATCTTAAACATATTGTCTCTAAGCATTTCAATTAATTCATTTAAATCTAAACCACTTCTTGTTTATACGAATAAGTCTCTCCAGCCAATTTAGGATAGAGATTACATAAACACCGACCGTCCTTCGTGGCACAACTAACACTAACATTGACATTTCTTTATAATTTTTTAGATTCTTTTTCTTTCCTAGGGCTAGTGAGGGCTAGCCTAACTCCCCTAGGCCCAGGCAGCCTCGCTAGGCATCACTAACAAGCCCGACAAGGGTGACCCTTGCTCAAGCAAGACTAGCTCTCATGAGCCAAAACCATGGGGGAATAATAAATAAAAAATAAAAAAATATCAACAATTTCCAAAAATAAACTTAATTAGTACAATATAAAAAAATTTAAGATTAATTTTGTTTAATTGAAAGAATGAAAATTGAATTAATACCCATAAAATAGGTTTATGATTTTTTAGTACTTTTCCTAGAGTATTGCTCCTCAAAAGCATACATTCATAAATTAAGGATACTTTGTTCCACGGCAAAAAATTGATTTGGAGAACCACTTCTTAAAAATAGTCAATTATATCACTTATAAAAATGAATTAACAAAACAAAAATCATCATTCACAAAATTGTTTAACATAAAATTATTGTCAATAATGAAAACATTTTCCTCAATTAATTAATTCAATCTTATGTTATATGAATGGGATAGATCCAGACACTCTCAGACCAGAAACTTCATGGTTTCCCTACTCATAAAAAGCCTAATGAACATTAACTTCCGCGAGCGTGCGGAGTGCGTGTGTATGAGAGAGAGAGAGAGAGAGTTCAGATTAAATAAGACAAGTAGAAGCAAGATATTTTGGGATTGTTGGTAAGTCAGCGTAGTCCAATATGTCAGAAAATCAGTTAACAATCAGTTCTTCTCTAAACCAGTTGAGTTTGAGAAATACTTCTCACCTGCAATTGACCCACTCGGCTACAGCTTTTTACAAGAGGAAAACACAAATGCTTAAGCTTCATTTCCGACTGCACGACATTTAGTAATATACTTCTGGTTATGCACACTCATTGCATCTAAGACTGAAAAAATACTTCTGTCCAATCTGGTCAAACACTGCCGAACTGTATGTATCTTCCAATGCATAGGAACGGCATGCATTCCCTCTCTGCAGGACCATCACTTTGTCACAGGAACCTCAGGTAGGGCAAGTACAGGCTTGAACTTAAAAATTTATATCTGCTTATTAAGTTTTTGCAAGACTTCGACTTGAGACGCCATGCAACAATTTCAAAAAGCCATGAAAGCTCAGTTTTCCATCGGTATGTCTGATCCAATCGTGGAGTACAGCATACACGGGGACTGAACTGCTCACACCTAGTTCCTGCAAAAAAGATCAAAGATGTCAGGTGATGTCGATAGCCTGATACAGATTCCTAAGTATGAGAACACATCGCTTATACATAACTGATCATGCACCATAGAAAAAGCATAGAGATGCCCCACTTTCACTTGTTAACACATAAAACTAGAAGGAATCAGGTTAGAATATCATCTTAGAATCCGCATTTACATGGAAACGATCAACTGAAAGAAACTAGTTGTTAGACAATCATGGATATACACATAAAGTTACTCAATAACCTCATGAGCTACAGGCAATCTTTTTGACAGCAAAAGGGAGAAGCCAACCAAAAGATAAAATAAGTATGGAAAACCATGCAATTCACGAAATGGGCAGATATCAAGTAAGAGCAGCCAAAAAATGTAATGCATGGGTGACTATATAGTTGCCAATTCTTGCAAAGTAGCCGAAATCAACAACCTACCGAAGCCAACTCATCAATGACAATAGCCCGGTTTCCTTCTTTTTCAAAAATTTCATAGGCACAACGAGCATGTTGTTCCCATCTATCAAGAGCTTCAAGTTGATGGACACTTAGAGTAGCTGCACAAAACTCTTCAAAATCCATCCTCCTATATTGAAGTGCACTAAGCTGTCCCAAGGTAAAGAAGAACAATTCAACATTCAAGATCTACCGTTGACAAAAACAGAAAATGGTATGAAATTAACAAAGCTCGATGATGAGGGCTATACCGATGTCAAGAAATCTAGGACACGAGATTCTTTCATAGCATCCGTTGCATTCCTCATCAAGGCCTAGCAAGATTGAAGTATGTAAGACCACACATCTCATTAAAACCAAGGGGGGAAAAACAATGACACTACCAAGTGGTGATACCAACCATTTTAATGTTTTCAAATCCTATGGTACCATTCTTGTTTGGTTCAAATAAAGAAAACTGCTCTTTCAGATAAAATAGCTCATCTCCAGTCAATGTTTTGGACAAAGCCTGTAATAAACACATGAACAAACTGTCAGTAAAAACTAAGTATAATCTCTTCAATAAAAGATTAAAGCATGCCTCAACATCCCTTCTTCCACATATTATCTCATTGGAGCTCCTTCTCTTGTTTCTGTCCAAGATTCTCCTTGAGATTTAATGTCAGAGTCCATTAAATAAACCATATTTACACTAACCATACCCATCCTTTAATCATCCTTTGCCACTAATAACTCAGCAAACTGATTATTAAAAATCTAACATGCCCAAAACAATAACAATGCTAAATAAAAGAGAATTAAAAGATAAGGAGCAAAAATTAGCCATAGAAGACTGGATTCAACCCCAAGACTCTGATCTTGGTAAGAGTGAACCATCACTAGGCTAAGTCTTGCTCCTTCATTATTCATACCATGCCAAGTTCCTTTCCTAGAAAAGTTCTCCTAATCTAAGCAACACAATCTGCAGTAGCACACAATAGAACCAGCTTGAAGCTCCAGAGCAACAGAGAAAGCAATTTTAAAGGTACATTATACCATTAATCTGAGGAAAAGAGTCCGAAGCTTGTCCAGAAAAAACAAAACACAGCAATGTGGCAAAGTTTTCAACATCCATTTAATTGTGAAGCAACAATAGATATAGTAATTTAAGTTCATTGCAATCACAATGAAGATCCTGCTGATAATTAATTGCTTCACATTCCTTGAGCCATGTTTTAAATTCTAATTAAAGATGCCAGTGCATCAATGGAACCAGTTCCATTTCCAGAACAGACACCCTCAGCGACGGCTAAGTTACATTATTTTACATACCCTTAAGGCAGCTCTTCTGAGTGTGGATGAACGCATATATGCCTTCATGAGTTTGAATATAAGAATATCTAGAGGCACTTTGATCTCTTTATAATTCTTTATCCATGAATGGCCTGCCAAAGAAAATGTTAGAATTACATCATAAAAGAACTGGCATCTTCATTGGCAGATGAAACCTACTTAGAGCTTGTGCAGCTGTCATCCTTTTCCTGGGATCTTTAATTAATAAGCGCTTCACGAAGTCTCTTGCCTCGGAGGATAGTGAAGGCCAAGGTTGTTCGTCAAAACTTGGATCAGCTTTTAGAACAGCTCGAAAGATCCCGGACTCACTTCGGGCCCAAAAGGGACGACTGCCACAGAGCAGAATATATGCAATTACGCCTATGCTCCAGACATCTGCCTCGCTAGTGTAAGCTCTATGGAGAACTTCAGGAGCTACATAGTATGCACTACCGACAATATCATTTAGCCGCTCATCTGTATACCAATTAGACCAATTCTCAACATTAGGTAATTTCTTGATCCCTCAAACTGATGCATCAAAGCTGCTATAAACTAAAAGGTTATGCATACCTGGTTTCACAAAATCTGACAAACCAAAATCTATGGCCTTCAAAGTAGAGGTTTCATCCTTCGACGAGAAGAGAAAATTCTGATCAAGCAATTAGGCACGCTTCCATGAGAATAGGTCGATCAAAAATATTTTGGGAAAGCTGATGCAAAGCAGCAAATTACGGCTAACATTTTTTAAAGCAATTCCTCTCTCTTTTGGTTTATATCACTTTTTCCAAAGAAATGAAAATTGTTTAAGTTAAACATAAGTTTGGGCCAGTAATCAGAGTTAGTACCTTTCCCTTACTCAGGTGATTTTTATATCCAACACAAAATGGGATACAAATGAAGAAAAATGAACATTATGGCGAAAGAAAATGATTATGTGGAGGTAACTACATCCAAGCACAAAACTGTCTTCAAAAGTATGCAACTTGTTATCATGTAAATCATAGTCATGCATACGAATAACAGAAATATCATGATAAAAAATCATTCTACAGATTCCTTTAGTTTTTTTTTTTTTTTTTTGGTAAAATACAGATTCCTTTAGTTCAAGCGATCAAGATAGAAGAATTGACAAAATGTGAGTCAACAAATTACAAACGCAGTTTCTAGAAGATCTTAAATATAATTTGTCAACTTTAAGACTCCTACAAACTTGAGCATACATGATTGCATCAAATCAAGGAAATGGTATAATTGCAATAAAGTTGGGTGTATTGCAATTTAGGCAACAATAGTAAAGTAGATAGACCAATAAGAAGACCATTTCCCAAAATTCTTAAGGCCAAATAGGAACTAGGAAAGTGAGTCCAAAAACCTTTTCAGGGAAGAAACAAAAGCCACAGAGAGGAGAAGGAAGAGAGGTTGTTCTATTGTAAAACGAAAATGAGATTACAAATTTCACACAGGAGAGGATCCTCAGTACATATGAAACAACCATGCAAAAAGAAAAGGAGTACATGACCACCTCAGGTTTCAGATCCCGATGCACCACACCTTGCAGGTGGCAAAAAGTGACAACATTTAGTATTTGTATCAAAACAGCTCTTGCATCATCCTCCGAGTACTTCCCACCCCTGATCAAATAAGACGCCAGAAAATGAGCCTCTGGCAATACAAGATCTCCATTTTTAAGGATCATCCATCTATATAAATTCATCTATTATCTATGGCTAGAATAAAAGAAGCTAGCACAAAAGATAACCTCGAAAGTATTCTATCCAAGAGTTCCCCTCCTTCACATAACCTGAAAGATGCATGAAATTATCAAAACTTTGAGTCACAGTATGCAAACATCCAAAAAAATTTACACTGCCAACATGATAATAAAGCAGAAAGCTCAGATAAAGTCCAGCAAACAGAGCTTACTCCATTACAATATACACATTATCATGGTCTTCATATGCATCATAAAACTGCACGAGATTTTCATGTCCAGTCAAAGCTCTCAATATTTTGACCTCCCTTCTCACATCCTCAATAGCAATTGCAGTCGTCATCTAAAGAGAAAAAAAGTATATCAAGATCCATAAGAAAATTAAGAAATAGGCAAGGACAAAAACTATGGTACTTGGCAAAATTTCTCTGCTTTAACCAAGTAAAGAAAACTAAAATAAGGCAAACTTGAGGGAATACTAGCAAATTAGGAACATGGCACCAAAAAGACGTGCTTCACCAATTTCTTCCAAGTAAAGCCAAATCCTCCAGAGTCTAGAACATATACTGAATCAGGAGAAATACCAAACTGGATGTGCATTTCTTTGCAATTTTATCACCATAATTCTTGTGTACTTTGCTCATAACATAGCTAAATGTTCCTTTTCAAACCTATTCTCCAGCTGTAAGTAACATTTTGGTCCCTTCTTGAAGACAAATGAATAACTGAAAAGATATTTTTTCATTAACAGAAAGATCAGTGCCTACCACTGATCAGACACAACAGCAAAGGATGGATCCCAGAAGGCTATCTCTAAGTCCTATAGGGTAAAAGCCCCCTAGATAAAGTTGCACGCACAATTCCATGTTTAAAGTTACTGTAAGTGATTATTGTAGTGACTTGGTTCGCGCTACTGCTTTCTTTGCGACACAATGCTTTCTTTTAATTAATCAAACAACAAGAATGTAAAGAAAGTAGGGTCACCACACTGTAAGTGATAGCTCATTGCTAAGTTCATGAATCAGGCCATTAGGTTCACCAATTGAATTACTTCCATCTGAATTTGAAAACCGGCTAATTTACTTGGGCTTCCATTGTGATATATGTATCTTTCATGGAGAGGGCAACCCATAACAGGAGAACCTCACAAGAAAGAGCAACATCAGTTTAAGGATTATTGTCTTCATACACACTTTGAAGTGACAGAACTTCAGAAGAAAGAAATCAAACAGGAGACACTGTTGCTGTGGTTGTGGAGGCAACACTAAAGATGATCTAGGTCATTTTTGTCCTTCCAGATCTATGTTCTTCTAGTACAGTTGAGTATGTATCTTAAAGTCCAGTTTTAAAATTATAGATTATAGATAGAACGGCTGGTTCAACTTTATGCGATCGAAAGTGACATCCCATATTTATCAATAAAACTATATGCTGTACAAATGACCTGGTAGAGGTGTTCAAAGAAAAAAGGCAAGGACCATGCTTGGGCTGATACTTCGCATTCTTTATTCGGCACTTCTAGTTTGTCTTGCTTAACTTCATGTGACATTGCAACTAGCATTATAATATGTTAACTTCACCAATAAGAAAGCAAAGTTGAAATGGATTACCACCAATTCCACTGAAATACTTGAAGACAAAAGCCAAAAACAGAAAAACCAGACAAGTTTCTGACCAGTCTTCGACATTGGTACAAACCGACGCAAATGATTAAAAATCACCAAAGCATAAATGTGTCTCAACTTGTCACTAGCTGGTGGTAGAATTGCCTCTGTTCTACGGATCAACCCCCGCCACGACATAATACTCATCCACCACAGGTGATTTAGGACAATAAAATGACAACTCAAAGACAACACATGAGAAAAAAATTACTCAAGTCACAACCGAATGTGATACGATGTAAACACGAGAACCTCCGAAAGGACGGGACCCAACATGATTCTTCACCTTCTCTCAAAAGACCCATTTCACATCCTATCCATTGAAGTTCCAGGAAGTTATTCAAGAGGTATTCTTTAGCAACTACAGGGGATCACAGACAACAGGACCCCTCAAAAGACGGCCCAAGGAAAATGAATTCCAAGCTCAACAAATCATCACTTATCCCGGCGTACTTGAATCCACAAAAATTTCCGACATACATAGAAGGCCATAAAGGAGAAGATCAAACCTTTGCTTTCGGTATGACTTTCACAGCAACCTGTTGACCCTTAAGCTCACCTTTCTTGGACCTTGCACGGCAAGTATACCCAAAATGCCCTCTCCCCACCTCGTCCCCAAGCTCATACTTGCTCCCGAAGTTCCTCGAGAACCCGAAGCTCTTGTCGAGCCCCGTCACCCGCCCCTCGCCCTCCGCCTCGCTCCCTTCCGGGATCGCCGCCTCGTTCGCCTTCACCGTCCCGCGCCGCAGCGCGAGCGCGGCCTTAATGTGCTTTGCCGGCGACGGCGGCGGGAACGGCCGCTTGAAGAACCGCTTGGGCGTCGAGTTCGCGCTCGCGTTCGCGTTCGCGTTCGCCGGGGACCGGCCCGCGGGGGACTTCTTCGAGAACAAGTAGTGCGCCGGGCTGGGGCTGTAGAACGGGAAGAAGGGCGACTTCCGCCCGTCGCCCCCGGCCTCCTCCTTGGGGACGTGGTTGCCGGGGTCGCCGCCGTTGATGGAGCCCGAATCAGGGTTCCGCCGCTCCTCGGCCGGGCCGGCCCCGCCGTTGGCGGCGGCGATCCCTCGCTGCCCGGGTGCGGGAGAGGAGAGATCGAGCTGGGAAGTGGGCTTCGAAGTGCACAGCCCCATCCTCCTCCTCCTCCTCCTCCTCCTCCTCCTCCTCGAACGGCGGAAATGCAGAGAGAAATTTCGAAGCAAGCGGGGGCTAAAGCATTGCGGACGAGAGAATTTGAAATGGCTAAGTTCGAGAGCCCCTCCTCCTCGTCTTCTTCTTCGGCCGGAAAAAGCAAGAAAAACAAGAATCTAGAGAGAGAAAGTAGAGGGAGAGGAGAGAGAGAGAAAGTGTGTATGCAGTGCGACTTCTCTTTCTTTCTTTCTTTCTTTCTTTCCTTTCCTCTTTTTTTTTTTTTTTTTTTTTTTTTTTGGTAGGAAGGCGAGGGAGATCTGCAGAAGAAGGAGAAGATGATAAAAAGGAGAGGAGACGATGATCCGCTCTGCTTTTCGGGCTCGCGGCCGATGTAATTAAAAAAATATATAAATGAAGATGAAATCCGGAGTCGTTGGACTAAATTTTTTTTTAATATTAATTTTGAAATCGATGGATCGGTTAATAATAAAAATAAAAATAAAAAGGAAATGTAGAGGGTGTGCAGGAAAAAAATAATGATAATGAGAGTAATAAATGGGGCGACGAAAATTAAAAAACTAATTCAATGAATGTGGATTGACGCACTAGATGTGAGGGCGGGCGAAGGGAACGTGTGTGGTGGTCCTGCCGCGTGACAGCGGCGTGAGCCGCAAGTGATGTTTCTTTTGTACTGCCCGACCGGAACTCGGGTTTAAGGATTGAATTTAGGATGAAATAATGTCATTTCTCACTTTTCTTACCTCATTTTGTAGATAAAATAAAATCATCATAAAACATATTAGGTGAATTTTACGTGTCGGAACTTGGTACAATATGAAAAGCATTCTATATTTTAAATTGAAAAGGGGACATGATACAAAAGTTATGATGATTTGAGAAAACAAAAAGTTATTTTAATGCGAATTAGACCGTTATTAAACAACTGAATGTGACAATCAAATCCTACTCGCATGCCTTGTTGTTTATCGGTAGGCTCCATTTATAATTCGGAAAAAATGGCCAATGACTACGTGAATGAAATTTGAATGAGATTTTAAGAATGTGAGATTCCAATGACACATTGGCTATAGGAAGTGCAATCTTCTTCTCGTTTCTATAATTCGGCTAATCATAATAATTAGTTTGTCATCTAGAGAAAAACTAGCATAAAACCTCATCGTTAATGGTCTCTTAAGTCTCGACTTGAACCTAAGTTCTCCAACATAGAAATTGGAACCCTTCACCATCAATTCAAAACTAAAAGTACGGGAATGCCTTTACTTCTAGGTCAATCCCAAAATGGGCTAGGTGTGATTTCTAAGCACTTACCAAAATGTATGACACAAGCGAAAGCAATTAGTAAACATCAAAATGCTTCTGCTAGGGTTTATGTAATCTTTATTATTATGATGTCATTAATAAATGAGACTACGAGATGATCTTGTCATTAAAAATGTTGATCATGGATTAATTACTTGGTTATGCTGTGTCTTTCTTTTCACTTCCTTTTTTTTTCTACAAATGGTCACTATTGAAATGTAAGTTTTCGTTCCACCAAAAAAAAAAAATGTAAGTTTTCGGAAAAAAGAAAAAAAGAAATGTAGGTTTGCGTGAAACAGGACATATAAACAGTCTGCCCTAAAGTACAAATTTGTACCGTCGTTCTTGTTGTTTTTTTTTGGGCAGGCGGTAGGGTTAAAAGTCAAACAGCAAAGGTCCAAAAGCAAAGGGGGAAAATATCATTGTTAAATACATAATATGGTTTTATTATTTGTACTTTACCTGGTAACTTTATCTTCTCTCTCTCTCGGTTACAAAATCTACTAAAAAGGAGCTGTTTCAAATTTCAAAATCCTGAGGAAGGGTTTTTCTTTTTCTTTTTCATGGCTTAAAAAGGAATATAAAAAAAAATCTTTACTAAATATGCCGCCCAAAACATCTTATTTGAGTATTCAAAATTTTATATTTCTTTTCATGGCTAAAATAAGAAATTTATAAAATATTTCCTAAATAAGCTGGAAAAAATCTTATTAAAGTATTCAAAATTTTATATTTCTTTTCATGCCTAAAAAAATAAATATATAAAATCCTTCCTAAGTATGCCCCAAAAAAATCTTATTCGAGTATTCCAAAATTTTATACTTCTTTTCATGGCTAAAAAAGAAATATATAAAATCTTTCCTAAATGTGGCCCCCAAAAAATCTTATTTAAATTTCACAATAAACGAAAATCCTCCATAATGTATGGGCCTATTTGTTTGTGTTCTTTTATTTTTATTTTTTGGGTCATGAACACAATTTCTATTTTTTTGTTTTGGGGAATGAAAAAAGAACATAAACGCGTCTGTTTACGTTTTTGTTTCAAATCTATTTTTTTGTTCTCGGAAACAAATTTGAAACAGAAAAAAAAAATTATTTCTTATTCTCTAAACACTTCCGAAAAACAATTTTTCTCTCTCCTATTTTTTTCTTCTCTTTCTTTTCTTCTTCTTTTTTCTTTGGTCGATTGTTGGCCTCGGCCATGGCCAGCGACTAGCCATCGAGGGCCAGCGATGCCATCAAGGGCCAACGACCTCGCCGAGCATCGCCAGCCCCGGCAAGGCTCGGCCTCGCCTTGGTTGGGCTACCTCGAGCTCGCCTAGCCAAGGTCGAGCCAAGGCCGGCCCCGGCCAAAAGGAAGAAAAAAAGAAAAAGGAAAAATAAAATAGAAATATTAAAAAATTAAAAGAAACAAAAAAATTGTACAAATTTACCAAAACGTGTTTCTATTCTTTTTCTATTCCAGAAACAAGTTTACCAAACGCGCTCTTCTGTTCAAAAATTATTCCGCGGAATAGAAATAGTTTTTTTCTATTTTTGTTCTATTGAATAATTTTTTAACAAAAACGTTACCAAACGCACCCTATGTCTCGAAGTTGTCATTTGTAACTAGAAATCCACGATACTTGAGTACATCGAGCTTCCCTCTTCATCAATGACTTGGAACCATTTCGCATGTTCACTCTTTATTGAAGAGTTTTGAGGATGTCAAGAGTAGAAGATACGTCGGATTCATGCTTTGATCAATTTGTAATTACATAATACGCAATCAACTATGTCATGATATATTCAAACCTGTTTGGATTGAATTTCACATTTTTACTTTTTTTTTTTTTGCTTAATTTAAATAGTGTGGCCAATGTGTTTCTTGGGTTAATACCCTTAAAAACCCCAAACTGGTACACCTATGACAAATTTACCCCAAATTATTTTTTTGACCACCAAAAACCCCAAACTGGTATACCTTTGACAAATTTACCCCAAACTAGTACACTTATGACAAATTTACTCTATGTTAGTTTTTATTAAATTTTATTGTCAAATTATTAGGTTAAATGACACGTGACAGTTAATTAATATACAAATTTAGGATTTTACGCTCCATTTGTCACAGTTTACAATTTTTGTGATTTTTTTTTATATTAATCCAATTAAGCGAATGGTATATTTGTCACAAATCTACTAGTTTTGAGTTTTTTGTGGTCGAATAAATTAGTTTAAGGTAAATTTGTCATAAATGTACCAGTTTAGGGTTTTTTATGGTTAGTCATGGTAAATTTGTCACGGATGTACTAATTTGGGGTTTTTCATGGTCAAAAAAATAATTTGAGGTAAATTTGTTCACGGGTATATCGAGTTTAGGGTTTTTCAGGGTATTAACCCTTTCTTTAATCCAAAATGTCCATGACTTTCACATCATCCAAATGTAAGTATATAGATTAGCATACCATTTTTTTCATAATTTTTTCAAAATTAAATAATATCTCACAGTTTTGCGAAAAGTGGTACTTAGGCTTAAGTGTTAACAAATAGCCTTAATATAGAAAAAGTAAACCTCTAATGGGTAATAAACTTATATCGACACTTAGTCTTTATTTGTTTTGTGAAAAAACATTTTCCTCATTTTATAATTTGTGGATCGCTTAGGGAAATTAGTCAATGAAAAATATTTCATAGTCAATAGAAAATGTATACTTCAATTAAAAAAAAGATTTATTTTTTAAAAAATCAGAAATCACTTTCCAGAATATAACTAGTAAATGACACTTGGACCCAAAACTTTGCACTTGGATAAGAGAACCCCAACCCACGTTCCCAAGCCCTTTGCAATGAACCTAGACCCAGATGTTGAAGCTAGGTCTACCGAGGTCCATTGAGGAGCTCAAGTGCAAAGAGGTCATGTTAGAACTCCAATGCCCAAGCTTGGGTAAAAATAAAAGTGGGACTCGAGACACTACCTCGATGCCTTTGGCCGATTCTTAACACTCGAGTCTAAGTCCAAGGAGCCTAGGCCCAATACCCTAGTATTGATGCTCCACTTTATGGCACCTCGGCCTGAGACCTTAGTGCCCGTGCCTCAAGTTCCTAACACTTGTGCCTCGGTCCATGGAGATGAACCCTAGCTCCATAGAAGCCAGCCTTAGGACCCCTAAACCCATGCTCATACCCCTCACGCATAAGCTCGAGTTTAAGTCCATTGAAGTCAAGCCTAAGACACTAGTGCCCATGCTCAAGTCTCCGCACCTAGGCTTGGGTTCATTAAGGCCGAGGCAATGACTAATGCCCATGCTTAGGTCCCTAGTCCCTTGACTTAGGTGCATTGAGACATGGCCAGGGACCTTAAGTTCATCTTCTAATCCTCAACATGGAGCTTGAGACCTTAGTGTCTGTGCTCAAACCCCTCACGCTTGAAGTCGAGACTAGATTTAGACCTTGGCACTTATGTCTAGGTTCATGTGCTGGAGACTAGGGTGCTTGAACGCAAGTCCAGCAAGGTCAAATCGTGTGTGTGTATGTGAAAATAAAATCATATTTTTCTTTTGAAACAATGGAAAAATTTTCGATTAGTTTTTAGATTTCAGTCAAACAAAAAATATGGCCATTATCCTAGAAAATGACTTTTATAGAAATATTTTTTAAAATTGTAATATTTTTCATGAAACAAACATAATTTTAATGTAATATGCGTTGTTGCACTAGAGGTGTTAATATTTGAGTTGTATTTGTTCCAAATAGGATGAACAAGTCATTGGAAGGTTGGGTTTAGTCTTGTTGCCATAAGCCAAGCTAGGATTTCCACATATTGGCTAAATGCAAAAAGAGCATGGGTCACTACGAGAGAGTATCAAGTGTAACTAAGAGTTAAAAATATCAACCGTATGTTAAGGGAATGTATTCTCCACAATATTACTTTTCTTGTACGATATTACTTGTTCACAATGAACTTTATTATTTTTATTATGAATCGTCACATCAATTGCTTTTACAATATTTTCTATTATTTACTTCATAGCCATTCCAATACATCATGACCCACGATTGACGACATGTCCAACTTTAATTATGATATTAAAAATTCAAGGTACAAAACGATTGATTGTGGAGACACACAAAATAAAGAAAGGAAAGAACTCACGTAACATATCAATTTTTGGATTGTGTAAAAAGGAGGGAGAGGAGGAGGGGCCAAGATCACAAGAGATGGATAGGAGTTAATGAATGGATAGAGAGATAGGGGGGAGGTATCAATTTATTGTCAATCCCAAGACAGCGACATTTGACCTTCTCCCATTAAATACCAATCTTCACTTACTTGCAACCTCCACCTAAATGGTGAAATAAATAAAATTAAAAAGAGCAGCATTTAACGAAATCTTTTTCATTGGACCCATCTATTCCACGACCAAAAATAGGCACGATGTTCGATGTCTAATTAACCTGTGTTTGGTTACAGATTTAACGGGAGATTTGTTGGGTTCCACTAAGGGCGTAGAGGACGACACATGTCCCAAAAATAAAAAAAAAAAACAGTTCGGTTAGTTACGTAATCAATTCCTACGCTTTCCCTATTTGATGATGACGATAAAATTCATTTTCATCACGGACGGCTGACCTAACGAGATCCCAATAATGAGTATTTTCATGGTTGATAACATAAAATATTATTATATTATTTGTTCACTTTTCGGTTGTTTTTTTTTTTTTTTTTTCTAGTAAATGATTGTCCTGTTCATCATCTTCTTCATTCCCAATTCATCTTCTTTTTGCCCAAATCAAGAACATAGGATTTGGGAAGGGCCAACAAGCACTGGCTATAGATAAGGGCCGGCGAGGGTTGGTCTCACCTAGGGCTAGCGAGGGCTTGACGTCCATCGTCAATGGCGGGCGAGGGCCATTGAGCCCTCATTGGTCGCAGGTGAGGGCTTGTAGGCCGACCCTTGCCAGCTAGCAAGGGTGGCCTTGGCCGCCATCGGCAAGGGTCGTTCGAGCCCTCATTAGTGGTGGGCGAGGGCTTGTAGGCCCTCACCGGAGGTGGTGGGGGAGGGCCCTCGATTTGGATGGCCCTCGCCAGTCGACTTGTAAGCCCTCGCTCGCAGCCAGCGAGGGCTTGATGGCCCTTGCCCACTGTTGGCGATAGGCATCGAGCCCTTGTTGGCCCTTACTAGTAGCCACCACACACCGACCCTTCCCCAAGTCCGATGTTCTTGATTTAAGCAAGAAGAAGATGAATGGGGGACGAAGAAGATGATGAACATGACAACCATTGACCCAAAAAAAAGGACAATTGAAAATGAAAAAAGAATTTTTTTTGGATGAAAATACCATGATCAGGCCATTGGAATATATATCGGAGATGCATCTGTTTACTAGCTGGCGAGTCAGATCGTTGTTATTTGAAACTAAATGACCACTTTGGATTCTTATTTGAGATAGACTTCATTTGAAGTCCTTTTGAGAAAAATATGACACTTTGGGTCATTATCTGAGATTTTCCCTTGTTCTCCTAATAAATCTTTAATATGTACATAAATTAAGATTAATATTACAAAAAATCCCGAACTAGTACATTTATAATAAATATAACCGTGACAAATTCACTATTCTTTAGTTTCAATTTAGTCTTATTGTGAAATTGACATGTGGCAATCAACGAGTGCACAAATTTAGGATTTTACACTCCATTCATCACGAGTGTACCAATTTATATTTTTTTGCGGTATTAATCCAATTTACTGAAAACTAACGGAAGGTAAATTTATTACAAATGCACTAGTTTGAGATTTTTGGTTATCAAAAAATTAGTTTGTAATAAATTTGTTACAAAATACTAGTTTAGGATTTTTTTTTGTTAAAAAATTAGTTTGAGGTAAATTTGTTACATGTATACTAGTTTATGATATTTTGTGATATTAACCCTATCTAAAAGATAAACTCTAAGCATTGTCCTTTAATTCTCCAATTATGCATTGAGTGTCTTCTAACAATTATTTTTCCTACCTTGGATTTTGATTTTGACACATGAACCGCATGTTATCCGAAATAAGACTGGCTTCATACGATGCGCGAGAGGGGTCTATCTTTTTGACATCGATGGTCAAATTTATTAGTATTTTTTTTGTAGTAAAATACCATTAAGGTATAACTTGATGGGCAAGTAAACAAGGGGGGAAAAGGAAAGCTTCTTGCTGTTTACGGAAGCTGAAAACGACTCTTAAATTAGTTGGTGCACTTAATGAATGCCTTGGTCGCTCATAGAAAGGTCTCTTAGCCATCCCTCATTGACTTTCCAAACCATTCACTTGGTCCATATCCTGAAGCCATAGAAATCTGCAAAAAAGGGCCTGTTGCTCCACGTTTAAGATGTAACGCATGTAAAGTGCGACCTTTTGAATTATCAAAATATTTAGACATGTTTAACACGTGCAATTTCAAAATGTAAGTGCAAAAATCAAGACCATTTCCATGGTCAAAGTGAAGAAACGAAATCCAATCTCCACTTCTCTTTTCGTCTTTCTTTTTCAAAATTTATGGGCTTTTTTTTTTTTAAAGTATCAAAAGGAAAAAATAAAAAAGAATAAAGGAAAAGAAGAAAAACGATAATGGGCAAGGATATGAATATGTCAATTGTGGCAGACAAGATCAACTACACAGACATATGCACAAGCAATCACTCCGAAAGCAATGATTGGAGTTGGCTATTTTAATGCCTGGTTTCAACCTTGAATGTGGTAAACAACACATTCAACTCGCCGAATTTAATATACTCGGAATAGCTTCTTGGGCCAGTCAATTACCTCGTGGATAAAGAATCTTATCTAGCTCAGGTAGAAGAAACTTTACATTCATATATTCGTGAAAATTACTCGAGTTAGTTGAGATTCATATCTAACATTATAAAACAATATTAGGATATGAATATATTTGTCGGTGATATTATATATTGCCATAATTATTCATGATTCTATCAATATAATTCTGATTTAAGATTTTTTTTCCTCATCAAATAGAATTGTTGAGGTCAAAAGCTGCGATATTTTAATACGGTTTTAACTCTACAAAATATTAAAAAAAGTGGGAACTTTATCATCATTTATTTTCAGCCAACGAACTATATTATTATAAATTGCAATAAAAGAGAAAGAAGCAATTGGACCGGCCTTGTTGTTTTTTTTTTTTTTTTTTTTTTTTTTTCGCCATGCAGTTCCTCTCGAGGAGGGTTTGAGTTTGAAAACTAATTTAATAAATTAACCCTAATTTTCATTGTCAAGGTGTGCAGGTCATACATCACGATAGATCGAATCTAGTCAACGATCTCCGATCCTGCACTACCCGTATGCATGTGAAACAATGAGCAATTAGTCAACGATCTTATTAAATTTGTCCACTTTTTCTTCTTGCATCGTCTTTTGTTTACTAGTATTTATCATTTTGGGGTCATGCATAATGCAATTGCATTTTGCCTTTTGCCTTTGGGGATTGATACAATGAATTCTACACACAAGAGTCTTTTTGTCTTGTGGGCGTATCCATCAAGATGAAATATATTCCCCTTCCTCTTTTGGGGATTCCATGGCAATCTCGAGATTTCCTCCTCAGATTTGTTGTTTGCCAAGTTCTCCAATGACCTGTCGAGCAGTAAATTGAACAGGGATTTGCTCGATGAAGTACTTGATTCATTTCATTTAAACCATGACACATAACCTGCAAATTTTACCTAGAAGTTACCAATTTATTTTGTAGAAAATGAATCAATTTGCTTAGATACTAAAAGGGTTTCATCCTTTAAAGAAAATCAGGAGAAACCAAATTAGTAAGGAACAAAGTCAAAGCCCGAGAAAGAGTACTCTTTTGAAAATGTCTGAAGCAAGGTTTTTGTAAATTTTTTGATGTTGGTGAGGCCGTCTTATTAGTACATGCATGTGACTCATAAGTGTTCGGTGCAATCGAGCCATTAATAAATTCGATGACACTCATAGAGGAGTAAATTATAATGGCTCGCAATATGCATCAAACTTTTATAATCACGTACTTGCAAGAGCTTCTTCTTATAAGGCCTCCATCATCATATTGCCACCCATTCAACCCCTTCAACCATAATTGCTCCTAAAGACTATGTGCATCTCATTCATGATCAATCTACTTTTCTTCTCCTAATTCAAGTTAGACACGACACTTCACCAAATCCAAAAATGAAGAAGGGAAAGTTGAACTGAATCTAAGTAAATAATCATATTTCACGATTTACCTTTGTTTAATATTAGCCATTTACATAAAATGGCCCAAAGATTGTCACACGAATTTTGAATGATAACTTTGGAAACTTAAATGTATACGTTAATAATTGAAAATGACAAACCTTGTCAACCGAACTTCACACAAAACTATCCGTGTCCTACAAGATGAAAATTCTTTCATTTTCCTTTCCTGTGAAAATCCCTTTTTCCCATTGCGTGAGATTTTCCATGTTTCCCTCAACTTTTAGCTTACCAAAACAAGGCCTTTTTGACTAACAACATGAGTCCGAGCACTCGTGCCCCGAATTGTCGTGGCACGGGCGCTCGAATGCAAAATACATGAACTCCCGTGGACATTATCATGGCACTTTTCGCCACACGGAACCGGCCGGTTTGACTTTGGATTACAATGATGGTGACAGTGACAGTGTGATGATGAAGCATCCCATCCCATGTTCAGTCTTTGGCGCCAAAAATCCCCGTCGGCCATCATCCTAGCTTCTCCCCGAAATCACGTCGATTATCGTCAATTGAGCCAAAAAGGCTTTTTCTATTTGAGCAACTAGATTATGACCTTAATGTATCCTCTGATGACCTTTTCTTGGTCCATCGAATTCAGCAAACTCGATGGTCAGGCATGTACGTTACACTCATGCACTCGACTCCCTCGTGATGCGCCATTGAGTCTGTGAACAGGTGAAGGGCAATTATCGTTGCACGATTAGAGGGATGTAATGGATTATATAGACCGAAATCGCCCTAATATTTAAATATAGTAACATCTTATCCTTAAATATAGCGACATAACTCCATCCTCCACAAAAAGAAGAGCAGCCAATAAACAATCTCATGAAAAGTCCACTATCGTATGTCTTAATGTGCCACTAGCTGAAATCAATGGATTAATTTACTTCCCCACCATGACTTTCGGTCCCTTTTTCCGATTTAAATTATTTCTCATGTCTATTGTTTCCCATGTCGTCTTTTGCAAGGTCATAAAAAGAGAAGCTACGAACATTTGGTATGTCTTAAAAGGAATCCTTGAACCAAAAGTCAAATGATCCCATAAATATAGGGCCGAAATTTACTATAAAAAACAGAAGAAAAAGGAAAATTTGTTTAATAAAAAACAAGACATCTCTGTCGAATGCTTAACCTTCTTTTAAATCCTGGGTATTGACCATATGGTCCATTGTGCGAATGGGGAAACTAAAACCCTTGAAACATGGCCCATTCCTGATGATTTTTAATGTGCCATGAGATCAGAACGACTTTGGAGCTTTTAAAATGCTTTGTTTCTCCATCACATCCTACCCTTTTATGATCTTATGACTATGATCCATTTTGAACATGCAGGTGATTGAAAGAAATCGAGAACGAATTTTCCATGAGGTGATGTGCAAACTCGAAATCCCTATCTCATGGCCATTATTGTTGGACGAACAAGCGATGCATTACAGCAACAAAGATGATATTAGGTTGTAATATCATGTTAGTAGCTGAGGAGTATTAACATAAATTCCAAGGAAGCAAAGTTGGAAAGTTGAGGATCCCGGGATCGCCCCCAACAATAAAGGTACATTTTAGCATGACCCTCAACGACAATCATTCATATTGCTCAGTGACCGATGAGAACCTTAAGCAGGATTATTTTGTTTCAACCACCTGATTTTCTTTTGTCGAATTGCTTAGCTGAATTCTCTGTTTTGGATCCTAGCTAAATACATCGTATCCGCCATGATTTTGACCTCGTTTATGCAGTTCAGGAGTACTAGCGAATTCCAAAAATCTATGGAGCTAAGGACACCCATGTAGCGCCTCATCCTCAATGGGCTCAATGCTCTAGACCAAGTAGCAGATTGTAACTTTCAGTATTTGCCAATATATAAGCCCAAAACTAAAAGCCCGCACAAAATGCACTTGTAGAAAGATAGGCCATATGCAGATGACGAAGAAACGTGAGACTAAATTAAAATAACTGGGGATGCTTGTGCTCGTAACCAAGAAATCACGAAGCCGCAATTGATGTTCTAACCACATTGGTGTGGGAAAAAAAATCAATGAACGCTGGGAAGGAAATGGATCTTCATGTGAAGAATGGGCAGGGAATGAAGGTTGGCAAGATCGAACTTTTTGAAGGTGGTTTGCAATAAAGTTGATGGCCGCTTTCTGATTTTTTAGTGACTTTCCGAGGAGACACGAACTCTTGATTTCAATACGAGGAACTTAGACTCTTTTGAGCTTGCTTTTGCTGTTATGCTCTCAGGTGATCTCGGCTAGTGATGGTTCTAGCGGTAACTTGCAGCCGAAGCACCCGATGCATATCAGGCAATGTCGAGCTTGGACATCAACACGGTCAATGCATGCTTAGAGAGAAGATTATTCAGTAGAGCTGCAACTAATTGCAGAAGTGGACATTGACAATTATTGATGATACTTATCGAATATAATGTAAATACCAGCATTCAAACGTATTATATGGTGTCATATCCTATAAAGATACGAAAAATGGTATTGCCTGGGTATCTGGACATGCTTGATTATGTCAATCACCTAGCAATGTCGAACGAGTGGGTCTCTTGCACAGTTTGGCTGAGCGACGATAAATGATCCTTTAGGTTTAGGTCTCGCCACGTATCTCATATGCTAGTAGAGCTTGTCTTCTGTATGGTTGAGATGGCTAATATCGACCCAGGACTCCATGACCCAGTCGTCCCCACCCAAAAAGTGAAAAACGCTGACGGAAGCATTTTCAATCTTTGGTCCTGAACGACCTTGATTCGGGCGAGCTTGCCGGTAGAGACATGCGAGAACGCTTCCATGAGTGACCATTACTACTCCCTCCCTGCACGGTGAAGGGCAACTTCATTCTAGATTGTCGATGTTTCCGAGCTAATTAAAACTGAATCTTCCTACATTAAAAGTGTAATGTGCATGCACATTCATATATATATATGTGTGTGTGTGTGTGTGTGTGTGTGTTAAGTGCAGTAGTATAGACACAGACATACAGTTAGGCAACTTTAGACAATTATAGACGCACAGTTACACACTCTGTGTGCTTAAATTTGGTGGCTAAGTCTGCTTTTCCGCAAATAAGCAACATAGACACATTAATCTTATGTATGCATGACTTCATAAGATATTATCAGGCTACATCATGCAGGGATAAATCTAGAAATCAAAGGCTAGAAGAGCCAATATTAGTGTAGGTTTTATTGGGATGATCACCGAATGTTAAAAAAAATTTAAGTTGTTTAACTAAGGTATGGTGTAATCATTGAATACTCTTAACAATTAGTAAAGCTAGCACGAGCCTATCCTAGGTAATGCATAAGCTTAATGAAGTTTTTGCAAGTTCATTGACATTGAGCAATTTTCTAGTCGAATTGCATCTGCGGGTAAGCTCAAAGTAGTTCGTAAATGAGTTTTAAGTTCTAGTAGCCTACAAGGTAACCAGCTCTAATCTGCTATGTTTGGTCGTCCGGATAATAATCAGGATATGATAGGATAAAGTAGGATATTATATCCTTTGGATAATAAAGACGGACATATTTAATCCTATCAAGTGTTTGGCGCACTTCGGGATAAGATTAAAAAATAAATATGATATTCATTTAAATTATAAAATTAAAATATAGAAAATTCAATTAATTAAAGGCCATAGAATAACCCTAGATCTAGGAATTGTGGCCACCTCCGCAGTGGCCACCATTGAAAACGGCAAGTGATATCTTCTCTTTTGTTAAGTTCTTTCTTTCCTTTAAAAAAATCTTATCCAATCCGGGCTTATCCCACCCCCTCCCCCCGATTTTTTATTCGGCGTTTTATCTCGGATATATCCAGGTTTGTCCGATCCGGTGGACATTCCCAAACATCGGATAGGATAACAAAATATCCTATCCGGACTCAAATCCGGACTACCAAACGCAGCCATTGTGCATATTGAAATTCACAAATGGCGTTGACATGGATTAATGATGATATTTCATGACAGCATTGGTTTACCTTTGTGCTTCAAGTCAATGTTTTGCAAGCAAGTTGTGCATACTGATCCTTACTTTCGCCACCACCCTGCACATAAAACCAATGAATGCGAACTGTTGATCAGACAATTCTCTTTTGATGAACCAAATCAAAGCTAATATCTTTTCCTAACACATGAATATGTTCTTTAGAAATGGGTTAAGGTGAGCTTGACTACCTTAATGAGCTTAAAATAGAGGGACCAAAATGCCTTTTGTGCAGCATGGTGAAAGGAACGGAAAAGGACGAGACCCTAGCCAACCATTTGAATGTCACAAGTCGATACTCAAATTATCTTTGCGTTTAACTTGCTTCTACACTGACATGACAATTGACAGTATATTTTGGAACTCTTGTTTGGTAAAAAAGCACATGGGAAGATAGTTCACTTAATCTTTGGTCGAGTTCATACCGGGATTTCTTGATCCCTCCTGCGGGATCGATAGGCCTCATAAGCCTGAAGATAGACATTAGCTGCGTCACTTCTCTTAAGGCCTTGAAAAATTCCTGCATTTCGATCCCGTAGAGCTGGATCTTTGATAACCTGATGTTAATTCAAGAAAAGATTCAGTAAATTTCATTAAGTGTTCAGCCACTTCTATCCCGACAAAGGATTAAAGATCTCTTTTGAAAGCATTCTAATTTTTACCACTTTGTTAAGTAGCGTATCGCCTATTCCTAGGTAGTGACAGTTGGATCTCTTATCCTATAATTTTGATGATGACAAAACTGCATTCTTGGTTACTCACATGTGTTTTTAGAGGAAGCAAGCAAATATACGTATGTCTTAAGTGCTCTAGATGTCGATTACAGTAAAGGATGGCATTTACATCACAGCATCCAAGGATGCGGAGGCAAGACACAATTTATGGAAATGTTTAAAGTTGTGCATACCATGGCTCGGTGTCGTACTACTTGTTTAAACTGTTGAATATCATTCATAGATATTGTCTATGCGATGGGTAATTGTCATCACACATAATTTTAGATAAATATATTTGGATACATCCATACCTCCACCCCACCACCAACAATTGCAATGAATTCTGCTGTCTCAATAGCTCATTTTAGGTTAGACGAGTAAATTGCAGAGATCTCACATTCTTTAGACAACCTATCAGCTACCTTTTAGTGTGACCCATTAGATCATTCCGACTCCAAAGGGATAGAGAGCATCAAATAAGTCTACTTACCGCATGTGCTTGTAGCCTTCCCACCTCATTTAATTCCACATCTAGATGGCCTTGCTCAAACAAGAAAATTATTAAATACTCTCGATTTATGTTTACCCACGCCATGTGAACTGTTCGATCATGACGGTTGTTGGGTTATGTCAGATCCATGTGATCTAACAACTCATGTGGAGTGAGTTCATGACTATGTAAACCGTAAATATCCAATAAAAGCAAACTCAAGGGAGAACTCTTGACCAAGATCCATGAATTGAGGGTAATCACAATCGTCGAATCTTGTGGACCCATGTGTGACTATGAGGATCAAGGGCTGTAATTACCTTCATCTATGAAATATAGAGACCAAACAAGTATTTGCCCTGTTCAACTTAATTATAATTGTAGAGTAACATGGTAAATAGAAAGATGTGCATAAATAAGTTCAAAACCAAACAGGGCAAGGTGCGAGATGACACGTTAACAGACTCAAACTCGAATTGTCAAAATGAAATAAATATGATAGCAAACTGGACTAATTTGAACCCAACTCAGTATTCTAATGGGGCCGTCTTGGGCAGGCACAGTAGAACTCCGTGCAAAGCTATAGAAGGTTCATTATTCCGACTTCCGACGAATTGAAGGCACCGAAGAGGAAAAAGACAATACGCAACACTCATGTCGATGAACTTGTAATTGTAAGGCAAATGTGATTATGAAGATTGAGCCTGTCTTCGGTTCGTACCCAAATAATTTTCTCGACAGTCCACTCTGTCTATTTATGACGCACGACGACGATCTCAGCACGGTCTATGCTGATGGGAACCGATCGACCATCTCTGTCATGATTCAATTCAACAGCATCGCTAACAGGATCACAAGTGTTGAAATGAGAGAGAGAGAGAGAGAGAGAGAGAGAGAGAGAGAGAGAGAGAGAAGAGAGAGGGTTGATCGTACCTAAAGTCTGAACAAGACGCGGCTGTCTCGGCCGATTTGACTATGTGCATCGCGTCCTCCATTGCTGTTGAACTTCAGATTCGGCAGGGAGAGAGAGAAAAACTTCTTGACAGGAAGGTTTCTTGTCGGGCTTCTTTTCTGGGGTCAGTCATCTTTTTCTTCATGGTCTGAAGGTCTACATCACACTCCTCTCTCTCTCCCTCTCTCTGGGGCCAGATTTGAGGCCATAGCAACCTTGGAATGAAGGTTGGGACAGTCACGATCTCTTGGGGTAAGAAGTTATTTTTCTGTCACTATTCAACTCGCACGGCCTGGAAAAGAAGTCAAATTAGAAACCTTCGGGGGAAAGAAGTGAGCTTTCGGTCTCCAAAAATTGAAGTTTCAACAGCAAAGGCGGACGTGATGCATATGCTTAAATCGGCCGAGCCGGACACTCCCCGTTGTTTTGGTTTTATAGAACACGTCATTTTGGACTACATTAAAAAATTGTCAACAGACTCTTTGAGACGACTTCGATAGACAGCAAGATTGATGGTGCTTTCCACCGGTTATTATTTATCTCGATTTCATATTACTAAGGGATATAACACCGTTCATTAGGTGCAAAAAAATGGGCTTTTTACGCAAGGAGTAATGGTTTATGATGTCCTCGAATTGATTTCTCTATGCTCAATACCGTAGCTTAGCTTGGTTTTTAAGTTTAGTCTTTGAACTTTTTATAATGGATTCCATTTGCCATTTCCATTAATTGTTACTCCATATCACATGGCTCTTTTCAACATGGATTACTAAATAAACTATGACCGGTTAGAAAATGACATATCTTGGCACTTCACGTCTTTTTCTTTAATCTAAGGGTCTGTTCGTTTCAAGGAAAATGACTTCTACAAAAACGTTTTACAGATTTTTTGGTGTTCATTTCACAGAAAATAAACTATTCAAGGAAAATGTTTTCCATCATTGTAAAAAACAATCTTCAAAGATGAGGAAATGTTTTCCAATTTTCAAAAGTGGAAAACATTTTCCATAACTTCTTCCATCTTACTTATTTTCACCAACACATTTTTGTTTTATTTTTATGCTTTTTTTTTTCTTTCCTTTTAATCTTTCTTCCTTAGCCTTGGCCGGTCGCTGGCCACGACGGTGGCCGGCGATCAGCCATGAGCAAGGCAAGGCTCCACCCTAGGCCGGTGAGTAGCCGAGAGCCAAGCGAGGCTCCGCCTAGCCCGATCTGGGAAAGTTGAGCTCGCCCGAGCCCAGTGAGCTCGGGCCTTGCTAGATCGAGTGAGGCGGAGCCTTGTTGGCATGGGGCAGAGCTCTGGCCTTGCTAGATCTGGCGAGCTAGGCGTCGCTCGGGCCTCGCCTGAGCTCGCCGGATTTGGCGGCGGAGCTCGGGCTCCCGATCCAGGCAAGCCCGAGCCCGACGAACCTCTGGCGAATTTGGGCGAGATCGGGGGCTGGTCCCCATACATCACAATGAATCGGTTCAAGTGCAAATTGAGTGCGCTTGTGAGACAAAATGAAAAGGGTAACTTGCAACTTTTACCTAACCGACATGCAGAACACGAGAGTTGTCACGCTTATTTGATATTTGAAGCTATTTAAAAATAAGGTGTTGAATAGCTGTAGAAGGGTGGCCAAGACGATGATGCCAGATGGAGGAGTTGATGCGGGAAGAAAATGAAACTTGAGGTTTGAAGCAAGGTTTGAGGAACTGCATAGGATAAAGCCCATTCTCAGTCCAACCGTGGTGCAAAATTTGCTTCGTTAACTTGTCCTTCACAAAAAATTGAGAATCATCAAATAGAAAATAACAATTATTGTCTTTAGCAAAACGACTAACTGAAATTAAATTGGTAGATGCTAAGGGACAGCGAAGTATATTAGTTAAATGCATGGAGGAAGCTGGATGTGAGAGAGAAGTGGAACTAACATGAGTAATAGACAAACCTTGGCCATTTCCAACCTGAACTTCATCAGAACCACCATAGGGAGCGGAGATGGAGAGATTACCCAGATTTGCTATAATATGATGGCTGGCGCCAATATCAGTATACCAAGTGCCATCGTCAGTAGGTGGTGCAATAGCCATGGCAGCAAGTTTTTCAGGAGGATTGCGATCGTGGTATGCATAGTTCATGAGATGATAGCAGTCAATGGCACTATGGCCATGTTTGTTGCAGATCTGATAGATCAGTCGACCACTATTCAATTGACGACCTTGAGGTCGAAAAGATGGAGTAGGGAGAAGTCCGGTTTGATTGGAATGACCCCTGTTGCGTCCCCTATAACCAGTGCCACCCCTATAGTGACGAGGTGTGAATGAGTGTTGCCTAGGAGAAGGAGTTCGAGGGTGCCAGTTTGCAACGAAGGCAGTAGTGGTTTTGGATAACGAATCATCATTGATGCTCAGTTCTTCAGAGAGTAGGAGATTGTGTAAATCTTCAATAGTGATGGAAGTTTGATGAGCACGAACACGAATAGAGGATGCAAAGGAGCGGTAAGCAGCAGGTAATCCATCGAGAATGCAAATTAGGAGATCATCATCACTTACTGGAGATCCACAAATTGTGAGTTTATCAGCTAAAGTTTTGAATTGTTGAAGATATTCTTGCATGGTGAGGTTGCCCTTCTTGAGGTGATATAATTGTCTTTTTAGAGATATTACATGAGCGGGAATGAGAGAGGCATAGCGATGAGCGAGGACATCTCACGCGGCTTTTGCAGATGTAGCGCCAACTACATATGGAAGTGCAGATTCAGACAGAGTAGCGTTGATCCAGGAGAGTAGCATCTGATCTTTTTTGATTCATGTCTTGTAATTTTTGTTAGTTGAAGCAGGCTCTTGGGAGGTTCCATCAATGTAAGAAATGAGGTTGTGACCTTTGAGAATTGCTTCAAAGAGAGAACGCCAAAGAAGATAGTTCGAGCTTTTCAGTTTGATGGGTATCAAGTTGGATATGTTTGAGATAACGAGTGAGGGAGATGCCATAGATGAAGATGACTGAGATGATGGATTAGAGCCTGTCGACATTTTCTTTGGGAAGAAGAAAGTCGATGAAGAATGAGAGGAGAAGGAGGATTGAGGATCGCAAGGCGGATTACACCAAATGCAGCTCTGATACCATGAAGGAATCATAATTTCTGTATATTGTCTTGTGATTTCTCTTGTATAGAATGTATATATAAAGATATTATAAGAGCCCTAAATTAGGGATGATTGAGGATGCTTAAGGCAAGTAGAGAAATTACAGGAACAATATCAACAATATCTTAAATTAGATACAAAAGATAAGATTGCTGACTAGGAACATTATTAGGTCGAGCCTCGAGCTTACCGGATCTAGCGACCGGGTCTTGGTCGGGCCGGGTAGCCGACCATCGTTAGGCGTGCGGCGGCGGAGAAAGGAGGAAGGAGGAGGAAGGAGGAAGGAAAAGAAAAAGGAAAAAAGAAAAATAAAAAGAAAGACAAAATAAAAATAATAAAAATTTGATTTTTAAAAAATACAAATAATTAAAAATTCATTTTAAAAAATATAAAAAATAAAACTAATTTTTGGTCAATTAAAAATATTAAAATTCAATTTTTGATAATTTTTCCCAAACAATTAAATTAGCTAACGAACGAGTGGAAAATATTTTCCATTCAAAATTTAGATTTAAATTTAACACCAAAAATAAAATCATTTTTTGGAAAATGACTTTTAAAAACATTTTCGAAAACATAATATTTTCCGCGAAACGAAAGACGTGTCAGCAAAAATTCTCTCATTCTTTTTTTGCCTTTTTCAGGCCTTTCTTCCTCTCCTTCATTTTTGCTCAGCTATTGTCGTCATTGGATTTCATCTCCATCTCTGCAAGTTGTATTGCAATTCTTGGATTTCCATCTAGGAGGAGTTGGAGTAACAAGTTAACAACCTCCGTTCCCTCTTCTGGCGATTGGAACCCATGCCATTGCTTCAAAGAATTTCTCCAAAGCTCCCTTCGGCGCCATTAGTCGCTGGCTATCCTCATCATTCCAGGGCCATGTACTCGCGGTTCTGCTCTCCCCTGTTTCATGGCCAAGGAACTGAAAGAACGGCAACTTCAATTAGAACTCTGCCACGAGCTCTGATTTCGATGAGCAAAGCACCTGAAAAGCCACTTCCTCTCTTTGAATCTCCGAGACATTGCTCCATTCGATTTCAATAGTAAGGTAATGATATAAGTTGAAAATACCCTGTTCTGAGAGAGGAATAACTGAGAATACCAATTCTCTGTGGATATAGAAACTCGATTATTAGGGTTTAATTCACTGATTACGAATATCTGGCTTGAGATTAACCTGAACTTAGGATGTAATTTAGGTTCGAAACAGTTGAGGTTCTCTTTTTGATCAGTTGCATGCCACCTGTTCGATGAAATCCCAAATCAAATTCATGTTTATATGCTTCCAGTTTTCGTCCGTCGTAAGTGTGTATGGTCATGGGTTGCAAGACCGAAGGATTTTATTGATTACTAAACTTGACCGTACTCTGATTTTTTGATTGCGTTCTGACCAGTCCTTTTTGTTCTAAAAATCATTATGAAACACCATCGAACACAACCTGAAATCAAAATGTTCAGACAAAAAGAATTGAAAATTCTAAAACTTATCATGAAAGTGCTAATTAAATTTAAAATTCAAAAATGCAATCAAATTCTAAAACTTAACACGAAAATGCAATTAATAAAATGATTTGATTGGAAAAGTTTTATAATTTAATTGTATTTTCTTGACAAATTTAAGAACTTGATTGCACTTTTTAAAAGTTTAAGAATTTAATTAGCACTTTCATGACAAGTTTAGTAAGTGAACAACTCATTGTGTTTCATGTGAAGTGATCTTTTCGAAGAAATGCTTTGGGATTTCCTTTTTTGTGGCTGCATGCTTCCCTCTAGCTATGTTCTTCATTCTTGAGCAGCACGCGTTTAGAAAAAATTAATGCACAAACAAATAAAGTAAAAAAAAAAAAACAGAGCTTGGACATTCGTAGAGTTGCTTGGTTTAACTTGGACTATATTTGTTCAACGCGCTTAAATTCAATACATATTTTAACAATTACAAATATTCTAACACATTCATAACTCCACCCAACCACAAGCAATTGGAATGAATTTTGCTGTCTTAGTAGCTCTTTTTAGGTCAGACAACTAAATTGCAGAGATTTCACATTTTTTGTATAGTTTATTGGTTACCTTTTAATTTCAAGAGAGATATAAAAATAAGAAGCGAGATCCATTAGATTATTCCAACTCCAAAGTGAGGTAGGGCATGAAATAAGTCCACTTACAACATGCGCTTGCAGCCTCCCCACATCATTTATTTCACATCCAAATGCCCTGCTCAAATGGAAAATTATTAAATACTCTCGACTTACATTAATCAATGTCATGTAAACCGTTCGACTAGAGTGAACTCATGACTAAGTAGGCTGGGAAAACCTGATAAAAGCTTGCTCCTAAGAGAGCTCTTGACCAAGATCCATCGTGAATCTTATGGATCCATGCGTGACCAGCAAGATCAAGATCAAGATCAAGGATTTTACCTCCATCTATGAAAGATCGAGTCCAAACAAGTATTTGCCCTGTTCAACTTAATTATAATTGTCGATTACCATGGTAAGCAGAAATATCTGCATAAGTAAGCTCATCCAAAAGTGTAAAGTCCAAGATGACACACTAACGGACTCAAACTCGAATTGTCAAAGTGAAATAAACAGGATAGCAAACTAAACTAATTTGAACCCAACTCTGTCTTAGATTAGTCAATGCCCTCGTTGGGTACTTTGGCCCCTTACCGTTCGTTAGTCCATTTAGAAGTTCAACCCATCAGAGTCCAATAGTCCCACTCTGTTTCTGGGGTTAGTGCAGAATTTCCGTGCGCAGCTGTAGCATATGGTTCTTTCCCTTTCGACGAACTGAAGGCACCAAAAAGGAAAAAAAGATAATACGCAGCACTCCAGTCCTGTCCATGAACTCGGAATTGAAAGGAAACAGGCGATTATGAAGATTGACTCTGTCTTCGATCAGTACTCGAATAATTTTCTCAATGTTCCACTCTGTTTGTGCGCGGCGCATAACGATGACTGTGCTCAGCTGATTTGACTATGTGCATTGCATCTTCCATAGCTGTTGAACTTCAGATTGGGTAGACCGTGCTGAGATCGTCATTGCGCGCCACGGACAAACAGAGTTGAACATTGAGAAAATTATTCGGGCACCAACCGAAGACAGACTCAATCTTCATAATCTCTATTTCCTTTCAATTCCGAGTTCATCGACAGGACAGGAATGCTGCATATTATATTTTTCCTTTTCGGTGCCTTCAATTCGTCAAAAGGGAAGAAGGAACCACCATATGCTGTAGCTTCGCACGGAAATTCTGCGGTGCCCAAGGTGGCCCATTTAGAAGTTCAACCCATCGGGAGTCCAATAGGCCCTTATATTACCACGTTACCTACTAACGAACGGTAAGGGGCCGAAGTACAAAATAAGGGTGTTGACTAATCTAAGACTGAGCTGGGTTCAAATTAGTTCAATTTGCTATCATATTTATTTACTTTAACAATTCGAGTTTGAGTCCATTAATGTGTCATCTCGCACCTTACACTTTTCAGTTGTGAACTTATCTATACACATGTTTCCACTTATCATGGTACTCTCCAATTATATTTAAGTTGAACTGGGCAAATACTTGTTTGAGCTTGATCTTCCATAGATAAAGGTAATCAAAATCTTTGATCTTGCTGGTCACACATGGATCCACAAGATTCGCGATGGATCTTGGTCGAGAGCTCTCTTTGGAGTGAGCTTTTATCTTGTACTCCTAGCCTACGAGATTGTGAGCTCACTCTATATGACTTGTTAGATCATGTGAGTCTCACATGATTAAACGACTGACATGATTGAATGGTTTACACGGTGAAGGGCTAACGTAGGTCTGGAGTATATAATAATTTTTCCGTTTGAGTAGGGCATGTGGACGTGGAATTGAATGAGGTGGGGAGGCTGCAAGCACATATGGTAATTGGACATATCCCATGCCCTATATCACTTTGGAGGTGGAATGATCTAATGGGTCTCAATTGGTTCTCACTTTTCATAGTATTGTTTATTGGCTGCTCTTCTTTATGTGTAGGATTAATTTAAGATGTTGCTATATTCAAGTATAAAGCGATTTCAGTCGATATAATTAATTACACCCATCTGATCGCGTAGCAACAATCTTCATTCCCCTGTTTATAGACTCGACGGCACGTCATCAACGGGTCAAGAGCACACGGGTGTAACACACAAGCCCAATTGTCAAGTTTGCTTATTCTTATGTACCAAGAAAAGATTATCAGAGACTACATAAAAGGGAATAATCCAGTCGCTCAAATTGAAAAGCCTTTTGGCTCGCATGACAACAATCGACGTGATTTCGGGCAGAAGATAAAATGATGGCTCGGGGGGATCTTTGGCGCCAGAGGCAGAACATGATGGAACGAGAGAGGTCATAATCGCATTGCTAGTGTCACCATCATTGCAATCCAAAGTCAAACAAGCCGGGTTTGCGCGTGGCAAAAAGTTCCATGATAACGTCAACGTAAGTTCAAGTGTTTGCATTTGAGATCCGGATAATTTGGGGCATGAGTGCTCGAACCCATGTTGTCAGTCAAAAAGGCCTTGTTTTGGTAAGTCAAAAGTTGAGGGAAACGTGGAAATGGTCATTCAATAAAGCTGACCGAGATGCAATGGGAAAATGGGGTTTCCACGAGAAAGAAAAATGAGAGATTTCATATGGGAGGACACGCATAGTTTTGTGTGAAGTTTGATTGTCCACATTTTCCGTGTTCAATTAATAACATATGCAATTTGATTGATTTCGTTCCCAAACCATTATTTGAAGTGAACATGATGATTCTCATGTCATTTTCCGTAAACGACTATATATGGGTAATTTGAAATTTATATTTGTGGCATCCTAGGATTCCTTGCCAATCTTTAGGGGTGCTCAAACTCATGTCTTGCACTAAGAATTTTGGCCAAGCTTTTGGTGAACAATTATTTGATAAGGAAAATTCTATTTTTGGCCATGTGGATTATGGATTGGAATGTATCTAGATAGGTCACAAAGTTTTGGTAAATTATATTTCCAATTAGGAGATTTTAAAATTAAGGTTAGATAAATTAATAGGATGGAATGGGCTGGACATTTGAAAACCCAAACCAGCCATTGCCCCACCCCATTTCTCGACCGGCCCATGAAGCCAAGGAGGGGAGCTGCTGTCGGCCCATGGCTGGCCTCAAGCCCAGCTGAAGATGGAGGCCCATCTTGCATGAAGAAGACCATGTGTTCCCTCCTAGCTGCCAAATGGTTGCCATGCATTTAGAAATCATAACAAATGATTAAGGGGAAGAAAATTAAGAGAGATAGTGGCCGGTTAAGGTAAGAAAGAGAGAGAGGGCTTCGTCCAAGCCAAGAGAGAGAGAGAGAGAGAGAGAGAGAGAGAGAGAGAGAGAGAGAGAGTTGCGAGAGAGAAAGGGAAACCGAGAGAGGAGGAAGAAGGAGCCGCTCGCCGTTCGTCCGCCTGTTGCCGTCCGTTCGCCCGCCTGTGTGCCGTGCGTGTGCCGTCGTTTGCTTGATCTTAGAGGCAAGTTAGGATCCATTTTCTACTCTTGCATGTGTGTCTTGCATGTGTGTTTGGAATGGTGTTGAAGTTTTGGGCGATTAGGAGTGAGAAACCGAAGCTAGTGTGTTTTGTTTTTGAGATAGCTTGCTGTTTTCGTGTATACCGCCCGACCCAGAAACTTGTAGAGGCTTGCATGCGTGTTTCGAGTTGAATTTTGACTTCGACTCCTTCATGAAAGTTGTAGAAAACATCTCAAAGTACAACATACTTAAATTTCATGATTTTTGAAGGTCATTTGCATGTTAAATCGACTGTGTTTTGAAAATAGTGCGATCTGCCTATCTCGGACTTGAAAATGTTGACATGCATGGCCTATACTATTCTGTAAAAATTTCTTTTGAAGAAATGTTCTTCATGAAATATCTTTATCTATGTATTAACTAGAACATAGTTAAATTTCATGATTTTTGAAGGTCATTTGCCTATTTAATCGACTGTGATTTGAAAACTGTGCAATCTGTGTATTTCGGACTTGATGATATTGGAGTGTATGGCTAATAATATTCTATAAAAATTTATTTTGAAGAAGTGTCCTTCATGAAATATCTTTATCTATGTCTTAAATACAACATAGTTAAATTTCATGATTTTTGAAGGTCATTTGCATATTTAATTGACTGTGATTTGAAAACTGTGCAATCTGTGTATTTCGGACTTTATGATATTGAAGTGTATGGCTAATACTATTATGTAAAAATTTTTTTTGGAGAAATGTTCTTCATGAGACATCTTCATCTATGTCTTGACTACAACATACTTAAATTTCGTGATTTTTGAAGGTCATTTGCATGTTAAATCGACTGTGTTTTGAAAATAGTGCGATCTGCCTATCTCGGACTTGAAAATGTTGACATGCATGGCCTATACTATTCTGTACAAATTTCTTTTAGAGAAATGTTCTTCATGAAATATCTTTATCTATGTCTTAACTACAACATGGTTAAATTTCATGATTTTTGAAGGTCATTTGCATATTTAATTGATTGTATTTTGAAAACTGTGCAATCTGTACATTTTTGAAATTGATGATAAACTGTGCAATCTGTGTATTTTGGAATTGATGATATTGGAATGCATGGCCTATACTATGCTGTGATGTGCATGAATTGCTATGTAAATCATGATACTTTGGATTATTATTCATGCCATGGTGTGATCGCTTTCATGCATTTCATATGACATTAAAGAAATGATGAATTTTTCATGATCTCAAAAAAGATTTCATCTAAACCATTGCATTAAAGGACATTTTCCCAATGCATATTGCACGATTTCAAAAGAGTAATTTAAATCAATTACATCGTAAATTTCAAATGTGAAACTGGAAAGGAGATGTATGAGAATATGGATGACCGTCGGAGGTGTGAGCCGACGATGCCCCGGGAGTGTCGGGATGCCCGGAGGTGTGAGCCGGATGCCCGGAGGTGTGTGCCGGATGTCCTCGAGAGTTTCGAGATGCCCGGAGGTGTGTGCCGGATGCCCGGAGGTGTGTGCCGGAGGTTCCTCGTGATGCTAGGTTGGGTGCGAGCGATAGAAATGTGGGATGCAATTACTAGTCCCGGGAAAGAGAAATGTGGCGATTCAATTTGAAAAACATGAGTTGAAATTGAATCATGCATAATGTGGTGATATGTGCACATTGTATAGTGACATGTATGCATGATGATATGTGCACATGGTAAAGTGATAAGCATGCATGATGATATGTGCACATGGTATAGTGACATGTATGCATGATGATATGTGCACATGGTAAAGTGATAAGCATGCATGATGATATGTGCACATGGTATAGTGACATGTATGCATGATGATATGTGCATATGGTATAGTGACATGTATGCATGATGATATGTGCACATGATATGATGACTTATAGATGGCTGTTTCGATGTATCATGCACGATCGAAAGGTGAGATAGGATTGATATGTATGAACTATATACGTTCTATGTTGCCATGAATTTTCTGTTTGATGCATTGAGTAGTGTAATGGATCTTTTACCTGCCGAGTGATTGTACTCACCCCTTTGGGGACTAACATTTCAGATTAGAGAGATGCCTCTCCCTCCTAGTTTCGCGTGATACTTTTTACAACCTTCTCTTGGATGTGGAGGTCGAATGCATGGAGCATGTTTGCGTCACCATCCCTGGGTTGGTGTTTTTGCGAGTGCGGGTGCTAGTGATGTATGATGTGGGCCTGGCTGGGGGCCTCGTCATCTAGGAGTTCCTGTCCGTCCACGTCCGCCGGGACGGGGTGATGATGGGGATGTTGCCGCCGCCACCGCCCGACGCACCAGGATAGGTGTGACGGCCCGCGAGAGGAGAGGGAGTTACAACTTTTTGGAGATAGCCGACACTTATAGATGGAAGGTTTACACGTTTGATATAGGGGGTCGATGATCTCTTTTGAGATGTAACCAAGCATAGTGAAAAGTCTTGGTTTCCTTTTTGGTTATACCGACCCAAGATGTCCATCCTGAAAAATGTAAATAAAAGTGGTTTGGCTTTATGTTTTTCTTTCAATGTGTAGTTGGTGTGCATTGTATTGTCGCTAAGAGAGTGGAGGGATGGTGAGACTCGCCTCTAATTTTCGCTATGAGCTGCGTTCAACTCCTTAAAAAAAAAAAATGACCTTGAACCTCGGCCCTTCTTTACAACTCCCCTTCTTCAAAGACAAGTAACCAGTATTGCAATAGGTAGAGCATTTAGTATTCTGTGGCGACCTTCGTGGGTTTTGGGGTGCCACAATATTTTAAAGATACTCTTCTCTATTTCACTCGTGTAAATTCTGTTCAATCGTACTTGCCAATCAAGAGTGATGCTTTGTTGGAGCCATCTAGCTCCGACAATTACACCTCGCCTTCATCAAACGAGGTGAGCAGATCTAACTCTGAAACTAGTACTCTAAAGCTGAGATCAAATTTGGCATAATATGCTTCAAACTGCAAGATCTTATGGAGTGGACTAGCAACAAGACAAAGAGATAAAATACAAGACCATTGATCGAGTAAATCTTGAAACCTGATTATTCACTTAGATTCATGTTAACTTTCTTCTTATTTTGGATATGGCTAAGTTGAACTAGGAGAAGCAAAGTAGATAAATCATGAAGGAGATGCAGATAGTGTTATAATTATGGTTAATGGATCAATGAAAGCCAATAAATTAAGATACGTCTTTTCTGTTTATGTATATATTGAATTCATGAATTTCCTAGATTCATGCATCTTTTAGTTTATATATTTATTGAGTTCATGAATTTCTTGAATTATCTTTGAATTCATGAATCTCTTGAATTCACGTATTTCTTGATTTATAAATTTCGTGAATACATGCGTCTATTTAATTCATGTATCTCTTATGTACATGAATTAAAAAGCTCAATAAATAGATAGGAGCATAGAGCTTCATTATAGTGTTTTTTTCGACTCAATTTCAAAAGAGATTTGATATACTATTTCTCTTTCCATCTAACCATAATTAAGGGTGTGATGGTAGGAGGTGTTGCGCACCCCAGCAGAGATCCAGTCTGTTCTGGATTTCACCGGCCAATGAACTTCTTCGTTTGCAAGGATCTGTTGAAACTCCTTGCAGAGTTCTTTCCCAAGATTGCAGAGGAATTGGCTTGGCGGCAGAATGACCAATTCTGCCGAAGTGTACAAGGGTCGAATGCTCCGTCAGCCGAAGTGTACGAGGGTCCCACTAGTAGGACATTGCTTTACATGAGCAATCGCATTTAGTTACTGACGCAATTTTTCATATAATTACAGGACATTACCATTCATTAGGTTCGAGAAAATGTGCTTTTTACATTAGGGATAATGATTCATGAGGTCCTCGAGCTGCTTTTTACTGTTCAATGCCCGTTCCTTAACTTTATATCATAATTTAGACCCTGGACTTCTTAGAAATGAGTACGATGTAACATTTCCATCCACTAGAACTCTATATTATTCAACTTGGATAAGTAGTCACCAGAACGGAAAATCACATGGTGCAACACCTCATGTCCATCTGCCCAAGACAGATAAAATTTTCTTGTTATTTTTTTTTCTTATTTAGCCCTTTCTTCTTCTCCTTCATTATTCCTCATCCATCGTTGCCATCCATGACCTCGTTGTCGTGCATTACCGAGATCATTGACAGGAGACACGACCATTGCAGCATATGCAAGCCTCGCAATGAACCCCCTTCCACGGGTTGCACTCTCTCTCTCTCTCTCTCCTTGTAACATGATTGCAAATTTGAGGCCATCACAATCTCTAAGACATCTTGACTGTCTCTGATACCAATTGAAAGGGTTAGATGCAATACCTAGAGGGGTGTCAATAGGTGTGAACAAAATTTTCTCAAGGTTCAGAAGTAATAATTTGCTTTTTAGAAAACAACAAACTATGAACGAATTCAGATTATAGCAGTTAGATAAAACTATGAACAGAACAAAAAGAGTTCAGGGAAGAGAATAAGAACATAAGATTTATAGTGGTTTGGCTTAGATTAAATCTACATCTACTCTCCCACGCCGACAGCCCATTGGTTGGATTCCACTAAGAAACAAAAGAGATTTTACAGTATTGTAATCTCGACTTCATAGTAAAGAGTCTCTACTGATCTCTCACAAAGTCTCACTATGAGTTTCTCTCTTTTGTATACAACTTTGAGCTCAATATTTGGAGTAACAAGGAAATCGAAAGTTTCAGACGTTGAAATTTCTCTTTCACACACTCATTCGAACAACTGAAGAGTCCACCTTAAATACTCCTTCATGTCTTCACGATCATTGGCACTTTCCAAAGGAATTTTTTCAATCTACTCGTTGGATAGAATCAATCAAGGGGATCTCGAGTTGGTTGATTGATTGTGATGAAAGCCCGTTAATCCTGTTCGCCCATACAATCAGGGTCTTGGTTTTCATAAGTAGATACTTTTCAAGTTTACTCATCTTCCAAAAGATTTGAATATCGAAATTGATTCCAATAAAGATAGTCAATTATGTAGGTGCTATATCCAATAGAAAGCCTTCCTTAAGCATACAAATTGAATCCTTGAAGAAATCAAGATAATCTCGCATCTGAATAAGTCTTCATTCTTCAGTAGTATTCAGTCTGAAATTTGTCAGTATGAGCAGACTTTGAACTTAAAGTCTGGCAGTCTTCAGACTTTGACACTTCAGTCTGGAAGTCTTTAGACTAGACTAAGGAAATGTTTTGTCAACTTCAAAACAGTAAATGAGTTTTCTTTAACAATCTCAACATTCAATCTGAGGGAGGGCGAAGAGTCGTTGCCAAGTCAGAAGTTCCAGTGTCTAGTCTAGTGGGGATTGTGGTCTTCAGACAAGAAAAATAGGGGCCATGGATAGTGACGGGGGAAGACCAAGACCATATGCAACAATTAAAAAAAAAAACAACAACAACATATCGAACGATTAAAAAAAGTTTAAAGTCCTTTTACTTTAACATAATAATAATCCGAAATGTTTTGCCAGAATCATTTCGAGTGACTGGCTTGGCACCGGGGAAGACGAAGAACCTTCAAATCATGAAGAAAAAGATGACTTGTGCTTTCTCCATCATCGTTCATCTATAGACTTTCTTTTGAAAGATCGTCGGACATTTTTTACCGTTTACTCGAGGAAGACCGACACGAAGACCAACGCCTCCGAAACAAAGCCCAGAAAAGAGGTCAATTTCTCCCTCCTAAATTGAAGTTTAATGGCGATGGAGGACGTGATGCACATAGTCAAATCAGCGGACCCAGCCACTCACTGTCATTTTGAGTTCATAACACGACCTAGCTCTCTCTCTCTCTCGGTTGCGAACTGTGATGACACCTGCTTCTCCTGTCTCCTCCCCTCCGTGGCTCTCTCTTCCCGCTGGTCCCGAATTCTGCAGGAAACTGGAGGGAGAGAGAGAGAGAGAGAGAGAGAGAGAGAGAGAGATAGAGAGAGTGTGTTGGGGCTTATTTGCTGCGACTGCGTGTAGTGGACTGAGCGAGTGGGAATGGCGATGCGTATGGGGAGGAGTGAGGACTAAAGTAACAGTAGAGTTTACGGCTACAGAGAGTACAGGGTGGCTTTCGCCCTCCCCTCCTTTCTCATTTCGTTCTTTTGCGCTTGCCGGGTCCCGTGGTGTGACGCTACGCGTAGCTGTCTTTTGACTCTAAAGAAAGTGGGGCAATTGAAGGACTGAATTGTAAAGACTGATTTAAAGGACGTACCAAACACTGAAAAAGACTTCATTTGGTCTGATTGGCTTGGCACCAAGGAAGACAGGGACCCCTCGATCGCAAGAGAGAGATCACGTGGACGATGATTGGCTTGCGCTCTTCCTTTCTAATTTCATTTGGTCTGATTTGCTTGTGCTGTCTCCATTATCGGTCATTTTATGAACAATTGTACGAAAACCACCCCACTTTGTTTCGCAACTTCTCGTATTCATATTTGCCGTCTACACTGGGAAGTCTGGGAAGACCAAGAGCCCGAACGTCATTATTTTTCGACTTCACCTACACGTTATTTAACCTGCACCAACACCCGAAACGAAGTCCAATTAGAAACCTTCCTGAAAACAAGTTCGTTCTTTCTCTCTCTCGAATCTGAAGTTCAATAGCAATGGAGGACGCAGTACGCATGGCGAAATCGGTCGAGCTAGGGTCTAGGTACTCTCTCTCTTGTATTTTAAATTGCGATTTTGCTAGGGATACTGTTGAATTCAATGATGATACTCTCATATTTGAAATTGCGATTTTGTTAGAGATGCTGTTGAATCGAATGATGATAGAGATGCTCAGTCAGTTCACCCTAGTGTAGACCATGCTGAGATCGTCATCGTACGTCATGGACAAACAGACTGGAACGTTGATTATAGAATTCAGGTATGGACCATTGATAGCCTCAATGTTCAAGCCTTTGAGGGTGTGTTTGGTAATTATTCTGTTCACGGAAAAAATTTCGATCGATACGATTCTTTTTTATTACGTTCGAGAACAATTTCTAAGATTTTAAGTCGTTTAGAATCTGTCTAAAATTTTTATTCCTAGAATAGAAATGCTTTTAGACTTGTTATCAAAATTTCTCATCTAAATAATTTTCTTTTAATTTTTGAATAATTTTATTATTTTTTCTTTTTTTTTCCTTTCTTTCTCTTTTTCTTCTTCTTCAAGGTTGCCGGTCACTGGCCTTGAGATGATCGGCAAGCAACCAGACGAGGGTTGGCGACCTCACTGGAGCATCGCCGACCCTCGGCAAGGTTGTGCCTTGTCGGCCGAGCCTCGCCTAGTCAAGTGAGTCTCACTAGTGGCTGGGTGAGCTCGCCGAACTAGTTGTTAGCGACTGGCAGCTGGCCGGTGGCGGCGGATGGTGGCAGTGGAGGGTGGCAACAGTGGCGGCCATTGAATAAGAAGAGAGAAGGAAGAAGAATAAGAAGAAATAAGAGAAAATAGAAAAAATAGGTTGACTTGATTTTGGAATTGTTCCGGGGGAAACCAAAAATCAATTTTTTACTTCGATTCTACTCCAAATCTATTAGAACAAATTTGTTTATGGGAGCAAAAAATTTACCAAACGGATTTCTATTTCAAATCTACTCCTAAGAACAAAAGAACATAAATTTTCACTATTTTGCAAGTTGCCAAACATACCCTAATCTATATAAGGGGAAAAAAATGCAGTCTATTAATTATGTGGGCCTAGGAGGAGGCTCACATGCTATTCCTTTGGGCCAGCCCGGTCATGCTATGGATACACACCGAATTCTTCGGTGTCCAAGATGGCCCATCTATAAGTTCAACCTATCAGAACAATTTGGGTGTTGACTAATCGTAGGAGTCCATTGGATTATTATTTCAGTTTGATATCATATTTAACTCACTCTAAGAGTTTAAAGTTGAGTCTGCTTTATCTCCTACCTTGCCTTGTTATGATTTGAACTTGTTTATGCCCACCTTTCCACTGACCAAGGTATGGTACAACTATGATTACATCGAGCGTGGCAATTACTTGTTTGGACTCGATACGTACTAGTAGAGATAATAATCACAATCCTTGATCTTGTGGGTTACACATGGATCCACAAGATTTAACAACCATAATTGTACTTAATCCATGGACCTCGATCCAGGCAATTAGGCTCTCTTTTAGCAAGCTTCTATTGGGTATTCTCGACTTACTTGACTTAATTACCTAGTTCACATGAGTCGATAGATCACTTTGGTCTCATATGATGTAAAAATCCACATGATCTAACAGCTCATTTGGAGTAGGCTAACATACAACAGGAGTACTTAATCATTTCCCTTTTGAGCCAGGGTCATTCGGATGTGAAATTAAATGAAGTTGGAAGGCAGCAAACAAGCGTGGTAAGTGGACTTTTCTCATGCTCTCTATCCCTCTAGAGTTGGAATGATCTAATAGGTCTCACTTGCTTCTTACTATATTTCTATCTTGAAACCAAAAAGGTAGCTGATAGACTATCCAAAGAACGTGAAATATCTGCTATTTACTCGTCTGATCTAAAACGAGCTATCGAGACAGAAGAAGTGATTGCAGCCACTTGTGGTGTGAGGGAGGTATGAACTATCACCATATCATCATCTAGCATTATGTTGGATGACAATTACCCATCGTATAGAAAGATATCCATGACAATTACCCATCAAAAATTTGAACACATAAAACCATACTGAGTCACAATTTATGCAGCTTCAAAAATCTTTCCTTACTTGTTATGATCAATTTGTCGTTCTCTTGTTAAGAAATATTCTTTCTTCATTTGAGCTGGATGAAACTATGTACACTTGTTTAAAAACTTTCCTAGTGCAAAGTCTTCTTTCCAATGAATTCGTACAGCCAGGCTTTCCATAATGAGTGAATAACTGTGTCTAGTGTCCGTATCCTTCGGTGTTGTGCTGTAAATATCTTACGGTTCCATAACCTGCACCTGGAGCACTTAAGGCATACATATATTTCCTCGCATTCACTCAAATAAAAGTTTGAGTAACCAAGCATGCAGTTTTGTCATCATCTAAATCATCGAGAAAGAGAATCGACTACTCCAAGTCCTAGGAATAGGCGACACGCTACTTAATAAAGTCATACGCTTTAGAATGCTTTGGAAAGAGCTGCCGTTTAATCCTTGGAAAAGATAGAAGTGGCTGAACACCTGTACAAAATTTACTGAATCTTTTCTCGAATCAAGATCAGGTTATCAAAGATCCAGATCTACGGGAACAAAATCCAGGAAAGCTTCAAGGCCTTAGCGGAATAGAGGCAGCTAGCCTTTATCCCCAGATTTATGAGGCCTACCGGTCCAGAAGGTGGGATCAAGAAATCCCGGTATGAGCTCGACCAAAAATCAAACGGCTAATTGCGCATCGATTCTTATTTAGGCCTCCCTAAACTTTAACACGTAACTAACTTCCCATGTGAGTCTTTTACAAGTTCAAGAAGTTCCAGAATATGCTGTCACGCTAGTGCAGAAGCGAGTTGAACTGGTTATTTTTCAGTGCCTAGATAACCTTTGCAAGTGACACGCAAGGATAACATTTTAGTATCAATTTGTGACTTTCATCCGGTTCAGAAGATGGTAGCTAGGGTTTCATCCGTTTTTGTTCCTTTCACTATGCCGGTCAAAATGCGCGAGAATTTTAGTCGATCCCTATTGAGCTCATTAAGTCTAGTCAAACTCACATGTTTCCCCCAATTCTAAAGAACATATTCGTGTGTTAGATTCTTGGAGAGCGTGGACTTCAACTTGGTTCTTCAAAGGAGAATTGTTTGATCACGGCTTCGCATTGATTGGTTTTATACGCAGGGTGGTGGTGAAAGCAAGGATCAAGTTTACCGGCGATGCACTAGTTGCTTGCAAAACATTGGCTTAAAGCACAAAGGTAAACCAGCATTATCATGAAATATTGCCATTAATCCATGTCTAGCCATTTCCGAATTTCGCTTTGCACAATAAGGTTAGAGCCGGTATCTTTGTAGAGTGGAAGACCACAAAACTCATTCACAAACTATTTTGAGCTTACCCGCAATTGAAATTTAACAACAGAATTGCACGACATAAATGACTTTGCACAAACTTTATAAATACATGTTTTGTGGTAGCTTTACTAATTGTTAGACTATTTATCCGTTACACCACGCATCAATCAAACAACTTAAATATTTTGAAAGAGTTGTAGTAGTCCCAAAGATTTTACGCTAACGACAGCTCTCATGACCTCTGATTTCTAGATCTGCCCCTACAGGCTATGGCCCGACAATATTTTGTGAAGTCATGGATGCATAAGATCAATGTGTCTACCTTGCTTATTTGCCAAAACTACACACAAAGCCACCAAATTTAAGCACACAAAGGGTAAATATATGCGCGTCTATAATTTGTCGGAAGATGCCTATGTTAATGTCCGTCTATAGTTACTCAATATAATATGAATGTGTATGTACATTCAACTTTCAAGGTTATACCCGGATGCATGCACGCATGCGTGAGAGAGAGAGAGAGAGAGAGAGAGAGAGAGAGAGAGAATCTTGGATGGCTTGGAGCAAAAATTGTTGCTTCAATGGTTTTAAAATTTGTAGACTAGACAAGGGACTATCGACAGACACTTCATTCTAATCCCTTGACATTTATTCCTAGAAAGAGTCTTAATTAGCTTGGAGACATCGGCAATCGGAAATGAATGTACCCTTCACCATGCAGGGGAGCGAGTAGTAGTCGTCACTCATGGAACCGTGCTCAGGTCTATCTACCGGCAGGCTCGCCCGAATGAAGGTCCTGCACCGAAGGTGCAAAATGCTTCGATCAGCATTTTGCACTTGTTTAGCAGGGACGACTGGGTCATAAAGTCCTGGGGTGATCATAGCCATCTCAACCAAACAGAAGAGAAGCTCTAGTAGCATTTTGAGATATATGGTGAGAGGCAAATTGGGTGTTTTACTTGACACTAGTTCTGTATCCATTTCGATCCCGTTGAAGAGTCATGTCGTCACTTAGCCAATGTATGCGAGAGACCCACTCATTAGACAATGCTTGACAATTGACAGAGTCAAGCGTGTCCAGTTACTCGAGCAATAAATTTTTCCATTTTCTTATATGATATGACACCATACCTTAAGTACAATACATTTTCAGTGATGATATCTATATTATATCCGATAAGTATCTTGAGTAATTTTCGATGTCCACCTTTGCCATTGGTTGTGTTTCTGCTGAGAAACGTTCTCTCTAAGCAAGCACTGGCTTTTTCAATGAACAAGACCAACATCACTTGACATACATTAAGTGCTTCGGCTGAAAGTTACCGCTCGAACCCCCATTGGCCGACCACCTGAGAGCACAACAATAAAAGCAAAGTTCAAAGGAGTACAAGATCCTCATGGTGAAAAGAAGATCCTCACCCACGTCATGACATTTATGAAAACAACACTTCAAACATATTCAAGAGAGCACTCTTTCTAGGGTATCCACTTCGTTTCTTACTAGTTTGGTTTCTCCCAATTCTTTGTCTCGTGAATGGAACTCTTTTAGGGCCTGTTTGGTAACCATTCCAACAGTGCCAGATTCTGATTTTTTGTTTCTAGAATCAGTTCGGGATGAGAATCGCGTTTGGTAAAATTTTTGTTCCCAGAATTAATTTGGGACGAGAATCAAGAATAAAAAAAAAGTTAATTCTTGTTCCGGGAACAAAATTGAGAATCAAAACTCTTATTCTTCATCGACCGCCATCCCGCGACTGCCGTTCGCCGCCGCCCGCCGCCGCCGCCGCCGGTCGCCGCCGCCCGCCGTCGTCCGACGCCGTCGGTCGCCGGTGACCGGTCCGGCAAGCTCGCCGGAGGCAAGCCTAGCCACCGGCGAGGCTCGCCCAACCACACTGGTGGCCAGGCGGGCTTCGCCCGGTTGTCGGCGAGGCCGAGTCGATGAGGGCCGGCCTCGCCGAGGGGCGGCAACCGGCCTGAAGAAGAATTAGAATAGGAGAAAAAGAAAAAAAAAGGAAAAAAAGGAAAAAAAAAAAAAAAAGAAAAAATAAAAAAGGAAAAAAAAAGAAAAAAAGAAAAAAAAAAAAAAAAAAAGAAAAAAAAAAAAAAGAAAAGAAAAATGGAAAAAAAGAAAAAAGGAAAAAAATTATAAAAATTATTTAAAAATTAAAATAAATTGATTTGGAACAAAATCAATGAATACGGTACAAAACACAATTCTATTCCGAGAATCAGAAATTTTGTACGGTTACCAAACGCATTCTTTTATTCAGAATCAGTTCCTGGGAATAGAATCAAAAATAATTATTTCTGATCAGAATTTGTTCCCGGGAACAGAATCGTTGCCAAACGGGCTTTTAGTATCGATGCAAATTGATTCAATTCTATGAAAATAGATCGGCGACATCTAGGTAAATTCAAGAGATGTGTCATGATATTAATTAAATGAATCAAGTAATTAATTTGGAAATTTTTTATTCAATACATCACTCGAAATGTCCTGATAAGAGTAGAGCCAGTTGTAATTTTGATCTTAGATAACAGTTATGAAGCAATTCTTATGTTACTATAGGATATGACTCACACATCAGGAGCCTCCACAGCTTGCCCTATTGGGATGGTAGGTTTCATGGATGCATTCCTTATTTTGTGTCAATGCCTACACATCTTGTGTCCTTGTGCCCCCAAGCAGTACAATATGTTTTTTCTTACCCCTGTACCCGGCAATACACTATTGTTGTTTTACATCCAAGTGATCTTGAGATTTGAACGAGGATCCGGATGTAGTCTTTAAAAGACGTGCTTAGGTCCGTGATAGCAATTATTGAAGCAATTTTCATGTTATCACAAGACATGACTCATTCATTAGGTGTGAGAAATTGCTCTTTCAACACTAGGGGTACTGAGGTTCTCGAACTATTTTTTGTTATCATAGACCTAAGCAAGTCTTGAAAAGGCTTCATTTGGATTATTGTTTGGATCTTGGGATCACTTGAATGTAAAACAATAAGAGAGTATTGCTAGGTTGATTATAAAAAAACATATTGTAGCAATTGGAAGTATAGAGCATGTGGGCATTAGCACGTTAAAATAAGGAACACATTCATGGAACCCGCCATCCCTATATATCAAATAGACATATTGCGGAGGCCCTCGATGTGTGAGTCATATCCTCTAGTAACCTAAAAATTACTTCAGTAACAGCTATCTAAGACCAAAATGATAACTACCTCTACTCTCACCAGGACATTTCAAGTGATGTAATGAACGGGATTTTCCAAATTAATTACTCGATTCATCTAATCGAAATCATGAGCCACCTCCTAAATTTACCTAGAGGTTACCAATCCATTTTGATAGATTTAATCAATTTGCATTGATACTAAGAGAGTTCCATTCTCGAGACAAAAAAAAAAATCGGGAAGAGTACTCTTTTGAATATGTTTGAAGAGTTGTTTTCATAAATGTCATGATGTGGGTGAGGATCTTCTTTTCAACATGAGGATCTTTAACTCCTTTGAACTTTGCTCTTATTGTTATGCTCTTAGGTGGTCGGCCGATGGCGGTTCGAGCGATAACTTTTAGCTAAAGCACTTGATGTATGTCAAGTGATGTCGGTCTTGTTCATTAAAAGAGTCGGTGCTTGCTTAGAGAGAAAGTTTCTTAGTAGAAACACAGCCAATGACAAAGGTGGACATTGGGAATTACTGAAGATACACCTTTATCAGCACTTAAAGATATTACACACTAGGTATGGTGTCATATCCTATAAGAACATAGAAAATTTTATTGCTCGAGTCACTGGACACCGAAGGATACGGATACAAGACACAGTTTTTCACTATTATTATGGAAAGTCTGGCTATACGAATTCATTGGAAAGAAGACTTAGCGCTAGGAAAGTTTTTAAACAAGCGTAGAAAGTTTCATCCAGCTCAAATCAAGAAAGAATATTTCTTCTCAAAGAAACGACTAATTGATTGTAACATGTAAGGAAAGATTTTTTAAGCTGCATAAATTGTGACTCGATATGATTTTATGAGTTCAAATTGTTGAATAGCATTCATGGATATATGTCTATGTGATGGGTAATTATCATCAAACATAATGCTAGATGATGATATGGTGATAGTTCATACCTCCCTCACACCACAAGCAGTTGCAATCACTTATGTTGTCTCGGTAGCTCATTTTAAATTAGACGAATAAATATTAGAGATTTCACTTTCTTTGGATAGTCTATCAGCTAATTTTTTGCTTTCAAGATAGAAATATAGTAAGTTGCAAGCGAGACCTATTAGATCATTCCAACTCCAAAGGGATAGAGAGAATGAGATAAGTATATTTACTGCAATTGTTTGTCGCCTCCCAACTTCATTTAATTTCACATCCAGATGACTCTGGCTCAAAAGGGAAATGATTAAGTACTCTCAGTGTATGTTAGCCTACTCTATATGAGCACGTGGAATTTTACATTATGTGAGACCCATGTGATTTAACAACTCATGTGGAGTGGACAATCAAATCACATAAGTCAAGAGTACCAAATAGAAGCTCGCTAGCTAATTGCCTGGATTGAGGTCCATGGAATCTTGTGGATTTATGTGTAACCTGCGAGATCAAAGGTTGTGATCATCTTGATTCGTACAAATTGAGTCCAAATAAGTATTTGCCATGTTTGATGTAATTATAATTGTACAATACTGTGGTAAACAGAAAGATGGGCATAAAAAAGTTAAAATCAGAATAGGGCAAGATAAGAGATAAAGATGAATCAACTCGAACTCTCAAAGTGAATTAACTAGGATATCAAACTGAAGTAATCATCCGATGCACTCCTAAGATTAGTCAACGCCCAAATTGTTCTGATGAGTTGAACTTATAAATGGGCACCGTAGAATTTTGTGAGTCTCAATAGTATGGCCGAGCTGGCCCATATGAATAGCGTACGGGCCTCCTCCTAGGCCCACATAATTATCCGACTGCATTTCTTTCTTGTTCCCTCTTTATACAAATTAAAGGCTTGAAGATTGAGTGTGTCAATGGTCCGTACATGAATTCCATAATTAACATTTCAGTCTGTTTGTCCGTGACGCGTGGCAACAATCTCAGCATGGTCCACACTAGTGGGATCCGACTGAGCATCTCCGTCACCATTCAATTCAACAGCATTTCTAGCAAAATTGCAATTTCAAATACACGCCTAGCTGGTTCAACCGATTTCACTATGTTCATTGTGTGCTCCATTGCTGTTGAACTTCAGATTCAGGAGAGAAAAGGAAGAAACTTGTTACCAGGAAGGTTTGTATTTGGACTTCTTTTTCCGTGTTGCTGCGAGTTAAATAGCGTGTAGGAGAAGTTGAAGAGCAATGCGGTTTGGGCTTTGTTTAGAAGGCGTCGGTCTTCCTCTCGGTCTTCCAAAACTTTCCTTAGTGTAAACGGCAAATATGTACACGAGAAGTTCATAAATTGACCAAATGAAATTCGAGAGGAAGAGCGCAAGCCAATCACCGTCTACGTGATCTCTCTCTTTAAGATTGAGGGGTCTTTGTCTTCCTTGGTGCCAAGCCAATCAGACCAAATGAAGTCTTCTTCATCGTTTGACATGTCCTTTAATTCAGTTTTTACAATTCAGTCCTTCAACTGCTCCACTTCCTTCACTGTCAAAAGACAGAGCTACGCGTAGCGTCAAACCATGGGATACGGCAAGGGGAAAAGGACGAAATAAGAAAGAAGAGCGGAGGGCAAAAGCCACCCTGTACTCTCTGTAGCTGTGAACTCTACTGTTACTTTTAGTCCTCCCCGTATGCATCGCCATTTACACTCGCTCAGGCCACTACACTTCACGCACTCGCGAAGGAATACGCCCCAACAACACGCGCTGTCTCCCTATCTCGTGGTGGCTCAGTGCGATTAAATACCCCTTCTTCCAAGGTGTGTCACTCGTGTGGGTACAGATCGCGACACTCCGCTGTCATGCGGGGTACGAGCTTAGGAGAGCTCACAATCTCGTGGAGGGAACTCACGAGAGGCTTGATCCAAAAGGCGAGGTGATGACGTCTTTTGGAACGTGAGTTGTGAGGGAATTCTCATGATCAAGTACCCCTAAACCTGACATTTTCTCCTTTTCTCTCCTCGTGATGACGAGGGATCCGAGGGCGGCGAGATCGGGTTGCGACAGGCGTGGCGACTCCACTAGGGACTGGTTACTAGATTAAGAGGACTTGAAGCCGTTTAAAAATGGTTGTTGTGCTTTAACTAACATGTCTTGTGTAGGATCAGCTGCATGTCAAAGTCGCGTGGAAAATCAGGTTAGTCGCTAACCTCGTGTTAAATGGTCTTGTAGGTGGGAGTTATAAGGAGAGGCGTGCTTGTAAATCCTTTGTTTTGCAGGTGGTGTAAGGATGTGTGAATGTAAGAGGGTTTATATTGAAGTGCTAGATGTTTAAATTTAAATGCGTGTTTATAAGCTTTAGCACGAAACCGCACACACAACCACGGTCTAAAACCCCGATCGCCCAATCTAGGACCTTAGGAGGGTTTATGGGTGGAATCTATGAGTGAATACTCGTGGTAATCTATTACTTACATAAACCCGCTCATTCCAACCGATAAAAATAGCACTGACTAACAATAGTAGTGGTGGGTCAATTATTTTTATCTTTTGGGATGGGGACTTTGAGTCTTTAGCACTCTCACCTTAGGCGTCGAAACCTCACAGTTTCACGCGACATGTGATTTGTGCTTGCCATGTGTTTGGTGGGTAAGATATCATTCATTTTTTATCGTTCTTATATTCTTACTCTCCATATTTCAATTATGCATTTTATATTTCAACGACGATATGTTTTAATCATGGGTGCCCCTTTAGGTTTAGGTTTAGATGGGTAAATCCGAAGTGGACGTAGTCCCCATGCTTGGGAATCTCAAGACTCTATGGGAGAATCTCGACCCAATATATCAAGACTACGTGGAAAAATGCATAGGCTTCCTCCCGACTTTATTAAAAGTCAAACCACGTATCGCGATGGTGAAAGCATTTGGTTAATTTTTGGAATCCCATGACTTCCACTTTCGTGTTTAATCAATATGAATTGACCCCTATAATTGAGGAGTTCCGTAAAGCCATCGGGTTAGGTAAAGCTTATGTAGGTTTCGCCACTCCTCCTATTGGTCAAGATCTAATATCTCTTCTAAGTCAAATTCTCAATATTCCTACCAACAAAATTGAGGCTATTCTTTAAGAAAATTCTCATTTCATGCCTTATAATTTCTTTAGCCTTAAGCCTAAATCTGGGAATCAAATTCCTCGTGTCTTTCTACTCATGTTCTTTGGCTTTGTGGTATTCCCACATACCCGAAAAATAATGGATCCTTTAGTCACTCACATTGTAAATCAAGTGTGCGCCTTTAATTGTTTTACACACATGATCATTGTCGAAACTTTTGTGTCTCTTAATCATTTCAAAGCAAATGGTAGAGGAACTCTTTGAGCCCCATTAGGACTTCTCCAAATTTGGCTCTTTTCACATATCAAAGAATTTGCCCCTCACATGAAGACTGTCGATATCACGAAATATCATCATCCCATTCTTAGATTTTGCCAAAGAAATGAATTCTTTCCATCATGGTCTTTCTCTACATGGTTTCATTTCCTCAAAAGCCTCAACCCTAGCTTAATTCTATGGCATGTTCGGTGGCTTGGGAATCCCGAAGTGCGCTTTTTTAGTGGAGTTGACTACCCACTCCTCCTTGAGGGATTGACAGGTTTAATGTCATATTACCCTTTAAGGGTGCTTCGCCAATATTGTGCGCTTTAAACGATCCTGCCAAATTGACCATATCAAGGCCACGATTCAAGCTGCTACTGAAATTTGGTACTCTTGTTCCTCGCATTACGTGGTTGCCGTCGATGAAGCTGACTTGCAAGGAGAGATGAGGACTCATCAAGCTACCATTGATTACATATATCATCAAGTAAAACCTGAACTCAAGGTTCAGTTGCCTGATATTCTCAAGCCTCAAGGTTTTCGGCAAGCTCATATTAAGGAGCAAGAAGACGATACCTTGATCGATGAGGAATGCTTGGCCCATGATAACAAGCGTCTCCGCATGATCTCACCCAGTCCTTAGGTTTCCATCTCATATTCTTTTCTTGTAAAGGGGCTTCCTTTGTGTTTCCCTCCTTTCTATCGAGGTTTCCCTGTATTCATTTTCATATCACATGTAAAATTGAACCACTTTGTAAGCTTCAAGAAAGCAAGGTTCTGTTTCCCTTGTAATTGTTCGATGAAATGAATAAAATTCATGAACATTTTCATGTAATTTTTAGAAAAGGGGCATTTTGATTAAATATTCATCGTTGTTCCCTTCAATTGTATAATTTCTTTTGAAGAAATTTTGATAAGAGGATGTTATATGATACTAGGATCATATACACTTCTTATCATTAGTTCATCTCAATAAAATATTAAATTGACCAGGTTTTGTATTTTCGTGATTTCTTTTAACTTGTACTAATTCGAGTCATCTCCTTTTATGAAGGTATTGAAAGACGGTTGAAGAATGGTCTATCATACATACTCGCCACCAAACGAGAATGGAGAACGAAGATACCCGTGCTCGTGTTATTAGCATGGAGAACCAAATGGCGTAGCTGATGGCGCTGTTAGCCGATCTCTCCAACCAAGTCAAGAACTTAATTTTTGTAGTTCCTGCTTCTCCTACCATGAATCCTCCTACTGTGCCCTCTGAAGTGCCGGTAGCAGAACCCGTGGGAAAATGGTCTACTGAAGAGGTTCCTACTGCAACCCCAACAGTTATTGATTTAGAGGCTCTATCTAAGGAGATCCCAACTCCATACTTCGATGAGGAAAGTTCAAGATGCCTTGCAAAGATTGAGGAATGCCTTTGCATGCTACAAGGCTATCAACTGTAGGGGTTCGATAAGCTATTGCCCTTCACCAAGGTTAAAGTCCCCGAATTCTACAAGAAGCCCGAGTTTACGAGGAAGTGTGACGGCATTGGATGCCCCAAGACCCACTTAAAGTACTATATGGGCAAGATGGCTTGTTACTTAGACAATCCTCCGCTCCTGATTAATGCCTTTCAGGATAGCTTGGTTGGTCCTGCATTGACATGGTTTATAGAATTGGACTTGGAGAAGATCCATACTTAGGAGGATCTTGCCGACGAATTCCTCCAACAATATAAGTTTAACACTGAAATCACTTTGACCCGAGAGGAATTAGTCCAGGTTGAGAAGAGGAGAATTGAAACGTTAGAGCTTATGCTCAAAGATGGAGAGCTACTGCATCTCAAGTAAAGCTACCATTGTCTGAGAAGGAGGCTATGAAATTACTGCTTCAAGCCATGCCTCAAGATTTCTTCGAGAAAATGTACAACCACGCTTGTATTAACTTTGCCGCATTGGTGGAGTTAGGTGAATGCATTGAGGGGATCATGTGTGAAGGAAGGTTGACCGAGACCACAAACCGTCGATATGCCCCGAAGAGAGATAAGGAATCGATTATGGAGATTGCTTATATACAAAATTTCTCTTCTCAGAAACCATATAATCCTCAGGCTCATAAACCTGCCATGGAGGTAGGGAACTCTTCTCGAAATTTTGAACGCAAAGGAAAAACCCCTCAAAGGCAATTTACTCCATTGCCTAGACCCATGTCTCAGCTACTTCCAATGTTGAGTGAAAGTCATCTCGTGGCGAGAGAGATCTTGTGAGATAATCCGCCAAAGTTTGCCGGGTTTGACCTTAATAAGGTGTGTGAGTATCACATGGGAGAAAAAAGTCACCATGTCGACAACTGTCTAGTACTCCGTTCCAAGATCTAAAACTTGCTGGATAAAAAGCTGCTCATCTTTAAGGATTCAATGCCGAATGTCCAACAAAACCCCCTTCCAAAACATTCTGAAGATGTCAACATGATTTATGGGGATGATGACAAGCATACACTCTTGATGGATATCCAAAAGTTGGAACAAATCACACCATTTGCTGATCACCACCTGAAAGGTGACATTACTTGTGATGAGAAGATAGCTTGCTTAGCAAAGCTAGTTAAGTTGAGAATTATCCAATATAAAGATGATGAGCCCGCTCTGAGACGGATGTCTCTAGTTGAAGTCGATTTGTCTGGTGATGATATAATCTCAAAAGTCATAAGGAAGGTTGGTAATCTAAGTCAGGATGACACTCGAGACGAAGATCATCGAGCCTCGAAAAGCAAAACCCTTATGTACCAAGACTCTAACATTGGAAGCAAGGATGAATATAAGGCTTCTCGCATGGACTGTGAGTTTGTTTGAAAAGCTCGCGAAAATGGTGAAGTTATTGGTATCCTTGGCCAACCAAGTGGTAAATATGACTTTAAAGTGAAGTTCACACTACCACCAAGTTTCTTCGTTGACATGAAGGATATTGTCCCGAGTGGATGGGATGATGAAGAAGACCTTACTTCAACTTTGCTGAAAGATAAAGAGCTCTACTCCTACGACGGATATGTGGATGAATACAAAACTTCTCGTTTGGATCGTGAGTTTTAAGGAAAGCCTGTGAGAGAGGTGAAGTGGTGGACACTTTGGGACAACCAAGTGGGAAATACGATTTTATGGTCAACTATACTCCTCCAAGTTATTTTCAAAACCCCAAAGACATCATCCCTAGTGGATGGGGAGATGAGTTTGGGGACGACTTCATGGCTATGATTGAGCCTGTTGTGATTGATCTGACTAAGGAGAAAATCCCCCGTGGGGCTGATACAACTGACAAGGGCATTATCGAAGTCAGCTCATTGATTGACAATTTTGGAGCCATGAAGATCTCAAGCGTGGGTTTTGGATCCGTTGTGATTGAATTGCCATCAGAAGTTGGTGAATGTTCCAATACTAAGGTAACTCCTACTTATGACACTAAGGCGGTCCCTTGGAACTATAATACAAATGAAATCAATGCCGTCACCTGATCGGGTCGAATCTACCCACCACGTGAAGGTGTTGAAAATAAGGCAATAATTGATGAGGAAGCTGAACAACTCCTCAAAACACTCAAGACAAGTGAGGCAGAAGTGATAGACCAATTGCGCAAGATGCCTGCACAGATTTCCCTATTGGAGCTTTTCAAGACCTCTGAAAATCATAGAAATGCTCTCCTAAAAATTTTAAATGAAGTCCACGTGCCCGAGACCATTGGAGAAGTACAGTTGGAGGAGTTTGTGGGTGCTATACTTTTTAGAGATCAAATTACCTTCTTTGAGAAAGACCTCCCTCCTGAGGGCCAAGCACACACTAAGGCGCTATATGTGTCCTCTCAACATTTTGGGACTAGGATTTCAAGAGTCCTGGTCGATAATGGTTTTGCCTTGAACATTTGCCCTTTATCTACCCTCCATTAATTAGGGATAGGAATGGAAAATGTCTCCCCTCCAAAAATTCCTATTCGAGCCTTCGATTGGATGAGAAAAAAAAGAGGGGAAATCGACTTACCACTGACGATTGGCCCTATTACCATTACTAAAAAATTTCAAATACTGGATATTCCAAGTAACATTAGCTTGCTATTGAGACGACATTGGATCCATGCTGTAGGGATCATTCCTTCCAGTCTTCATTAGATGATGAAACTTCTCATTGATGGATAGATCGTGACCATTCGATGTGAAAGAGATGTGGAGACTTTTCATAACACTGCCATACCTTTCATCGAGCCTGAGGTTAAGGGAGAATCGAGCTACCGCTCATTTGAGATGGTGTTTGTCACTCATGTGCTTGTTGGGTCGATCATCAGGAAGCCTCAGTTCTCAAAGGCATCCTTGATGTCAAGTAAAGAATTGATCAATAACGGTTTTGCTATTGGGAAATGTTTGGGTAAGCTCGCCCAAGGCATGCCAAATCCCATTAAGGTGGTCAAGATCAACAAGCGTGAAGGCCTAGGTTATCAAGGCAATCGAAAAGGTCAAGGTAATCATAAAAGCCCAAACATTAAAGGTAAGAGTTATCAATGTCTCTTGCCTTCACCTTTAAAGGATTTCTTCCCTGGTCCACCAAAGTTCTTGCAAGAAGAAGAGGCCAATGTCTACCACTTTGTTGATTTGTTTGAGGATGGTTTAGGTGGCATTATTGGTGAAGATGAAGGGCCTACAGTTCCCACTGTGTAATGGGCGTTTCTAGTTCTTTCATTTCATTTTTAGTCGTATTCCATTCATTTCTCCCCTGCGAGAGATTTCCATTCATTTCATTCGTTTACACTTTTAATAATCTGGATCATAAACTCTATGAATCCAAGATGATATACGTTGTAATGCAATTTTTGCATATCAATTTTGTTAATAGATGTGAGAGGTTTCCCAAATCAGTCTTATGATGATGCTTTGAGGCCTGAGCCTCCACACGATCTATAGTTTCAAAAAAATTTTAGTGGACTGAGGACGTCCAATGACATAAGGGCTAGTTCCTAAATAATTTTTTTCAAAAACTCGAGTTTGAAAACAAATTTTTCATATACATTGCATTCATTTATATATATATATAAATGAATATACATATATATACATATATTTTTGACCAGAAAAAATTATTTCTGTTCCGGGGAACAATTTTTGACTAGAAAAATGCGTTCGGTAAACTTGTTCTCGGAATAAAAAATGAACAGAAACACGTTTAGTAAATTTGTGTTCTTTTTTGTTTCTTTTAATTCTTTAATACTTTTATTTTATTTTTCATTTTCTCTCTCTTTTCTTTTTCTTTTTTTCTTCTTTTGGCCGGTCACTAGCCTCGGCCATGGCCGGTGATCGGCCGACGAGGGTGGTGGCCTCGCGCAGCCATGGCGAGGCTCGCCGGCCCCTGGCGAGGTCAAGCCTGCCGGGGGCCGGTGACACTCGACTTCGCCGGGGGTCGGCGATGCTCTGGCGAGGTTACCGACCCTCGACGGCCGGTCGCTGGCCTTGGCTGAGGCTGGCAACCGGCCAAAGAAAAAAGAAAAAGAAAAGAAGAAGAAAAAGAGAAGAAAAGATAGAAGAGAGAAAATTTGTTCTTAAAAATTGTTCTAGAAACAAGAGACACGTTTTTCTTTTTTCTTGTTTCTGTTCCAAATGCATTCCTGGGAACAAAAAAATAGATTTGGAACAAAAATGCAAACAAACGTGTTTCTGTTCTTTTTTTATTCCCCGGAACAAAAAAAAAGAAATTTTGTTTATAAACAAAAAACAGAAACACAAACAAACAGGGCCTTAGCAATCCACATTGAAATAAGTAAAGTAATATGGGGTTAGAGGTGATGGAAGAGCCACATTGAACCCCCATTCGAAAAAAGTTAGAGAACTAAATTTAAAAAGTAAAATTAACAAACGGTATTGAACAACAAAAAATAGTTCGAGAACCTCAGTGCCCCTAGTGTTGAAAAAGCATTTTCTCATACCTAATGAATGAGTCATGTCTTGTAATAAAATGAAAATTGCTTCAATAATTACTATCACGGACCTAAGCAAGTCTTTAAAAGACTACATCCGGATCCTCGTTCGAATCGCAAGATCACTTGGATGTAAAACAACAATAGTGTATTGCTGGGTATGGGGCAAGAAAAAAATATATTGTACCGATTGGGGGCACAAGGACACAAGATGTGTAGGCATTTATACAAAATAAGGAATGCATCCACGAAACCTACCATCCCAATATATCAAAAAGGCAGGCTGTGGAGGCTCTTGATGTGTGAGTCATATCCTATAGTAACATAAGAATTGCTTCAATAACTGATATCTAAGATCAAAATTACAACTGGCTCTACTCTTACCAGGACATTTTGAGTGATATATTGAATAAAAATTTTCCAAATTAATTACTTGATTCATTTAATTAATATCATGACACATCTCCTGAATTTACCTAGATGTTGCCGATCTATTTTCATAGAATTGAATCAATTTGCATCGATACTAAAAGAGTTCCATTCACGAGACAAAGAATTGGGAGAAACCAAACTAGTAAGAAACGGAATGGATACCCTAGAAAGAGTACTCTCTTGAATATGTTTGAAGTGTTATTTTCATAAATGTCATGACGCGGGTGAGGAGCTTCTTTTCACCATGAGGATCTTGTACTCCTTTGAACTTTGCTTTTATTGTTGTGCTCTTAGGTGGTCGGCCAATGGAGGTTCGAGCGCCAATTTTCAGCCGAAGCACTTAATGTATGTCAAGTGATTTTGGTCTTGTTCATTAAAAAAGCCAGTGCCTGCTTAGAGAGAACGTTTCTCAGTAGAAACACAACCAATGGCAAAGGTGGACATTGAAAATTACTGAAGATACTTATGGGATATAATATGGATATCATCACTGAAAATGTATTGTACATAAGGTATGGTGTCATATCATATAAGAACATGGAAAATTTTATTGCTCGAGTAACTGGACACGCTTGACTCTGTCAATTGTCAAGCATTGTCCAATGAGTGGGTCTCTCGCATACATTGGCTAAGTGACGACATGACTCTTCAACGGGATCAAAATGGATACAGAACTAGTGTCAAGTAAAATACCCAATTTGCCTCTCACCATATATCTCAAAATGCTACTGGAGCTTCTCTTCTGTTTGGTTGAGATGGCTATGATCACCCCAGGACTTGATGACCCAGTCCTCCTTGCTAAACAAGTGCAAAATGCTGACCGAAGCATTTTGCACCTTCGGTGAAAGACCTTCATTCGGGCGAGCCTGCCGGTAGATACACCTGTGCACGGTTCCATGAGTGACGACTACTACTCGCTCCCCTGCATGGTGAAGGGTACATTCATTTCCGATTGCCGATGTTTCCAAGCTAATTAAAACTCTTTCTAGGAGTAAATGTCAAGGGATTAGAATGAAGTGTCTGTCGATAGTCCCTTGTCTAGTCTACAAATTTTAAAACCATTGAAGGAACAATTTTTGCTCCAAGCCATCCAAGATTCTCTCTCTCTCTCACACACACGCATGCGTGCATGCATCCGGGTATAACCTTGAAAGTTGAATGTACACGCACATTCATATTATATTGAGTAACTATAGACGGACATTAACATAGCATCTTCAGACAATTATAGACGCGCAGATATTTACACTTTGTGTGCTTAAATTTGGTGGCTAAGTGTGTAGTTTTGGCAAATAAGCAAGGTAGACACATTGATCTTATGCATCCATGACTTCACAAAATATTGTCAGGCCATAGCCTGTAGGGGCAGATCTAGAAATCGGAGGTCATGAGAGCTGTCATTTGCGTAAAATCTATGGGACTACTACAACTCTTTCAAAAATGTTAAGTTGTTTGATTGATGCGTGGTGTAACGAATAAATAGTCTAACAATTAGTAAAGCTACCGCAAGTCTATCCTAGGTAAAACATTAGTCTTTATAAAGTTTGTGCAAAGTCGTTTATGTCGTGGAATTCTGTTGTTAAATTTCAATTGCGGGTAAGCTCAAAATAGTTTGTGAATGAGTTTTGTGGTCTTCCACTCTACAAAGATACCGGCTCTAACCTTATTGTGCAAAGCGAAATTCGGGAATGGCTAGACAGGGATTAATGGCAATATTTCATGATAATGCTGGTTTACCTTTGTGCTTTAAGCCAATGTTTTGCAAGCAACTAGTGCATCGCCGGTAAACCTGATCCTTACTTTCACCACCGTCCTGCGTATAAAACCAATCAATGCGAAGCCGTGTCCTTTGAAGCGTGAAGTCCACGCTCTCCAAGAATCTAAAACCAATCAATGCGAAGCCCATGTGAGTTTTTTTGATCAAACAATTCTCCTTTGAAGAACCGATGAAAAGTTGAAGTCCACGCTCTCCAAGAATCTAACATCCTTTTCTAACACACGAATATGTTCTTTAGAAATCAAAAGAGGGGAAACATGTAGAAGCCATGCATAAAAATGGGAAACGTGACTTTCCTAATCTCCCTCGACATTGAACTCATGTTGCACCATTAGCAACCCATCCGATAGACTAAGCAAATAAGTGGAAGAGTAGCTTTAATTCAATTACTTTTTTTTGACTTAATGTGAATACATCCAAACATAATAAGGTTTTGAGCTCAATAGGGATCGACTTTTTAACACAAAATTAAGCTCGCGCATTTTGACCGGCATAGCATAACAAATTGACCGGAAATTTTAAAAACCACAAAAGGTAAAATCACAAACAAAAAACTGATGAAACCTTTAAGAGCTAGCTACCATTTTCTGAACCGGATGAAAGTCACAAATTGATACTAAAATGTTATCCTTGCGTGTCACTCGCAAAGAATATCTAGGCACCGAAAAATAACCAGTTCAACTCGCTTCTGCACTAGCGTGACAGCATATTCTGGAACTTCTTGAACTTGTAAAAGACTCACATGGGAAGTTAGTTACGTACTAAAGTTTAGGGAGGCCTAAATAAGAATCGATGAGCAATTAGCCGTTTGATTTTTGGTCGAGCTCATACCGGGATTTCTTGATCCCACCTTCTGAACCGGTAGGCCTCATAACTCTGGGGATAAAGGCTAGCTGCCTCTTTTTCACTAAGGCCTTGAAGCTTTCCTGGATTTTGTTCCCGTAGATCTGGATCTTTGATAACCTGATCTTGATTCAAGAAAAGATTCAGTAAATTTTGTACAGGTGTTCAGCCACTTCTATCTTTTCCAAGGATTAAACGGAAGCTCTTTCCAAAGCATTCTAAAGCGTACGACTTTATTTAGTAGCGTGTCGCCTATTCCTAGGAATTGGAGTAGTCAATTCTCTCTCGATGATTTAGATGATGACAAAACTGCATGCTTGGTAACTCACATGTTTATTTGAGTGAATGCGAGGAAATATATGTATGCCTTAAGTGCTCCAGGTGCAGGTTATGGAACCGTAAGATATTTACAGCACAACACCGAAGGATACGGACACTAGACACAGTTATTCACTCATTATGGAAAGCCTGGCTGTACGAATTCATTAAAAAGAAGACTTTGCACTAGGAAAGTTTTTAAACAAGAGTACGAAGTTTCATCCAGCTCAAATGAAGAAAGAATATTTCTTATCAAGAGAACGACAAATTGATCGTAACAAGTAAGGAAAGATTTTTGAAGCTGCATAAATTGTCACTTGGTATGGTTTTATGAGTTGAAATTGTTGAATAGCATTCATGGATATCTATCTATGCAATGGGTAACTGTCATCCAACATAATGCTAGATGATGATATGGTGATAGTTCATACCTCCCTCACACCACAAGTGGCTGCAATCACTTCTGCTGTCTCCATAGCTCGTTTTAGATCAGACGAGTAAATAGCAGAGATTTCACATTCTTTGGACAGTCTATCAGCTACCTTTTTGGTTTCAAGATAGAAATATAGTAAGAAGCAAGTGAGACCTATTAGATCATTCCAACTCTAGAGGGATAGAGAGCATGAGAAAAGTCCACTTACCACGCTTGTTGCTGTCTTCCAACTTCATTTAATTTCACATCCGAATGACCCTGGCTCAAAAGGGAAATGATTAAGTACTCTTGTTGTATGTTAGCCTACTCCAAATGAGCCATTAGATCACGTAGATTTTTATATCATGTGAGACCTCAGTGATCTAATAGCTCATGTGGACCGGGTAATTAAGCCAAGTAAGTCAAGAATACTCAATAGAAGCTTGCTAAAAGAGAGCCTATTTGCTTGGATCGAGGTCCATGGATTAAGTACAATTATGGTTGTTAAATCTTGTGGACCCATGTGTAACTCACAAGATCAAGGGTTGTGATTATCTCTACTAGTAAGTATTGAGCCCAAACAAGTAATTGCCGCGCTCAATGTAATCATAGCTGTATCATACCTTGGTCAGCAAAAAGATGGGCATAAACAAGTTCAAATCAGAACAAGGCAAGGTAGGAGATAAAGCGGGCTCAAATTTAAACTCTCAAAGTGAGTTAAATATGTTAATCAAACTGAAATAATAATCCAATGGAATCCTAGGATTAGTCAACACCCAAATTGTTAGGATAGGTTGAACTTATAGATGGGCCATCTTGGACATCGGAGAATTCGGTGTGTATCCATAGCATGACCGGGCTGTCCCAAAGGAATAGCATGTGAGCCTCCTCCTAGGCCCACATACTTATTAGATTGCATTTTTTTTTTCTTTTTTCCCCTTATACAGATTAGGGTTTATTTGGCAACTTACCAAACAATGAAAATTTCTGTTCTTTTGTTCCTTTGAGTAGATTTGCAACAGAAATCCGTTTGGTAAATTTTTTGTTCTTAGGAAGAAATTTGTTCCCAGGATTAGATTTGGAGTAGAATCAAAAAGTAAAAAAAAAAATTGATTCTTTGTTCCTTAGAATAATTCCAAAATCAAGTAAACCTATTTTATTTATTTATTTATTTATTTATTTTTTTTATCTTTTTTCTTCTTGTTCTTCTTCCCTCTCTCTTCTTCTTCAACTGCCGCCCTCCATTATTGCCATCAGCTGCCATCGGCCACAGTTGCCAGTCCTTGGCGTTCGGTCCGGCGAGCTCGCCTAACCACTGGTGAGACTCGCTTGATTGGGCGAGGGTCGCCCAGCCCTAGCGAGGCTTGGCCGAGCCATGCCCAGCTATCGGCAAGACTCGGCCAACAAGGCACAGCGTCGCCGAGGGTTGGCAATGCTCCGATGAGGTTGCCGGCCCTCGTCTAGCTGGTCGCCGATCATCCCAAGGTTGGTGACCAGTAACCTTGAAAGAAATGAAAAGAAGAAAAGAAGAAAAAAGAAAACAAATGGGAAAAAGTAATAAAATTATTTAAAAATTAGAAGAAAATTATTTAGATGAGAAATTTTGAGAACGGTACCAAACATAATTATATTTTAGGAATAAAAAACATAATTATATTTTAGGAATAAAAAAAAAAAATTTTGTTCCCGTAAAAAGAATGATTACCAAACACGCTCTCAAAGGCTTGAACATTGAGGCTGTCAATGGTCCATACCTGAATTCTATAATCAACGTTCCAGTCTGTTTGTCCATGACGTACGAGGACGATCTTAGCATGGTCTACACTGGGGTGAACTGATTGAGCATCTTTATCATCATTCAATTCAATAGCATCTCTAACAAAATTGCAATTTCAAATATGAGAGTATCATCATTCAATTCAACAGCATCTCTAGCAAAATCGCAATTTAAAATACAAAAGAGAGATTTCAAATTCAAGAGTGAGAGAGAGTACCTAGACACTAGCTCGACCGATTTCGCTATGCGTACTGCGTCCTCCATTTCAATTGAACTTCAGATTCGAGAGAGAAAAAGAACGAACTTGTTTTCAGGAAGGTTTCTAATTGGACTTTGTTTCGGGTGTTGGTGCAGGTTAAATAACGTGTAGGTGAAGTCGAAAAATAATGGCGTTCGGGGTCCTGGTCTTCTCAGACTTCCCAGTGTAGACGGCAAATATGAATACGAGAAGTTGCAGAACAAAGCGGGGTGGTTTTCGTACAAAAGTTCATAAAATGGGGGACAGAAGAAGCAGGTGTCATCACAGTTCGCAACCGAGAGAGAGAGAGAGAGAGAGAGAGCTGGGTGGTGTTATGAATTCAATATGACAGTGAGTGGCTGGGTCCGCTGATTTGACTATGTGCATCACGTCCTCCATCGCCATTAAACTTAAATTTAGGAGGGAGAAAAAGCACTTTCCAGGAAGGTTTCTAAGTTGACCTCTTTTCTGGGCTTTGTTTCGGAGGCGTTGGTCTTCGTGTCGGTCTTCCTCGAGTAAACGGTAAAAATGTCCGACCGATCTTTCAAAAGAAAGTCTATAGAGGAACGATAATGGAGAAAGCACAAGTCATATTTTTCTTCATGATTTGAAGGTTCCTCGTCTTCCCCGGTGCCAAGCCAATCACTCGAAATGATTCTAGCAAAACATTTCGGATTATTATTATGTTAAAGTAAAAGGACTTTGAACTTTTTTTAATCGTTCGATATGTTGTTTTTGTTTTTTTAATTGTTCCATATGGTCTTCGTCTTCCCCGTCACTATCCATGGCCCCTCTTTTTCTTGTGGCTGAAGACCACAACCACCACTAGACTAGACCCTGGAATTTCTGACTTGGCAACGACTCCTCGCCCTCCCTCGGATTTAATGTTGAGACAGTCAAGATATCTTAGAGATTGTGATGGCCTCAAATTTGCGATCATGTTACAAGGAGAGAGAGAGAGAGTGCAACCCGTGGAAGTGGGGTTCATTGCGAGGCTTACATATGCTGCAATGGTCGTGTCTCCTGTCAATTATCTCGGTAATGCACGACAACGAGGTCATGGATGGCGACGATGGATGAGGAATAATGAAGAAGAAGAAGAAAGGGCTAAATAAGAAAAAAAATAACAAGAAAGTTTTATCTGTCTTGGACAGATGGACATGAGGTGCTGCGCCATGTGATTTTCCGTTATGATGACTACTTATCCAAGTCGAATAATATAGAGTTCTAGTGAATAGAAATGTTACATTGTACTCATTTCTAAAAGGTCCAAGGTCTAAATTAATATTTAAAGTTAAGGAACGGGCACTGAACAGTAAAAAGCAGCTCGAGGACCTCATGAATCATTATCCCTAATGTGAAAAGCAAATTTTCTCGAACCTAATGAATGGTAATGTCCTGTAATTATATGAAAATTTGCGTCAGTAACTAAACACGCTTGCTCATGTAAAGCAATGTCCTACTAGTGGGACCCTCGTACACTTCGGCAGAATTGGTCATTCTGCCGCCAAGCCAATTCCTCTGCGATCTTGGGAAAGAACTTTGCAAGGAGTTTCAACAGATCCTTGCAAACGAAGAAGTTCTTGGGCCGGTAAAATCCAGAACAGACTGGATCTCTGCTAGGGTGCGCAACACCTCCTACAATTACACCCTTAATTATGGTTAGGCGGAAAGAGAAACAAATAATTTCTGTAGGAACTCTTGTCGGCGGAAGACGACTTACCTGATTCCAATGCGCAAACAGCAAATAGCCCCGGAACAAACATTGAATTACAAATCAATCACGAACAACATTGCCTCTCGTTGGTCTGGATGCAATCACAAGGAAAACACCCGATTTCCACGGCGTAAATGCAAACCATTCTTACAGATTGAAATGGAACGCCTTCTTCCTTTGATGATGGAAATAGAGAGAGATTTTGGTACAAATGATCTGACAACGCTTCCAATGGTTGTGTTCGGGAGGCTTATATACGTCTCCCTTCGTACCCCTCCATTAGTGCATTTCCATCGTATCGTTTCAACTTGAAACGGTGCGTCCAATTGCACCCCATCATGGACGTACCAGCTAAAGTACAACATCTCCCACTCGGACATGATGGGCTTGATAGTGCTCTATCAAGAATATAAGGCAAGGCGTTCAACATTCATCAACTTTACAGAACAATTCATACTGGCAAGTAAGCTGTGCGACCAATGAGTACACCTGCACTTGGGAGCTCAAATTCTACACCTATTAGAGATGACATAATGGCTACAACCCCGAAAAAGAAATAAACAATTGATGTCTCACAGTGCCCTAGACATATTTTGTTACATCAATTCAAGTATACCTATCCCTTAAATGCTATACTTGATTATCCTAAAAAACACCATGTATTTACAATTATATTCGCAACCACATAAGGCGATATAATTGGTCAACCAGTAAATACATGTGATAGATGTAAAACAACAATAGTCTTCCTTCGCACTCATGTCTCTCTCAATTTTAGAATAACTGCTTTCCTAGACACGTCCCATAGGCCATATCTATTCATGACCGCCCGTAACATGCTAAAGTAGCAACATTGATCTTTCATTTCGAGAACATAGTCAGAAGTAACATAGGGTACGAATTGAGGTAAATTATAAATTACCTCAAGGGCTCACACAATGAGTAAATAGGGATAATTTTACTCACATTCCCTTGTCGGTCGAACAATGCACATGTGGTATGAATTACATGCTATAGTAGATTTCTCTTTCTATAAGAGCGTATGTCATTTCTTAAATATATCCATCATACGGATCTTAGTCTAAACATAGTCACGTGCTTCTCACGTACTCATGTTTAACTCAAGTGCTATATTAGCTCGCTTTCTATAGAGCCCAATTAAGTACTCGCATCCGGCATCTTACAGGCATACATGATTGTGGGACTATCATGTTCGGTCTTATTATAAACAAATCACAGACCTCATCTTGACTCCAATCAAGGCAACATATTTTATGTACCAAACTTACTCTTCAGCATTTATTTGTACATAACGTCTCATCTCAACGTGCTAACTATAGCACTTGAGGCGATTGCTCGTGTGAGTGAGCCAATCATTACCTGCTGACATACTTTCCAATAATATATGTGTGCTTGTGCTAGTCTCATAATAGATTTGTACTTTTTGATAAAACATCAAGTCATTAATAAACAAACAAGTACAATACATATATCCATAAATACATCAAACAATGATTCTCTACAATAACACATATCACATTCTATGCAAACCTAGTGACATCCTGTGGGTCAAGAATATGTCTCTAGGAATAGCCTTCGTAAATGGATCAGCAACCATTCTATTGGTTGAAATGTATTGTAGAATTACTTCTTTCTGCGCTATAATATCTCTGATGAAGTTATTCTTTATATCAATGTGCTTCGTCCTTCCATGATACTTGGGATTTTCACATAGGCAATGACTGCTTGATTATCGCAATAAACTGTCACTGGTCTTGGAATATTAGTGACAATGGCTAAATTTTCAAAGAAACGTTTTAGCCATACTGCTTCTTGCACCGCGGTAGAACACGCAATAAATTCAGCCTCCATAGTAGACAAGGCTGTGCATGTCTGTTTCTTGCTATTCAAAGAAATTGCACCTCCATTGAGCAAGAACGCATATCCAGAAGTCGATTTACGCTCATCCAGGTCTTCACCCCAATCAGCATCTGAATAACCTAATAGGCGTAAATCATTCCCTTGGTAACAAAGTCGATAGTCCATGGTGCCCTTCAAGTATCTCAGGATCCTCTTCATTGCTTTCTAGTGTGCTTGACCGAGATTTGATTGAAATCGACTCACCAATCCCACGGCATAACATATGTCGGATCGAGTACACATCATAGCATACATCAAACTTCCGAACAATTTCCATCATTTTAACTAGTCTTAGGATACATAGTTTCCATCACCTTTTTAATTTGGCACCCCCAAACTTCGCCACAGATGCTAAGCGTTTTAAGGCAAAAGGACGATAAAAAAAAAAAGGAACATCGAGGTTTAGTACTTAGGCTTTCACCTTGCATGCACACCAACTATTTTGATTGAAAGAAAACACAAGGGAACCACTTTTATTTCAATTTACAAAGGGTTTTTCACGGGTCGGTACATCAAAAGGTAGGCCAAGACTCTTCCATACGCTCGGCCTTCAACCCCAAAAAGTAACACACGACCCACTAAAAACAGCGTGTATAGACCTCCCCTCGGATTGCTAGTGTCGGCCATATCCCAAAAAGTTGCCAACTCCTACTCCTCACGCGCGAGCCGTCACACCCATCCTGGTGCGTTAGGCGGTGGGGGTGGCAGCATCCCCATCATCACTCCATCGTGGCGAATGTGGACGGACACGTACTCCCGAATGATTGGGCCCCCAGACAGACCCACGTCATAAGACACAATCGCGCGAACCCGGATGAACGTCAGACCCGGTAGGGTGGGACAATCGATCTCCATCAACACGACCTCCACATCAGACAGAAGGCCGTAAAATACTCCCCGCGTGACGGCAGGGAGTGGCATCGTGCTAATCTGAAATGTTGGTCCCTGAAGGGGTGAGTACAACCACTCAGCAGGTAAAGGAATCCAATCACCACTCAATGCATTTAAACAATACGAACAATTACATTATACATGTCATTCATGCATTCTAGCGTACTTACCTCGAAGCCATGTATGTACCGTCATACATCATCATCACAATCATAATACGTACATATCATAGGCCATGAATGATCATCATCATCATACCATATCATCCATGCATGTCATCATCATATCTTATATACATGCCATCATGTCATCATGTCATCATGTCATGTTGTCATAGGTGATTATCATCATATCATGTTACATATGCATGTCATCATGCCATATCTCCCATGCATGTCGTCATCATATCATATCTACATGCCATCATGTCATCATATCATTATATCATAGGTGATGATCATCATATCATATCACATATGCATGTCATCATGCCATATCATCCATGCATGTCACCACGCATATCATCATGCCATAGGTAGTCATCATCATGTCATGTCACATATGCATGATTTAATTTCCACTTTTAATTCTCAATTGATCATCACATCACTCTTTCTCGGGATCATCCATCCCATACTTTACACTCACACCCTATCCAGGCATTGCGAGAAGAACCTCCGGCATTCAGCCATTCATGGCCACCGGCATCCGGCACCCCACATCCGGGCATCTCGCATCCCGACCGGCATCACGAGGCATCCCCTCGGGCAAAGACCTCCGAGGCTTCCGGCACCCAACCATTCCGGGCATCCCGATACTCCTGGGGCCATCCAGTCATGTATCTCTATACATTCCGGGCATTATCATCCTCCACAAACAACTTCCCCATTTACCATTACTCATGTTTGCCAATTTAGGTCTCAATATACCATGCACATGATGTAATGGTAAGACAAGATCACCTTCATTCTTATACATGCATCATTAATCATTAACATACGTGCAGTAAAATGCAATCACTCATAGTCATTAAGTTCTTATGGAACATATGCCACTCAAAACAATTTACTTACCAAATTCATTTAGAATTTATTTAAATTTCAACTTATCCTATTTGCAATTTATTTAATTAAATAATCACAAAAATCCCAAATTCATGCAATTAAAGCATATAATAATTTAATACAATAAAAAAAATAGTGATTTCCTACAGAAAAACACATAGTCAATCAATTTCTACACAAGAAGTAATATTACTAAAATTACCGCATGGAATCTCGGACAAAGGCAGAATGTGCAGTTTTCTAAGTAATTCTATTAAAATGTCCAAACGACCTCCGAAAATTATGAAATTTTACCAGGTTATAGTTAAGACACTAAATTAGGTTTTTCGTGAAGAAATCTAGGCCAAATTCGTTTTAGATAAATTTCTATAGTCACACGAAGCTACGGGTCAGATTACCGAAACGTCCAGGGTCCTATGTCCGAAATATTGAGGTTTAACCTACCTATTCTTCTTCGTTTTCTCTGAAATTTGGATATATTTTACTTCTAAAGATCCCCTACAACTTTCATGAAGGAACTTAAGCCAAAATTCCAAAGAATAACCCCCTTATGGGTCCATGAAGTCTCGGGTCTCCCATGCCGCGACTCCAGATTTTTCATCTTCAAGATCAGGTTGATTTCCTAAGCTATACTTGTTCATTTTGCTTCAAATTTGAGTATGTTTATCCTTAAGATGTGCTCTACAAGTTTCATGGAGGAGTCGAAGAGAAATTTTTGGTAAAAACCAACATGCAGCCACAAATCTACCACAAGGTCAGTAAAGTAGATCCAGATCTAGAGCCTCCGTAGGATGGGGTTTTGACCCCTTAAATCTTCATCATTTTGCACGAAATTTTAGTATGTTGTAGTTCAAGGTGTTGGCTACAACTTCCATGAAGAGATCCAAGTCAAAATCGAACTCCAAACATGCATGCAAGCTCCCACAAGATTCTGACTTCAGTGATTCATGCGAAAACAGCAAGCATCTTCAAGAACAACCCACACTAGCTTCGTTTTTCTTACCTTTAAACACCCAAAAATCCAACCAACATTCAAGACACACATGCAAGAGAAGAGATGGATCCTAACTTGCCTCAAACACCAAAGAAAATGGCGGACGAACGGCGGCGAACGGACGGCGAACGGCGGCCTCCCTCTCTCGGCCTCCTCCTCTCTCTCGCAACTCTCTCTCTCCTTCTCCTCTCTCTCTCTCCTCTCCTCTCTTGGGCGACACTCCCCTTCTCTTCCTCTCTCCCATCCGGCCACTTCCCCTTTAATTTCCCCAAGAGGCAATCATTAGATTGCCTCCCCCAAGGGCCAATGCATGGCAAGCCTTCTTGCCACTTGGCAAGGCTCCATGCATGGGCTTGGGCTTTTGGGCTTGGGCTTTTGGGCCCCCTTGGAAGAAGTGGGCCGGCCACTTCTTCCCCTCCTTGGGCTGACGACAGCCCTCCTTGTGGGCCTTAATGGGCCGGCCACTTGGCCCATTAGGGTCCACCCTTGGGCCCAAGGCCCAATCCAAAATTTCTTTCCCTTATTATTATTTTTTTTTTGATTTCTTTTTAGGGTCTTAATTACTAAATTTTACCTAAACAAAATCCTATAATAATTTATCTATGAGAACTTAATCTATAAAATGCATGGCCAAGCATAGACTATTCTCATTAATTTACCCTATAATCCAAATTCATAAATTTAAATTAAAAACACAAGCACAAAACACAAAGCCTTAAGAGAAAACTAAAGGCTAATACACAACCCATAGGTAAATTCATTACCTATTAAAAACTTTAGGACACCTTAGGGCTTGCCCCTAATTTCTGGGATGCCACAGGATTACAGTGCTGCATATTGAAACGATCAAGAATCTTCATAATATATGACTCTTGTGATAAAGTAAGGAGTTTCCTTGATCGATCTCTTTCGATCTTAACTCCTAATATATAAGTAGCTTCTCCCATGTCCTTCATTTCAAAATTGGAGGACAACCATTCTTTTATGGTGATTACCATAACCTTGTCATTTTCAGCCAACAGAATATCGTCCACATAAAGTGATAAAATCACAAATTTATCTTCGGACCGCTTGACATATACACAATGATCTTCTTTGATCATCGTGAAACCAAAAGTTGTTATGGCTCAATGAAAACGAAGATACCACTGTCTAGATGATTGCTTAAGACCATATATTGAGCGATGAAGTTTGCAAACTTTATGCTCTTGACCTTTAGCTATGAAACCTATTGGTTGTTTCATATAAATTTCCTCATCTAGTTCTCCATTGAGAAATGCCGTCTTTACATCCATTTGATATAATTCAAGGTCCAAATGTGCAATGATGGCTAGAATAAGGCGTATTGAGGCAAACCTTACAACTGGTGAAAATGTTTCCTCGTAGTCTATACCCTCTTGTTGAGTATAATCTTTCACCACAAGACGAGCCTTATACTTTTCAATGAATCCATCCGCCCTTTGCTTAATCTTAAAGACCCATTTGTTTCCAATGGCCTTACGATTGGGTGGTAGATCAACCAAGTCCCAGACATGATTTGTTCTCATTGACTCCATCTCGTCTTCCAAAGCTTTTCTCCATTCTTCCTTATAAGAGGATGAGAGAGCCTCTTGAACAGTCTTAGGCTCGGCATAATCTTTATGAGCAATCATAAATGCTTTCCCTTCAATCTCAAAACGGCGACGAGGAATATTTTTACGATTACTTTTACGCAACTGAATTTCTCTTGAATTCAATTCGCCGGACGATGCAACACTCCCACTAGGTCTTTCATGTTGAGGTAAATCTTCATTTCCCTCCATAACATTAGTGGGTGTATTATTAGGATCTTCTATCTCATATAATTGGAAATCCTTATCAATCTCACCTCTACTAGGAAAATCGTTCTCCAAGAACGTGACATCTCGTGACTCCTTTTCGGTCACACTCCCATTAGCTTGTTCACCTATGAACACATACCCTTTGGAGCGTTCAGAATATCTTATAAAGATATATTTCTTCCCTCTAGGGCCTAATTTGCCATATTTATGGGAATATTTATGAACATAAGCTGCACATTCCCATGGACGTAGACTACTTAAGTCTGGTTTTCTACCAGTCCATAATTCATAAGGGGTGGAAGTGACCGATTTTGAGGGCACTCGGTTAAATACATAGGCAGCAGTCAATAATGCATCTTCCCAAAAGGAGATAGGTAAATTTGCTTGCGCCATCATAGACCTAACCATTTCCAATAGGGTTCTATTCCTTCTCTCAGCTACCCCATTTTGTTGTGGAGTATTAGGAATAGTCAATTGTCGTACAATTCCCTTTTCATCACAAAGAGCCTTTAATTGCTCCGATAGATACTCACGTCCGCGATCGGTTCTCAATGCCTTTATTGTTTTGTTCAACTGATTCTCTACCATCGTCATATATCGTCTAAAGCAGTCTAATGCTTCTGACTTATGGGAGATTAGAAAAACATAACCGAAACGCGTGAAGTCATCTATGAAAGTAATGAAATATGAGGCTCCATGCCTCGCCCTCACATTCAAAGGACCACAAATGTCAGAATGTATGAGTTGCAATGGAAATTTAGCTTTAGTCCCTTTACCAAATGGTTTTCTAGTTGCTTTTCCCGCTAGACAATGTTCACATACGGGTAGATCAACATTAGTGAGTGACCCTAAAAGGCCTTCTCTAGCTAATCTTTGCATTCTCTGCAACCCAATGTGACCTAATCTAGCATGCCAAGTACTTGCATCAATCTCAACATTACTAGAAGATGCAATTAAAGAAAAACAACCATTAACATTAACATTGTACTGATCATAGTCAATGTCTAACACCATAAAACCATTCAATGCATGACCTGAACCATAATAAACTGTTCCATACAGAATGTCAACACAATCACCATGAAAATTTAAAATATAACCTAGGCTAAGAAGAACAACTACATAGACCAAGTTTCGTCGAATATCCGAAGCATAGAGGACATCATGTAGGAATAGACTTCGACCACCACATAAAAGTAATTTACATGTGTCGATACCCTTCACTTCAACTCTTGAGTTATTCCCAACATATATCCATCTTCTTCCAGCTGTATCGACGATACTCCACAAATGCTTCTCGGTCTCTAGCTACGTGGTCTGTTGCTCCTGAGTTTATAGTCCACATTGGATGAGATTCAGCAAGCATTACAGTACTAGAAACAAAAGCATTACTTAAAGTAATGGAGTAATAGGGTACCTCTTTCGACTCAGTGCATTCACGAGCAAAGTGACCCATCTTGCCACAATTGTAGCACTTCATCTTGGAATTGTCCTTCTTCCCACCATGCTTCTTGCGTTGGAAGGTCTTAGCCCTTTTAGGTGCTTGATCAGTCTTCTTCCCTTTGTTGTTGAATTGAGAATTCCTTTTGCGCTTAAACCGGAAACTTTGCGCGAACTCGATTTAGCAACATAAGCATGAGTAGAGGATCTTGCAGCCTCTAGGCGCTCATCCTCTAATTCCAAATGACGCGCTATATCATCAAAAGTGACAATATTCTCATTATGTATCATATTGATCTTCATATGCTCCCAATTGTCAAGAAGAGACCTTATAACAGCTGAACCCGCTGTTCATCAGAAAGGAGTGACCTGCCGACTTAGCTCACGAATCATATTTGACATCTCCTCGAAGATGCTGCCTCATCGTTATATTTGGGCGCTTTCGGTATGTGTCAAACTTGATGGTGAGTCTCCTCGGCTTAGTGGCAGATGTACCCCCAAACTTATCTTTCAAGGCAACCCACATTATATGAGCTTTATCATAACTTTCAAACTCACACATGAGATCATCCCGCATACAGCTCAACAACGTGATGCGAGCAATGCTATTCTTCTTTTCCAAGCTTGATAAGCTTCTAGATCTCTCCCCGTGTTGAGCTGAAGTTCCATGCTCAGGTTCATCCATGGTGTGGTTGAGAGTTTCCAAAACCTCTTGCTCCTCAAGGATGTACTGAACCTTTCGGTGCCAAATATCATAATTGTCATCGTTTAGTTTCTCACCCTTATTGAGGTCAGCCACAATGGTCTTGGATGCCGATGCCATAATCAATTGCTATAACACATTGACATAATAGACGCATAATCAATACTAGCACATTTTTCTTCAGAGTAACACACATATTTAATTTGCAACAAAAACAAATTAAAATAATGATAATTCAACAAAAGACACAGAAACAAAAGTTCACTATGTTCCCAATCAACTTCTATATACGATTGTTGTATTATCATTAATTAGTTTAATTTGCACAAATTTTGAGTTCTAGGTGAGTACTTTTTCGAATTCTACCAACCTACGAACTCCCACTAGGAAAAATAATTACATGACCTTATGTAATGTCTACATTTTTCCATTAACACAAAACATACCATGATGTAAAACAATAACAATCATGCAGCAACTCCAATCAAAACCACAATTCAACATGTAATGGATTTCCTACCATTGTTCGAATTTTCTAGCAACTTAAAAATTGCAAGTATATTAAACTATATACATGGTATTATCGAACCAAGCTCTACACAACATATATAACATCATTTGCACATAAGCTAGCTACTGTATTTCCTAAACCACAAGAAAATACAAGTTACAAATGAGTAAACTATGCATTTAACCCCAAAAAAATACGCGTACATAGGGTTCCCTACACATTTTCATACATTTATAAAATCCAAAAGTGAAAAATAATTATACCACAGTGTAGGGGACATCCATACAAACCCAATGCCACCAACCACGCTCTAATCGGAGCTCACACGCGCCCCCATGCGCCGCTTGATTACGCGGCGCGTGTGGTGCACGCGCCAGCAAGCCAAAAGGCTCCTGGCTGGTTTGACCGTTGACCGGTTAACGGTCAACGGGTCGGGTCAACGGTCAACGGGTCGGGTTAGGTCAATGGGTCGGGTCGGTGGTCGGGTCGGGTTGGGTCAACGGGTCGGGTCGGGTCGGGTCGCCGGTCGGTGACCGGTCGGCCAACTACCGCTAGCGGTGATGTCATCGATGGCGTCATCCCAACGGTTACCGACTATTGGATGACGTCACAGTGACGTCATCACGCGCCGGTTCGCCGACCGGCGAGTGACGCGCACCCGCCGGTTCGCGGACTGGCGTGTGTGGCGCACGCGCTGGCCAAGCCAGTGCTTCAGGCACGTGGCGTCCACGTGCAGCGGCTTCTGGCCGCGCGTGTGGGCGCGTGTGGCGTCGTACGGCGGCGCTCGACCCACCGTTGGACTCGTCTCGACGAGATCTTTCACCGTGTATATTCAAAAATTAATTTTGGCCAAAAAATTATATCGAAAAATGACCAAAACCGTACGGGTGTACGCGACCCCGAGTCCGTTCTTCGCTTCGGTTGAATTTCGAGTTTTCAGATGGCAATTCCGACCATTAGACATCCAAACAGTGTAGATTTGATACTCTTGATCTCAATATCAAAAGTTAAACGACAAAATTCAATGAAAAACAAGGCAGAAATCACAACCGGGCTCTGATACCATTGTAGGAACTCTTGTCGGCGGAAGACAACTTACCTGATTCCAATGCGCAAACAGCAAATAGCCCCGGAACAAACGTTAAATTGCGAATCAATCACGAACAACACTGCCTCTCGTTGGTCTGGATGCAATCACAAGGAAAACACCCGATTTCCATGGCATAAATGCAAACCGTTCTTACAGATTGAAATGGAATGCCTTCTTCCTTTGATGATGGAAATGGAGAGAGATTTTGGTACAAATGATCTGACAACGCTTCCAATGGTTGTGTTCGGGAGGCTTATATACGTCTCCCTTCGTACCCCTCCATTAGTGCCTTTCCATTGTGTTGTTTCAACTTGAAACGGTGCGTCCAATTGCACCCCATCATGGACGTACCGGCTAAAGTACAACATCCATCAATGATCAAAATAATGACTAGCTCTACTCCTGCCAGGACATTGATACTCCCATAAATGATCATTTCTATTATTTATTACTGCGAAAACAACCTTCAACGATCTCCTCCCTTTTCCAGATACCCAGTTGGATAGATTAATCTCTCCCGAATAAGCAGGGCTCCTAGCTTAGCCCACCCTTGCTTCTAAAACTAAAAATGTTGTTTGCGGTCTTAAAGCTTTCGAACCTCCTGGACCAGATGAATTTAAATCCATCTTCTATCATATTCTACGTCGCAGGGAATTTGAAAACTTCTTAGCCTAGCCAATGTACTAAGACTGGTCACAGACAACACTTTAATTCAGATATAGATATCATCACTTAAACGTATTACACCTTTATCAGCACTTAAAGATATTACACCTTAGGTATGGTGTCATATCCTATAAGAATATGGAAAATTTTATTGCTCAAGTAACTGGACAGCGAAGGATACGGATACAAGACACAGTTTTTCACTATTATGATGGAAAGTCTGGCTGTACGAGTTCATTGGAAAGAAGACTTAGCGCTAGGAAAGTTTTTAAACAAGTGTAGAAAGTTTCATCCAGCTCAAATCAAGAAAGAATATTTCTTCACAAAGAAACGACTAATTAATTGTAACCAGTAAGGAAAGATTTTTGAAGCTGCATAAATTGTGACCCGATGTGGTTTAATGAGTTCAAATTGTTGAATAGCATTCATCGATATATGTCTATGCGATGGGTAATTGTCATCAAACATAATGCTAGATGATGATATGGTGATAGTTCATACCTCCCTCACACCACAAGTAGTTGCAATCACTTCTGCTATCTCGGTAGCTCGTTTTAAATTAGACGAATAAATATTAGAGATTTCACATTCTTTGGATAGTCTATCAGCTAATTTTTTTGGTTTCAAGATAGAAATGTAGTAAGAAGCAAGCAAGACCTATTAGATCATTCCAACTCCAAAGGGATAGAGAGCATGAGATAAGTATATTTACTGCACTTGTTTGTCGCCTCCCAACTTCATTTAATTTCACATCCAGATGACTCTGGCTCAAAAGGGAAATGATTAAGTAACTCTCAGTGTACATTACCCTACTCTATATGAGCCGTTAGATCACATGGATTTTTACATTATATGAAACCCACGTGATCTAACGGCTCATGTGGAGCGGACAATCAAACTCCATAAGCGAGGAGTACCCAAATAGAAGCTCGCTAAAAAAAGAACTAATTTCCTAGATTGAGGTCCATGGAATCTTGTGGATTCATGTGTAACTTGTGAGATCAAAGGTTGTGATTATCTTGATTCGTACAAATTGAGTCCAAATAAGTATTTGCCATGCTTGATGTAATTATAATTGTGCGGTAACCAGAAAGATGGGCATAAACAAGTTAAAATCAGAATAGGGCAAGATAAGAGATAAAGATGAATCAACTCGAACTCTCAAAGTGAATTAACTAGGATATCAAACTGAAGTAATCATCCGATGCACTCCTAAGATCAGTCAACACCCATATTGTTCTGACGAGTTGAACTTATAAATGGGCCGTCTAGGGCACCGTAGAATTCTGTGAGAATCAATAGTATGGCCGAGCTAGCCCATATGAATAGTGTGCGGGCCTCCTCCTGGGCCCACATAATTATCAGACTGCATTTTTTTTTTCTTGTTCCCTCTTTATACAAATTAAAGGCTTGAAGATTGAGTATGTCAATGGTCTGTACATGAATTCCATAATTAACATTTCAGTTTGTTTGTCCGTGACGCGTGGCAACGATCTCAGCATGGTCCACACTAGTGGGATCTGACTGAGCATCTCTATCAACATTCAACTCAACAGCATTTCTAGCAAAATTGCAATTTCAAATAGACACCTAGCTGGTTCAATCGATTCCACTATGTTCATTGTGTGCTCCATTGCTGTTGAACTTCAGATTCGGGAGAGAAAAGGAAGAAACTTGTTAACAGGAAGGTTTGTATTTGAACTTCTTTTCGCGTGTTGCTACGAGTTAAATAGCGCGTAGGAGAAGTTGAAGAGCAACGCGGTTTGGGCTTTGTTTCGAAGGCATCGGTCTTCCTCTCGGTCTTCCAAGACTTTCCTTGGTGTAAACGGCAAATGTGTACACGAGAAGTTTATAAATTGACCAAATGAAATTCGAAAGGAAGAGCGCAAGCCAATCACCGTCTATGTGATCTCTCTCTTTACGATTGAGGGGTCTTTGTCTTCCTTGGTGCCAAGCCAATCATAGACCAAATGAAGTCTTTTTCATCGTTTGACGTGTCCTTTAATTCGGTTTTTACAATTCAGTCCTTTAATTGCTCCACTTCCTTTACAGTCAAAAGACAGAGCTACGCGTAGCGTCACACCAGGGAACACAGCAAGGGGAAAAGGACGAAATAAGAAAGAAGAGCGGGGGGCAAAAGCCACCTCGTACTCTCTGTAGCTGTAAACTCTACTATTTCTTTTAGTCCTCATCCCCGTACGCATCGCTATTTACACTCTCTCGGGCCACTACACTTCATGCACTCGCGAAGGAATACGCCCCAACAACACACGCTGTCTCTCGATCTCGCGGCGGTTCAGCGCGATTAAATCAGAGTGATTGCCAAGTCGACACTGATATTGATCTGGTTAAGAGATTCGAATTTGAGTTCGCTGACACCATGGCTGTCAATGGTGGCGCTGATTATCCCAAGAGAAAGTTATGGTTGTTCTTAATTATTTTTTAATATTTTTCTTATTTAATTTAGGTCTATTTCACTCATTACTTTGGATTTCTTATCTGCCATTTTATCCCGGCACGTTTTTCTTTATCTGATCTGGAGGGCATTCCCAAGCATCAAACAAGACACTAAATTATCTATGTAGACTTAAATTAAGGTTGCCAAATGCAACCAACCGGTATTTTTTTCAAGGTCACCTTAGTTGAACACCACTTGCTGCTATGACGAGGCTTGAGCTCGCTTATGGCCAGTTGTTGGTTGCTGCTGTGGCAAACTACTTGAGGAAGAAGCCAAAAAAAGGAAGGAAAAAAAAAAATTAAAATTAAAATTAAAATAATTATAAAGTCGATTTTTTTTTTTTAAATAAAAAATAAAAGTAAAAGTGTTTGATGAAAGAAAATACTTGGTCGAGAGGTGAAAGAAAGTGGATGGCAAATATTTTTCTACTTTCTAGAAAGTGGATAACATTTTCCTATTTTTGAATTTTTTTCCACTGGCGGAAAATATTTTCTTTAATTAGTTTATGTGAATCAAACGCCAGAAAATTCAAAGACTAAACTTAAAAACAAAATTAAAGAATGATGTTGACCAATAAAAACCAGCTAAACTTAAGGACCTCAAAAAATCATTACTCCTAGTGTAAAATGCACAATTCCTTGCACCTAATGGTGTCATATCCCCCAGTAATATGAAATTGAGAAAATAACAAGAAGTGGAAAGCACGTCAATATTTGCTCTCTATCAATGTTGTCCTGAAAATATCTAATAATGATTTTTCAATATAGTTCAAAAGAACGCCGTTTTATAAAATAGAGATGACAGTGAATGGTTGGCTCGGACGATTTGACTATGTGCATAACGTCCTCCATTGCCGTCTTCAATTTGGGAGAGAGAAAAAGAAATTTCCAGGAAGGTTTCTAAGTTGACCTCTTTTCTGTGGTCGGTGAGAGTTAAATAGAGCTTAGAAGAAGTTGAAGAATAGCATGGTGTGGGGCCTGTTTCGTGGGCGTTGGTCTTCGTCCCGGTCTTCCTAGAGTAAACGATAAAAAAAAATGTCCGACCGATCTTTCATAGGAAAGTCTATGAACGACCAATAATGTTTTCCGGCGAAAATGTTTAGGACTCAATTGGCAAAGTTAAAAGGTTTATGACTGAATTGGCGAAAGTGCAATAGGTTTAGGAGTTTTTAGACAATTCTCCCACTATCCATGGCCCCTCTTCTTGTTGTGGCTGAACACCACAACCACCACTAAACTAAACCCCGCAATTTCTAACTTGGCAACGACCCCTTCTCCATTTCTTGGTCAGATTTGAGGCTGTGGCAACCTTGGATTAAATGTTGAGGCAGTCGAGATATCTTAGACATTGTGATGGCCTCAAATTTGAGGTCAAGAGAGAGTGCAACCTCGAGAGGGGGGATGTATTATGAGGCTTGCACATGCTGTGATGGTCGTGAATTCTATGTCGGCGAAATAATCTCAGTAATGCACGAGAATGAGGCCATGGATAGCGATGACGACACATGAGGAAAAATGAAGGGGGAGAAGAAAGGGCTAAAAAAGCCAAAAAGAAAAAAAGAAGAAAAAATAATGAGAAAACTTTTAGGTTGTGTTTGGTCGTTCGGATTTCTAATCGGGATAGAACTGGATATGATAAGATACGAAATCCTAGGATTTTTTTATATTCTGTCTATTGTTTGGTGTATTGCAGTATTAAAATCGAATATAACGGCATATCATTGTAAATAAAGATGGTGAGAATCTCTCGTAACACTATTCATTAATTTATTTTTATTTTATTTTTCTCTTTTTATATTATTTTCTTTATTTTTCTTTAATCCCCTTTCATCATTCTTTGATAAAATTTTATCAAATAGTAAATGTACTAACATACCTAAAATACAAAAATACATAAAATATATAATAAGTATAAATGTATATTTTATAGATTGAATGTTTATTATAAGATAGAATTAAGTTGAATATATAAATTAAAATAAGATTAATTAAAAATAATTTTTTTAAATTTTTTAAATTTTTTTTTAAATTAGAATTCAAATATTATTTATATTGAAATATAATTTCAATTTTGTTAATTTAATAAGTTTTTATTCGAGAAAAATAATTTTCTTATTATGGATATTATAAATTCTATCCACCTTTATCCCACCTTCCCCATGGGATAATTTTATCCGGCCTATATCCCCTTATATCTGACTTTATCTTGTCTTGAGCGAGTATCAAACGTATGATATGATAAATTATATCCTATCTCGAATTTTATCCCGACTACCAAACACAACCTTATTGACTTGAATAAATGGACATGAGGTGCCAAGCCATGTCATTTTCTTGTCCGGTGATTACTTAAGCAACAATCCACGTCGAATAAAGCCACATGATATAGAGTTAATATGAATGGAATGGCTACATTGTACCCATTTTAAAAAGTTGAAAGTCTAAATCAAGACAAAAAAGGTCATTCTGCCGCCAAGCCAAACTCCACAAGGAGTTCTAAAAGATCCTTGCAAACGAAGAAATTCTTTGGCTAGTGAATCTAGAACAGCTTGGATCTCCGATGATGAGGGGCGCAACACCTGTTGGAAAAATATGACTTTGAATTAGGTAGAACAATGAAGTTAAATCTTTAGAGTAATCAAGTCGGACTTTGAGGCGTGATGTTACTTTCTTTAAGGATTTATTTGCCCCACGACGTTGCTAATGGTCACCGAAAAATTTCCTCCAGGATACAACAAATGTCTCAAAATGAGAATACTAGATAACAATTTTAGTATTTCTTCAAGGTCTCTCTAGGAAATAATTGAAAAGATGGTTGTAGTTTTTTTTAGAAAGGATGCTTGAAATGATAAAATGATCACACACTCTGTTCTTCTGAAAATTGACATATATATATATATATATATATATATCAGTCTTAAAAACATAGGCAATTTTTTTTGAAAAATTGCAAAAATGAACAAAAGTATCCTTTCAAAAATTGCCCAAATGAACAAAGGCGTCCATTTGGAAGAAGTTGAAAAAATAAAAAAATGCAACCCTTCAAGAAAGGTTGCAAACTAAACAAGTATCTTTTCCAAAGGTTGTTTTAAAAAGACACAAACAAAAATTCGGAATAATTAAAAAAAATTATTATTATTTTAATATATAAAATTTCGATTTTTTTTTTTTTTTTTATAATTTTCGAAAATTCTCAAGAAACAAAAAAAACCTTTGAATTGATTAAAATCAATAAGATAACCATACAAAATAAAAAATAAAAAATAAAAAAACAAAGGGGTTAATGCTAATTAAACCGCGGGTGCGCAAAGTGCTAAGTGTGCCTAATAATCGTGTCAAAATCGCGCACCAGCACGCGAGTATAGTGGGGTTTAGCCCACACCCAATTATTTCTTTAGGTACACTAAAGAAACCCCACATTTATTAGTTGGCCCACTTCCTCCCGCTTTTCTTATATGGGACAATAAAACATGCACTTAGTTTGTTTTTACAAACAAACTTCCAACAACACCTCCTATCATCACACACTTAACTCTGGTCAAGATCAGACCATCAACCACTTTGGGGTTCGCCTAGTGGCACCCTTCCATCTTGGAAAGGAGGTTAGTAGGATTAAAGAATCCCGCACCACTTCTATCAAAGATCAAAATAATGACCATCTTTACTCCCCTTAGGACATTGAAACTCACGTAAATTGTCATTTCTCTTACTTATTTACTACGAAAACAATCTTTAATGATGTCCTCCCTTTTCCAGATACCCAATGAGACAGATTAATCTCTCTCGAATCAGCAAAGCTCCTAGCTCAGCCCGTCCTTGATTCTAAAACCAAAAATGTTGTTTGGGGTCTTAAAGCTTTCAAATCTTGTGGACCAAATGGATTTGAACCCATCTTCCATCATAGTCTCCGTCGCAGGGAATCTAAAAACTTCTTAGCCTAACCAATGTACTAAGATAGGTCGCATACAACATTTTAATTCAAAAGCGCCCTTTTTACTAGGGGTGACCCTGGACAGACCTTGGACCGGCCCAACCCTGCCGGTCCTGGTCTGGTTCCTAGGGAGATTGGGTTGGTCCTTGGTCCTAAGAGTTTTTGGTCGGTTCAACCTTAATCAACCCTGCCTATATATACATATACATATACATATACATATACATATACATATACATATACATATATATATAATATTATTTATAATTTTTTTTATATAGAGAAAACCTTAAAATAAACGACGTCAACAACATTAAATAGCTCTTTAGTGAGGAGTTCAAGTAATTTTATAATATTCTTTAATAACTTAGATTTTTAATGTATTTTACGGTGTCAATAGTTATAAATTACGAAAAAAGAAAATGTTTTTGTGAGGAGTACTCACGGCATCCAAAAAGGCATAAATAGCTTTTTATGGCATCATTCTCTAGTATTTGTTCTCTTCTGTCTTATTTGTCCTCTTAATCTTCAATTTTCCAAAATCAAAAGAAACAACTTCTCTGCTCACCACTCGACACTCGCCTCGCTTTCTTTGGGTCACTCGTGCCACTTGCTGCTCGATACTCGCTTGGCTTGTTGCTCCCTACTCGACATTTGATGCTCATTCTGTTCGATGCTCACCCCACTTGACCCTCACCACTTGCCTTTCTTAGTTGACCTCACTTATCATCGAACCCATTAGGTTGGTACGGTTCTCGGTTACCCTTTCAAAAAGTACAAAAATAATGAAATAAAAAATTATTGGTTGGTCTTGGGTTGACCTTGAAATCGGATTGAACCCATTGGGTTAGTTTGGTCTTCAATCGCTTTTTTAAGGAGTACAAAAAATAAAATAAAAAATTATTGGTTGGTCCCGGGTTGACCTTGGAACCGGACCGAACCCATTGGGTCGGTTTGGTCCTAAGTCCTAAGCTTAATAGGGTCTGTTCTCGGTCCCAAAAATTGAGGACCAGCACTGTGTGAGTTGGTCCTAAGGTTAGGGGGTGGACCGACCCAACCCGGACCATGCTCACCCCTACTTTTACCACGAACAGCGATGCATAGGCAATCGGAGCCTACACAACAAACAGACATGGAACAAATTTGGAAAACAATCTCAGAAAGAAACTCCTCAGATGTTGAAGACTATTTATTTATTTCGAAAAGGAAATGAAATCGATAAGAAGGAAATCCTCATGTGATTTTTTTTTTTTTTTTTTTACTTTGAATAACTACTTGAGCAAAACTTGATTATGTTGCATTGTACCCATGAAAAAAAATTAACTCATTTATAGATGTAATGAAAGTCAAATTAGCAACTGCACGTGTATGCTTACCTAATTTACTGAGAATTCACATAATTACTCAACAAGTGAAAATTTGTCGACTGCAACATCTAATCTGGCATTCTCTATGGTTACAACATCAAAATTTGAGCAAATCGATGGTTACCAATGGGCATTCTCCATGGACCTAAATCTAGAGAAGAACCTCTTATGGTGGCATATCTTATTGACCCCATCCATCATAATTGGAATCTTTCTCTGCTACAACAATTTTTCGAAGAACAGATCATTGCAGAGGTTCTTACTATCCCAGTAAGACCTCTTTATTCAGAAGACAAACTGATTTGGTCGGCCACTACCGATGGCAACCATACTGTGCGAAGCAATTATCATTCTATCATGCAATCACTCAGCATTCAACAACACAACAGAGCCTCTACATCTAACCAAACCCCTCGGTATTATGGAAAAGTATCTGGGCCATGAAAACAAAATCGAAAATTAAAATTTTCCTATGGTTTGCTTGTCACAACGCCCTAGCATCCCGAGCAAACCTCTTTCAAAGGCATATCATTATAGATCCTCTATGCCATCTATGTCAACAGCATGTTCCAGAAACCCTAGAGCATATATTTTTACAATGTACATGGACTCGTGTTATTTGGATTGACCCCCGGATTAATATTTGCATGTCGACGCTCACTAGTAAACGCTTTGATGCCTGGCTTACAGAAAGGGCGAAAGTACCTCAGAACTCACCTGGCCTAGCTCTTGTTGCCAACATCCTTTGGCAGATCTGGCGGCTACGGAACAACTTCATATTTTGAAATCAAACTCCGGATCCTTACTTCATCGTACAGACAGCTGTGGCTCACATGACTGCGTATCAGCTCTACTCAGATTCATCTCAACCGAGATCTGATCTTCATTCCACCGATCGGGCGCGCGTTTGGCGTCCTCCTGCAAAAGGTACCTTGAAATGTAATATCGATGCAAGCTATCAGTCGGGTAGCATCGAAGGTTCAATAGCCTGTATTGGTAGAGATGATAAAGGGCGACTTACCGACATTTACACGAACCGAGTTTTGGCACACTCTGTGTTTGAAGCAGAGATTCAAGCTCTAACCTCTTCCCTTCAACATCTGCTTTGGCGACATCTCCACGAAGCACCTCTAGAGGTTGAATCTGACTGTCTTAATCTTGTTGAAGTCGTACAAGGTCTGCGATCGCTGCTTGTGGGAGCTCCGATCGGTGATCGATGAAGCTATCGCTTTGCTTTCCAAGTTCCCAAATCTGAAGCTGCAGCACTGCTGCGGCGACGCTAACCTAGTTGCCGACTGGGCTGCGAAGGCCCACACATCAGTTTCGGCCCATAACTGCTTACAATTTCCCCCGTTGGTTTTACTTGATCTCGTTAACGTTGATGCTTTCCTTTCAGGTTGTAAACTTACATTATTTTGAATGCAAAGTGTGTTTTTTGACCAAAAAAAAAAAAAAATCTAATCTGGCATTTGTTAATCAAATCAATGTATTTTAATTTTTAAAAACATTATTTCATTTGTGGCGGTCACAAGATGATCACAAATTTTGATTTACTTTGAATAACTACTTGAGCAAAACTCAATTATTTTGCAGTGTATCCACGAAAGATAGTGAAAGTCAAATTAGCAACCGCAGGGGTATGTTTACCTAATTTAATGATATTTCAAAGAATTAATCAACACTGCAACATCTAATCTGGCATTTGTTAATCAAATCCAATGTGCTTAAATTTTCAAAAACATTATTTCATTTGTGGGTAGTCACAAGTGTTATGATATATGTTAATTTAAATGTGATCCCAATTTTGTATTTCCCTATTAATTTCGATTTATTGCTCAACTTATTGCTCGTGTTTATTACGTGATAATTGCCCATTAATATATTACCATTAAAGACGTCAAGAAATGGAATAAAAACGTCAAGTCGTCTAGTTTAAATTTTATCGGTGCAAAAAACACACCATCAAGTTTTGAGAAGTATTGGCTAGTGAAACAGGACGTTCGGATCAGATGATTCCACGAATTGATCGATACACGGTTTGCACATCCGGTCAAGGTTTTTGGGTAATTCATATTTGTAGATTTTCATCAATGGCTGGAGATATGTTGATCCTTACATTTCCGCAAATTGTTACCGATTATGCATGTATTTGTTTGTGAATGATAAATCAGGATTGTTAGTTTTTCTTTGGACTTAGTCTAACAACAAGATGATCACAAATTTTGATTTTCAAGTTAACTTAGACAGCTATAGCTTGAGTTGAACTTAATCTTTTATTTAAGTTGTGTAAAATGATTACAAGAAACTACATTAAGTAACATGAAAAATGATAGCAGAAAAATTTAAAGTAATTGATTTTGTCATTTTTAAAGATTTGGACTTCTATTAGTTTTAAATCGGGCAAGACATTACAATTAACAAATTGAGGGGTGAATACAAACACTACTTGATCTTTTTTCTTGAAAAGTTTGGTCATTTTTCTTTTCAATATGGCCTTACATAGAGTTATTAGATTTATACCATATTGAAGTGATTTTTCCAAAACAAACTAAAGGATCCAAAAGCGCAAATTGAGAATTCAAGGTCTTAATTGGACAAATCACATAAGGTAAGGACCAAGAATGAAATTATCCTATAAGACATGACAAGTGGGTGAATCATCCCCTCAGCAAGGCCTTACCGTAGCTCATTACAGGTTAGGGCTACTAGAACGGCATAAAGAGTTGATCTAACTAGAAGATCTATCTCCACCAAACCCAGTTCTCAAATAGTCTATTTGGTTGAGATGACTAATATCACCCCCCGATTTAAAGACCCAGTTGTCCCCATCAGATAAGTGGAAAATGTTGACGGAAGTATTCAAGAACTTCACAGGTTGGTTATTTGGGCAAGCCTGCGCATGAAGCGTTTGGAGTACTCCACCATGAGTGACTGCTACTACTCGCTGTCCTGCACAGTGAAGAAAATTTTATTTGCAATTTCTATTTCCAGCTTAACTTATATTAGAAATTCTTTAGTAGTGAATGGAAAGAGCAATTAAATCATGGTCGTCCTCGTCCTCATCCTCATCTTTCTTCTGCTATCATGAAGCAGGCAAACCCAAGAAAGGGCATTTAAAAGCAAAGAGCATTAGTAAACTCTTAGAAAACATTAAAACAACAATTATAGCTATTCACCAAGTCCTGTTATGCTTAGCTTTCAAGACTGGAAAAGGTAATCTAGGAAAAACTCCTTTAAAAACAAGCTATGGAGATTCGAACCGGTGAAATATGAGTAGTATTGTGCCCAGTGAACACTATGCAAGGAGTCACTTTCATGGATAAAACTATTAACATTGCATTTAGGCTAGTAGAACACTCCACAATTCTGGTGAATAAGTGAAATAAATAATCTCTTTACCTTTGTGCTTCATACTGATGTTTCGTAAACATGTAATGCAGCGCTGATAAACCTGATCAATACTTTCACCACCACCCTATGTGTAGAAAAAACAAGAAAAATGATTGATCAGACATTCCACTTGTGAAGCAATTTGAACCCTACAGCCTACCAAACTCTTTCTCAATAAATGTTAATCTTGTAATCCCTTGTTTTGTAACACCTAACACATGATATGCAAGCTTTATTATGTTTTACAGATTAAAAATAACATGTAAGATGTGAATCCATTAAACAGTCTAAAATATGGGACTGAAATTTTTATAATTGTGTAGTAAACATATAGAAAAGAACACATCACCTGAACCATTGAACAACTCCAATAGCAAAAACTATGAATTTTGCATGTAAGAATTAATGTGGCCCACATGATATGATTTATGTTATATAGTTTAATAATTATTGTTATGTTATAAAATAATTAATTATTGGTTACGAGGAGTTACGACTCTAATAAAATGAAGAGGTACGACTAAATTGAAAGGGTATATCGCTTTGATGGAAGGCACCTTTTCAACGGACGTATAAATAGAGTTCGGTCCTCTCTCCACCCACAATTAACGACAATAACCTAAAGGCATTTGGTATTCTCTCATCCATCGATTGAATACATCAAGTATAGTGGGTTAAGGGAGAGAAATCGGATTTCTTTTTGGTTCGTGTTCTTCTGGACTTTTTATGACGATCATCAAGTGCAACGCTATGGATAAAGGTATGTCTTCATCTATTTGTGAGAATCATGAAGATCAAAAGATCACTGCGTTTAGTATGAGTTTCCGCATTACAGATTTATGATGTTTAATGACTTACAGTTGGTATCAGAGCGTGGTTTATGATCTCATGTTTTTCCGTTTATAGAAATATTATGATTTATGTTTGATGATTTGTAGAACGATCCTGTTTGTACTATTTGTTGTTGTTAAAATGTTTTCGGATGGTTTTGTTGATGAAAATCCGAATGATGGATGTTTTCATAAAAGAAAATGTCGAAAATGGTATAATCCAAGGGAAACAGAGAAGGAAATGGCGAAGAAAGGTTAATGTCGAGAAGGGGGAAGAAGGCGCGTGGGTCCACGCGCGCGCTGCATTTGCTGGCGCGTGGAACCCACGCGCCACGCGCCGTTTCGCGCGCGCCAATCGCAGGCGCGTGGGATCACGCGCGCGAAACGGCGCGGCGCTTGGCAGGCACGTGGGACGCACGCGCCCGCGGTAGTTGAAGGCGCGTGCGTTGCACGCGCCTGCGCGCTGGATGCGCGCGTGCCGAGCACGCACTGCGCGCGCAACGCGCGTGCGGGGCACGCGCCCGCCGAGGACGAAGGCACGTGCTCGGCACGTGCCGACGTCCCCGCTCGTGAATTTTTACGCTTTTGCCCCTCCCTCGGCTCCTATTTACTGTTTTGCCCTTCCTTTTATGTTTATTTACGGTTCTGCCCTTTCTATTTATTTACCATTTTGCCCCTAGATTATAAATTTATTATTCTGCCCTTATGGAATTATGATTTTACCGTTCTGCCCTTACTGGTTATTTACCATTTTGCCCCTGGATTATAAATTTATATTTTTGCCCTTATGGAATTATGATTTTACGATTTTACCCTTATGCTTTTATTACGGTTTTGTCCTTGTGTGCAATTTGGTAAATATTTGTAATTTACAATATTAAAAAATTCATATTATGAATGGTTTGTTAGTCACCAAAGTGGCCAAACCTTGAAGTCTTTTGAATTTTTTTTTTTTTTGATATTGTAAATTGTTTTATTCAATTACCCATGATTAATTGATGCTATTTATGAAATTGATATGTTGCATATCATTATTGGGATTATGGGTATATTGAAGTTCATTTATTATAAGAACTTAGGGATTAACCCAAAGGTTAATTATTTTCTATAATTCATGAACGTTATAGTTGATAATTAATATGACTTATTACTTTTGTTTGTATATCCAAAGATAGCAAATAAATTTTAATAAGATATATTTACAATTATCAAATAAAAGTTATTAGCATCATTATGGTTTTTTTTTTTTTTTTTATATATTTGTATATCATAGGATCGCCCAAAGGAGAACTATGATGTACATGTGTAGTTTAGTTTGAATCGATTAGGTGATATTCTCAAGGCATTAATGTATGAGTATTTTCTTGCATATGTTTGCAGTATCGTACTGTTTCACTCTATTCGCACGCCTCATCTGTTCCCTTATTCAATGGGATAAATTTTCCTGATTGGAGTGAACAAGTCCAGTTTCACTTAGGTGTCCTGGATCTTGATTTAGCACTTCAAGCTGAGAAACCAGCTGCTATTACTAATGAAAGTAGCAATGATGAAAAATCTTTCTATAAAGTTTGGGAAAGATCGAACAGACTGAGCTTAATGTTCATGCGAATGACAGTTGCAAACAATTTAAAGACTTCTCTTCCCAAAACTGATAATGCTAAGGAATTTATGAAATTTGTGAAAGAGCGTTCTCAAACCGCGATAAGTCACTTGCTGGTACATTGATGAGTACACTGACCACCATGAAATATGATGGTTCATGTACCATGCATGAGCATATACTTGAAATGACAAATTTAGTAGCAAAGTTAAGGACTTTAGGGATGAACGTGGATGAGTACTTTTTAGTACAATTTATACTTAATTCCTTGCCTCATGAGCAATATGGGCCATTTCAAATGAATTACAACACTATAAAGGATAAGTGGAATGTAAATGAATTAGCCAGTATGCTAGTTCAAGAGGAAACAAGGATAAAGAATCAAAAGGCCCATTCTGTTCATCTCTCAAGTCATCAAGATGTTCGAAAGAATTTCAAGAGGAAAGGTGGAAGGAGCAAGAAGAAAGGACTACACGTCCCGAATGACTCTTCAAAGGCTTCTCAAATCCACAAGAAGGAACACAATCTTATTAAGTGTCATTTTTGCAACAAAATTGGACACTTGAAGAAAGATTGTCTGAAATGTAAAGCTTGGTTCGAAAAGAAAGGTAAGCATTGTGCTTTAGTATGTTTTGAATCAAACTTTACTGAAGTTCCTCATAATACTTGGTGGATTGATTCTGGTGCCACCACTCATGTGTCAAATACAATGCAGGGATTCCTTACGATCCAAACTATAAAGCCAAATGAAAGTTATGTGATTACGGGGAATAGAAACAAAGCTCCAGTTGAAGGCATTGGCACTTATCGTTTGATCTAATATACTGGGCATTATTTGGATTTGTTTCGAACCCTTTATGTACCTACATTTTCTTGCAATTTAGTTTCTTTGCCAAAACTTGATGTGGCGGGATTTTATTGTAAGTTTGGTTCTGAATCTTTCAGTCTATTTAAGAGTGATACTCTTATTGAACCGGAACTTTATGTGATGGTCTCTACAAATTTAGATTTAATAATACTTTTGTTGAGACATTAATGACCTTGCATCATAATGTTGGCACTAAACGAAGCTTGGTGGATGAAAATTCTGCTTACTTGTGGCATAAACGTTTGTGTCATATATCCAAAGAAAGAATGCAAAGATTAGTGAATAATGAAATTCTTCCAAATTTGGATTTTACTGACCTTGGAGTGTGTATTGATTGTATTAAAGGTAAACAAACAAATCACACTAAGAAAGGTGCCACAAGAAGCACAGAACTTCTTGAAATTATACATACTGACATATGTGGTCTATTCGATATTCCATCTTTTGGTAAGGAAAGTTACTTCATTACCTTTATTGATGATTTTTCACGTTATGATTATATTTATCTATTGCATGATAAGTCTTAATCAATAAATGCACTTGAAGTGTATATTAAAGAGGTTGAGAGGCAATTAGATAGAAAAGGTGAAAATAGTAAGATCAGATAGAGGTGGTGAATATTATGGAAAGTATAATGAATCGGGACAATGTCCAGGTCCATTTGCTAAATTCCTTGAAAGACATGGCATTTGTGCTCAATACACAATGCCAGGTACACCACAACAAAATGGTGTAGCGAAAGGCGTAATCGTACTTTAATGGAAATGGTTAGGAGTATGATGAGTCATTCATCTTTACCCTTGTCTTTGTGGATGTATGCTTTAAAGACTTCTATGTATTTATTAAATAGGGTTCCTAGTAAGGCAGTTCCAAAGACTCCCTTTGAACTGTGGATGGGAAGGAAACCTAGTTTACGACACCTGCATGTTTGGGGTTGTCAAGCAGAAGTAAGAATTTACAATCCACATGAAAGGAAATTGGATTCAAGAACGACCAGTGGTTATTTCATTGGTTATGTAGAGAAATCCAAAGGGTATAGATTTTATTGTCCTAATCATAGTACAAGAATTGTTGAATCTGGAAATGCTAGTTTAATTGAGAATGGTGACATTAGTGGGAGTGAAAGAATGCGTGATGCTTGCATTCTAGAAGTAAGGGTAGAAGTTCCTATACCCGAAACTTCTAAAGTTGTTGTTCCTGATATTATAGCACAATCTAACAATAATCAAGAACAACAAATTAATGAACAACCACTCCATAATGAAGATGTCAATATTGAACCTCCAATAGCTGAGTCACAAGAAATAACATTAAGAAGATCTCAAAGAGAAAAGAGGTCGGCTATTTCTGATGACTATATGGTTTATCTACAAGAGTTAGAAATTGACTTAGGAATTGGAAATGATCCAGATTCATTTTCCCAAGTCATGGAATGTGAAGATTCTAATGAATGGTTTAATGCCATGCAAGAAGAGTTAAAATCCATGCATCAAAATCAAGTTTGGGATATTGTTGAATTGCCTAAAGGATGTAAGAAGGTCGGGTGTAAATGGGTCTTTAAGACCAAGCGCGACTCAAAAGGCAATATTGAACGACATAAAGCTAGACTTGTTGCAAAGGGTTTTACGCAAAAAGAAGGCATTGACTATAAAGAGACATTTTCACCAGTCTCTAAGAAAGACTCACTTAGAATCATTATGGCTTTGGTGGCTCATGATGACTTGGAGTTACACCAAATGGATGTAAAAACCGCCTTTCTTAATGGGAATTTAGAAGAAGAGGTTTACATGGACCAACCCGAAGGCTTTTCAATTAAAGGAAAGGAACACAAGGTATGTAAATTAAAGAAATCAATATATGGACTTAAACAAGCCTCCCGACAATGGTATCTTAAGTTTAACAATACCATAACTTCATTTGGATTTAAGGAAAACACCGTTGATCGGTGTATATATATGAAGATTAGTGGGAGCAAGTTTATTTTTCTAGTTCTGTATGTTGATGATATTTTGCTTGCTGCTAATGATCTTGGTTTGTTACATGAAACCAAGAAGTTTCTCTCTAAGAATTTTGAAATGAAGGATATGGGAGAGGCAACATATGTGATAGGAATAGAAATATTCCGTGATAGATCACAAGGATTATTAGGATTGTCTCGTAAAGCCTACATTGAGAAAATTTTAGAGAGATTTAATATGAGTAAATGTTCGAAGGAATAGTTCCAATTCAGAAAGGTGATAAATTTAGCCTTATGCAATGTCCAAAAAGTGAATTGGAACGAGAACAAATGAAGAATATTCCTTATGCATCTGTTGTGGGGAGTTTAATGTATGCACAAACTTGTACTGCAGGACATCGGTTTTTCTTTGTCGGAATGCGGGTAGGTATCAAAAATCTTGTAATGGATCATTGGAAAGCTGCAAAGAAAGTTCTTAGATACCTGCAAGGAACGAAGAATCATATGCTTACTTATAAAAGATCCGATCATCTCGAGGTGATTGGGTATTCAGATTCAGACTTAGCCGGATGTGCCGATACAAGAAAATCAACGTTTGGTTACTTGTTTCTTCCGGCCGGAGGGGCAATTTCATGGAAAAGTGCGGCGCGATCGTTATTGCTGCATCCACTATGGAAGCTGAATTTGTGGCATGCTTTGAGGCCACTATTCATGGATTATGGCTGCGGAATTTTATTTCGGGGCTTGTGGTTGTCGACAGTATTGCCAAGCCGCTGAAAATTTATTGTGATAACTCGCAGCAGTTTTCTTCTCCAAGAACGACAAGTATTCTAAGGGTGCTAAGCATATGGAGATCAAATACTTGTCTGTTAAAGAAGAAGTTCAGAAACAAAGAGTGTCAATTGAGCACATTAGCACCAAACTTATGATAGCAGATCCCTTAACAAAAGGACTGCCGCCCAAAACATTTAATGAGCATGTTAAAAGGATAGGCATTATTGAACGTCATTAGTGTTTGTATTATGATTGTATTAAGTTTATGTATTTGACACTTTGAGCTCACTTACGTGTTTCTGATATTTCCTGTTTTCTATTTAGTATACATTATGGAAATAGATGAATGTTAAACAGGATAGTTTCTAAGGAAACAAGATAGTTGGACTATTACTATACTTCTCATTTATGGATCATGTTAAGTAAAGTGCTATAGTTGTAGTGCATAGAAGGGACTATGTCGATTAATGACATACAACCGCTATGACTCACATTAGTTTTCTTTACTTAATTGTAATTATTATGTGATTGCCAATTTGATGAAATTTTATAGCATAATGTTATTGTGCACATTACAGTCTTTATTAAACTATGAAAGGAATATCATATGAGCCAAGTGGGAGAATGTAAGAATTAATGTGGCCCACATGATATGATTTATGTTATATAGTTTAATAATTATTGTTATGTTATAAAATAATTAATTATTGGTTACGAGGAGTTACGACTCTAATAAAATGAAGAGGTACGACTAAATTGAAAGGGTATATCGCTTTGATGGAAGGCACCTTTTCAACGGACGTACAAATAGAGTTCGGTCCTCTCTCCACCCACAATTAACGACAATAACCTAAAGGCATTTGGTATTCTCTCATCCATCGATTGAATACATCAAGTATAGTGGGTTAAGGGAGAGAAATCGGATTTCTTTTTGGTTCATGTTCTTCTGGACTTTTTACGACGATCATCAAGTGCAACGCTATGGATAAAGGTATGTCTTCATCTATTTGTGAGAATCATGAAGATCAAAAGATCACTGCGTTTAGTATGAGTTTCCACATTACAGATTTATGATGTTTAATGACTTACAATATTCACATATGCATAGTTTCCATATAGAAAGTTAGTGGCAAAATGCAAATTGACAAAAATCAGGTGCATTTTGTCGAGCTCTGTGCAAATCAAAACTCACCGGAAGTTCTTGATCTGTCTTCTGCGATAAAAGGGCTTTATAGGTTTCAGGACAGACACTAGCTGCCGCATGTGGCTGAAGGCCTTGAAGATCCCCCAGATTTCTTTCTCGTAGACCTGGATCCTGATAGGGACAAGGGCTAAGGAAGAATGATGGAGAAGTAGAAAGGACCAAAGAAGAAAGAAGGAGAAAGGACATGACGTGCTGACCATGTGATTTTTCTATTCAATCGTCACTTACTTAGTAATCCACATCGAAATAAGTCAAGTAATATGGGGTTAGAGGTGATGGAAGAGCCACATTAGAAAAAAAGTTAGAGAACTAAATTTAAAAGTAAAATTAACAAACGGTATCAAACAACAAAAAAAAGTTCGAGAACCTCAGTACCCCTGGTGTTGAAAGAGCATTTTCTTACACCTAATGAATGAGTCATGTCTTGTAATAACATGAAAAGTGCTTTAATAATTGCTATCACAGACCTAAGCAAGTCTTTAAAAGACGACATCCGAATCCTCGTTCGAATCTCAAGATCACTTGGATGTAAAACAACAATAGTGTATTGCCAGGTACAAGGGCAAGAAAAAACATATTGTACCGATTGGGGGCACAAAGACACAAGATGTGTAGGCATTGACACAAAATAAGGAATGCATCCATGAAACCTACCATCCCAATATATCAAAAGGGCAGGCTGTGGAGGCTCCTGATGTGTGAGTCATATCCTATAGTAACATAAGAATTGCTTAAATAACTGTTATTTAAGATCAAAATTACAACTGGCTCTACTCTTACCAGGACATTTCAAGTGATGTATTGAATAAAATTTTTCCAAATTAATTACTTGATTCATTTAATTAATATCATGACTTATCTCTTGAATTTACCTAGATGTTGCCGATCTATTTTCATAGAATTGAATCAATTTGCATCGATACTAAAAGAGTTCCATTCACGAGACAAAGAATTGGGAGAAACCAAGCTAGTAAGAAACGAAGTGGATACCCTAGAAAGAGTACTCTCTTGAATATGTTTGAAGTGTTGTTTTCATAAATGTCATGACGTGGGTGAAGATCTTCTTTTCACCATGAGGATCTTGTACTCCTTTGAACTTTGCTTTTATTGTTGTGCTCTCAGGTGGTCGGCCAATGGGGTTCGAGCGGTAACTTTCAGCCGAAGCACTTAATGTATGTCAAGTGATGTTGGTCTTGTTCATTAAAAAAAGCCAGTGCCAGAGAACGTTTCTCAGCAGAAACACAACCAATGGCAAAGGTGGACATCGAAAATTACTGAAGATACTTATCGGATATAATATAGATATGATCACTGAAAATGTATTTTACATAAGGTATGGTATCATATCATATAAGAATATGGAAAATTTTATTGCTCAAGTAACTGGACACGCTTGACTTTGTCAATTGTCAAGCATTGTCTAATGAGTGGGTCTCTCGCATACATTGGCTAAGTGACGACATGACTCTTCAACGGGATCAAAATGGATACAGAACTAGTGTAAAGTAAAATACCCAATTTGCCTCTCACCATATATCTCAAAATGCTACTAGAGCTTCTCTTCTGTTTGGTTGAGATGGTTATGATCACCCCAGGACTTTATGACCCAGTCGTCCCTGCTAAACAAGTGCAAAATGCTGATCGAACCATTTGCACCTTCGGTGAAGGACCTTCATTCGGGCGAGCCTGCCGGTAGATAGACGTGTGCACGGTTCCATGAGTGACGACTACTACTCGCTCCCCTGCATGGTGAAGGGTACATTCATTTCCGATTGCTGATGTTTCCAAGCTAATTAAGACTCTTTCTAGGAATAAATGTCAAGGGATTAGAATGAAGTGTCTGTCGATAGTCCCTTGTGTCTAGTCTACAAATTTTAAAACCATTGAAGCAACAATTTTTGCTCCAAGCCATCCAAGATTCTCTCTCTCTCTCTCTCTCTCTCACTCTCTCTCTCTCTCACACGCATGCGTGCATGCATCCGGGCATAACCTTGAAAGTTGAATGCACACGCACATTCATATTATATTGAGTAACTATAGACGGACATTAACATAGGCATCTTCAGACAATTATAGACGCGCAGATATTTATCCTTTGTGTGCTTAAATTTGGTGGCTAAGTGTGTAGTTTTGGCAAATAAGCAAGGTAGACACATTGATCTTATGCATCCATGACTTCACAAAATATTGTCAGGCCATAGCCTGTAGGGGCAGATCTAGAAATCGGAGGTCATGAGAGCTGTCATTAGCATAAAATCTATGGGACTACTACAACTCTTTCAAAAATTTTAAGTTGTTTGATTGATGCGTGGTGTAACGGATAAATAGTCTAACAATTAGTAAAGCTACCACAAGTCTATCCTAGGTAAAACATGTCTTTATAAAGTTTGTACAAAGTCGTTTATGTCGTGCAATTCTGTTGTTAAATTTTAATTGCGGGTAAGCTCAAAATAGTTTGTGAATGAGTTTTGTGGTCTTCCACTCTACAAAGATACCGGCTCTAGCCTTATTGTGCAAAGCGAAATTCGGGAATGGCTAGACAGGGATTAATGGTAATATTTCATGATAATGCTGGTTTACCTTTGTGCTTTAAGCCAATGTTTTGCAAGCAACTAGTGCATCGCTGGTAAACTTGATCCTTGCTTTCACCACCATCCTGCGTATAAAACCAATCAATGCGAAGCCCTGATCAAACAATTCTCCTTTGAAGAACCAAGTTGAAGTCCACGCTCTCCAAGAATCTAACATCCTTTTCTAACACACGAATATGTTCTTTAGAAATGGGGGAAACATGTGAGTTTGACTTGACTTAATGAGCTCAATAGGGATCGACTAAAATTCTCGCGCATTTTGACCGGCATAGTGAAAGGAACAAAAACGGATGAAACCCTAGCTACCATCTTCTGAACCGGATGAAAGTCACAATTGATACTAAAATGTTATCCTTGCGTGTCACTTGCAAAGGTTATCTAGGCACTGAAAAATAACCAGTTCAACTCGCTTCTGCACTAGCGTGACAGCATATTCTGGAACTTCTTGAACTTGTAAAAGACTCACATGGGAAGTTAGTTACGTATTAAAGTTTAGGGAGGCCTAAATAAGAATCGATGAGCAATTAGCCGTTTGATTTTTGGTCGAGCTCATACCAGGATTTCTTGATCACAACTTCTGGACCGGTGGGCCTCATAAATCTGGGGATAAAGGCTAGCTGCCTCTTTTGCACTAAGGCCTTGAAGCTTTCCTGGATTTTGTTCCCGTAGATCTGGATCTTTGATAACCTGATCTTGATTAAAGAAAAGATTCAGTAAATTTTGTACAGGTGTTCAGCCACTTCTATCCTTTCCAAGGATTAAACGGCAGCTCTTTCCAAAGCATTTTAAAGCGTATGACTTTATTAAGTAGCGTGTCGCCTATTCCTAGGACTTGGAGTAGTCGATTCTCTTTCTCGATGATTTGGATGATGACAAAACTGCATGCTTCATTACTCACATGTTTATTTGAGTGAATGCGAGGAAATATATGTATGCCTTAAGTGCCCCAGGTGCAGGTTATGGAACCGTAAGATATTTACAGCACAACACCGAAGGATACGGACACTAGACACAGTTATTCACTCATTATGGAAAGCCTGGCTGTACGAATTCATTGGAAAGAAGACTTTGCACTAGGAAAGTTTTTAAACAAGAGTACAAAGTTTCATCCAGCTCAAATGAAGTAAGAATATTTCTTATCAAGAGAACGAGTAACAAGTAAGGAAAGATTTTTGAAGCTGCATAAATTGTGACTCAGTATGGTTTTATGTGTTCAAATTGTTGAATAGCATTCATGGATATCTATCTATGCGATGGGTAATTGTCATCCAACATAATACTAGATGATGATATGGTGATAGTTCATACCTCCCTCACACCACAAGTGGCTGCAATCACTTCAGCTGTCTCGATAGCTCGTTTTAGATCAGATGAGTAAATAGCAGAGATTTCACGTTCTTTGGATAGTCTATCAACTACCTTTTTGGTTTCAAGATAGAAATATAGTAAGAAGCAAGTGAGACCTATTAGATCATTCCAACTCTAGAGGGATAGAGAGCATGAGATAAGTCCACTTACCGCGCATGTTTGCTGCCTTCCAACTTCATTTAATTTCACATCCAATTGACCCTGGCTCAAAAGGGAAATGATTAAGTACTCTTGTTGTATGTTAGCCTACTCCAAATGAGCTGTTAGATCACATGGATTTTTACATCATGTGAGACCTAAGTGATCTAACGGCTCATGTGGACTGGGTAATTAAGCCAAGTAAGTCGAGAATACCCAATAAAAGCTTGCTAAAAGAGAGCCTAATTGCCTGGATTGAGGTCCATGGATTAAGTACAATTATGGCCATTAAATCTTGTGGATCCATGTGTAACCCACAAGATCAAGGGTTGTGATTATCTCTACAAGTAAGTATTGAGTCCAAACAAGTAATTGCCACACTCTATGTAATCATAGTTGTACCATACCTTGGTCAGCAGAAAGGTGGGCATAAACAGGTTCAAATCAGAACAAGGCAAGGTAGGAGATAAAGCGGACTCAACTTTAAACTCTCAAAGTGAGTTAAATATGATATCAAACTGAAATAATAATCCAATGGACTCCTAGGATTAGTCAACACCCAAATTATTCTGATAGGTTGAACTTATAGATGGACCATCTTGGACACCGGAGAATTCGGTGTGTATCCATAGCATGACCGGGTTGGCCCAAAGTAATAGCATGTGAGCCTCCTCCTAGGCCCACATAATTATTAGACTGCATTTTTTTCTTTTTTCCCCTTATACATATTAGGGTATGTTTGACAACTTGCCAAATAGTGAAAATTTCTGTTCTTTTGTTTCTGGAAATAGATTTGAAACAGAAATTCGTTTGGTAAATTTTTTGTTCTTAGGAATAAATTTGTTCCCAAGAATAGATTTGGAGTAGAATCAAAAAGTAAAAAAAAATAAAAAAAATTGATTCTTTGTTCTTTGGAACAATTTCAAAATCAAGTCAACTTATTTTTTTTTTCTCTTCTTTCTTCTTGTTCTTCTTCCCTCTCTCTTCTTCTTCAACCACCACCGCTGTGGCTGCCCTCCACTGCCGCCATTTGCCACCGCCGGCCACAGCTGCCAATTGCCGGCGAATGGTCCGGCGAGCTCGCCCAGCCACTAGTGAGGCTCGCTTGATCGGGCGAGGCTCGGCCGAGCCATGCCTAGCTACCGGCAAGAATCGGCCAACGAGGCACAACCTTGTCGAGGGGTGGCAATGAGGTCAACGTTTGGTCGGCCGATCATCCCAAGGTCGGTGACCGGCAGACCTTGAAGAAGAAGAAGAAGAAGAAGAAGAAGAAGAAGAAGAAGAAGAAGAAGAAGAAGAAGAAGAAGAAAAGAAGAAGAAGAAAAAGAAAGAAAGGGAAAAAGAAAAGAAGAAAAAAAAAAAAAAAATAAATTTATTTAAAAATTAAAAGAAAATGATTTAGATGAGAAATTTTGAGAATGGTACCAAACGTAATTCTATTTCAAGAATAAAAATTTTGGACATTACTAAACGTTTAAAATGCTTAGAAATTGTTCTCGGGAATAGAATAAAAAAGAATAATGTCTAATCAGAAATTGTTATTGTGAACAAAATGATTACCAAACACACCTTCAAAGGCTTAAACATTGAGGCTGTCAATGGTCCATACCTGAATTTTACGATCAACATTCCAGTTTGTTTGTCCATGACGTACGAGGACGATCTCAGCATGGTCTACACTAGGGTTAACTGAGTGAGCATCTCTATCATCATTCAATTCAACAGCATCTCTAAGAAAATCACAATTTCAAATATGAGAGTATCATCTTTCAATTCAACAGCATCCCTAGCAAAATAACAATTTAAAATACGAGAGAGAGATTTGAAATATGAGAGAGAGAGAGAGTACCTAGACCCTAGCTCGACCGATTTCTCTACGTGTACTACGTCCCCCATTGCTATTGAACTTCAGATTCGAGAGAGAAAAAGAACGAACTTGTTTTCAGGAAGGTTTCTAATTGGACTTCGTTTCGGGTGTTGGTGCAGGTTAAATAACGTGTAGGTGAAGTCGAAAAATAATGACGTTCGGGCTCTTGACAATAGTTCATAAAATAACCGATAATGGAGACAGCACAGTTCGCAACCGAGAGAGAGAGAGAGAGAGAGAGAGAGAGAGGGAGCTGGGTGGTGTTATGAACTCAATATGACAGTGAGTGGCTGGGTCCGCTGATTTGACTGTGCGCATCACGTCCTCCATCGCCATTAAACTTAAATTTAGGAGGGAGAAAAAGCACTTTCCATGAAGGTTTCTAAGTTGACCTCTTTTCTGGGCTTTGTTTCGGAGGCGTTGGTCTTCGTGTCGGTCTTCCTCGAGTAAGCGGTAAAAAATGTCCGACCGATCTTTCAAAAGAAAGTCTATAGATGAACGATAATGGAGAAAGCACAAGTCATATTTTTCTTCATGATTTGAAGGTTCCTCGTCTTCCCCGGTGCCAAGCCAATCACTCGAAATGATTCTGGCAAAACATTTCGGATTATTATTATTTTAAAGTAAAAGGACTTTGAACTTTTTTTAATCGTTCGATATGTTGTCAAAGGTTGTGATTATCTTGATTCGTACGAATTGAGTCCAAATAAGTATTTGCCATGCTTGATGTAATTATAATTGTACAATATTGTGGTAAACAGAAAGATGGGCATAAACAAGTTAAAATCAGAATAGGGCAAGATAAGAGATAAAGATGAATCAACCGAACTCTAAAAGTTAATTAACTAGGATATCAAACTAAAGTAATCATCCGATGCACTCCTAAGATCAGTCAACGCCCAAATTGTTCTGACGAGTTGAACTTATAAGTGGGCCGTCTTGGGCACCGTAGAATTCTGTGAGTATCAATAGTATGGCCGAGCTAGCCCATATGAATAGCGTGCGGGCCTCCTCCTGGGCCCACATAATTATCAGACTGCATTTTTTTTTCTTGTTCCCTCTTTATACAAATTAAAGGCTTGAACATTGAGTATGTCAATGGTCCGTACAAGAATTTCATAATTAACATTTCAGTCTGTTTCCCCGTGACGCGTGGCAACGTTCTCAGCATGGTCCACATTAGTGGGATCCGACTGAGCATCTCTATCACCATTCAATTCAACAGCATTTCTAGCAAAATTGCAATTTCAAACACACACCTAGCTGGTTCAACCGATTCCACTATGTTCATTGTGTGCTCCATTGCTGTTGAACTTCAGATTCGGGAGAGAAAAGGAATAAACTTGTTACCAGGAAGGTTTGTATTTGGACTTCTTTTCGCGTGTTGCCGCGAGTTAAATAGTGCGTAGGAGAAGTTGAAGAGCAACGCGGTTTGGGCTTTGTTTCAAAGGCGTCGGTCTTCCTCTCGGTCTTCCAAGACTTTCCTTAGTGTAAACGGCAAATGTGTACACGAGAAGTTTATAAATTGACCAAATGAAATTCGAAAGGAAGAGCGCAAGCCAATCACCGTCTACGTGATCTCTCTCTTTATGATTGAGGGGTCTTTGTCTTCCTTGGTGTCAAGCCAATCAAACCAAATGAAGTCTTCTTCATCGTTTGACATGTCCTTTAATTCAGGTTTTACAATTCAGTCCTTCAACTGCTCCACTTCCTTTACGGTCAAAAGACAGAGCTACGCGTAGCGTCACCATCAGAGAACACGGCAAGGGGAAAAAGGACGAAATAAGAAAGAAGAGCGTGGGGCAAAAGCCACCCCATACTCTCTGCAGCTGTAAACTCTACTGTTTCTTTTAGTCCTCATCCCCGTTAGCATCGCCATTTACACTCGCTCGGGCCACTACACTTCATGCACTCGCGAAGGAATACGCCCCAACAACACACGTTGTCTCTCGATCTCGCGGTGGTTCAGCGCGATTAAATCAGAGTGATTGCCAAATCGGCACTCATATTGATCTGGTTAAGAGATTCGAATTTGAGTTCGCTGACATCATGGCTGTCAATGGTGGCGCTGATTATCCCAAAAGAAAGTTATGGTCGTTCTTAAATATTTTCAAATATTTTTCTTATTTAGTTTAGGTCTATTTCACTCCTTGCTTCGGATTTCTTATCCGTTATTTTATCCGGACATGTTTTTCTTTATCTGATCTGGAGGGCATTCCCACGCATCAAACAAGACAATAAATTATCTATGCAGACTTAAATTAAGGTTGCCAAACGCAACCAACCGGTATTTTTTTCCCCATATTTATTCCATCATTGCTCGCTGTACGTGTACATACTCCCCCGCCTTCTCTCTCCATAAATATTAGGTACTCCCGCTCTTTCGCATCACTGTAGTCCCGCGCCATTCAGCGATTGCCACGTGGCATGGGTGGGTCCCATAGACGAAGCTTCTCTTCCTCTTTCGTTCTGTCCGCTGTTTATCTTTCCCAACGAATCCTCTAATTTCATCCCAATTCTCTCTTTCCACGGTTCATGGATAACCCGCATGGTCACCGGAGGGCTTCACCCTCAGAAAGGGCCCTAGGTGACCCGCCGTCGGCAGTGGCGGCCCCGTCTCCAGTCATACAGTGACTTATGTCATCACCATCGACTTCTCGCTAAATGTTAAAATTTACATATGTCTGTATCTATATATTATGTACATATTCTCCTCCAATCCCAAACAAAAGAAAAAGACATAATAATAAGGAAAGAACAAGACGAAGAAAGCTGAGGCCGAGAAACGAAAAAGATCAGTTGAAATGCATCTACTTCGCTTTTGTTTTCCTCATAGTCTTCATCATCATCATCTTGATCGATGCCTTTCTAGAAATTTATCATAAATAGCTTAGAACTGAAAGTGCCATGCTACTATTACTGTCCAAGGTCACCTTAGTTGAACACCACTTGCTGTTATGACGAGGCTTGAGCTAGCTTATGGCCGGTCGTCGGTTGCTGCCGTGGCTAACTGCCAACCGAGAAAGAAGCAAAAAAGAAAAAAAAAGAAAAAGAAAAAGAAAAAAATAAATTTAAATTTAAAACAACTATAAACTTGATTTTTTAAAAATAAAAAAAATAAAAGTAAAAGTGTTTGGTGAAAGAAAATACTTGGTCGAGGGGTGAAAGAAAGAGGATGGTAAATACTTTCCACTTTCTGGAAAGTGGATAACATTTTTCCCATTTTAAAAAGTGTTTTTTCCATTGGTAGAAAATGTTTTCTTTAATTAGTTTTCGTGAATCAAATGCCAGAAAATTCGAAAAATTTGTTTTCTGTGAAATGAACGGAGCCTTAAATAGAAGGGTTGTTTTCTGACCTTCACATTGAAAATAACTATGTGATTTGAAGTTACAATTGATGGAAAGGGCATATGGAACCCATTTTAAAAAGTTCAAAGACTAAACTTAAGAACAAAATTAAAGAATGATGTTGACCGATAAAAACCATCTCCGAGGACCTCATAAAAATCATCACTCCTAGTGTAAAATGCACAATTCCTTGCACCTAATGGGGCCTGTTTCGTGGGCGTTGGTCTTCGTCCCGGTCTTCCTAGAGTAAACGATAAAAAAAAAATGTCCGACCGATCTTTCATAGCAAAGTCTATGAACGACCAATAATGGAGAATGCACAAGTCGTCTTTTTCTTCATGGTCTGTAGGTCTTCGTCTTCCCCGTTGCCAAGCCAATCACTCGAAATAATTCTAGCAAAACATTTTGGATTATTGCAATGTTAAAGTAGAAGGCCTTCGAACTTTTTTTCATCGTTCGAGGCAAGTGCCAGGCCTTGATGAGTAGGAGGGCGCGGCGGTCGCTGGAAAACCTGGGGCGTGACCCTAGGTGGAGCGGCTGTCGGTGCAGATCTTGGTGATAGTAGCAAATATTCAAATGAGAACTTTGAAGACCGAAGAGGGGAAAGGTTCCATGTGAACGGCACTTGTACATGGGTTAGTTGATCCTAAGAGATGGGGGAAGCCCGTCTGATAGCGCCTCGTGCGCCTCGTGCGCGAGCTTCGAAAGGGAATCGGGTTAAAATTCGTGAACCGGGACGTGGCGGTTGACAGCAACATTAGGGAGTCCAAAGACGTTGGCGGGGTCCTCGGGAAGAGTTATCTTTTCTGTTTAACAGCCTGCCCACCCTGGAAACGGCTCAGCTGGAGGTAGGGTCCAGCGGCTGGAAGAGCACCGCACGTCGCGTGGTGTCCAGTGCGCCCTTGGCGGCCCTTGAAAATCTGGAGGACCGAGTGCCGTCCACGCCCGGTTGTACTCATAACCGCATTAGGTCTCCAAGGTGAACAGCCTCTGGTCGATGGAACAATGTAGGCAAGGGAAGTTGGCAAAATGGATCTGTAACCTCGGGAAAAGGATTGGCTTTGAGGACTGGGCACGGGGGTCCTAATCCCGAACTCGTCGGTTGTCGATGGATTGCTCGAGCTGCTCTTGCGGCGAGAGCGGGTCGCCGCGTGCCGGCCGGGGGACGGATTAGGAACGGCTCCTTCAGGGGCCTTCCTTGGGTGTCGAACAATCAACTCAGAATTGGTACGGACAAGGGGAATCCGATTGTTTAATTAAAACAAAGCATTGCGATGGTCCCTGCGGATGCTCACGCAATGTGATTTCTACCCAGTGCTCTGAATGTCAAAGTGAAGAAATTCAACCAAGCGCGGGTAAATGGCGGGAGTAACTATGACTCTCTTAAGGTAGCCAAATGCCTCGTCATCTGGATTATTGCCAATAATTCTCATAGGAGCGGCCTCGATTCCATCAAGTGTATTCTACAGCTTAATACACCACTAACAATGACTATGAAATTTTATTAAGAGCTTAGTTTAACCTCTTTTTCTTTACAATTTTGCACTATTTTGACCTTATGAGAAACACAAAATTTTTAATAGTGCACTAGATCAACAAATGACTTGTTAATTCCCATATGAAACTAATTCATGAGATTGCCAATCACATAGGTTGGGTTATCATCACTCTTGATTTTCTTCAATTGGCTTGATTCCATTCCCCTCGACGTATAGTAAGAGGATTGGCCAAAAGCAATTCTGACTTAACATAATCGATCGATATAAATCCTTTTTTTTTGAAGGAATTATTTTACAACATCATCACGTCTTAGCCGGACATCTCTTTTTATCATTGAAAGTTCCATTCTTTGCAATGGCTATTTCTTTTTGGCAATCACAATGTTTAGGCATAGGTGTTGTTTCATTTCCATAGGAAACATACGCTAAGAAATTTCTCAACTACTCAGTCTCAATTTTAATATAAGTTTCAGAAATTTTTCTTCTTTCTAAGAACTTGAGTAGTTACTCAATCACCAATATAAATATTTTCTTCTCCATCTTTACTAGAGGTTAGGAGGATAAAGCATTATGTTTTTAGCATATATGCCTAGTAGCATCTGAGTCTACCACCAATTCTTTTGCATTTGCCAAAATATTGGCTTGGAAAATGACTATTATAATTACATCATCAGAGCATCTGCTTCAATCAAGTCAAATTTTAGTTTAGTAGGATTGTCATTTCTTCCATAATTTTGTTTGGCTTATTTCAAAGTTACATCATCTCCACCAAGGGTGAACACATATCTTATAGTGGATTTTGTCTAAGATGAATTCAAGATCCAATTATCCTTTTAATATAGTGAAAAATTCACTGTGTATGATGACCTAATTTATGGTTTCTCAAATAAGATAAAAATCCAATCCAAGAACACCTTCACAATTTATTTCTAAGTCAAAATTGACGTGTTCAAGCTTGTGGTGATTTCACAGGTTTGATATGATGGTTTTGAGGTCTTGTTTTGAGCCTGATTGGGGCATCATGCACCTTGTCAACCATGGGATCCCCGATGACCTAATCGAGTGTGTCGAGAAGGGTGGGGAGGTGTTCTTCAACCTCCCAATTAAGGAGAATGAGAAGTATGCCAATGACCAGGGCTCCAACAAGGTGGGACGCGCGGAGAAAAATAGAGGAAGCATCATCTGGTTTGGATGTCCTTCTTCTCTGAGAAAGAAAGATAAAAAGCTTTGAATAAAAACAGAGGAAGCATCGTCTGGGTTGGGTGTTGTTCTTCTTAGAGAGAGAAAGAGAAAAAACCCTGAAAATTGAAGTGAGGAGAGAGAAACTTTCAAGCAGGAGTTTGGTATTTACTACCTTGTTCTTTTTCTTTTCTTTTTTTGCTACCAAGCTGAGCCAAGCCAAGCCACTCAATCGAGAAACAAAACCTTTATATCTTCCAGTGGGTCCCACTCACAAGACACGTGTCAAAATTTGAGTGGCACATGCGCATCATGTCAGCGAATGACTTGATGTGCTCATACTATTAAATATTTTCTCAAAGTTTGGACATTCTCAATGATGATACTTGTGGTAAATATCATCCAAAAGTTATTCCATTATCTTTGTTTTTGAATCACTTTGCCTTTAACCTATGAATCAAGTTTAGCATGCCTTTATCCTAGGAACTATGTTTAGCAGGTCCTTCAAGACTCTTTCCTCTTTTGTCTGTATGTCCTATCTTTTTCAATCTTCCGCACCATATTCCATGACTTCACATTCACTAGCTCTCTCTATCCCTTCCTTGCCTTGGAAGAATTCCAGGATTTCCCTTGCGTTGATCCTTTACTTTCTAAATTCACATTCCCAAATCCAATTTAAATTGCCTTCCCATTCCCTTCCCCAACTTCAATTCCAACCCTATCTCTTTCCAGCTCTCTCTTTCCACTCGAAAAAACAAAAAAAACATCGATATCGACTCACCAGCTCCATTTCAATGGTCCTTGTCCTCATCCTAAGTCTTCACTAAATTCGTCCTCGTAAAAATCTTGTTTCCTTTTTGATCCCATCAACAGTAGACCCTTTGAATTGGGATCGAGAAAGAAGCCTACCAGCAATCAGTTTTTGGTGTTTTGATAGCGACCCAATCATACCTTACAAGAGCTTTTTTTTAGTCCTCAGGATTTACTTTCCTAGTTCACTGTCATAATCCATTTCCTTCTTTTTCTTCTCTTTCTCTGGCGAGTCATCTTCAATCGGAAAAAAAGAAAAGAAAGAAAGAGAAAAATATTTGCTAAACGCGCGTAACGACCTGCCGACCGGACAAACAAATCGAAAATTCAATTATGGGGATCTCCATCACTTTTCTTTACCCTCCTTTGCGAAAGGCGGAGGAGGCAGAGGCGGCGGCGGCGAAGGCGGAGGCGGAGGCAGTGGCGGCGAATGCGGCGGCGGTGAAGGCGGCGCGGTGGCGGCGGAGGCGAAGGTGGCGGCGGCGGAGGCAGCGGAGGCGGCGGTGGCAAAGGCGGCGAAGGTGGCGGTGGCGGAGGCGAAGTCGGCGGCGGCGGAGGCGGCGGCAGCGAAGGTGGCGACGGCAATGGAGGTGGCGAGGCGAAGGCGCGGCGGCAGAAGGCGGCGAAGGAGGCGAAGGAGGAGGAGGAGACGGCGGTGGTGGCGGCGACGGCGGCGACGGCGGCGGGCGGCAATCGCGGCGCTAGCGGCGGTGGCGTGTTGACGGCGGCGGCGGCGATAACGGCGGCGGCGGGCGCGGCGGCGGCGGCGGAGAACGCAAAGAGGGCGACGAAGAAGGCGGAGGCAGCGGAGGCGGTGGCGACGACAGCGAAGGCGGAGGCAGTGGAGGCGAAGGCGGTGGCGGCAGAGGCGGCGGCGGCGGCGGCGAAGGCGGCGTCGGAGGCGGCGTTGGCGAAGGCAATGGCGGCGGCGGCGGCAGAGGTGGCATCGGCCAAGGCGGCGGAAGCAGCATCAGCAGAGGTGGCGTCGGCGAAGGCAGCGGAGGCGGCGAAGGCGGCGGTGGCGAAGGCAGCGGCGGCGAAGAAGGCGGCAGCAATGGCAGCGTTCCCCTTCGTCTTCCCTCGCGTCGAGTCCCCGTTCCTCCCTGATCCTTCACCCTTCTTCTCACCGAGCCTCCTCTCTGCCCCTTTCCCGACCAACTCCTTCTTCCAAAACTTCGCTCTCAACAATGGCGACCAGGCCGAGTACATCCACCCCTACCTCGTCAAGCCCTCCCCGTCCTCTGTCTCCGTCTCGTTCCCTTCTCGCGTCGCCACTTCCACCTCTTTGTACCAAGTCTTCAATGCTGACCTCACCATCTCTGCCATCTCAAGCGACGATGCTGTGCACCGCTCATCTCCGGAGGCTCTGCGGTACGTTATCTCCTCGTACAGTGACCTCGGCATCACGCTAGACTTCGCGGCTTCGAACCTGAAGTTCATCCTCGTTAGGGGGAGCCCCTACTTGACCTGCTTGGTCAACCGCAGGACCGAGGTTGTGATCTCCACGATTCACGCGATCCTCTCGCTATCTTCGAACATAAGTCGCACCAAGCATACTTTGAAGCTCAACAACAATCAAACTTGGCTTGTTTACACTTCCTCGTTGATCAGTTTCAGTCACAATCTCAATGCAATTACTTCCGGAAGGTTTTCCGGGGTTATTAGGATTGCTTATTTGCCCGACGGTGGATCATTTAGCGAGGAGGTTTTGGATAAGTTCAGTTCTTCGTATGCTCTGTCTGGTGATGCAGTGTTGACTAGGCCATTTTGCTTGGAGTACAAATGGGAGAAGAGAGGATGGGGGATCTCGCTCATGCTTGCGCACCCGCTGCACGTTCGACTTTTGTCTCGCGAGGATTGCCGTGTCACTGTGTTGGAGGATTTTAAGTATAGGAGTATCGATGGTGATCTTGTTGGCGTGGTTGGAGATTCCTGGGTGTTGAGACCTAATCCTATCTCTGTTACTTGGCATTCAATCAGAGGCATCAAGGAGGAGTCACACAATGAAATCATTCAAGCCCTTCGTAGGGACGTAGCGTCCCTTAATCCAGCTGCAATAACGGCAACATCATCTTATTTTTATGGGAAATTTATTGCCAGAGCGGCAAGGTTGGCTTTGATTGCTGAGGAGGTGTGTTATCCTGAAGTTATCTCGACCATCGGGAAATATTTGAAGAGCACCATAGAGCCATGGTTGGATGGGACTTTTAGTGGTAATGGATTCTTGTATGATGCGAAATGGGGTGGGATTATCACCAAGCTTGGATTGACCAATCCTGGTGAAGATCTTGGTTTCGGGTTGTACAATGCTCATCACTATCATTTAGGGTACTTCATTTATGCAATTGCTGTTCTTGCCAAGATTGATCCGGCATGGGGAAGGAAGTACAGGCCTCAAGCTTATTCACTTATGGCGGATTTCATGAACTTGGGGAGAAGATCGAATTCCAAGTATCCACGTCTGAGGTGCTTTGACCTGTACAAATTGCACTCTTGGGCCGGTGGATTGACTGAATTTTCGGATGGGCGGAATCAGGAGAGCACAAGCGAGGCTGTGAATGGTTACTATTCTGCTGCTTTAATGGGATTAGCCTATGGAGACACCCATCTTGTTGCTGTCGGGTCGACGCTCGCTGCAATGGAAATACAAGCAGCTCAAACATGGTGGCATGTTAGAGAAGGTGATAATTTATATGAGGAAGACTTCACTAGGGAGAACAGGGTGGTGGGTGTTCTGTGGGCTAACAAAAGGGACAGTGGTCTTTGGTTTGCTGGCGTGGAGCGGAGAGATTCTAGGCTTGGAATTCAAGTTTTGCCTTTGTCGCCTATCACTGAGGTTCTATTCTCAGATGTCCAGTTTGTGAAACAGCTGGTGGATTGGACATACTCGGCACTGAACAGGGAGGGAATTGAAGGATGGAGAGGATTTGTGTGTGCCTTGGAAGGGATTTTTGACCAAGGTAGTGCGTTGGAAAAAGTGAGGAGCTTGAGCAGTTTTGATGATGGGAACTCTATGTCGAATCTTCTGTGGTGGATTCATAGTAGAGGTGATGATGAAGAGACAGGGTGCAGGGATGGAGAAAAGTATTGTTGGTTTGGTCACTATTGTCACTGAAATCGTTATTTTGGGGACGGATTCAACTGCTTTAATGAGATATTCTATTTGGAGTATTCATGTGTTTATGTGAGGATTGCTTTATGCCCTGTGTATCCTATCTTCAGAATAAAATGATTCACTAGCTTTGCTTCTCTCCGTGACCCTTCATTATTGACGCACATCGCTACAATTACATTATTCACTTTGTCAAACATTTTTGTGCTTTTAAGATGCTCGCTGATATAACTTAAATCTCTTGCATTTTGTTTCAATAAATCAGTGATGAGTTCAGTGCATTATGCGCTTTGATGCCACTTTAGGAGCCCATGGAATTCATTCAGAATCGGTCCATTGGTAAAAAGAAATAAATCATGTCTCATAATTTCACCGAATCTTATTGTCTCAAACCTTGGGAATAATTTCCGATAGAATCCATTTCTTTTCGATTAAATAATGACAACAAAAGTCTTAAATCTTATGATGACCAGCCACTTTAATTCTAAAACTTATTGTTAGATCACTTATGTCTTAAAATTCATTCCAGTTTGTCGTTTGAGTACTTTGTTATTGAGTTAGTTTAAATGAAACGAAACTCTACGTGGGACTTTTTTTTTATCCCGAACTTTTCATTTTTTAGGCTCATGGTGATGATGCGGCTTTCGTGAATGTCATACGACAAAAACTCGACAAAAAAGAATAGAAGAAGAATAAAAAATACAAAAAAAGATGGTGGAGGAAGCTGGAAGTGTGCGTAGATCTTTTTTCTTTTTTCGCTTGGCCATCGGAGAGGGTCATTAGCCCTCGCCGCAAGAAAGGGCAAGGGGCTGCTTGCCCGGTGGTGGCAAATGGTGTCGCCAATGTTACGAGATTGATTTTTGTTGTATTGTAGCGGGATAAGAATAACGCAAGTTTCATAATTTTCGTACGGTGCTCATTTGAATATAATAATTTTTTTTTTCGCCCACTCGAGTATAAAAAATTTAAAAAATCGATCATTTGAGTGCCATCAGCGATTTGTCTTGTTGGAAAATCCAACATGGAGCCGGACATCTATCGTGGCTTTGCTAGCTCTGACGTGGATAATTTTTAGAGAATCTTTAAATAATTTTTTCCTTCTTTCTTTGCCTTTTTTAAGGGTCAGCAATGGTCATTGGTGATCCTCGCCGGTTGTGAAACCTTTGCCAAGAGCTGGCAAGGGTGTTCGCGGCTTCACTCGTGGCCATGATGCCCTCGCCTAGGGCCTTTGCGTTTGAGGGCAAGGTAACCCTCACCTAGATATGGGCGAGGGTTTCGCAACTGGCAAAGGTTGCCAACCTTGAAAAAAAAGAAAAAAAAGAATTAAAAATTAAAAAATCTACATCAAATGGGAAATTAATAAAACAATCCACACATAATTATTTGTAAATAATCGATTTTACTTTGATATGACACTTAAATGGCGAAAAAAAGGTTATAGCACTCAAATGAGTATCGTATAAAAATTATGACCCTTTCGTTGTTTTTCTCCTTATCGTAACTACTTTTGCTCGTAGAAATTTCGCCATAGGTTGATACGTGCGTCGTCCCAAAATATCCGATCGATGTCTCGCACGTGCCGGACGGGCACTACAGGCGCCGGAGGCATGCGACCTCCAACTTTCTGGTCGCCAACTTTTGGACATCCCACCTGGTCCAGTCCACGCAAAACGGACCCGAACGGGCCGACCAAGATGAGCCTCTTCAGCCTACACCTCGACTGGGCCGACGACAAGCGGACATCTGATTGTTTCCGCGGGACGCTAGTTCCATCGCCCGCTGGTCTTCTACTTGATTTTTGGACGATGTCTTTTCTTGTTGGGCAAGGGAAATTGGAAAAATTGGTTGTCCTCTATTTTTTTGTTTCGGTGGTTCCATCAGAGCGAGTTTATTCAAGAAATAAAATTACTTTCATGTACTGGCCATAAATATGTGTCCTTGCACGTGAAAAAAAAAACCAAAATAGTAATATTTCAATTTAATTAATTTAATCTTAAACATTTTCATATTGATTTCAATTTTGATAAAAAAATTATTAATGTGGATGCCGGCGATCATGTAGCGCAGCTAGAATTAGAGTGGACCTTTTTTTTTTTAATTATATTTTTTTGATTTTTTTCTTCCTTTTTCTTTCCCTACTCCTTCTACCAATGGCGGTTGCCGACAATTTAACTTCATCCATTTCTTTGAACCCTAAATAGAATGCAACGAAGGGAATGACTTACTATTCTAAGGCTCTGTTTGTTTCCTTTCATATAATTAATTTGATAAAAAAAATATTTTTAATCTTCTCTTATTCTAATATTTAATTAGTGTAAATCTATGGTGTAGGTCATATTTAGATGCACTAAGCTGTTACATTATATTTTATTTTCATTCATGATAAAAAAGCTCTTATTCTAATCGATCAATGTAAATTTTGGTGAGTGATTAAAGATTTATTAAGGTATGATTTTAAATAAATTCATACATATATTTTTTGTAAAATAAATCAAAACCCACAACCTTCACTTCTTGAGACGTATGGCGTGCGCCTGCAATTGCTGTCGGAGCTTTAACTCTAATGGGGCTTAAAAGAAAAACATGGAAAAAAACACGGCATAAACGACAGAAGAAATTGGCCTCGAAAGACTAAAAATATATCAAATGCTTCGAATCCATATATGAAGTCCTCAACGATGACCTCATATTTTATGTTGTGAAAAGTAAGTGATCAAATAGATCATCTGCTTCAATCAAGTCAAATTTTGATTTAGTAGGATTATCATTTCTTCCATAATTTTGTTTGGCTGATTTCAAAGTTACATCATCTCTACCAAGGGTAAACGCATATCTTATAGTGGATTTTGTCTCATATGAATTCGAGATCCAGTTATCCTTTTAATACAACAAAAAATTCACTATGTATGATGACCTAATTTATGGTTCCTCGAATAATATTCAAATCCCATCCAAAAACACCCTCACCAATTTATTTCTAAGTCAAAATTGATGTGTTCAAGCTTGTGGTGATTTCATAGGTCTGATATGATGGTTTTGAGGTCTTGTTTTGAGCCTAACTGGGGCATCATGCACCTTGTCAACCACGGGATCCCAGTGACCTAATCGAGTGTGTGACCTAATCAAGTGTGTCAAGAAGGGTGGGGAGGTGTTCTTCAACCTCCCGATCAAGGAGAACGAGAAGTATGCCAATGAATAAGGCTTGAGTACCGACCAAAAAAAAAAAAAAAGAACAAGGCTCCGAGAAGGTGGGATGCGCGGAGAAAAATAGAGGAAGCATCATTTGGTTTTGATGGTCTTCTTCTCCGAGAAAGAAAGAGAAAAAGCTTTGAATAAAAACAGAGGAAGAATCGTTTGGGTTAAGCGTTGTTCTTCTTTGAGAGAGAAAGAGAAAAAGCCTTTTTTTTTGCCACCAAGCTAAGCCAAGCCAAGCCAGCCAACTGAGAAACAAAACCTTTATATTTTCCAGCAAGTTCCACATTCACAGGACACGTGTCAAAATTTGAGTGGCATATGCACGCCATGTCAATGGATGATATTATATGCTCATACCATTAAATATTTTCTCGAAGTTTGGACATTCTCAATGATAATACTTGCAGTAAATGTCATCCAAAAGTCATTCCATTATCTTTGTTTTTTTTTTTATCTCTTTGCCTTTATCCTAGGAATCAAGTCTAGCATGCCTTTATCCTAAGAACTGAGTTTAGCAGGTCCTTCAAGACTCTTTCCTCTTTTGTTTGTATGTCCTATCTTTTTCAATCTTCAGCACCATATTCCATGACTTCACATTCACTAGCTCTCTCTCTCCCTTCCTTGCCTCGGAAGAATTCCAGGATTTCCCTTGTGTTGATCCTTTACTTTCTAAATTCACATTCCCAAATCCAATTTAAAATGCCTTCCTATTCCCTTCCCCAACTTCACTTCCAACCCTATCTCTTTCCAACTCTCTTTTTCCACTCGAAAAGACAAAAAAAAACATTGATATCGACTCACCAGCTCCATTTCAATGGTCCTTGTCCTCGTCCTAAGTCTTCACTAAATTCGTCCCTGCAAAAATATCGTTCCCTTTTTGATCCCATCAACAGTAGACCCTTTGAATCGGGATCGAGAAAGAAGCTTGCGAGCAATCAGTTTTTGGTGTTTTGATAGCTACCCAATCATACCTTACAAGAGTTTTTTTTTTCAGTCCTTAGGTTTGACTTTCCTAGTTCACTGTAATAATCCATTTCCTTCCTTGTCTCCTCTTTCTCTGGCGTGTCATCTTCAATTGGAAAAGAAAAGAAAAAAAGAGAGTAGTATTTGCTAAACATGAATAATGACCCACCAACCAGCAAACAAACAGAAAATACAATAATGGGGAACATCTTCAGTTTTGATTCCCCTCCTTCCACGCCGCCGCCATCACCGCCGCCACCGTCGCCACCGCCACCACTGCCGCCGCCACTGCCACCGCCCAAGTTCCCCTTCGTCTTCTCGCGCGTCGAGTCCCCGTTCCTCCCTGATCCTTCACCCTTCTTATCACTGAGCCTCCTCTCTACCCCACTCCCGACCAACGCCTTCTTCTAAAACTTCGCTCTCAACAATGGTGACTAGGCTGAGTACATCCACCTCTACCTTGTCAAGACCTCCCCATCCTCTGTCTCCGTCTCGTTCCCTTCTCGCGTCGCCACCTCCATCTCTTTGTACCAAGTCTTCAACGCTGACCTCACCATCTCTGTCGTCTCAAGCGACGATGGTGTGCACGGCTCGTCTCCGGAGGCTCTGCGGTACGTTATCTCCTCGTACAGTGACCTTGGCGTCACGTTAGGACTTCGCTGCTTCGAACCTAAGGTTCGTCCTCGTTAGGGGGAGCCCCTGCTTGACCTGCTTGGTCAACCGCGGGACCGAGGTTGCGATCTCCACGATTCACGCGATCCTCTCGCTATCTTTGAACAGTAGTTGCACCAAGCATACTTTGAAGCTCAACAACAATCAGACTTGGCTTGTTTACACTTCCTCCCCGATCAGTTTCATGTAAGAGTTTTCCTTATGTGGACTACATTAATTTAGATTGTAATTACCGTTTTACGAGTTTGGTCTAATAAGATAAGGCATAAGGTTTTCTTAATGGTCGAATATAGGCCTGGCATTGTGTGGGCCGAGTTGGTTTCGGCCCGTGATGAGAGGGCCCGTCCAAAACTCTATAAATAGCGCTAAGGTCCCTCATCTAGCCCTCATTCTTCCACGAACTCTCTCTCACCTCACATAAGGCAATTGTGAGTGGCGGTCTCATTGAGCCAGGAACCGAGGGTCATAGAGGAGAAGAATTTGAGTGTTGGATCGTCGTCATTCCGCATAAAGAACGAGGGACTCCAAATCAGGTACACAAATCTTCGCATTCTCCTCCTACATGTTCAGTTTTCTAGCTACGTTGATCCTGGGAAGCCGCCTTGGCCCCTAACATTTGGTATTAGAGCCTCGTAGCCTAGAACCCGAACTATTGCCTTTGGCCTGTTTTTCGAAAATTTCACCCGTTGAAACTTCATTTTGAAAACATATTTGGATCCTTCTCATCGAGCCGAGCATTATGGTGGGTGGCACGCCTCCGGTGAAGGCCAAATGAGCCGGCGATAAGAATTTCGGATTTCACTTACCTTAGGAACGCTTCGCTTGTTTTCGTTAATTTTGGTCCGGTGAAAGTGAAATTTGATAACATATATGGATTCTATGAACTGAGATGAGAATTTTGATGGCTCGTACACGTTGAGACGAGGCCGAAAACGGCGGCATGCGCCTCCACGCGCCGAGACAGAGCTCGGAGGCGGTGCCACTCGCCACCATGCCGTCTCATGCGCTCCCACGCGCGCTCATGCACGATGACGCGTGGCCTCACGCGCGCCGACGCATGGACCACCGCGTGCCTTCATCGCTTTGGCAATGATGACGTCATCCGTGATGTCGTCCCGCCGACTTCACCACCGCATGGACATGTGTCCTATGATGACGTCATGCAAGCCGCCTTATGTGCGACCGCCACGTGGCATGTGATGTCACCAATGACATCACCAAGATCCGACCCGAGTTGACCGAGTCGACCCGACCCGAGTTGACCGGTTTGACCCGACCCGGGTCTGTTGGGTTGACCGTTGACCGGTCGGGCCGTTGACTTGTTCGACCTGTTGACTAGTCGGACTGACTTCGGGCCGGTTTCCAGGCGCCAACGCGTGCAGCTCATGCGCCGTGCATTCCAGCGGCGCGTGAGGGCGCGTGTGACGTTGTATCGGCGCGTGTGACGTCGTATCGGTGCGTGGCTTGGACCGTTGTGCTCGTATGGGTGTTATCTACTCTATTATATGTTTATTTTATAATGTTGGTGATTTTATGGATGTGAAAATGCATGTGAATCCCTAAGGTACGTGATTTTTGGGGTATTTTTTGCATATTTTTCATGTATTTCTCTATGTTTTTGGAAATACATTGCGAGCTCACGTGTATATTATCACATAAGGAATGTGTAGAGCATTGATTCATTGATAACATGTATAAGGTTCACTATGTATTAACAAATGGAGCAATGTGATTGGCATAATATATGATTTTAGTGACGAATTGCCCCTGTCATCCGGTCTAAAATCACATGTATGGAATAAATGTGAGTTATAAAGTTTATATCCTTGATATAAGAGAATTTCAATGATTCAATTGGGTTGTGACCGCCAAAGTGGCACACTTGATTGGATTTGAGAAACGTCGGTCTCGTATTCTGATGGGATGTCTCATGTTCTAATGTGTGGTCATACTCTCAAAGGAGGTGATTGTGTGTTAGTTCATGGAGGGATGCATGTACAGCATATGGTTGAGGAGTGACTGACTCTAGTGGTTCATACACCCAAAATGTGGTGAATTTGCAAAAGGTCAAAATATATTCTCATAATATTGTCATGTGGAGAGTATGGAATTGCATGTCATGTATTCTGCCCAAAGGTGTTTATTATATGATGCGTATAACTCTTAGGATGTGTACTTATAAGGTTTTCAAATTACACAATGCTCACATGGTGCCAATTACATATGCTGCTTGTTATTAAGTTACTTTATCAATTGTGGCAACTCCATTGTGATTGAGGTTCCTATTGGTCAAATTTTAAGTAGTGAAGAGAATTTTTTTGTTAGGGATGAATGCTGATAAATGTTCACAGTGCTCTTACTTTGAATAAGCTAGCAATCTCACTATTAGTAATATGGAATCAAAAGTATTCCTTGCTGCTTAGGAAAGGGCAATTGAATTTGTCCATCATTCATAAGGCGTTCCATTTAAGAACACTTGAAAATGGTTTACTAGCTTACTGCACTGCTAAAAGGATGAAAGAAGCCCTAATGACTTGAAATTGTGTCTTGTATATTACCAAAATTGGTATAAATACAAGGACTCTTCAACATAAGGTGTGATGGTTCTGATGAGGTTAAGGATTACGTCCTAAGGATGGTAGATTTGAAGTCTAGAATCATACTCATAAAGGAATTCATAAAGCTGTTGGTCATTCTAACAATCTGATCTCAAGATAATACCTTTTGAAAGAAGTGGTGTCATTTACTACTCTTGTAGGAAGAAATGACGCATAAAGATATTGTAATGATATAAAGCTTTCTTGTCCAAGCGTAAGTTTAGAGTTAATGATTCATTGGCATTCATTTATGAATTCAATTCTTATCAAAAGTCTCATCCAATTCTTGGTGGCTAGATAGCAGTGCCACAAATTATGTTGTTTACCATAAAGGGATTCATAAATCTAAGAAAGCCAAATCAAAATGAATCATGACTCATCACGGGAAACAACATTTAACGTCGTTTTAGTGGGAGATGTTGTTTTTGACCATGGAAACTGGTTAGCATTTGACGTTGAAGAACACTTTTATGTACCTTCCTTTAGACAGAACCTAGTTTCCGTATCATGTCTGGAAGTGTACGGCTATTCTTTTGAGATAAAGAACAATGCTGTTTCAATATTTTATAAGTCAAATGTAGTTGGATGCTATAATGGGTCAAGTGAATCGTACCAATTGTGCTCATCTCCCAAGGATATGTATGTCGTTTTACAGTTGAAAAGGTTGTTTCCAATAGAGATTTACCTGAAGAATAGTCTTATGCATTGTAGAATGAATGTCTTTATTATATGTCTAGAGAAAGAGTAGAAAGATTGATAATGTTGTTATTTTGTCTACTTTAAATGTTGCCTAAAGACTTGAGTAGACTATTGTAGAAGCAAGATGATTAAGATAAAGAAGAAAACTATAGTCTGAAGTCATAACTTGTTAAAGGTCATTGACATGATATTGGTGATCATATATGATAAAGTTGTATATAAATATTGATGACTATTTCCTTTTGATTAAAGAAAAGTTTGAATTTTTGAAAAGATTCAAATGCTTTCGGACTAAAGCCAAGAAACAGTTGGGATGAGTCTTAAAGATTGTCAGATATGACCGTGGTGGTGAGTGTTTTGACTATGGCAATACTGGATAGCTTAAAGGGCCATTTGTCAAATACTTAGAAAGATTCTGGGATAGTAACTTAGTTTACTATACCCGAAAAGCTTGGAACAAATTGGTGTGGCCGAAAGGTGTAATTCCACCATGATGGACATGATAGTGAGTATGATTACTAGGACTAATTTGTCAGGTTTTCTATAGGGTGAAACAACCCAATATGCATTAAACCGTGTTACTACCAAAGGTGTTCCATAGGCTCCCTTTTGAGTTGTGGATCGGACATAAACTTGACTTGAATCATCTTAAGGTTTGGAGCATCCTATAGAAGTTTGGTTAATATAATCCAACATTAAATAAGTTGGAATCCAGAACCACTCGGTATCTTACCTAGATCTTTTGAAGGGATATTAGGTTTTCAGATCCTAATGTAGGTGCAAGAGTTATGGAATCATAGATAGGAAGTCTCTAGAGTTCGACGAAAATGTAGATGATAGTTGCTCTTAGACTATTAAAGTAATGGTATGGTGGGGACCATTGTGTCTTTGTCTTTCCCTATACAAACAATTGTGGAGTTTTTTACACCACATATTAAGCTTGTGAGGTTCAGGATATTGTTATTGATATGATTCCTGATGTAGTTTTTCAAGCCTCTCAAGTGCAAAATAAAATTATAGAAGCTCCACTCAAGAAATCTGTTACGGAAAGATGTTCAGTTATACCACCGTATTATATAGTCTATCTGTAAGAGCATGATTACGATATCTGCTATGTGGTCGATCTAGTGACTTGTATATGTTAATGTTGTTTCTTGTCCTCAGTCTGATCTGTGGTTAGACATAATGAAAAGACGAGATGCAATTTATAAAATGTGATAGTGTTTGGGAGCCTATTGAATTGGTTGAGGGTCACAAGCTCATCCGCTGCAAAATGGGTGTATGACACTAAAAGGAATTCCAAATGAGATATTGAGAAGTTTAAACTCAGACTAATAATAAAAGATTTCATTCAGAAAGAAATTTAGTCTTTTGTAAAGACTATTTCAGAGTGAATATGATATTACTGGCTCATTTTTATATGGATTTACATTAGATAAATGATTCTAACTGAATTTCTCAATGAATACCTTGATAAAGAAGTCTATGTGGTATAACCCAAAGGTTTTGTAGCGGATGATTCAGGTAAGCTTGTGTGTAAACTGAAAACCCTTATTTATGGCTTTAAGAAAGTCTGTAGATCAGACGATGCTTGAAGTTTTATAGTATTATCACTTCATTCAATTTTGCTGAGAATAAAGTAGATCAATGTATATACTACAAGGTCAGTGGGAGAAAATTTAGTTTTCTCAGATTCCAAGTAAGTGATAACTTGCTTGCGATAGCAATATTGGATTACTGCATAAGATAATATAATATTGTCGAGAAATTTTGACTTGAAAAACCCTAGTCAAGTACCTTTTGTCCTTGACATTGAGATTTATAGAGATCGTTCTTGGCGTATGTTAGATTTATTTAGATTGCATATGTTGATTGTATTTTGAAAATATTCAATAAGTCACGAGTTGCTGTTGTTGTTAAGGATAATAGATTGAATATTTGGCATTGTCCTTGTTCAAATTTTGGGAAAATCCAAATAAAGGAAACACTTTATGCTAGTGCATTTACAAGTGTCATACATGCATATTTTACTAGCTATAAGGATAATGAGAAGTTGATAACATAAAATATCTTTGTAATAGCAGAAGATGCAGTGTTATGACAAAGCGATAAACATAAATCTATGTTGTCATTTACCATATAAACAGAGTTTATAGAATGCCTTTTAGCTGATACTCATGATATTTGACATCGAAACCTCATTAAAGAGTTGATCATATTTGATATTATGAATAGATCCATACGGTTGTATCGAGACAATAACTCTTCAGTGTTGTTTACAAATAACAATAAGGGTCTCGAGGGGTCTAGATATATGATGGTCAAGGTTTTTTACCATAAGGAAACGATACAGAATGGTGACACTACAGTAGAGCAGTATTTCCACGGATGATGTGGTTGTAGACCCACTAATTAAAGATTTTTGCCCTTGTGTACTTGAATGACGTGTCGTGAACAAGGGCTAAGGAGCATCATAGGATGCTGTTGTTTAGTGGGAGCTATTTTGATTTTGCTCTAATAAAGCTTATATAAGTTGCACATTCAATAAAGTGTTCATGAATGTGTGGTCACCATATTAAATTGATTATATGTAATGAAAATCTCAAGGTATTGTGTAAACCTTGAGTGAAGGCTGGAGACATCTAGTTATCAGCCTTGAACATATGTCTTGATTACACATGAAGAAATGTTAACTGTAAAGATAAGACATATGTGGGTTCATTAGAACCATAAGGATATTCTCTAGTGGCACCTCCGGTTATCTGTGACACTTAAGGTAAGAGAATAGTGACCGACAAGGGAGATAACACATAGAGTATTGCTTTTTATGAGGTGTTATCCGTTTGCCACACAACCATATTGAATCCATATCAATAAAGTTGAAAGCATTCGCGACCATGGAAGGCTATGTATAAATACATGCAGTTACTGCCATGATTCGGTGTTGGAGACTTTATGGGATATGATTGACTATTAAGAATTGCCATTAGACCAACATAAAGGTGCGCACATAAAGTACAGTCTCAATTAATATAGTGCAAGTGGGAGAATGTAAGAGTTTTCCTTATGTGGCCTACATTAATTTAGATTGTAATTACCGTTTTATGGGGTTGGTCTAATAAGATAAGGCATAAGGTTTTCTTAATGGTCGAATATGGGCCTGGCATTGTGTGGGCCGAGTTGGGCCCGGCCTGTGATGAGAGGGCCTGTCCAAAATTCTATCAATAGCGCTAAGGTCCCTCCTCCAGCCCTCATTCTTCCCCGAACTCTCTCTCACCTCACATAAGGCAATTGTGAGTGGCGGTCTCATCGAGCTAGGAACCGAGGGTCATAGAGGAGAAGAACCTGAGTGTTGGATTGTCGTCATTCCGCATAAAGAACGATGGATTCCAAATCAGGTACACAAACCTTTGTATTCTCTTGCTACATGTTCGGTCTTCTAGCTACATCGATCCTAGGGAAGCCGCCTCGGCGGCTAACATTTCAGTCACACTCTCAATGCAAATACTTCCGGAAGGTTTTTGGGGGTTATTAGGATTGCTTATTTGCCCGACGGTGGATCATTTAGCGAGGAGGTTTTGGATAAGTTCAGTTCTTTGTATGCTCTTTCTGGTGATGCAGTGTTGACTAGGCCATTTTACTTGGAGTACAAATGGGAGAAGAGAGGATGGGGGGATCTGCTCATGCTCGCGCACCCGCTGCACGTTCGACTTTTGTCTCGCGAGGATTGCCGTGTCACTGTGTTGGAAGATTTTAAGTATAGGAGTATCGATGGTGATCTTGTTGGCATGGTTGGAGATTCCTGGGTGTTGAGATCTAATCCTATCTCTGTTACTTGGCATTCAATCAGAGGCATCAAGGAGGAGTCACATAATGAAATCATTCAAGCCCGCCGTAGGGATGTGGCGTCCCTTAATCCAGCTGCAATAATGGCAAAATCATATTATTTTTATGGGAAATTTATTGCCAGAGCGGCGAGGTTGGCTTTGATTGTTGAGGAGGTGTGTTATCCTGAAGTTATCCTGACCATCGGGAAATATTTGAAGACCACCATAGAGCCATGGTTGGATGGGACTTTTAGTGGTAATGGATTCTTGTATGATGAGAAATGGGGTGGGATTATCACCAAGCTAGGATCGACCAATCCTGGTGAAGATCTTGGTTTCGGCTTGTACAATGCTCATCACTATCATTTGGGGTACTTCCTTTATGCAATTGCTGTTCTTGCAAAGATTGATCTCGCATGGGGAAGGAAGTACATGCCTCAAGCTTATTCACTGATGTCGGATTTCATGAACTTGGGGAGAAGATCGAATTCCAAATATCCGCGTTTGAGGTGCTTCAACCTGTACAAATTCCACTCTTGGGTGGGTGGATTGACTGAATTTTCGGATGGGCGGAATCAGGAGAGCACTAGCGAGGCTGTGAATGCTTACTATTCATCTTCTTTAATGGGATTAGCCTATAAAGACACCCATCTTGTCACCGTCGGGTCGATGCTCGTTGCAATGGAAATTCAGGAAGCTCAAACATGGTGGCATGTTAGAGAAGGCGATAATTTATATGAGGAAGACTTCACTAGGGAGAACAGGGTGGTGGGTGTTCTGTGGGCTAACAAAAGGGACAGTGGTCTTTGGTTAGCCGGCGTGGAGCGGAGAGAATGTAGGCTTGGAATTTAGGTTTTGCCTCTGTCGCCTATCATTGAGGTTTTATTCTCAGATGTCCAGTTTGCGAAACAGCTGGTGGATTGGACATACCCGGCACTGAATAGGGAGGGAATTGAAGGATGGAGAGGATTTGTGTGTGCCTTGGAAGGGGTTTTTGACCAAGGTAGTGCGCTGGAAAAAGTGAGGAGCTTGAGCGGTTTTGATGATGGGAACTCTATTTCGAATCTTCTGTGGTGGATTCATAGTAGAGGTGATGAAGAAGAGACAGGACGCAGGGATGGAGGAAAGTACTGTTGGTTTGCTCACTATTGTCATTGAAATCGTTATTTCGGGGACGGATTCAATTGCTTTGATGAGATATTCTATTTGAAGTATTCATGTACTTATGTGAGGATTGCTTTATGCCCTATGTATCCTATCTTCAGAATAAAATGATTGACTAGCTTTGCTTCTTTATGTGACCCTTCATTATTGACGCACGTCGCTACAATTACATTATTCACTTTGTCAAACGTTTTCATGCTTTTAAGATGATTGCTGATATCAGTTAGATCTCTTGCACTTTGTTTCAGTAAATCAGTGACGAGTTTGGTGCATTGTGCGCTTTGATGCCACTTTAGGAGCACCTCGAATTCGATTTAGAATCGGTCCATTGGTAAAAAGAAATAAATCATATCTCATAATTTCACCAAATCTTATTGTCTCAGGCCTTGGGAATAATTTTCAAAAGAATCCATTTCTTTTCGATTCAATAATGACTACAAAAATCTTAAATCTTATGTTGATTGGTGACTTTTATTCTTAAACTTTTTATTAGATCACTTATGTCTTAAAATATATTCAAGTTTGTCATTTGAGTACTTTTGTTATCGAGTTTAGTTTTAAATGGAAGGAAACTTTATGTGGATTTTTTTCCCTGAACTTTTCATTTTTTAGACGCATGGTGATGATGCGGCATTGGTGAATGTCATACGACAAAAACTCGACAAAAAGAATAGAAGAAGAATAAAAAATACAAACAAAGATGGTGGAGGAAGTTGGAAGTGTGCGTAGATCTTTTTTCTTTTTTTCCTTGGCCATCGGAGAGGGTCATAGCCCTCACTGCAAGAAAGGGGCTGCTTGCCTGGTGGTGGCAAATGGTGTCGCCACCATTACGAGAGTGATTTTTGTTGTATTGTAGCAGGATAAGAATAACGCAAGTTTCATAATTTTCGTACGGTGCTTATTTGAATATAATAATTTTTTCTTCGCCCACTCGAGTATAAAAAATTTAAAAAATCGATCATTTGAGTGCCATCAGTGATTTGTTTTGTTGGAAAATCCAACATGGAGTTGGACGTCTATCGTGGCTTTGCTGACTCTGACGTGGATAATTTTAAATAATTTTTTCATTCTTTCTTTGTCCTTTTTAAGGGTCAGCAAGGGTCATTGGTAACTCTCGCCGGTTATGAAACCCTCATCGAATGCTGGTGTCAAGACCAAATTTTCGGGTGCACCACCTAAAATTAGGCTAATGGATTGCTAAGCCTAGACTTAACTCGGACTCTCCCAAGCCCATACCAACTCACGACTTAGGTTCAAATATCTAGCATGCAAAAGGGAGTCGCCATTAATCAATTACGGTAGGTCGATTAGAAACCTAAGTAAAATAATGGGAGAATTATTTCACTTCTACGAACTAGAGATTTATGAGTTCGGGGACTTGGTTACACTAGACTATCCAAGTGCCCTTTCGGTACCTTTCTCTTTTTATTTCGAAAAAATGTTTTGCAGGCAGCTTAAATTGATTTTAATTCACTTTCTTAACATGTGAGGCGATCATGCATGTGCACATATCACCAATTTAACACTTAGGAAATCAATTAAATAATGCAGAACTTACCTCAAAGCAACGAAAGCATCTGCATTGTTAGATCAGAATTCACATCAGCAATCCTAGATATGCTTTCTAATTAACAAGCAATTACTCAATTTTTGCTTTCACTTTTTAACGAGAATATAGTCCATATGCAATGCAATGCGGTGCTTCTAACCTAACATGAAATAATATGGCGTGGCAAAATGTCTTAAACTATATGAATGAGTAAAGATTTTTATTTTTTATTTTTAATGAACATGCAATAATTAAATATGCAATCTAAATTAAACCACAATGACCTAATTCTAATGACGGGCAATTTCTAATTAGATGAACCTAATAACAATCACTAAAATGACATGCATTTCATGGGTCTAATTCTATATGACGTGCACATGATTTTTCTATTCTAAAAAAATGCAACATATTCTAGAAATTGAAACTAATTTATCCTAAGACAAATTTTTATGAAATTCAAAATTCAGGAAAATGCAAAACATAACTATCTAGATTAAGATTCTATCTAGCTTATATTAAGGATTAGGTCAGACTAAATCCTAATTTAAACTAAGATATTATCTTAACCTAGCAAGCTCTAACCTAAGATGCAAAAATCAATCTAAACTTAAAATAAAACATGCAATTTATTCTAATATGCCATGACGTGCAAATAATGCCTTAATTCCTAATTTTTTATGAAATTCGAAATTAAAATTAAACATGCAATTCAGATAATAGAAAAAAAACTAACATCCTAAATGAGTGCACTTTTTCTTTTTCTTTTTCATGACTCAAAATAAAATCCCTATCTTAAACATGCAAGATAATTAAACAAAAAAACCAAACCTAATCTTTTTTGGATTTTTTCTTTTACAAAAATAAAATTGACTTAAACACCATGGCATCAAATCAAACAAGATAAGATTGATATTCAAAAATTGGTGAACCATATCTCGTGCATGAGATCAGGTTGTTCAATTTTAAATAAATCGTGAATCGAATCCCGAGCGTGAGATTGGATTGGCGATTTTCCGTGCGATTGTGAGTCGGATTTCGAGCGCGAAAATCGGACTGTCAATCGTATGCACGTTGTGAAATTAGGGATTAATCCCCGAATTCATGAGAATTCAAAATATTTTTGGATATGGCAATAACGAACAAATATTCAAAATAAATCACGATCCCATGGATCAAGTAATAAAATATGAAAAAACTCGAATCAATCAAGAATCTTACCTAGCTCTCGATATCGCGCAGATAACTTTTCCAAATTGGGACCAAGTGCAATCGGACCGGGATCGCGATCAGTTTCTCGACGGCGAATGGTAGCAAGCGTTATGTGCACGGCGGCGATGCTTCATGGCGATGTGGTTGGCGGCAACAACGACGAACGGCTCACAAGGGTGTTGCAATTATCAAACACCTGGACTCCTCGACGATAGACGATTGCTGACGAACTCTGCTGGATCGGCAAAGTGAAAGAACACCACTAGTGAGCAATTGAGAACAAAGTTTTGCTTTTTCGCCCTCTCTTTGTTTTTTCCCTTTTTGTCTTGTAGCCATATCTCCTCTTCATGAAATTGTGGCCGTCAAGTAATGATGGTCAGATCGTGGGATAACCCATGTGACCATCCATGATCAAGAGGAATTGTAAAAATAATATAGTGGAGAATGTGATTTGCTCGAAGAAAGAGGGGGCAGAGGCCTGAATGTGATGAGGGGAGGAGAGAAATATTATAAAAAATCTGAATTAACGTAATCGCTTCTCTCTCTCTCAATTGTGGCCGTATGTTCAATATGTGTGGCCCCTCAAAAACCCTATGCGTTTTACTTTTTTTTAGGCCATCGATTAGGGTTTTTAATTTTTCAAAATCAATATCCACGAAGATCTTTTTTTCAAACACAATATTCACTTTTCCGAACACAATATTTGTTTCATATCTGCCCTATCCAAAAAAGTTCATATCTCATAAAAATTTTAAAATTTTATTTTCCCGCGAGATAATTTTCAATTATTAAGAAACATGGGCTTGGGCCAACCTGCTGGCTTCGTGGGCCTGGTCCATCTAATTTGAACCCATCCGCCACCGGTCCAACAAAATGCAATCTAAATCTATATGCTATGCAATTAATAAAATTAACCCCTAATTTTCTATGCAATAAAATAAATAAACTAAATCACCAAAATTTAGGTGTTAATAGTTGGCAAGGGCGTTCATGGCTTCACCTGTGCCCATGATGCCCTCGCCTAGGGCTTTTGCGACTTAGGGCAAGGTAGCCCTCACCTAGATATGAGTGAGGGTTTTGCAACCGGCAAAGGTTGCCAACCTTGAAAAAATGAAAAAAAAAATGAAAAAAATTTAAATTAAAAATTTAAAAATTTAAAAAATCTACATCAAATGGGAAATTAATAAAAAAAAATCCACATATAATGATTTGCAAATAATCGATTTTACTTTGATATGATGCCTAAGTGGTGAAAAAAAAGTTATAGCACTCAAATGACTACCATATAAAAATTATAAACCTTTTGTTGTTTTTCCTTATAGTAACTATTGTTGTTCGAAGAAATGTTGCCATAAGTTGTTACGTGCGTCGTCCCAAAATATCCGATCGATGTCTTACGAACATTTTCCTGATGATTTCTACCATCGTATAGCTTGGTTTTCTCTCTGGTAAAGATTTCTACCTGGTAAAGATTTCTACCATCGTATAGCTCGATTTTCCTTTGGGGCGTTATGCTATTTGATCTGGAAAAAGAGGAATGATTGCATTTTTAGAGGTATCCCGACTGTGGCTCTTGCTCTTAAGAACCAGCTTATCAAGCTTGTGAAGGATAAAGTGGTAACTTTCTCCAATGTTCTAGACTCTCCACAAAACAGGCGTCTTCAAAGAAACTGGGATCTACATCCGTCCATATTCGCGGCTTCCCCAGCTTCGGTGTAGTTTGCTTGTGCTTTTGATGGCTGCTTGTTTGGCCTTTTGCGCTTTGTCCCTCTTTCCTTTCTAGCTGAGGGTCGGCTTTTCGCCTTGTTTTTCCTTTCTCTGGACCAGTGTCGTCCCTTGTTGCTTTGCTTCGTTTTGTTTCTTTGGCTTTCTCTAGCTCCCTTCCACTCTTTGTGTGCTCACTTAGAGTGTAAGCTTTTGGAGTCGGTTTTTGTATATTTGTCCAAAGCTATAATATTCTTTACCTTTACAAAAAAAAAAACATTTTCCTGATGATGGCAGGAGGAATGTCCGATCGATGTCTCGCACGTGCCGGACGAAAACTACCGGTGCCGGAGGCATGCAACCTCCAACTTTCTGGTCGCCAACTTTTGGACATCCCACCTGGTCCAGTCCACACAAAACGGACCCGAACGGGCCGACCAAGACGGGCCTCTTCAGCCTACACCTCGATTGGGCCGACGACAAGCGGACATCTGATTGTTTTCGCGGGACACTAGTTCCATCGCCCGCTGGTCTTCTACTTGATTTTTGGACGATGGCTTTTCTTGTTGGGCAAGGGAAATCGGAAAAAAATTGGTTGTCCTCTATTTTTTGATTCGGTGGTTCCATTAGAGCGAGTTTATTCAAGAAATAAAATTATTTTCATGTACTGACCATAAATATGTGTCCCTGATACTTGGAAAAATACCAAAATAGTAATTTCTTAATTAAGTCAATTTAATCTTAAATATTTTTGTATTGGTACTAATTTAGTCGATGTGGCCAATTTTGATAGAAAATCATTAATGTGGATGTTGGCGATCATATGCAATACGGCTGGCACTGGCATGGACCTTTTTTTTTATATATTCTTTTTTATATTTCCTTCCTTTTTCTTTTCCTACTCTTGCCAATGGCCGGGCGTCGACAATTTAACTTCATCCATTTATTCGAACCCTAAATAGAATACAACAAAGGGGATGACTTACCATTCTAAGGCTCTGTTTGTTTCCTTTCAAATAATTAATTTGATAAAAAAATATTTTTAATCTTCTCTTATTCTAATATTTAATTCGTGTAAATCTATGGTGTAGTTCAAATTTAGATGCACTAAGCTGTTACATTATATTTTATTTTCATGATAAAAAAAGCTCTTATTCTAATCAATCAATGTAAATTTTGGTGAGTGATTAAAGATTTATTAAGGTATGATTTTAAATAAATTCATACGTATATTTATTGTAAAATAAATCAAAACCCACAACCTTCGCTTCTTGAGACGTATGGCGTGCGCCTGCAATTGCTGTCGGAGCTTAAACTCTAATGGGGCTTTAAAATAAAAACATGGAAAAAAAAAACACGACATAAACGGCAAAAGAACATGGGCCTCAAAAGACTAAAAATATATCAAATGCTTCGATTCCATATATGAAGTCCTCAACGATGACCTCATATTTTATATCGTGAAAAGTAAGTGATCAACTAATAAAATAAACCCAATCATGGATAGTTGTGTTGGTTGAGAGTCTCTTTTTTATTGCCGAGATCAAGAGCTCAAAACCCGGGGGCCATAGTGTTGGGGTCTTGTGCTAATCTCCCCTAAGGTATAGGGGCTCGGCCCTCCGGGCACAGGGGGCCTATGGTAGAGTCCTCGGTTATAAAAAAAAAAAAAAAAAACTAATAAAATAAATTGAAAATCAAATTTATATTGTTCAGTTGTAATAACCTACATCCATGTGAAGAGTAGTAATGAATTTTACTATAAATCGAAAAACATTTGGTTGTCCGGATTTCTAATCAGGATATGACTAGATAGGATATGATATAAAATCTTAGTATTTTTTTTATATCTAGTCCATTGTTTGGTGAATCGTAGTATTAAAATCGAATATATTCACATGATATCATGTACATTTTTTTTTGATATAAATGACATATTATTATAAATGAATCTAAATGTTCAAAAATGAAGATGGTGAAAATCTCTCGTAATATTATTCCTTAATTTATCTTTATTTTATTTTTCCTCTTTTTATATTATTTTCTTTATTATTTCTTTTTTCTCCTTTCATCATTCTTTAATAAAATTTATCAAATAGTAAACTGTACTAACATACCTACAATACAAAAATACCTAAAATATATCATAAATATAATTATTTAATTTATAGATTGAATGTTTATTATAAGATATAATTAAAGTTGAATATATAAATTAAAATAAGATTAATTTAAAATAAATTTCTATTTTTTTTCATTTTTAATTTCTTAAATTAGAATTCAAATATTATTTATATTGAAATATAATTTTGATTTTCTTAATTTAATAAGTTTGTTATTCGAGAAAAATAACTTTCCTATTATGGTGGAAATCCTATTCACATTTATCCCACCTCCCTTATGGGATAATTTTATCCTGCCTATATCCCCTTATATCCGATTTTATCCTGTCCTAAGCGAGCACCAAACGTAGGATATGATAAATCATATCCTATTCCGAATTTTATCCCAACTGCCAAACGCATTATTTTTAAAATTCCAATTACACCCAATAACTCACAAAATATCTAGCCTCACAACCGAACACGCACGAAGTTGGGCTTCAACTCTCTTCTATTGCACTCAAAAGTGCCCGCGCCCCATTCTCTTACTTCTTGGGACTAACAAAACTTACGAATTGTCTTATTCACACGGAATATCTGTGTGCCCCTATATTTTGTCTTTATCCTGCCATTTTAATAGGAAGAGTCCAACGTACAGCAATTTGATAAAGAAAAGTCAAGCATGGTCAAACCTTAATATTTATCCAGCCAAATAAAGACAAATCTCCTCATATACATCTATATACCCTCCCAGAGCTTCTTTGAATTTCTTTCCTAACAAATTGGGTTAACAAGCCAATCTACATCCTTAGATCAAGTCGGGTTTTATACAATGACTCAAACTCAAAGTATGAACAAAAATCCCTCTGCCATTGTTGCACACATCGGAATTGGTATTATGAGAAAATGCAGAACTAGAACAATGTTCCCCAAAGTACGTCTAACCAATTTTAATTGGACCTAAGGATGATTGTCACTTGTTATTAGAATAAACTGTTTGGTTCTTGAAAAAGCTATTGCTCGAAATGGAACAAACTACACAGTCTATCATGTGATACTTGACGAGGAGCCTCGATACATGCTTTAGACAGAATCAATTTACAATAAAGTTGCGTGCTAACTGACTATTTGTTCAACAATTGTTGCCTTGCCAAGGGGAAATTAAAGGAGCATGGCAATGAATAATTTGGTTGCGCATGTGGTATATGATCGATGTCTTAACTTAATCATACCCACCAGATACACTTGAAAGATACCGACCAAATTATACCCTATGCGACGCAAAACATAATCCTAACAACTGATTATAGTAATGCTAGTGTCCCTATGCAGGAATAGTTAATTTCTTGTACTAAACGTTTGCCTCGCTCAATTGCGAAAATTAAGTTCCCAATCTCTGAGCTTTATTCAATGAAAAAGCCCACGACAGAGCACCATCATCAGCAACCAGAAGGAACTGTCGCTCGACTCAACACTGATTCTTCTCACCGCGTCCCCTCTTTATTTGTTTGTCAGCAGCTGGCTTCCAGATATCCAACCATCTATGGAGTTGAAAGGAAGAGAGCAAGTGGAGAAGAGATGCGACGTGTTTAGAATGGGTCGATAACCCCAACGGCATGTCCTATACCAACGTGAATTGACCTTCGATCATTGATCAGCACAACTATCCGAAATTTGGATTCCCGACACTGAGTTCTTGAAGGGAAGGTGGAATCCTAAAGGGCGTGAGCTGCCTCAATTCAACGCGGGCCAATTCTTGGAGATGGTTCGAGGGAAATCGATCGTGTTTGCTGGCGATCCGATAGGATGGAACCAAATGCAGCCATTGTTATGTCCCCTCGGTGGTGTAAGTGCCCTCGGCGTCACTTAGCGCGTGCATGACAAACTTTTTGTTTCTTTAATTTTTTTTCTTGGAAAAGGTTTGGGACAGAAATCAATTTAATAATGCAATTTTATTTTCTTATTTTTGGAATAGATTTCTATTTCATAAATAAATTTGGAGTAGAAATCAGAAACTAAATTTTTAGCTTTTCTATTTCTGAAACAAAATTGAGAAATAAAAATTCTTCTCATAATTCACTTTCGTCACCTGGCTGCTGCCCACCCGCTGCCATGGGACGTCGGTTGCCCACCACCAGACGCTAGCCGCCGCCCCCTAAAAATAAAATTTTATTCTGTTATCAAACAAATTTATATTTCAGAAACAGAAATTCTGAGTTGTTATTAAACGTGTTTTTTATACTTAAAAACTTGTCTAGGGAATAGAAATTAAGAAATCAATTTCTAGTCAGCTATTGATTTCCGGAATAAAAATGTTATCATGCGTGCTTTTAATTTCTTGGCTTCCGTATCATTTGCATTTAAGGGCCTCTTTTGGCTAGTAAACTTATTTGCATAGTGACTAATGCTTCAGCTGTTGTCATGGGTCGACAGTTCCTTGGTCGTGAAATAACTTGTGCGGTAGCTGGTGAGCCGACAACACCAAGCCATTCTTCCTCCTTTAGTTATTCGTAAGAACAGTATGGCAAATTGCATTTTCATATCGAATCATACGACGCCTAGTATAGCTCGGGAATCCAGTCTATAGAGCGAGATAGCATATCACTTTGGGCATAATAACTAGTTTCAACCTATCATGACCTTATAGGAAGAGCGGCATCAACTCTTGACCAGTTTGTGCACGAGAGGCGAATCCACATTCAGAGCTCCATAGGATATATTTGTTCTATCCTAAAATATCTAATACCGACCGTCCTGACGCAACTCTCATGGACTAGTTGTATTCATCCGCTTTGCATCACTATCTCTTCAACCGGTAACTCCATCGTCCACTCATAAGGGCACACGAGTGTGGGAAAAATCATGGATTGTGACATTCTCTCCTCCTCACTTCTGCAACACCCTCATCACGGGATGTTCTGTTACTTCCTTGTGTTTCCCAACCATCAATACCATTCCCTGAGACTTACATAGATGGCAACGCTCGTCTAACAAAACATGCCACCCTGCTCCACTAGCAGCTTCCCTCAATTAACACCGATCATAAATCTTCAGTCACTTGTGCTCCCTGACAAGTATGGCATCCCCAACCAACTATGCTCCCTTGGTAACACCTTCTTTCTCCTACTTAACTCCTCCTAATCTTTGTAGACCAATGGAGGGTTCTCCCCTTGTTGGAAATGTGATAATAGACCTCTTCTTAAGATTCGTCGATTGATCCAGAAACGTTATCCCTATCCAGTGAGCAATTCAGTCCATTCCTGTACCTCATTGCCATCCTAGAAGGTAGACGAGAGCCGCCGTTGTTCGAGCCCTCTTGGCCTCGACAATCACTCTCCGCCCTCATAGGCTTTCCCTAAATCAACCACCTACTATAGGGATCTTGCTCTGACATCATTTGTCATGAGTCGATAGTTTCTTGCCCGTGGAATAACCTGTATGGCACTTAGTGAGCCGAGAACATCAGCTCAGCCTTCCTTCTTTAATTATGCTTAAGAATAGTCTGGTGAATTGCATTTCCAATTTGGATTGTATCATGCCCATATAGCTTGGGCATCCAGCACAACAACTGGTTTCGGTTTACCATGGTCTCATCAAGAGAGTTGGATTAACTCTCGACTAGTTTGTGCATGGAAGGACAATGTTGCCTTCAGCAGCTTCATAGAGATATATTCATTCTATCCTAGAACTCCTTGCACCAATTGTCCTAACACCACTCTCACGGATCAATTGTTTTCATCTCCTCTATATCACTCACTCTTTATCCAATAATCACAAGCTCCACTCACAAAGGCACATGAGCATGGGAGAATCACGGACGGTGACACAAGCATGCAAGGTTGTGTTCAATAGTTTTTCAGTGATTATGATTCAAATTGAAGCTAATAATGTAGGTCTTGGTTCGGACGCTAGCACATTTGCTTTTGAAAATGGCATTTCTTTGCCTTCTCTAGGAAAGAATGTGGCCGAAATGAAGAAGTCTTTTGGTTCTAATGATGCAGAATTCTAGATTTGGAAATGGCGATTGGATTTTTTTTTAATGCTCTAAGAAATAATGAGACTATTTACGGGCGAGCTCAAGGGACACGATTTCGAGTTCTACTTAACTCAAGTAGAGGAGTTCAGGGTGGCCAAAAGGGAGGGAATCGAGAGGGACTTGACATTTAGACTTCTGGATACCATCGAGGCCTAATCCTTAGACGGATGGATGCCTCAATCGACGCGGGCGTTTGTCGGATTGGAACATGACGGTGGCCGATTGCGAGCACTGGTGCGTGCCTGGTCCTATCGACATGCGGAACGATTTCTTTTTCCATTTTACGGAGTCAGAATGTCAAGTGTCTCTTCGGGTCAAAAGAAGGGTGTGTGACAATGATGATGGGGAAAAATTAACCCTTTCGTCCTCACTTGAATACTTATACCATTCATCATATTTTGAGAAAAACATAATTTCATATGATAAATCTATCCACATATATCTATATAGGTAACACCATCAATAGAATTTTAGAATCCATGCGATCTTCGAATCTGGTAACATCGGTTACTTGAGTTTTTCTCTTTAATTGATGCTTTCTTGCCGAGTCGAATTGCGTGACCTGTCCTTTTTCTTTTCGAAGGGAAGTGAAAGAAGGATTGGAGTTTGAACATCCTCGACGATTATACTTGCAGTAAATGTCGTTCAAAAGCCATTCCATTACCTTTTTTTTAGGGACAAGTGCATTAGAAGTCCTAAAACTTATCATGAAAATGCAATTGAATCCTAAAACTTTCAAAAAGTGCAATTAAGTCCTAAAACTTGTCACGAAAGTTCAATCAAGTCTTAAAACTTTCAAAAGGTTCAATAAAGTCCTAAAACTTGTCTCGAAAGTGCAATTGGGTCATAAAACTTTCAAAAAATGCAATCAATGGAAGGACTTAGATTGAACAACTTTGATAAGTTTTAGGACTTGATTACACTTTTTAAAAGTTTTAGGACTTAGTTGCACTTTGTAACAAGTTTTAGTACTTAATTGTACTTTTTAAAAGTTTTAGGACTTAATTGCATTTTCACGACAAACTTTAATACATCCAATGCACTTATCCCTTTTTTTTTAATCACTTTGCCTTTGTCCTAAAAAAAAATAAATTTAGCAGGTCCTTCAAGGTTCTTTCCTCTTTTGCCTGTACATCCTATCTTTTTTAATGTTCCACACCATTTTCCATGGCTCTACCTTCACTAGCTCTATCTCCCTTCCTTGCCTTCGAAAAATTCTAGGAGTTCCCGGACGTTGATCCTTTACTTACTTCCGACTCATATTCCCAAATCCATTTTAAATTGCCTTCCCCGTCCCTTCCTCAACTTCACTTCCAATCCAATCCCCTTCCAACTCTCTCTTTCCACTCGAAAAGAGAAAAAAACATTGATAACGACCAGCTCCATTTCCATCGTTCCCGTCCTCATCCCAAGTCTTCATTTAATTACTCTTGGTAAACACCTCCTTCCCTTTTCAATCCCATCAAAAATCGAGACGAAGAAAAAGCTAGCGAGCAATCAATTCCTGGTGATTCGGCTGCTACCGTCGAAAAGATCATACCTTAAAAGAGTTCGTTCACCCCTCAGGTTTGATTTTCCTACTTCATTGTAATAATCAATTTCCCTTTTTTTTCTCAATTTTCTCTAGTGAGTCATCCCTAGTTGAGGAAAAATAAAAAAAAAAAAAAAAAAGAAGAAGGAAAAATCTGTTAAACTTTGGTAACGAACCCACCAACCACCAAATAGATAATTAATTGAAATAATGGGGAAGAGATTTATGCGAAAAGTCAAAATCCTTGTCGTAAACCTTTTGGCAATTGCCTTCTTCCTCCTCCTCCTCCTCCTCCTCCTCCTCCTCCTCCTCCATCCCCACCACCTTCGCCGCCGCTGCCCCCCACGTCTCCGCCAAAGCCCAAGTTCCCCTTCGTCTTCCCACGCGCTGAGTCCACGGTCCTCCCTGATCCTTCTCCCTTCTTCTCACCGAGCCTCCTCTCTGCCCCGCTCCCGACGAACTCTTTCTTCCAGAACTTCGCTCTCAACAATGGCGACCAGGCTGAGTACATTCACCCCTACCTCATCAAGCCCTCCCCGTCCTCCGTCTCCATCTCGTTCCCTTCTTGCGTCACCTCCTCCGCCTCTTTGTACCAAGTGTTCAACGCCAACCTCACTGTCTCCACCATTTTGGGCGACAACGCCGCACAAGGCATGGTGTTGGAGGCGGTGCGGCACATAATCTCGTCATACAGCGATCTCAGCGTCACGCTGGACTTTGTGACTTTGAACCTAAGGTTTGTCCTCGTCAGGGGGAGCCCTTACTTGACCTGCTTGGTCAACCACGGGACGGAGGTTGCAATCTCAACGATTAACGCGATCCTCTCGCTCTCTTCGAACAGTAGCCGCACCAAGCATACTTTGAAGCTCAACAACAATCAGACTTGGCTTGTTTACACTTCCTCCCCGATCAGTTTTAGTCACAGTCTCAATGCGATTACTTCCGGAAGTTTTTCGGGGGTTATTAGGATTGCTTGTTTGCCCGACGGTGGATCACTTAGTGAGGAGGTTTTGGATAGGTTCAGTTCTTCGTATGCTCTGTCTGGTGATGCAGTGTTGACTAGACCGTCTTTTCTGGAGTACAAATGGGAGAAGAGAGGATGGGGGGATCTGCTCATGCTCGCGCACCCGCTCCACATTCGACTTTTGTCTCTTGAGGACTGCCGTGTCACTATGTTGGAGGATTTTAAGTATAGGAGTATCGATGGTGATCTTGTTGGTGTGGTTGGAGATTCCTGGGTGTTGAGATCTAATCCTATCTCTGTTACTTGGCATTCAATCAGAGGCGTCAAGGAAGAGTCACGCGATGAAATCATTCAAGCCCTTCGTAGGGATGTGGAGTCCCTTAATCTAGCTGCAATAACGACAGCTTCATCTTATTCTTATGGGAAATTGATCGCTAGAGTGGCGAGGTTAGCTTTGATTGCTGAGGAGTTATGTTATCTTGAAGTTATCCCAACCATCGGGAAATATTTGAAGAGCACCATAGAACCGTGGTTGGATGGGACTTTTAGTGGTAATGGATTCTTGTATGATGCAAAATGGGGTGGGATTATCACCAAGCTAGGATCGACCAATCCTGGTGAAGATGTTGGCTTCGGGTTGTACAATGCTCATCACTATCATTTAGGGTATTTCCTTTATGGAATTGCTGTTCTCGCCAAGATTGATCCTGTATGGGGAAGGAAGTACAGGCCTCAAGCTTATTCATTGATGGCAGATTTCATGAACTTGGGGAAAAGATTGAATTCCAATTATCCGCGTCTGAGATGCTTCGACCTGTATAAATTGCACTCCTGGGCTAGTGGATTGACTGAATTTGCGGATGGGCGGAATCAGGAGAGCACGAGCGAGGCTGTGAATGCTTACTATTCAGCTGCTTTAATGGGATTAGCCTATGGAGACACCCATCTTGTTGCTGTCGGGTCCACGCTTGCTGCAATGGAATTACAAGCAGCTCAAACATGGTGGCATGTTAGAGAAGGCGATAATTTATATAAGGAAGACTTCACTAGGGAGAACAGGGTGGTGGGTGTTCTGTGGGCTAACAAAAGGGACAGTGGTCTTTGGTTTGCCGGCACGGAGCGGAGAGATTGTAGGCTTGGAATTCAGGTTTTGCCTCTGTCGCCCATCACTGATGTTCTATTCTCAGATGTCCAGTTTGCGAAACAACTGGTGGATTGGACATACCCAGCACTGAACAGGGAGGGAACTGAAGGATGGAAAGGATTTGTGTGTGCTTTGGAAGGGATTTTTGACCAAGGTAGCGCACTGGAAAAAGCGAGGAGCTTGAGCAGTTTTGATGATGGGAACTCCATTTCGAATCTTCTGTGGTGGATTCATAGTAGAGGTGATGAAGAAGAGACAGGATGCGGGGATGGAGGAAAGTACTGTTGGTTTGGTCAATATTGTCACTGAAATTGTTATTTCGGGGACGGATTCAATTGCTTTAATAAGATATTCCATTTGGAGTATTCATGTACTTATGTGAGGATTGCTTTGTTCCCTGTGTATCCTATCTTCAGAATAAAATAATTCACTAGCTTTGCTTCTCTATGTGACCCTTCATTATTGTTGCACATCGCTACAATTACATTATTCACTTTGACGAAAACTTTCTTACTTTTGACATTTTCATTGATATCAATTAAATCTCTTGCACCCTATTTTAATAAATCAGTGATGAGTTATATTGCACGCACATGTTTCTTGGTGCATTGTGCGCTTTGATGCCACTTTAGGAGCCCATGGAATTTGATTTAGAATCTGTTCATTGGAAAAAGAAGTAAATCATATCTCATAATTTCACCAAATCTTATTGTCTCTAACCTTGTGAATATTTCCTAATAGAATCCATTTCTTTTTGACTGAATAATGACAACGAAAGTCTTAGATCTTATGTCAACTGGTCACTTTAATTCTAAAACTTTTTGTTAGATTATTTATGTCCTAAAATTCATTCCAGTTTGTCGTTTGAGTCCTTTTGTTATCAAGTTAGTTTTAGATGGAAGGAAAGTCTACATGGAATTCTTTCTTATGAACCTTTCATTTTTTTTGGACTCATGGTGATGATGTGACACTCGTGAATGTCGTATAAAAAAAAGTCGACAGAAGGAATAGAAGAAAAATAATAATAATAAAAAATGATGGAGGAAGCTAGAAGCGTGTGTAGGATTTTTTCACCCGCTCTGCCATCATAGCCCTCTCTGCAAGAAAGGGCAAGGGGCTGCTTGCCCGGTGGTGGCAAGTGGTGTAACCACCACTACGAGAGTGATTTCCGTTGTATTGTACTTGGTAAGAATAATATAAGTGTTATTACTTTCACACGATGTTAATATTTTTTTTTCCTCACATGAGTGCCACAAATTTTAAAAATTGATCATTGCAGTGCCATCGGTAATTTCTCTTTGGAAAAAATCCAACATGGATGTCTATCGTCTAACGTGGCGTAGCCAAACATAAATAATTTTTATTTTCCTTTTTTTTTTTTGCCATTTTTTAGGGTTGACGAGGGTCATCAGTGACCCTTGCTAGCTACGAAAACCTCGCCTAGAGCCGGCAAGGGCTTTGTGGCCTCACCTGCGGCCGCAATGCCCTTGCAGAGGGCCTTCGTGGCTGAGGGCAAGCTCCTCGCCCTCGGCCACAAAGGCCCTCTGTGACATCCAGGTCATTGCTCAACAAAGCTGTGCACTCTTGGGCACCAAGTGTTGAATAAATTCTCTTCAGATATTTTGAAGTCGACAAAACATTTCCATCAGTCTAGTCTGAAGACTTGCAGACTCTACTGGCAAAGTCTGAAGACCAAAGTCTGACGATATCAAGACTCAAGTTTCAAAGTCTACTCTCATGGATAGTTTCCAGACTGACAAGTTAAAACTTCTAATATGGTTTTGACTCCAACGGCTAAGGAATATCTCTCGACTGGAATCAGCACTATAAGATCTTATATTCGTATTCGAATAAATCTAGATTCTCTAAAATTTGCAACTTATATTTAGAAGGTTCTACTTATGGAAACCAAGATCCTGATTGTGTGGGCGAGCAGGATTGATGGGCTATCAACACTTACCTTAAAGAGCTCGAGATCTCTTTAAATTGATTCTGTCCAACGGGTTGATTGGAAGAACTTCTTTGGAAGGTGCCAACGGTAATGAAGGCATGAAGAAGTATTTAAGAGAGACGCTCAAGTTGTTGAAGGGTGCCAGATAGAAGAATTCCAAAGTCTGAATCTCCTTGTTATTTTGTGATCTTATTCTTCGAGCTATACTTGTAATCAAAAGAGAGACTGAAGTGTGGTGAAACCTTGAGGAAGTGTAGTATAGTCTCTACACTGTGGAATCAAGGACGTGAGCTTGTAAATTCTCTTTTTGATTCTTAGTGAAATCCAACTAGAAGGGCTGTCTGTGCGGGAGAGTGGACGTAAGCTTGGTCTAAGTCGAACCACTATAAATCTGGAGTCTTGATTCTCTATCGCTAATCCTTTTATTTTTCATTACTTTCATTTGCAGTGATTATTGTTTTTAATTCCTTAGTCTATCTTCAAAGAAATTGCCTATACATTTTGTTAAAATTATAAAAATTGTCTTAGTCACCTATTCACCCCCCTTTAGGTGCTCGTACTAGTTCTAACAATTGGTATCAGAGCTTGTGTACTCGTTTATTAGAAGTGTTTTTACTTCTGAGTAAAAGATCTATGGCTAGTATGTTGCCTACAGGGTTGGTTGAAGGTCAAAGTAACACCAGACCTCCATACTTTGATGGAAAAGACTACAGCGTATGGAAAAACAAGATGAAAGCATTCCTAAGATCGAAAGATCCCTTGGAATGGGAAGTAGTAGACAAAGGAATCATTCCTGCTGCTGCATCAGAATCAGAGAGAGGAAAAGAAGTTGCTGTTCCTATAGAGATGACTTAAGAAGAAATAACCAAGAGACAGACTCTTGACGCTAAAGCCATTTATTCCTTATATTGTGCTTTATCTCCTACTGAGTATAACGGAATATCCTCTTGTGATATAGCAAAAGAAGTCTGGGATAGGCTTCACATTACCTATGGAGGGACTGATCGAGTGAAAGAAACAAGGATGAATATTCTTTTGGGACAATATGAAGTCTTTAAGATGAGATCAGGAGAATCAATAACTGACAATATGAAGTCGTTTTACTGAAATTGTGAATGGTCTTGAATATCATGGACATCTAATCTCAGGACATATGAAGGTCAACAAACTTCTACGTGGACTCTCTAAAGACTGGAATTATTAAAAACTTCAATAAGGGAGACACAGAGGATTGCTCCACTCTCTGTAGATGAACTGGTTGGAACTCTTCAGTCTTACGAAGTAGAGCATACCAACGAAGAAGAAGACTCAAAAGGTAAGAAATCTATTGCCCTAAAGTCTAATGATTATTCTTATGCTACAGACTTCGAAGAAGATCTAGATGATGAAGAACTGGCACTCATGATAAAGAGATTCATAAAGCTGAACAAAAAAGGAAGAAGATTCAATTGGAAGAAACAAAGCTCACAAAGGTTTCAGAACAAATCAACAGAGGAAGATGATTCCAACAAAGAAGTGACTTGCTTTGAATGCAAGAAAAATGAACACATCAGACCCAACTGTCCTCTGTTAAGAAAAAGGAAAGGAAAGGCTGAGAAATACAGAAAGGCACTCAAAGTAGAGACTTGGAGTGATACTGAATGCGAAGAAAGCGATGATGATTATGCCAATATCTGTTTGATGGCAAAATCTAATTCAGACTCAGACCTTGAGACAAATACAGACTCAGATAGTGAGCTTGAGGTTAGTAATCTAAAAATTCCTGTCAAAGTTTCGAAAAATATTGATGAACTATCTCTTGATCTAAAACCTCTCTTAAGAGGATCTCCAAATTAAAAAAGGAGAATTCTACATTGAAGCAACAGGAGAATATTTTGAAAGAAAAGTTTGAAAAGTTAGATAAGAACTTTACAATCTTGAAAGAAAACTCAGATTTTGTTTCCAAAGAAAACACTCATCTGAAAAATGATATTTCAAACATATCAAAAAGATTTTCAAATGGTTCTGAAAAATTGGATAAGATTCTTTCAATACAAAGACCCTACTTTGATAAGTTAGGTCTTGGTATGACTTCTGAAATTATTCCACTAATTGATTTTCCAAAGGTGAAGGAAAGAATCAAACAAAGACCAACAAGAACGGTTTATAAAAACCATTTCCAGAAAGTCTTTGTAAAACCTGTTGGCCGAAATGCTCTAAAATGTTCAAAGTGTCAAAGCTCAGAACATTTTGAGAAAGAATGTCCTTTGGTTTGGAGACCTATTAAAAGGAATTGGGCAAAGACTGTTTATTGTTCTAACTCTTCTGGACCCAAAATGATGTGGGTACCAAAGAAAACTTGAATTCTTTTTAATTGCAAGTCACTATCAAAAGGAAGATTAAATGGTATCTAGATAGTGGCTGCTCAAGACATATGACAAGAGATTCAAGTTGTTTCATAAAACTTGTCCAGATAGATGGAGGAAAAGTTTCTTTTGGTGGTAACAACAAAGGAAGAATTATTGGTCGTGGAACAATAAAGATTGGAAGTTTATCAATCAAGAATGTCTCCTTAGTGGAAGGATTAAATTACAATTTGCTTAGCATAAGCCAATTGTGCGATACTGGATTCAAGATCAATTTCCAGGAAGGAACGTGCTCAGGAATCAGTAAAGGCTTTACTCAATCTTTTACTGGATGTAGACATGGAAATATCTATCTTCTAGATGTGAATCAAGAAAGATCACAGTGCTTAATATCAGTACAAGATGAAGCTAATCTATGGCACAGAAAGCTTGGCCATACCAACATGAAGCAAATTGCAAAGATCTCTTCCAGGAAACTTGTTCGAGGATTGCCTATTCTCATTTACCTAAAGTCTGATCTATGCACACCATGCGTACTAGGAAAACATGTTAGAAACTCTTACAAACCAATAAATAAAGTTTCCACTAATCGTGTACTGCAGCTTCTGCATATAGATTTATTTGGACCTACAAGAATGCAAAGCATTGGTGGAAAAAGGTTCTGCCTAGTAATAGTGGATAATTATTCACAATTTACTTGGGTCTACTTTCTTGCAAGTAAGTCTGAGACTTTATCTCATTTTTCAAATTTTGCTAAGAATGTGCAGAATGAGAAATGTCACACTATTTCAAGCATTCGTACAGACCATGGAGGTGAGTTTGAAAATCAAGACTTTGCTAAATTTTGTGATGAGTCTGGTTTTCAGCATAAATTCTTCTCTCCATATACACCAGAACAGAATGGGGTTGTGGAAAGGAAGAATAGGTCTTTACAAGAAATGACAATGACTCTTTTGATTGAAAGTAATATTTCTTCAAGATTTTGGGCTGAAGCTGTTTCAACTGCTTGTTATATTATTAACAGAGTGTTTTTAAGACTAATTCTTGAGAAAACCCATTGTGAAATTTTTAAAGGAAAAAAACCAATTGTTTCTTATTTTCAAGTATTTGGTTGTAAATGCTTTATTTTGAAGAATGCAAATGATCGAGTTGGTAAGTTTGAAGAAAAATCAGATGAATGATTTTTTCTTGATTACTCAACTGCAAGCAAAGCTTACAGAATATTCAACAAGAAGACTCAGATTGTGGAAGAATCAATGAATGTCAAATTTCAAGACTCTCCACAAATTCAGCCAATTCAAACTAAAGAATCAGAATCTGCTCCAGACTCTACTAGATCTACCTCTCTAGAAGCAGTTCAAAATTCAGAAGCAGTACAACAAGTTACTGATGAAGAATCGACTCAGGAAAAAGATCAACAACCTATCAGACTATCCAATAATTGGAAGCACAAGTCTAGTCATCCCGAAGAACTCATTATTGGAAACGTTAATGAGGGTATGCGAACAAGATCCAAAAGGCGAGAAGAGTCTAGTGCTGTTGCACTTATTTCTGAAATAGAATCCAAAAACATTGAAGAAGCCTTAGCTGATGAAAGCTGGATTGAAGCAATGCATGAAAAGTTCAGACAATTCAGTATTAACGATGTTTGGGAATTAACTCCTAAACCAAAAGGTAAATCTGTTATTGGAGCTAAATGGGTTTTCAGGAATAAAGTCGATGAAAAAGGCAAAGTGATAAGAAACAAAGCAAGACTCGTGGCTAAAGGATACACGCAAGAAGAAGGGATAGACTATGATGAGACTTACGCTCCTATAGCAAGGTTAGAAGCAATCGGATTATTACTTGCTTTTGCATGCTATAAGAATTTCCGGTTATTCCAAATGGACATCAAAAGCGCATTCCTGAATGGATTTATTCAAGAAGAAGTCTATGTGGAACAACCTCCTGGTTTTGAAGACTCAAAGAAACTAGACTCAGTGTTCAGACTGAAGAAGGCTTTATATGGATTGAAACAAGCTCCTCGAGCTTGGTACGAAAGGCTAAGTAACTTTTTAATTCAAAGTGTTTTACTAAAGGAAAGGTAGATACTACTTTATTTATTAAAAAGGAAGGTAAAAGCTTTTTACTTGTTCAAATTTATGTTGATGATATTATATTTGTACCATCTAATGAGACTTTGTGCAAGAAATTTTCTAAGTCTATGCAGGATGAATTTGAGATGAGCATGATGGGTGAACTATCCTTCTTCCTTGGTCTACAAGTGAAACAACTGAAAGAAGGAATCTTTATTCATCAAGAAAAATATGCAAAAGAACTTGTTAAAAAGTTCGGTCCGGAGAATTGCAAAAAGATCGACATACCTATGTCAAGCTCTTTGAAGATAGATAAAGATGAAGCAGGGAAGAAAGTCGACAAAAAATTATACAGGAGTATCATTGGTTCACTCATTTATCTTACTACATCTAGACCTGACATACTATTTAGTGTTTGCATATGTGCTAGGTTTCAATCGGATCCTAAGGAATCTCATTTAAGTGCTGCTAAACATATTATTAAATATGTTGCAACTACTACTAAGATTGGTCTATGGTATCCCAAAGAATGAGACTTTACTCTTCTTGGCTATTCAGACGTAGATCTTGCAGGTTGTAGAGTTGAAAGAAAGAACACTTCTGGCACTTGTCAATTACTCGGTAATAGGGCAGTATCTTGGTTTTCAACGAAGTAAAGTACCGTAGCTCTTTCAACAGCTGAAGCAGAATATGTAGCCCTTGGAAGTTGTTGTTCTCAAATACTCTGGATAAAATAACAACTACGAGACTTTGGTATTGAAGAATCTTGCACAGAGATCAAATGTGACAATACCAGTGCAATCAATCTGACAAAGAATCCTATCTTATATTCAAGAGCAAAACATATTGAGATTCGACATCATTTTATAAGAGATCATGTTCAGAACAAAGAAGTCTTGATACAATGTATTGACTCAAAGAATCAACTGGCAGACATCTTCACAAAGCCACTTGAGAAAAGTTTATTTGAGTCTATTCGTTCAAGACTCAACGTGTTATCTTTTGAAGACTGTTGAAGTTTAGACTCAGAATCTAAGTCTGACAAAGTATCAGACTCAAAAATTCAGACTTGGAAGACCAATCATGACGACTGTAAGTTGTTACAATTACAATTCATTTACTTGTTTAAACTGATATCTTGAAAAGGTAAGATTGACTGTTTATCTCTAATTGAGTTTATTAAGGCAGTTATTCTTAAAAAGGGTGGTTATCGATTTGTTTAAGGCAGTTATTTTTTTGAAAATGAATTTTTATTCTTTCCTTATTGTGACGCTTCAGATACCACGTATCGATTACCTTTTATACTCCTTCTCCTCCTCTTTTTACTTTACCCGGAAACCCTAGATCACAAATTTCTCACTCTCTGAGATTCTCCTTCTCAAGTTCTTCTCCTCAAGTTTTTATCTTTCTTGCGACACAAGTGTGAAAGTTCCCTCCAAGAAAGTGACAATGTCGTACCAAAGGAAATCTTCAAGAATAGCGAGCAAGGGACCACAGGGCTCGGGTGAGGGGCCTACGCACTTTGATCTCACTGAAGAAGGTGACTTTCCAAGTGAACAGATGCACCAACACTCTCAACAATGCACCTCTTCGACTAGATCCCATGTTCGTCATCCTCAACATGCAGAGGAAATCATTGAAGATGTTGAACCTGTAAGGTCTCTTAAGCCTGCATTTGTTTATAGGCTGTATTCTGCTTTGAAGGAAGGAGGTTCTGCAATGACTTTCATTGACGAGTTCTTAAAAGAGAAAGGCTATAAAAATGAAACTCATTTTCTCACTGTGATGGAGAGATCGGGTGTTGTTCCTGTTGGAACGGCAGCAAAGACCTTTGCGAACTTTCCGAGTGACCCTCGCTTTGGTAGTGTAAATCAGCTTGAGGGGAAAGATGATGATGAGAAGATGTTTGTACATTTTAAGCCTAGGATGGGTGTGGCTACAACTCTTAGAGGAAAGATGGACGAATTGTTTCGATCAGAGGAACACAAGGAGGTGTATGGAAAATTGCTGAAGCGTGGGGTGATGAACCCACGAACTGTGGATTTTGATTTTCTGGATCTATTGAGCATCAATTTGAGGGAGAAGTTTGAGAAGCTTCAACTTCATAAATTCTGTACTGAGAGCGAGGTTGCTCATTTTGAATTGACGGCCTATTTTTATTCCAACCTCAGTTTTCTTGATGCAAACGGTTTTTCTTTTAGTGTGAGAGATAGAGAGTATGTGGTTGACACAGATACTCTGGCTGATGTAATTGGTGTGGAAAGAGGAGCTTTCCGATCAATTTTTGTGTCTGTTAGCCATGCAACTCTGGAACTTGCAAGAGATAGAATCGCAGAAGGTCGTCTCTCCTACTCAAGGATGAATGCTACAAACACTCTGCTTCACAAAATTGTGATAAATTGTCTCAGACCGAAGTCGACATTAAAGACAGATGTATCCATCTCTGAAGCCAAACTAATGTATGCCATCAAGATCGGTCTTAACTTTTCCTTGCTCCATACCATCATGTTTCATATGTATAGGTCTATGGCCAAGGACAAGGGAAAACTCCCTTATGCTGCTCTCATCACTTGTCTTTTCAGACATTTGAACATTCAGCCTCCCCACATTCTCTCTGTGAAAACAATTGATCAAATGGTCATTGGGCTGAGGATGATTACAAAAATGCGTCTGAAAGAACTCAGCAAAAAGCTTGAGCAGTTCAAGGAGAAAACCCCTGTTAAGACCAAACCAGACTCCTCTGCTGCAAGGAGGAAAGGAAATGATCCTATGACTGGTTCTACCAAGAAGAGGCGGGCGATCATCTTGGAGGATGAAGATGATGAGGATGATATTCCTATCTCTGCCTTTGTTTCTCAGCATTCTGTTCCTGTGTTAGCAGAACCAGATCAACAAGTTGCAGAAGAAACTGAGAAAGGGAACCAGGAGAAGGAATCCGTGCAGACAGAAGAAGAAGAAGAAGAAACAGCTAGAACAGACTCACAGCAACAACCAGCAAAATCACATGTTGAAGAAGATCGAGCAGATTCTCCAGCAGAAAAGGAGGATCAACAACATTTTGCCACTGAGGAAACTTCTCAGCAAGAAGAGTACTTCTCCCCTCCAAAAGGCATTGAAATAGGGGGAGCTGTTCAAAGAGAAAGTACTTCTCTTCTCTTGACATTTACCATTGCAAGTGTTAGTAGATCACCTCCTGGTGCAGAAGATGTTCATGCTGCTCATTTTCCTAAGGGAGAGGCAACATATCCAAACATTGATCTTCCTACTGATATTCACTCCACTGGCTTAACTCCACAATCAGACCGTGTTGATGCAAGTACACAAACAGACAATTCAGGCGATTTCGGAAGTTGCTTGAAATCATTTTGGAGCTTAAAGGCCAGATATATGCTTTAGGGTGTGAATTTCAGACACTGCAGAGTGAGAATCATGCCATGTTCATCTCCTTGCATGATCAGATTAAAGATATTCAACATCAGGTTCAGGCCACTACCAAAGGCATTGCTCTCACTCAACTACAGGAGGATTTGAGGAAACTGGAAGGAACTGTCAAGTCTATGGAGGACTTTCAACTTGTCCGCATTCCTCGCACACCCTAACTTTCTCACTTTTTTATGATGACAAAAAGGGGGAGAAGCCTTTGCAGATTTCCATTCCATTCCAAACTTTCACTTTTTAAACACTCTTTGGATTTAATATTTTGTTTGGTTGTGATTGACTTTATGACTTTATCTTGAGTTTTGGAATGCTGCTTGCTTTTTACTTTTTATTGCATTACTTTAAGTTATTAAAATAGATAAAGATAGTTGATTGATATCTGCACAGGACTAATTTGTTTTTTGTGGATGCAGATCTGTGTATAGGACAAGTCTGTGTACAGGACAACTTATACTATATTTACTCTAATCTTTTATGAAATATCATTGCTAGCTTAAATGTTGTATTGCAGGGCAATAGTATTCAAATCTGTAGGAAAGTTTTGTCACCATCAAAAAGGGGGAGATTGTTGAATAAATTCTCTTCAGATATTTTGAAGTCGACGAAACATTTCCATCAGTCTAGTTTGAAGACTTGCAGACTCTATTGGCAAAGTCTGAAGACCAAAGTTTGACGATATCAAGACTCAAGTTTCAAAGTCTACTCTCATGGATAGTTTCCAGACCGACAAGTTAAAACTTCTAATATGGTTTTGACTCCAACGGCTAAGGAATATCTCTCGACTGGAATCAGCACTACAAGATCTTATATTCGTATTTGAATAAATTTAGATTTTCTAAGATTCGTAACTTATATTTGGAAGGTTCTACTTATGGAAACCAAGATCCTGATTGTATGGGCGAGCATGATTGATGGGCTATCAACACTTACCTTAAAGAGCTCGAGATCTCTCTAACTTGATTTTGTCCAACGGGTTGGTTGGAAGAACTTCTTTGGAAGGTGCCAACGGTAATGAAGGCGTGAAGAAGTATTTAAGAGAGACGCTCAAGTTGTTGAAGTGTGCCAGATAGAAGAATTCCAAAGTCTGAATCTCCTTGTTATTTTGTGATCTTATTCTTCGAGCTATACTTGTAATCAAAAGAGAGACTGAAGTGTGGTGAAACCTTGAGGAAGTGTAGTAGAGTCTCTACACTGTGGAATCAAGGACGTGAGCTTGTAAATTCTCTTTTTGATTCTTAGTGAAATCCAGCCAGAATGGCTGTCCGTGCGGGAGAGTGGACGTAGGCTTGGTCTAAGCCGAACCACTATAAATCTGGAGTCTTGATTCTCTATCCTTAATTCTTTTATTTTTCATTACTTTCATTTGCAGCGATTATTGTTTTTAATTCCTTAGTCTCTCTTCAAAGAAATTGCCTATACATTTTGTTAAAATTATAAAAATCGTCTTAGTCACCTATTCACCCCCTCTAGGTGCTCGTACTAATTCTAACACCAACCTCACCACCGTACCATATCACCCTGTCACCGCACCACCTCATCGCACGACGCCACGCCACCTCGTTGCCGTGTCACTATTGCACGGCCACCTTGCCCCGTCACTCGGCCTAGCCGAGTGCTCTCCAATTGGCCGCCAACTATGGCAAGATGAGGCAGTAAAATTGCGGCCAAGTCTTCAGCCCCAAACTCACGTAACCTCACCCAGCTGGCTTCTCCTTGTGCTGTCGTGAGACGTGGCAATCAATTGTTGACCACGCCCATGAGGCGGTAAAAGAGGTAAATGAAAATTTACCCAGCCAAGCCACGTTCCCCTCTAGCTGTCTTCTCCTTGGGGCTGCCACGAGTTGAAAATATTGACCAAGACCATGCAAAGGCGGTGAGAAGAGAGAAGAACCGAAAATTTAAATCCAGCCAGCCCATGTTCCTTCGTTCATCCCTCAGCAACAGCCAGACAGGCTCACATTCTGTCCCTCCCTTCCCTCATCATTGTGACCTCTCTCTCCGCCCTTCCCGTTCAGTCCCTTGGCCGCGCAACGCCAAGAATCGCCGCCACCTTTGCTGGCGACGCGCCCTCATCGCGTCAGCCGCTTGTGCCACCCCGCTGTCCTCAAGCCGCCCCATCAACTCGTCGCGGATTGATGAACGACCAGCCACAACCAGGCTTATGAGACCTCGCCATAACTGTATCAACACTTGCTTTGGACTAGAGGCAAGTGAATTACTTACCATTTATGCTACATAGGTTGATTTCCATATGTCAAGGTCGATTTCCTAGAGTTTTAAGCGTATCGATTGATTTCGTGTCTAATTGTGCTCATCGGGGGTTTCAGTATATATGTGTTGTAAGGATTGTTGAATTTTTGGTTCATTGAAACTACGGATATGGTGTCAGAATGCTAGATGTTGAAATGTGTATTGGTTTGAATTTAATTGACACGAATCTTGTACAGATCCGAGGTTACGACTGTTTTTAGGTCAATTTACTGTAGGCCGAATTCTGCCAATTTTCTGTAGGATTTTGTGGTACAAATTTGATGGGACCTTCTTCATAAAAGTTGCGTGTTATGTCTTGTTCTACAATATACTTTAATTTCAGAATTTTCGGACTTTATATGTGCAAAATATATTTCAAAAACTATGCAGGTCCAAAATTATTTTTATAAGCCGTTTCCAAACCTTTTCTCATGTAAGGATTTTTTATCAACAATTTGGACTAATTTCCTTCCGCATCTTAAACTATAAGGTGGAATTTTTCCATGATTTTTGGAGTTCAATTAGGCATCCAAAATGCCATTTCCTGTACTTGCTGAAACCTGGCTTCGTGCCCTATTTTGATCCGAAATACAAGAAATTACTAGGACCCTTACAAGCTAAATTGAACCTTGAGTTCCTCATGAAAAACGTTCCTCAGAGTCCCATCCACGTCATGTTAAAGTTCTGTGATTTTTTAAACTAATTTGCTTGGCGAATACCCTTGATTTCTACAGATGGGTAAGCTACCATTTTCCTATCGATTTTGTATAAACTCTTGTTTTGCAATCCGTCTTTTGAATTGATATGGTCAATTAAATGTTTATATCATTTCTTTGATTTTCAAAGGATAGTTGGTGGTGGATACTAGGGGTGAGCATGGTCCGGGTTGGGCTGGTCCACCCCCTAATCCTAGGACCAACCCGCATAGTGCCGGTCCTCAATTTTTGGGACCGAGGACCGACCCTATTGAGCTTAGGATTGAGGACCAAAACGACCCAATGGGTTTGGTTCGGTTATAGGGTCAACTTGGGACCAACCAATACTTTTTTATTTCATTTTTTGTACTTCTTAAAAAAGCGATTGAGTACCGGATTGACCCAATGGGTTTGGTCCAGTTTCAAAGTCAACTTAGGACTAACCAATAATTTTTTATTTCATTTTTTGTACTCCTTGAAAGGGCAACCGATGATCGTACCGATCTAATGGGTTCAATGATGAGCGAGGTCAGTTAAGAAAGGCAAGCAGTGAAGGTCAAGTGGGGTGAGCGTCAAACAGAATGAGCATCGAATGTCAAGTGGGGAACAACAAGCCAAGCGAGCATCAAGCGGTGAGCAGCACGAGTGACCCAAAGCAAGCGAGGCGAGTGTTGAGTGGTGAGCAAAGAAGTTGTTTCTTTTGATTTTGACAAATTGAAGACTAAGATGACAAATAAGACATAAGAGAATGAATACTAGAGGAGGATGCCATAAGGAGTTATTTATACTTTTTTGGATGCCGTGAAGACTCCTCACAAAAACATTTTCCTTCTTCGTAAATTATGACTATTGACATCGTAAAAGACATTAAAAATCTAAGTTATTAAAGAACAATGTAAAATTACTTGAACTCCTCACTAAATAGCTGTTTAATGTTGTTAATGCCGTTTATTTTAAGGTTTTCTCTATATAAAAAAATCATAAATAATATATTAGATATATATATATTCAGGGTTGGTTCGGATTGGACTGACCTAATACTCTCAGGATCGAGAACCGACCCGTACAGTGCTGGTCTTGAAATTTTAGGACCAAGGACCGACCTAATTTCTCTAGGAACCAGACCAGGACCGGCAGGGTTGGGCCGATCTAGGGTCGGTCCAAAGTTGACCCTGGACCGATGCTCACCCCTAGTGGATACTGAACTGCTCCTATGCATTTTACTTAGTGAATGACTAGTTTGAATTGAAAGATTTTGAATTGTTGCAACATGGAATGAGTGTGTGATTTGGGAATAATGTCGGTCCTTGGGATGACGATGCTCTAGGTTTTAGAAGAGATGCCTAGAGGGGTAACTAAATTCCTTCGGATGCGTAAGGGGTGTAACATGGTTTGCCAAATGTTCTTGCAATGTTGAATGGGTGCAAGATACTCGAGGGGTAACGGGGTTCTTGGGAAGATGGTGGCAGTCAATTCACAATAAAGATGATCTATTGCATTTCCAAATTTCATTCAAGCTTTCTCGGTTACTGTTTTTCAAAGAAAATGTTTTCTATTTGTTACACTAATTTTGAGAAGGGTTCTCAGGTAAATCGATATCATAATAATTTTCTGTCTTTTATATTTGAACTTTTTCGTATGTGCTGTTATTGATTTATGTGGTATAAATAGGTTAGTAGTTTGCTTACTGAGCTTTGTGCTCACTCGTGGTTGATCATTATTTTTCAGTTCAGTAGCATTTTGGGAAAACTAGACTAAGATTTTGGACGTGCTGTGGGTGAAGGACAGATGACATAGTACATACATAGTATTTAGGTTAGAATGACGCAGCTATTGGAGCTTTTGGGTGTAGTATAGAGTAGTGGTACCTTTTGCTTATCATCCCGTGTACCCCAACCCTATCACTTAAAATATATATATAAAAGAAATGAAAGTGCTCGGTTTTATATTTCTGCGTGCATTGCTTGAAATTAGTGTGTATTGAATTGTCGTTACATATTTTTACATGCTTAAAAATGCAAAGAATTGGATAGTTATGTTAGCCATGACGTGCTAGGGACGTCACACTCTTGCCAGATTTGGGCGAGTGTACACTCTTGCCAGATTTGGGCGAGTGTTTTGCAAGCAATGAGGGTCGTTGGCCTTACAAAAGGCAAAAAGAAAGATTTTAAAAAAAAATCAAAACAAAAAAATAAAAAAAATCCAAGTTGGATGGGAAATAATAAAAAAATCCATGTAGAATGATATGTTATAAATAACACTCAAATAATCGATTTTATTTTGATTTGACATTCAAGCGAGGAAAAAAAAGTTATAGTACTCAAGTGAGTACTATACGAAAGATTTCACTTTGCTCAAAATTTTTTTGCCATAAGCTGACACGTGCATTGTCCCAAAATATCTGATTGATGTCTCGCGCACGTCGGACGAGCACTACAAGCGCTGGAGGCATGTGACCTCCAACTTCTCTTTCGCCAACTTTTGGACAGCCCACCTGGTCCAGTCCACGGACACGGACCCGAGCGGGCCAACCAAGACGGGCCTCTTCAACCTGCACCTCGACTAGGCCGACGACGAGCGGACATTTGAGATCTAGGAGTTCGATCGGCTCCGCGGGACCACAGTTCTCCCGCCTGCTAGTCTTCTACCTGAATTTTGGACAATGCCTTTTCTTGTTGGGCAAGGGAAATTGGAAAAATTGGCTGTCTTCTATTTTTCATTTCGGTGGTTCCATCAAAGCAAGGTTATTCAAGAAAAAAGTAAATTACTTTCATGTAGTGGCATAATTATGTGTCCCCGACATAGGGAAAATTACCAAAATATTAACCTTTTAATTGAGCTAATTTAATTTTAAACTTTTTCACATTGGCACTAATTTATTTCATTTGGTTGACCGAAAATCGCTAATGTAGATGTCAATAGTCATATGTGGCATGGCTACTACTGACGTAGACTTTTCAAATATTTTTTTGATTTTTTTTTCTTTCATTACTTTTTCTGCTGGTGGCCGATTGCCGACAATTTAACTTCATCCATTTATTCGAACCCTAAATAGGACACACCAGAGGGAAATACTTACCGTCTATGTTTATTTCCTTTGAAATAATTAATAGATAAAAAATATTTTTAATCTTCTCTTGTTCTAATATTTAATTCGTGTACATCTATAGTGTAGTTTATACTTAGATGCACTGAGCTGTTACATTATATTTTATTTTCAAGATAAAAAAAGTTCTTATTCTAATCAATCAATGTAGAATTTTGGCGAGTAATAAAAGATTTATTAAGGTATGGTTTTAAATAAATTCATACGTATATCTTTTGTAATATAAATTGAAACCCATGACCTTCAGTTCTTGAGACGTATGTCGTGCGCTTGCCGTTGCTGTCAAAGCTTTATCCCTAACGAGGCTTAAAAAACCATGGAAAAAAACACTACATTAATGGCAAAAGAAACATTGGCCTCGAAAAGACTAAAAATATATCAAATGCTTCGATTCTAAATATGAAGTCCTAAACGATGACTCATAATTTATGTTGCAGAAAATAAGCAATCGAACAATAATAAGAGAGAGAACAAGAAAATAAATTGGATACTAGATTTACGTGATTCAATCGTAGTGACCTAGATTCACGGGGAAAGCAGTAACGAATTTACAATAGATCAAGCATACAACACTATCAGGGTTTCTAGAGCTTCAATTACACCTGATAACCCATGCATTAATTAGCTCCACAAGTTCTTGCGAAACAATTTCTCAATCTCGTGGAGAAATTAAACAAATTTTAAACTCATAAGATTTAATTGGCTTGGTTGACGCTAGATTTTTAATCGAGGTTTTAATAAAAAGTAAAATGTCGGGATTAGGATTTCTATGACAGAACCATTTTCTCGACCAAAGAGTATTATTTTTCATTTCTTGTTCATTGTTCTATCATTTATGGGTGATTTCTTAACCATATTTATTGAAAATTCAAAAAGTCAAAAGTGAGTCAACCTTTTGACCAAAAAGTCAACTCCATGTCAAAATTTCATTTTTTGTACAAAAAAATTCCTAAATACTCACAATTTCATTTTGGCCAAAAAAGATTTCGAAAAAATTGAAACTTTGACCATAAATCGGCCTTTTATTGATTAATCACTAAAATGTTAACTTTTAATTAACTCTTTGACCAAAAAAAGATTGAAAACTCACAAATCACTTTATTTTAGCTTCAATTTGACTTTGGCAACAAAAATTTCACAAAAATCGATTAAGAATCTATTTTTTGGATTTTTTGTTTTTTGGATTTAGGTTTGGAATCTATCAAAAATAAAATGATTTTCTTTTTAGTCATATTTTGACATAGCTTTTTTTTTTTTTTTTTTTAATGACATTTGATCTAGATGTCATTTTAAATTTACTCGTGCAACCAATTTTGTGGTTTGGCATATTGAGGCAAAAATTTCCATTTTTAGTCCTAATCAAGGGTTCCGGTTGATTCTTCATGATTGACAAGATTGTATCTCTAATCAACTAGTTTTCTCAAGGTGAATTCAATTCTGAGGTCAATTTTGGTAAATTCACTTGGGAACTTTTCAATTTAATGGATTTGGCTTTCTTGAACTTTGGAAAATCAAGCTAATGAGCTTCAATTGATGCAATTCAAGTTGATCCATTTTAGACTAAGATTTAATTTGATAGATTAAGGTTCAATTTCATCATTGACTCTAAATTTATTTTTGACATAAAGTTCATACCATCATTCTAATGTCAATTTGAATGCATTAAGCCTTCATGAGTGTAGTTAATTAAATAAATTGATATTTTGTTGTATCAATTGAAGTTCGATCAATTTGGTTTTTGAGGATAAAAATTGCATGAATTGCGCTAATTGACTAGGAATTCTGAATTTCGATCAAGTGAAATACGTACCAAAAGTCCATAGATCGTGTTTAATAAATTAAAAATTAATAAATCACATTGCATATTACGCTAAAGTTAGGAGATCATATTAAACGAATTAAAAATTTAACAATCACATTGTGCATTATACCATAATTCATGAACCATCGGTGTTATTATAAATCAATTCAAACTTTGAAGCTGGCAAATGGGATTGAACATCGGAAAGATGTAGACTTTTTTTGAATTGGGATGCCTACACCATAACTTAATTTTGGCTACGGAGATATAATATTCTGCCACTTGTTAAGTTGACTATAATTGGAAGTAAGATTTTTCAAGTCACTTGCAAAATAAGGAAAAAAAAACAAAAACTACACATTTTAATAAAACCATGTACCTCAAATGGTAAATTTCAAGTTTTCAAAGCTTATATGATAAGATTAAATTTTAAGTTAACACCTTCCTTATATAATTATCATTTTTGTCGTATTAGTGAAAATGCCGGATAAGGAAGCAAGGAAGTTACAACGAATGAGACGTTGTATCATTATTATTTTTTTTTTCCCACATGCTAGAAAAGTCTACCTTCTAATCTTGAATGCCATTAATTCAAGAAAGAGTAGTAGTTAGAGTGAACAACATTTCTTAATATATACACATTAATCTAAACTTATATCCACCAATCAATGCACTTCATTAACAAGAGAACTTTGAAAAATAAAGTTCACATTTAGAAAGAGTAAAATGCCAAGTCAACTCTGTTTTTGATCGTACATATGTACTTGATTGCTGAGAGAAATCAATTTAAGGGAAAAAGGGCTCATTCCCTTTAAAAATCCTCAATTTTAGGTTTAGTCTTAATTTTGCTTTAAAATTTTTATTTTGTCTCCTAAAAAATTCTCTAACTTTACTCTAGTCCAAAATCTATTCCCATGCCTGAAAATTGCCACTAATTTCTTCAATATTATTAACATTAAAAGGTTACTATTGTTACTTACAAGGTGAGGGTGTTGATGAAGTAGGTTTTGATTATAAACTTTTAATTGGTTTTGTTATCGATAATTTTGAGCAAACCAGTGGCGATATTTTGACATTTGGGCGGATTAGATACTAGAGTGAAAGCTGGGGATTTTTTACAGGAAAAAAGAAAAAGTTCTAGGTAAGATTGGGATTGAACCTAAAGTTTTAGGTGTTTTGGGTAATTAGACCATTAGGGAAAAAATTAAAATAAAATTACAAATGTAAAGCTCAACATACATTGAGTTAATACAAAATAACATAAAATAAAATGGGATCGATCAACATAATTACTAATTATGAAAGTAGAATTCGAACCCACAACAGAGAATTCAATAGAGACAATGACGTACCGTTCTAACCTAATTCTAGATTCTCCACGCAAACAATCTCGACCAGCTAATAATTTCTAGCAAGAAACGATAAGCCCCGTGGACGTTGCTGTTCTTGCTATTCAGTTGGTGTACAGCGATGTCTCACCAGAATAGAAAATGGCATATTGGCATTACTTCACTTTGCTTGATTTCTTCATGAATTGTTGGCTTTTGTCTTAGCCTCCTCTCATTCTCCTATTTAATATCTAGGCGCATCGAGCTGTTGCATCATATTCTATTGCTAAAAATCCAATTTTCATGATATATAAAAAGAAGAAAATCTCTCTTAATTCTAATTAGTCCACGTGAAAATTTGGGCCCTGTTTGGTAACCATCCCAATAGTAACTGATTTTGATTTTTTGTTCACGGGAGCAGTTTGGGAACAGAATTGTGTTTGGTAAAATTTTTGTTCCCGGGAACAGATTTGAAGTAGAATTAAGAATAAAAAAAGAGTTGATTCTTGTTCCGGGAACAAATATAAGAATCAAGTCTTCTTCCATTTCTCTTCTTCTTCTTCTCTTTTCTTCTTCTTCATCAATCGTCATCCCGCGGTTGCCGTTTGCCGCTGTCCGCCGCCGCCAGCTAGTCGCCATCAAAAGGTCCAACGAGCTCGCCGGAGGTAAGCCCAGCCACCGGTGAGGCGGGCCTCGCCGGGGCTGGGAAAGGCCCGCCTGGCCCCAGTGAGGGTCGCCCACCCCCGTTGGTGGCCAGGCGGGCCTCACCCAGGTCAGTGTCCCCCACATTTATACATATTGATCTAGGTGCAGGATGATTTTCTTACACTTTTGCCTCATTCACCCATGAAGTTCCCAATTTCTGAACTTCACTTAGGCAAAAGCCCTCCACAGTGCACTAGCAGCACCAAGAAGGTGCTGGTGGCACTGCTGGTGCTCGCCTCGACCCCGGTTCTCCTCGCTACGATCCCCCTTTATTTGTTCGTCACCGGCATGTGTCTCAATGTCCCGTGTGTAAGAGTTTTCTTAATGTGTACTATATTAATTGATATTGTAATTTACCGTTTTACGGGGATTGCTCTAAGGTGAGATAGAAAGTTTCTTAATTAGTCTAATATGGGGCTGGCTAGTGTGGGCTGAGTTGAGCCTAGCCCGTAATGAGGGGGCCTGGCTAGAAACTTTATAAAGAGTGCTCAAGTTTCTCCTCTAACCCTAATTCTCACATGTATCCTCACCTAAGGAGCGTTTACCTAATGCTAAACGTGAGAGGGCCGCCTCATTGAGTCAGTGATACGGAGGGCAATAGAGGAGAAGGACTTGCACGTGGAACATCGTGTTTTCGCTTCCGCTTCAAGAACGATGGATCCAAAAATAGGTGCGTTAATCTTTCTTCTCAATTATACATGTTCTTGTTCTGGTTATGGAGATCTTGGGGTTGCGCAATTTGCATCCAACATATGGTATCAGAGCCTCCATAACCCTAGAACTCGAATGCATAAAATTTTTGCCTTACTTTGTGATTTTCGAAATTTTTTGTTCAATAAAAATAAAATTAAATCACAAATTCGGACTGGGCTTGACGAGAGGAGAAAAACCGTGGGTGGCGCGTCGCCGGGGGAGATCGCATGCGCCCCCACGTGCGGCCACGCACCGCCTGGGCGTCGAGCACGCGCCCCACGCGCGGCCACGCGCCCTCACGCGCTCCCACGCGCGGGGCACGGCTCGCGTGTGCGGCGCACGCGGGCGTTGACGTCACACTGACATCAGCGACCCGACCCGATGACGTCATGCTGACGTCATCCACAAGACCCGACCCGACGCAAGACCCGACCTGAATCGTTGACCGACCCGACCCGATCAACCGTTGACCGGACCGGTCGGACCGGTCCCGACCGGACCGGTTTTGACCAGTCAGTACGCCCGCGCGTGGGCTCCACGCGCCGCTCACTCAGGCGTCGCATGCGGGCGCGTGGAGTGTCCAATTGGCGCGTGGCTAGCGGCGTTGGATTCGTATGCCCATCCTCTATCTTGTGGTATATTTACTTTATATTTTTTATGATTTTATGGATGTGAAAATACATACAAAGCCCTAAATACGTGTATTTTTAGTGTATTTTTGTGTATTTTTCTTGTATTTTCTGTGATTTTGGAAATGCAAGTGTTGGGTTATAGGTATGTTATCACATAAACGTTATAATGGTGTGATTCATTAATAAAAATTAAACTTTATTGTGAACTGAAGCTGGCTTAATGAGATACAATCATTGTGGGATAGTATTTGAACTATGTATTGAGGTGACGAGATATAGTAAAGGTTATGAAACTTTTGTTGCTCAAGCATACTCCTTTACACGCTTGTAACTTTTGAATGATGGACATCTTAAGAACCCGTTACCAAACTGATTGTACTAATTAACGTATCTGTTGAGTGTGGTAATGCATGTCAGTTAAGTTATTGCATATTGTACCTAAACTTATCTGATCACTTGTTAATATCCATCAAGTTGAACATTTTTTTATGGTTAAGGAGTATGACAAGTTTTACGCATAGCAATAGTATCTACTGTTAAAGTTTAGATATTTGGTTCTCTGGTTTGACTCAATTAATAGGCCACCGGTTGATTACAATGATAAGTTGTTACTTAAAATTGGCTAATAAATTAGTTGTTGACCTTGGAGTCATGTTTTGCCTTATGAAACTCACGAGCCATAATGGACCAGCTGTCAGGCTTGTCAATTTGGTGTACCATGTATTACTATTGATGTTAACTTATGATAGGTCCTCTAGATCAGCATTCTTTTTATGTTGATTCTGGTAATCTGTAATCGAGGTACATAAGTTATGCTTTCTTCTCTGTTATGAGAAGTTTCTTGTGTTTCTATGATCGGTGATCTCATTGAAGTCTGTCTTTCAAGTTCTTTATATATATACAAATGATTGTTTTTTATTAATAAATAAAGCAGTGTAATTAGCATGATATGTGATTTTAGTGATTTACTGCCCCTGTCACTAAAGTTAAAATCACATATGTATGGTTTATGTGAGATGTAAATTTTATATTCCTGGTATGAGAGAGTTTCAATAATTCAATTGAGTTGTGACCGCCAAAGTGGCACACTTAATTGGGTTTGAGAAATTCCGGTCTCGTATGCTGATTGGGATGTCTCCTAGTCTAATGTGTGATCATACTCCCAAAGGGGGTGATTATATATTAGTTCATGGAGGGATACATGATGATGTGGTGGAGGAGTGACTGATCCTAGTGGTTCATATGCCCAAAGGTGATGAATTCACGAAGATTGGAATATATTCTCATAACCGCCATCATGTGGGGAGTGTACAATTGCATATCAAGTATTCTACCCAAATGTGATTATGTGATTTTGCATGTAACTCTCTGGATGTGTACTTGTACACCAAGTTACACAGTGCTCATATGATGTTAATTATATATATTGCTTTTTTTCAATCACCTTTTTTGTAATTAATAACTCCACTGTTATTGAGGTTTCTACTGCTTCAAATTTTAAGTTATGGACATAAGATTTGCTGCTTGGGAAAAACAATAATAGAATTTGCTTACTGTCCATGAAGCGTTCCATTCTGGAACACTTGAAAAGAGGTTTGCCTGCAGAAATCATATTTTTTTGAAATTTCAAGTACTTGATGCAATTTCGAGGTGCTTAGAATCTGATGAGAATTCCAGATCCTCGAAGACTTTGAACCTTTCAATCATCTAAAGAGAGTTCCAAATGTTTGTTCAGTCTCATAAGAATTATGTCACAGCTACGACAGGTACGTGTTCTTCTTTGCATTTGCATTTCATTGGTCATAGACACATAGAGATCTATGTTCCTGACCAAATCATTGCATTTAAATTGCATCCTTTATTCTTTAAAAAAAAAAAGAATCATTAACATTTGCATACTCATTTCACATTCATTTTTGCATGGTTTAAATTAATGTGTCATATATCTTTGAAGGAAACCTTTACGAGCTTCCCTTCAAAGAGAGGTAGCAATTGACACCTAATTTAGGATCAAATTTTATTTTAGAAAATAAAATAGAAGATAATAAATAAAATAAAACATTTGGGTTTGTGGAGGCAGATTTCAAAAAAAAAATTTAATAATGAAGCATTTTTCTTGTTGAACACATATCTTCATTTCAAATTTTTTTAAAAAAAAAAATTTAAACGGTCGTGTGATTTTGGAGCCACTTTTTTTGTTGAAGAAGTTCAGCGAATATTGCCAAATCTTCAACAACTACGAATCTTTCCTCTATAAAAAGAAGGTAAGTTTCGGAACCGAGGGGGGCTTCTCTCCGGGCGAACTCGAAAAAATCGAAAAAATTCAGAAGCCTTCGTACACATTAGTCAAAAGAGGCAACCATTTCTCTTTTCTTTCTCTGACAAGAAAAGAAAAAAGAAAGAAACAGTGAGAGAGAAGAGACGTGAGTGCAGCAAAGTGAAAAGGGGAATTGATCGGTCTGCAGCAATGGGAGAGAGAGGTGAGAGCAGAAACAAAAAAGAAAAAGAAGAAAAGGCAAAAAGATGAACCACTGTTCATCTTCCTCATGAGCTTCAGTTCGAGCCCCTACTGAAGCCGCACGCACCCGTGATGCCTACCACCGTGCGACCCAACTCCTAGAAACACACCACCGCTCGCCGCCCCGAAGCCAGCCAGTCCGTTCAACGCCTCTAGCTTGAGTTTCGCCACCGCGTCCCCTGCCCAAGAGACACCACTCCACAGCAGCCCGAACCAGTCCCGGTTACTGCCCACATCCACGACCCGCTCCACCCCTGACGTCCTGCTAACCCGTGCCGCTCGCTGCCCCGAAGCCAGTCGGTCCATTCGACGCCTCTAGTCCTACTCCGCCTCCACGACACCAGCAGCCCCGGTGCCGTCCAGCCTTGCTAGAACTCCGACGCCCCCCGCTGTGATCTCATCCGAGCGTCGACGTCGCTCGATCTCGCCATAGACGAAGCCCACTCCGACTCCGCCTCTCCCTGCTCAACGCAGTGGCCCCCTAACGACAGCAGGTCCCGATCCGTGTGCAATCCACCTCTGCAGACGCCCTCCGCCGGTCTCTGCTGCGCCTCAACAACCCATGACCCAGCAATCTCCGCGCCTTTGCCGTCCGCTGAACACCGCCAAAGCCCGACACTGCCGTTGCTGCTTCCTTCCCGTTGTCACTCGCCTGTAGCAGTTATCAAAGCCAGTCGCCGAAGATCCCCTACTTGCCTGACGATCCGCCGTCGCTACGCCTCTGCCCGAGCTCCACCACTTGCTGCCTCCCTTGTTTCTGCTGCAAGTCCATTTATTTGCCCGAACCACTATGCTGGTGCCACCCCTCAAGACAGCCGTGAGTTAGAGAAGGGTGGATTTTGAATCGTTCTTTTGTTGGTTTCCATCTTGAAGATAAGTTTCCAAGCCAGGTAAATTTTTAGGTTAAATTTAGCTGTTACTTGGATTTTTAGCTTGAGGAATTGACTTGATTTGTTTTGTTATATTTTTATTATCATCCGATTAGGAAATTGGTCATATTAAGTCAGAATAATCAAAAATTTTGACACGCGAGACGTTGGGTTAGATTTTTGATTATTTTGACTTTTGATGGCAAAATTCATGAATTACTTTGCATTATTGATGCCCATATATTGTCGATTTACATTGATGATTTTTTAAATAGGATACATATTTCGGTGCATTATGGTTATTTTTTTATCACATATCATGCATTATATGTCATATTTAGAACTTAGATATTTAGGTCTATACACATTTCACATTTTAGTTTTTAGATTCATATAGGATTAGGTTAATTTTCCTTTAATAAACTAAAAAAAGAACAAAAAAAAAATTCATTTAGGTCATATAGATTTCATAATATGCACACCACATGTTGCATTTTAATTAGTGGGTCATAGTTTAATGTTTTTACTATTCCCATTATGTAGTTTTTTTTTTTTAAATATAAAAATGTAAAAAATGCCAAAAAATTAGCATTGCATCATTACGTTACTTTTTTTTAATAAAAATTATTAGGTCATTTCAAAAAAAATAAAAAAAGAAAACAAAAATGTCATTTACTTGGTTAATTAATAGGTTAGTTCATAATTAATCCCATTTCATATCATTATTTTTTAATATAGGTTGCATATATATAAAGTCTAATTTGTTAGGTTATATCATAAAAAAATCACAAAAAGGACATGCATATAGAATTATTATGTCATTCATCCCGTATCATGAAACACATGCATATTTAGGATTATATACATTAGATTGCATACATATAGTTCAAATTAGGCCATATGAATTGCATTTCACATATCATTAAAGTAAAATTCATGCATATTAAGTTTATATTAAGATTGCATAATAATAAAAATTAGGTGTCATGTCATTTAGAAAATCATGTTTAGGGCATGCATTTTATTAGCATTTTTGAGAAGTTTTTTTTTAGAGAATAGACTTCAATAAGGTTGTAGTTTATAATTTTTTAGCATTTTGATTTATTGAATGTTATTTAATTGAATGTGCACCCGCATGACCACCATTTGCATGTTAGTATCTTAGGTTAAAATTGATCAAGACTACCTACAAAATGTTTTTTTTAATTAAAAATAAAAGGTACCGAAAGGGCGTTAGATTAATCTAGCATAATCATGTCCCCGAATCCATTAAATCTCTGGTTTGCAAAAGGTAAAGTATCCTCCTATACTTTACCTGGGTTTCTAATCAACCCTATTTGATTAGTGGCGGATCCAATTTGAAATATAATTGCATGTTTAAATGGGTTAATTAGTATCAAGTCGTGATTGGTAGGACTTAGGAGGGTCCGCGCCAAATCTTCGGACTTAGTAAGCCATTAACCTAGTTTTAGGTGATTCACTCAAAAAAAAAAAAAAGTCGCGACAGCTTGGCGATTCCGCTGGGGATAGAGTTAAAAGTCATACTGGACATAGGTCTGTTTCTTTTTTTCTTTTTTTTAAAAATATTTTGTTTGGCAGCATGGAAACAAGGTACGCTCTTAACATGAAGTGTTAAATGTTTTTATAGAAAGGAGGTATAAGAGTAGTGCTTGCTGACTCTTTGTTTTGTAGGAAGGTGTTGGGATTGAATGTTTTTTGTATATATTGAAGTGTTGTTTGTATTATAAATTGTTGTGCATGATTTTCAAATTATTTTAGCACTACACATTGCACACACAACCTGCCATCGGACCTGGACCGCATTTAAGGATTCTAGGATGGTGTTGAAAAATGGACCAACCTCGAACGTGAGACCACAATGTAGATGTTGCCTTTCTCAACCCCGAAAAATTTTCTTGATGTCAAAACATCTATCTTTGTTCATGAAACTTCATGACCATGGGATTTTCTTTTGACTGAGCCAGAGCTAAGAGGACCTGACATTTGTACGCGAGACTGCGACAAGTCGGCCCATCCTCTTAGTTCTAACTTGCTAAGCCTTGTAGTTTAGGTGTTAAGCCTCACATCTCATACGTCTGTCTATGTGGTTGCCATTTTTTTATGAAGTAAGTATTCTTACCTTATAATATGCAATTTATTTACTTTCTTTTGGTCCATGACACTAGATCGATCGTAAGCCTTAATCTATATACAATGGGGAGATCCGATGCTCAATTCGTTCCAACTCCTAAGATCGAACTCAAAGGGTGGTGGAATAAATTAAGTAAGGAAGGCCAAGCCTATGTGGAGTCAATACTGAGACGGCTCATCCCCCTTTTGGATATTGGAGTACATAGTGGTGTTTTGCAAGCTATCTCACAGTTTGGTGTCCCAAGACGGCTACTTTTATTTTTGGTAAGAACGAGCTAACTCCAACACTGGAAGAGTATAGCATTATCATAGGGATGCCCCTTTAGACTGAACTTGTTAGGCCACCTCTTGGTATGGAGCCCGCATCGATTTTATCTCAATTTCTAAGAATTAAAACTGATGAGGTTAAGAAAGTTTTGAAAGCTAACTGTAATGCATACCCATTCTCCTTTTTGGCCAATCATTTTTTAAATCAATCTTCAATGTGCCAAAAGGGTAGGATATTCATTCTGGCATTCTTTGGATTTATAATCTTTTCTCATCGACAAAATGCCATTAATCCTTCAATTGCGTGGGCGGTCAGACAAGCATGTGCCAGTATGAACTTTATAAACATGATTTTGGCCGAGACATTTTTGTCCCTCAACCGTTTTAAAAAAAATGGAGGAAAAATCATGAATGCATCTCCTGAACTTTTACAAATTTGGTTTCTTTCTCACATGAAGGAGTTTGGTCGTTTCATGCGTCGAGGTGAAATTGATGATTCTAACCACCCAATAAAGAGATTTTCAATCTTAGAGAAAAAGTATCTTTGGAAAGTCATTTTCCGATTGGGTAACTTTTTTAAAAGATCCAGATCTCAAGGGCTTCCTATGGTATGCTAAATGGTTCCATGTTAGTGTGGCTTGTTTTTCTCACAAGACAGATAATTTAGTTCCACTAATGGGAATCACTGGTGCAACATCTTATTATCCTTATAGATTGGCCCGCCAGTATCGACTGCTCCAAGATATTCCGCCTCCTCTTCGAACGGACTGTTTCAAGCTCGCTTAGTGCGCAAGGATCGCAAGTACCTCGATGAGATCGAACGCCTTGAAAATGCATGGAAAAAATGCCATCCGGAAAAGATAATGGTGCCTAGAAGATTGAAAGGAAATGAGAAGATTTTTCATGCCTCGGATTATTATATCCACCATCACGAGATCCCTCAAGCTCTACTTCCCGTGATACCTGAAGTGACCATGAAGCCCACTCGTAAAGCACAAATTGAAAATCTTGAAGAAACGGTGGAAAAGAAGGAAGCTCGTATTTCCGAGTTGGTTCGACATAACAAGAAGCTTCGAAAGTCTCCCAATTGTATATAGAAAAAGGGTCGCTAGATTAGGAGTTTAATTCAGGCTTTAAGATGTTATTTCAATTTCTTAGATTGATATTTTAGGAATTTAATTTCCTAGGGAGTTATTTTAACGTTTTAAGTTGATGTCTTTGGAATTTGATTTCACTTAATAAAATAAATGATCAACCGTTGTCATGGACCGATCTCATTTGTTATGATGCTTACTGTATTATTTTACATTGACAGGTAACAACATGGCTCACCAAAGATCACCAATCCGTACTCGTTCTAGAGTAACAATGGCTGATGATGCCGAACAAATGCGTGGTGCTGAACAAGCTTGCGTCGCCGCCCTCAAAACGGAAATGAAGCAAGTCCTGAATGTCCTTGAGCAGCTCTCTAAACAAATCGATTCTCTCCAAGCAAACACTGCCCCACCACCTCCGCAAGTTGAAGTGGTGTTACCACAACATGCTCCCATGGCTGATTCGAGAGATAAAGGTAAGAATATATCCACAAGTGGCCCATCAAGCTCTAATGATGTCTCCAGGGAGAAAATCACCGACACGCCTCAAATTGTTGTTGATGAGGAGATACAAGTGATACAGCCGGCTGTACCGAAAACTGAGCAAGAAAAACGCTTGGCGAAAATCGAAGAGAAACTTAAGCAGCTACAGGGTGCATTTAGTTAAGACCCAACTGATCTGTCCTATTATGCAATGATCAAGATACTAAAGAAGTTCAAAATGCCAGACTTTGAAAAGTATGATGGCACCTATTGCCCGAAGATTCATTTGCAAACTTATGTGGTTAGGATGACCCCATATGTTGATAACATACCCCTGATGATTCAGCAATTTCAAGAAGGCCTGACAGGACCGGCACTACAGTGGTACATCATGAAGAAAATTAATCTCATAGAGACTTGGGAGGATTTAACTGATGCCTTCTTCAAGCAATATAAGTATAATATTGTCGAGAGGATTTACTTTGCACTGAGAAGAAGAAGAAGGAATCTTTCAAGGCCTATGTCACGAGATAGAGGACTGTAGCTGCTCAGATTACTCTAGAGCTGACAGAAAAGGAGCTGATGGATTTGTTCATGAAGACACACTCGCCTGAGTATCGAAATCGAATATTGGGTTCGACTGCCGAGTCATTCAATCAGCTAATCCTTGTTGGCGAGCGAATTGAGGTAGCCTTGCATGATGGACGGACGTCTGATCAAACCAGCTCGTATAGGAAAGTCTCAACCAAGAAGGACAACGAGCCTGTAGCGGAAGTTAATACAGCTTATATTCAACCCCCCCGGCCCTGTCTCAAACACTCAACAGGGAGGAGCACGACCATTCTTTGGCCAGCAGAAGAACTCTTCCAGGCGTCAATTTACGCATCTTCCTAAGCCATTGTCCAAGATCTTGCCGACTCTTCAGAAGAAAGGATTACTCGCTAAGGAGCCTAAGCGACCTAATCCCGAGCGTTTCCCCAACTATGATCATTCCAAGACATGTGCTTACCATATGAGGGAGGTAGGGCATTATGTTGATGATTGCTATATGCTGCAACATAAAATCCAAAATATGTTGGATGCTAAAGTGGTCTCATTCCGCGATGCACAGCCGAACATCCAAAATAATCCACTCCCTGACCACCCAGAAGCTGTGAATGCCATTTTCAATTTTGATGCTGGTCAAAAGAAGAGCTTAAGAGTACATGTGGACGATGTTTATAATGGTTTAGTTCAAGCAAGATACTACTCAGATGTAGAAGAACCTACCATGTCTCAGAAGGTGCAGAGAGTTAAGGTAATGTCCAAGAAGGGGATGATTGTTTGCGCAGATCCTACCGACACAGTTTCGACTATCACTCCAATCATTATTGATCTAGAGGAGGAGTTTTCTGATTTTGAGAATGAGTTTACTGGCTTGAACCACCGTTGGAAGATGCTTCAGATGAAGATGGATTAATCATCAATGATGTGCCGCCATCAGATGATGAAGAATTGATTCTTGATGTTACGCAACCCTATGCATACATGAATAATAAGGCGGTGCCATGGTGTTATGATGCAGAGATAGATGTGGTCACTCGATCGGGACGCACTTATGCTCATGCCAACTCACAACCTGTCAAGCCAGTCACTGATGAAGAGGCTAAAGAATTCTTAGCTGTAATTAAGGCAAGTGAGTATAGCCTAGTGGACCAACTTCGAAAATTGCCGGCACAAGTCTCCATATTATAGTTGCTTTTGACATCAAAGAAACATCAAAAGGCTTTGATGAAAGTCCTTAATGAAGTACATTTCCCAAAGTCCATTGAGCCTGAGAAGTTGGGGGAATTCGTGGGGGCCATTTTGTTAAACAACCAAATCACTTTCTCAGATGATAAAATCCCGGATGAAGGAAAGAGACACGGCAAAGCCCTTTATATCTTAGCCAAGTGTCGAAATACCTTGGTATCTCGTGTACTCATTGATAATGGATCGGCTTTAAACATATGCCCTCTTGCAACTCTAAAGCGTCTTGGGTATGATTTAGGGAAAATTCGTGTAGCTAAAACCTCTGTTCGAGCATTTGACGGAACCAAAAAAGAAGCAGTTGGGGAAGTGGATTTGACGAACAAGGTGGGCACACACACGAAATAAATGAGGTAGAATTTAGGTCTAATAACATATTAGGAAGTCCATCTCCAAAAGCTTGAATTGATAGGTAGATGGAGACTGGATGTATATCAAGGCAGCATTTAACAATCATGATAAAATTCAAGATAAGATCAAATTTATTCTATTATGCGTTTGGTGACTATTCAAGACAAGATAAAGTCGGATATAAGGAGAATATAGGCTGAATAATATTATCTTATATGGGAGATGAGATAAAGATTGATAGGATTTCTAATATCCATAATGGGAAAGTTATTTTTCTCGAATAATAAACTTCTTAAATTAAAAAGTTTGAAATTATATCCCAACATAAATAATATTTGAATTCCAATATAAGAAATTCAAAATAAAAAATAACAATTTATTTTTAATTTAATCTTATTTTTATTTATAAATTCTAATTTAATTCTACCTTCTAAATAAATTCGATATATAAATATAAATATATATTTTAATTTATTACATATTTTAATTAAATTAGTACAATTACTATTTAATAAAATTTTATTAGAGAATGATGGAAGGGGAAGAAAGACATAAAAATAAATTAATTAAAAAGAGAAAGTAAAATAAAATAATATAAGCAAATAAAAACAAGGAGTAGAGAAGAGTGTTGCAATAGAATTTTACCACCTCTATTTGTAGAATTTTTTGTTCATTTATACTAATATGTCGTTTATACCAAACAAACAATGTACATTATATGATATGTAAATATTCGACTTTATTTCTACAATCACTATATAGTGGATAGAACATAGCAAAATCCTTGAATTTTATATCCCATCATATCATGTCCAAAGAGCATACAAATCCCATGATCAAACGATGTGGGATGTTTCAAAAATTTTGGATTCGAATTTTTCAGTGGAGCAAAGATAATGTGTTCCATTATTAATCTAAAGCATTTTGCCTTAAATAGCAAAAACTGAGCTCAATGAACATAGAATCTGTCCCAAAGCCATGATGTACTAGGGACAACAAGATCATTCACAAAACGAAAAACTTGTAATTGGGCATCAGATTCTATTTACATGGTTGTTTCCGTGCAAAACGTATACACACGGACACACGTCTCCTATATTCACCCTTTAGACATACAATGAGAAGAAGGCCTCCGTTTCACCTTATGGGAGCATTCACTGAGTGCACTGCGCGGCCACACGCCAACCCCTCTTCCTTTCCCCATAGTTGTTCCCCAATTTTTCAACTGGGTAATCACCTCGATCGAATGAATTATCATTTCTTTTCAATGCATGTGATTATCGAGCGAAAGAAAATTATATTTTCATGGAGAGTATTAGCAGTATATTACATTCATTTAAGCGTTTAAATAATTTATGTGCTGTAACTTATAAGTTTTACACAAATTGCACAGTCATACTTATTTCGATTTGTATGCTACCGTATCATTTCATTTCTTGCGATAAGTTTCACGAGATCATGAATATGGTAACTTATCATGTCGAAGATGCTCATAATTATGCATTGTTAACTAGGGAAACTAAATCTTATGTGACCTTTCAAAGATAACACGTCTCTTAAAGCTTAACTGTTTTACACTTGACCAGACCTCCAACTCCCATAAGAGCTGCTCGAGCCTCAAATGGATAAGGGTTCGAAAGTTGCCGCATGACAACCCTAATCTCTTAAGAAATTCAAGTTACCCCAAAACACACACTCAGATTCATCAACAAAGAGTGGGAGAAGCCTTAGTTGCTTGAAATTATGTCTTGTCTAATATCGAAATTAGGACACATCTGCAAAGATTGTGTTTAAGTCCTAATGACATATACATCTCGTATATGGTTAAAAGGCTGTTTCCAAAAGTTTTCTATTTAAGGAAAATGACTGAGATAAAGAATAAATCGGTTAGAATTAGTCTTAAAGGTTGTCATGCTTAATAGTGACCGTGAGTATTTTGGCAAGTATGACAATGTGAAATAGCTTAAAGGGTCATTTGTCAAATACTTGGTAAATTCTAGGGTGGTAACGTAATTTACTATGCCTGAAAATCCTGACAAAATGATTTTGCCAAAAGGCATAATTGCACCATAATTAACATGGTGATGAGTAAGACTAATTTATCGATCTACTGTAGGTTGATATTTTGAAAGCAATTTTTTCACATACAAAACATGTTTCTTATCAAAGTTGTTTCATAAACTTCTTTTGAGTTATGGACTGGACGTAAATTGATTGAATCATATTAAATTTAGAGGTGTCATGTAGGAGTGAGGTTATCTAATCCAATATTAAGTGCGTTGGAATTTAGATCCACTCAGAATGATTTTGTATCTTACCCAGATTGTTAAAAAGGATATCAATTTTATGACCCTAAAGAAGGTACAAGTATTATGGAATCACATACTGTAAAGTTTTTACAGTTCAACGTAATTGTAGATGATAGCTGCTCTTAGACTATTAAGGATAATAGTATGATGGGGGTTACTGTGTTTTTGTCTTTACCTATACAGATAATTATGGAATCTCCTGTACCATAGACTAAACTTGTTGAGGTTCAAGGTACTATTCTTGATATAGTTTGTAATGAAATTTCTTAAACCTCTCAAGTGCAGAATGAAGTGGTTGCAGCTTTATTAAGGAGATTTGTTAGGGAAAGACGATCAGTTATACCATCAGACTATATAGTCTATTTGTGAGAGCATGATTACAATATCCATTACATGGTTGTTTTAGCAACTTATATAAATGTTGTTTCTTGTTCTTAATTAAGTATATGATTAGATGCCATAAAAAAGATTTATATTAGATTTTCTCGGAGGACGTTTGCTGATCGTATTTTGGAAATATTCAATATACATCATTGCAAGCCAGGAATTGCTCCTGTTGTTAAGGGTGATGGACTAAATCATTACATTGTCCTTACTTAGATATTGAGAAAATCCAGTTAAAGGGTGTACCTTGTGTTAGTGCACTTAAAAGTAAAATATATGCTCGAATTTGCACTAGACTAAATATCGTCTTTAAAACGGGACTTCTAGGCAGATATCAATCAAATTCAGGACGCGATCACTGCGTTGCTACCAAGAATGCTTTAAGGTACTTAAAGAGGACAAAAGATTATATTTTAATTTACAGACATGTTCAATTCTTGTAGCTAGTAAGATATTCAGATGTAAACTTTGATGGCTGTTAGGATGACATGTGATTAATAATAGAATACATATGTATGTTAGCGTGAAGTGCAGTAAATAAAGTTCTATGTCTACTATGTAAGTAGAGTTTGTAACATTCTTTTAGACTGTTACCTGGGCTATTAGGCTCCGGAACCTCATTAAGGAGTTGATAGTTTTTAATTTTATGGATTGACCCATACGGTTGTTTTGAGACAATAAATTTGTAGTATTTATTAATAATAGAGGTCTCAAGGGGTCTAAATATATGGCGGTCAAATTTTTTGACCATAAAGAAACGGTATAGAAAGGTGACGTTATGGTATAACATATTTCCACAAATGATGTGATTGCAGATCCACTAACTAAAGGATTTCGCTCTTCTGTTCTTGGATGGCATGTCATTGATATGAGCTTAATAGCATCATGAGATGCTGTTGTTTAGTGGGAGCTATTTGGCTTTACTCAGATAAAGTTCACATATGTGTTCGTTACACTAGTAACGGTTTGATATGTATCAACTATTGCATTCAAAATATATTTTTGAATGTGTTGTTATTATGTTGAATACATATTGATAAAGTCTCAAGGTATTGTATAAACCTTGAGTGAAGGCTAGGGGCATCCGGTTATTAGCTTTGTCCATATGTCTTGTTATACATAAAGAAAGGTTAATCGTAAGGACATGACATATGTGAGTTCATGGAACCATAAAGACATTCTTTAGTGGCACAAGTTTTTTGTGACGCTTAAGGTAAGAGAATGGACATTCTCTAGTGGCACAAGTTTTTGTGACACTTAAGGTAAGAGAATGGTGACTGACAAATGGGATCTCTCTATGAGAGATGTTGTCCATTTGACACACTACCATATTGGATCCATATCAATAGAGTTGAGAACATTCGTGACTATGGAAGGCTCTGTGTGTATACATGCAGTTACCGCCATGATTCGGTGTTTGAAACTTTATGGGATATGATTGACTATTAAGAATTATCTCTAGACCAATGTGCGCACATACAATATGATTTCAATTAATATAGTCCAAGTGGGAGAATGTAAGAGTTTTCTTCATGTGGACTACATTAATTGATATTGTAATTTACCGTTTTACGGGGATTGGTCTAAGGTGAGATAGAAAGTTTCTTAATTAGTCTAATATGGGGCTGGCTAGTGTGGGTCGAGTTGAGCCTGGCCCGTAATGAGGGGGCCTGGCTGAAAACTCTATAAATAGTGCTCAAGTCTCTCCTCTAACCCTAATTCTCACATGTATCCTCACCTAAGGAGCGTTTACCTAACGCTAAACATGAGGGGGCCGCCTCATTGAGCCAGTGATATGGAGGGCAATAGAGGAGAAGGACTTGCACGTGGAACATCGTGTTTCCGCTTCCGCTTCAAGAACGATGGATCCCAAAATAGGTGCGTTAAACTTTCTTCTCAATTATGCATGTTCTTGTTCTGGTTATGGAGATCTTGGGGTTGCGCAATTTGCATCCAACACCGTGATCTTAGGAGCTGGAGATCAACACCGATGTATCCAAAGCAATAGAGGGTGTGGACAGGAGATGCGACGTATTTAGAGGGAAATGGGTCCATTACCCTAATGCCGTGTACTACACCAACGTGACTTGCCCTTTGATCATCGATTAGCACAACTGCCTAAAGTTTGGGAGGCCCAACACACTGAGTTCTTGAAGTGGCAGTGGAAGCCTGACGAGTGCGAGCTGCCTCAGTTCCATGCCGGCCGGTTCTTGGAGATGACTCAAGGGAAATCGCTCGCGTTCATGGGGGATTTGGTCGGGAGGAACCAAATGCAGTCGCTGCACTACCTCTTGGCCAATGTAAGTGTTGTCTTTGTGTCCTTACTCAGCTTATGCAGCATTTGCATTTGAGGCCTCTTATGGCAATATTATTCGCTGCATAGAGAGAATCTTGCCTCGGCTTATTGGCTGAAGCAAGTTTAAGCACAAATCAATAGTTTATAAAACCGAATTTGGCATTAAACAAGTTGGCTCTCAGCTTTAAAGGATGATCTTTCGGGTGGAATTTCCTAAGGAAATATCTCACAAAAATTCAATAGACACGACGTACTTCAAAAGGTGGTATTTCTCAGATCACAAGTTCACGCTAGCCACCTTCTAGGCTCCAGTCTTGGTAAAGGCCAGAGATGCAAACCCAGATGGTCACTCCTTCAACAACATCACGAGCTTCTACTTGGACAAGCCCGATACATCTTGGGCTTCCTATTGAAAAAATATTAGAATACATAAAAATAGTAATACCTATTGTAAATACATTACAAAAGATTAGAAAATATATATATATATATTTGAGATGTGCAAGTACTATCCTTAAGGATAATTTTGTCCCTCATAGTACAAAACTCGGTGCATAAGGTTTTAGCGGCTATCCTCCCAAGATATAACATACTTTCGTCTATATTCCATACTAAATATTAGAAGGAACAGAATAACGTTATGTGTATATCCCAGCAAAAAGAAAAGGAAAAATATGACAACATAGTGCATCTTCAAAGATTGTGGTTTGAAGTTTAATTTATATTTAAACAAGAGAAAGAGAGAGCCATTAGGAGACCGTCATAAATCTATTGGTAATTAAAAGGATGACCATTATAAAATTATGAAGGGTTTATGAAGTAATAAATCAAAAGTTATAAAGTCATTAGACGACCGTTATACAGCTATTAGAAAGCTGTTATATGGCCGTTGTTAAACCATTACAAAAATGGTGACTTTAATAACGGTCTAATTTCTAATAAATATTACAGTCATACTTTAATATTTCAAAACTACTGAAATATCTAACAATCCCCCACATATTTCAATAAGTTTTGAAAAGAAAATATAGAATAATGTTGTGTTATTAGAGAGTAATGCATCGAAATTGGTGCTTGTTGAGCTATGAACTAGCCATAGAAAAAATGAAATATAATTCACGAAAATCATTGGTGAAATTTGAAACTTCTATGAACCAAGGTTTTTTTTTTTTTTTTTTTTTGTGAATTATAATTCATAAATCACATTACACTCCCACAAACTTTGTTGTTCAAATGCAGTTTTGCACTAATATGCCATGTGCATGCTTAGTCTATTCATAAGTACTTTAGAGATTATCGCCAATAATTCTCATAGGAGCAGCCTCGATTCCATCAAGTGTATTTTGCAGCTTAATACACCACTAATAATGACTATGGAATTTTATTAAAAGCTTAGTTTAACCTCTTTTTCTTTACATTTTTGCACTATTTTCACCTTATGAGAAACACAAAATTTTTAATAGTGCACTAGATCAACAAATGACTTGTTAATTCCCATATGAAACTAATTCATGAGATTGCCAATCACGTAGGTTGGGTTACCATCACTCTTTTTATCTTCAATTGGCTTGATTCCATTCCCCTTGACGTATAGTCAAAGGATTGGCCAAAATCAATTATGACTTAACATAATCGATCGATATAAATCCTTTTTTATTTAAGGAATTATTTTACAACATCACGTCTTAGCCTAACATCTCTTTTTACCATTGAAAGTTCTATTCTTTGCAATGGCTATTTTTTTTGGCAATCACAATGTCTAGACATAGGTGTCGTTTCATTTCCATAGGAAACATACGCTAAGAAATTTCTCAACTACTTAGCCTCAATTTTAATATGAGTTTGAGAAATTTTTCTTCTTCCCAAGAACTTGAGTAGTTACTCAATCACCAATATAAATATTTTCTTCTCCTTCCTTACTAGAGGTTAGGAGGATAAAGCATTATGTTTTTAGCATATATGCCAAGTAGCACCTGAGTCTACCTCCAATATTTTTTGCATTTGCCAAAATATTCGCTTGGAAAATGACTATTATAATTACATCATTGGAGCATCTGCTTCAATCAAGTCAAATTTTGGTTTAGTAGGATTTTCATTTCTTCCATAATTTTATTTGGCTGATTTCAAAGTTACATCATCTCCACCAAGGGTGAACACATATCTTATAGTGGCTTTTGTCTCATATGAATTCGAGATCTAGTTATCCTTTTAATACAACGAAAAATTCACTATGTATGATAACCTAATTTATGGTTCCTCAAATAACATAAAAATCTAATCCAAGAATAGCTTCAGCAATTTATTTCTAAGTCAAAATTGACGTGTTCAAGCTTGTGGTGGTGATTTCATAGGTCTGATACGATGGTTTTGAGGTCTTGTTTTGAGCCTGACTGGGGCGTCATGCACCTTGTCAACCATGGGATCCTTGATGACCTAATCAAGTATGTCGAGAAGGGTGGGGAGGTGTTCTTCAACCTCCCGATTAAGGAGAACGAGAAGTATGCCAATGACTAGGGCTCAAAGTAGGTGGGGCGCGTGGAGAAAAATAGAGGAAGCATCATCTAGTTTTGATGTCCTTCTTCTTTGAGAAAGAAAGAGAAAAAGCTTTGAATAAAAATAGAGGAAGCATCGTTTGGGTTGGGCGTTGTTCTTCTCTGAGAGAGAAAGAGAAAAAGCCCTGAAAATTGAAGTGAGGAGAGAGAAACTTTCAAGCAGGAGCTTGGTATTTACTACCTTGTCCGTTTTTTTTTATTGCCACCAAGCCCAGCCAATCGAGAAACAAAACCTTTATATTTTTCAGCGGATCCCACTCACAGGACACATGTCAAAATTTAAGTGGCACACACGCGTCATGTCGGCGGATGACGTGATGTGCTCATACCATTAAATATTTTCTCAAAGTTTGGACATTCTTAATGATGATACTTGCACTAAATGTCATCCAAAAGTCATTCCATTATCTTTGTTTTTTAATCACTTTGCCTCTATCCTAGGAATCAAGTTTAGCATGCCTTTATCCTAGGAACTGAGTTTAGTGGGTCCTTCAAGACTCTTTCCTCTTTTGTCTAGATGTCCTATCTTTTTTCAATCTTCCACACCATATTCCATGAGTTCACATTCACTAGCTCTCTCTCTCCTTTCCTTGCCTTGGAAGAATTCCAGGATTTCCTTGCGTTGATTGTTTACTTTCTAAATTCACATTCCCGAATCCAATTTAAATTGCCTTCCACATTCCCTTCCCCAACTTCACTTCCAACCCTATCTCTTTCCAACTCTTTCTTTCCACACGAAAAGACAAAAAAAACTTCGATATCCACTCACCAGCTCCATTTCAATGGTCTTTGTTGTCATCCTAAGTCTTCAATAAATTTGTCCTTGTAAAAATCTCGTTCTCTTTTTGATCCCATCAACAGTAGACCTTTCGAATCGGCATCGAGAAAGAAGCCCGTGAGCAATCAATTTTTGGTGTTTTGATAGCAACCCAATCATACCTTACAAGAGTTTTTTTTAGTCCTTAGGTTTGACTTTCCAAGTTCATTGTAATAATCCATTTCCTTCTTTTGCTCCTCTTTCTCTAGCGAGTCATCTTCAATTGGAAAAAAAGAAGAAGAGAGAATTATTTTCTAAACGCGCGTAACGACCTGCCAACCAGCAAACAAATAGAAACTACAATAATGGGGAACAACTTTGGTATTGCTTCCTTAGAGGCGGCGGATGCGATGGCAGTGGAGGAGGAGGCGGCGACTGGCGGCGGTGGCGGCTAAGGTGAAGGTGGTGGAGGCGGCAATGGTAGAGCTGAAGGTGGCGGCGGCGGTGGCGGAGGTGGTATTGGAGGCGGCATCGGCGAAGGCAGTGACGACAGAGGCGGCAACGGCGGAGGTGAAGGCGGCGGTAGTGGAGGCGGCATCGAAAGTGGCATCGGCAAAGGCGGCGGTGGCGGAGGCGGTGTCGGCGAAGGTGGCAGAGGCGGCGGTGGCAGAGGTGGCGGTGGTGGAGGCGAAGGTGGCGGCGGCGGCGGTGGAGGTGGTGTCGGAGGCGGCATCGGCGAAGGTAGCAATGGCGGAGGCGCAGCGATGGAGGCGAAGGCGGCGGCGGTGGTGAAGGCAGCTTCGCGAAGGTGGCGAGGTGGCGTCAACGGAGGCAAGTGGCGGTGGAGGCGAAGGTGGTGGCGGCGGTGGTGGAGGGCGTGTGTCGAGGCAAAGGCGACATCGAAGGTGGCATCGGCGAAGGTGGCGGTGTCGGTGGCGGATCGGCGAAGGCGACGGCGAAGGTGGCGGAGGCAGCGTCAGCGAAGGTGGCGGAGGCGGCATTGGCGAAGGTAGTGGAGGCGGCGGCGGCGAAGGCGGCGGAGGCAGCGGCGAAGATGAAGGTGGTGCAAGGGTCGTTTTCTTAGTGAAGGCCCCTAATCCGTTAGGGTCGCCACATCGCTTCCTTGTCCTGGATGTCCTTTCGTGATCATTGGATTTTAGTGAATCCGTGAGTCTGCGGGTCTATTACATTTTTCCTTGGTCCTTGCGTAGTATATATGGTGGAAGCAGATCCAACAACTCCTTTCCTAAACACTGAAATGATGCACACTAGATACACATAGATAATAACCAGGCACTTTTTTGGTTGGTCCTACACTAATCCTACTCTAACACTCACTCTCAGACTTTTGCCCTGCCTCCTTGCAGGGTGTGGGAGTCGAAACCCACTCCTAAAAAGAAATAGTCCCCACCCCAATCCCCCCTGAGAAGGTGGGGATTTGAATCCCCAACCTCCCCCTTCCAAGATGGAAGGGTGGCCACTGGGGCGAACCCCTAGTGGTTTTTTGTTTACATATACTTGATAGATGTTGTTTGGCGATACAATAAAAGCCAAGGTTTTTCTATACTTGGCTATATCCAAAAACTAGACCGACATTTTTCATCAGCTATTCACATGTCATCCATCAGCAAGTGCCGGTGTCCAAAAAAATCTCACTACTGACCTCACGTCCACGATCACTCTACTCCGCTCGAGCCCCTGTCATCGTCCTTTGGCGGCAGTGGCAGCGGCCCCAGAGTACATCCGTTCCTCCGACATACAAGACGATGAACTCCTGATGCGCGGGACTCGAGGGGAGGCCAGTGTCGATCATCAGTATCACCCTCACCAGGATGAATGTCAGCCCAAGCAAATTAGGATCATGATTGTCACTCCCCGACCCTCCGAGTACGTGTCCATCCCTGCTTGGTCGATATAATAGCAATGTCTTAGCACGCATCGCCGACCCATTCAATTCATATGCGCATGCAGAAGCATATAAATAATTCCAGACAATAAAACAATGGGATAGAAAAATATGACCAATTTTTCATAATAGACCTTTTATAAACACCCAGGTTTATACACATAAGTCTACATAAAGGAAATCAACTTTCATCAAAATAGAATTGTCCTATGACTAGCTAGTCAAATAAGGACGCCGATTCTTGGGGCTTCTCCTTCTAACTTCGGGCCTCAGGTCCTCCACCGATGTCAACTAGGGACCTGAAATGGTTATACAATAACCAACGAGACAATGTCTCAATAAGTTCTACCCCCCAAGACCCGATTAGGAAGCCAATACGCCCTAAAGGTTACTTAAGCACAACACGAGTCAGAGGTCTTACCTTGGTCGTAGTTCCATCTTGCAAATCAACTTTATTTACAGATGCCTTATATGACATCAATCAATCAATGCATAATATCATATCAAACTATTGATCAATCGACCTGGTCGATTACATGTCACTACGACCTTTCCCTCGGTTGATACAATCAATACTATCTATAAGTCCGACCATAGTCCAAGACTGCTCACTCTAAGTTGATATATAGATAGTATAGCTCGCACTAAGCTGATAAATAGTGTACTGCTCTCGCTAAGCTAACATATCGCCCATAGACTAATATAGTATACCGGTATACTGCTCTCGCTAAGCTGACATATCACTCGTAGGCTGATATAGTATACCATCCCAACCATTCAATCAATTCCCTCTTTTATCATTCTCGATAAAATAGTCTGTCGGTTGGAGTAGTTTGATTCTTACCTGGACATCCGGTTCAATTCTGAGGGTGGCCATAAGACTTGAAAGGTGGCCTACCTCAAACTTAAATACCGAATCTCGAGCTCTCTCGATTAAGTTCCACTCCTTAATCAATATGTGAGCAACTGAAGACTTTCGACTCAAAGCATCAGCGACCTTGTCCACCTTTCCCGGGTGATATAGGATATTACAGTCATAGTCTTTCAGTAATTCCATCCATCTACGTTGTCTCATGTTCAACTCCTTCTAAGAGAACAAGTATTTGAGACTTTGATGGTCCGTGAAGATTTGGAATCTTTCCCCGCACAAATAGTGTCTCCAAATCTTCAATGCAAAAATAATTGCCGTAAGCTTTAAGTCATGCGTCAGGTAATTCTGTTCATGAGGGCTCAATTGACGGGAGGCATATGCAACAACTCTGCCATGTTGCATCAGCACACAACCCAACCCTCTAAATGACGCATCACTGTAGATCTCAAATCCTCCAAGATGAGATGGAATGGTCAGTACAGGTGCAGTAGTCAGCTTTTCCTTTAGCTCTTGGAAGCTACGTTCGCACTTGTCTGTCTAAACAAATTTCTCTTCCTTTTTTCAGGAGTCTTGTCAAAGGCGATGCCAGAGATGAAAGCCCTTCCACAAACCGTCTGTAATATCCTGCCAAACCCAGAAAACTTCTGATTTATGTCACTATAGTCTGTCTTGGCCAATTGATTATGGCTTCTATCTTACTCGAGTCCACTAAAATTCCTTTGCCTGAAATAACATGTCCTAAGAAAGCAACACGAGTCAACGAAAACTCACACTTGCTAAACGTAGCATACAACTGATGAACCCTCAACTTTTGCAGCACTAATCTTAGATGACTCTTGTGCTCTTCATCACTTCTCGAATATACCAGAATATCATCGATGAACACGATCACAAACTGATTTAGGTATTCCTTGAATACTCTGTTCATCAAATCCATGAAGGCAGCTGGAGCATTCGTCAACCCGAATGGCATCACTGTGAATTCATAGTGATCATACCGAGTACGAAATGCCGATTTAGGAATGTCCTCAAACCTAATTGTCAGCTGATGATATTCTGTCCTTAAGTCAATCTTCGAGAATATTGACGCTCCTTGTAACTAATTGAGCAGGTCATCGATCCTTGGGAGTGGATACTTATTCTTGATCGTTACTTGATTAATTTGTCGATAGTCGATGCATAGGCGCAACAAACCATCTTTCTTCTTTACAAATAGAACTGGTGCTCCCCAAGGTGATGCACTAGGATGAATAAATCCTTTATCCAATAATTCCTGCATCTGCACCTTCAGTTCTTTCAACTCAGATAACACTATTCGGTAAGGAGCCTTAAAGATTGGCTCTGTCCCAGGTGCTAACTCAATAACGAATTCAATTTCTCTCTCTAGCGGTAATCTTGGCAATTCCTTTGGGAAAATATCTGGATATTCTAGCATGACTTAAATGTCTTCCATTTTCAATTCCTCAACTGTCATATCCACGACAGTTGCCAGGTAACCTTGGCAGCCCTCGTCTAATAGACGAGTTGCTTCTGGCGACAAGATCAGGACAATCAAGGGTCCTCCTCGACTTCCTACAAACTCGAAGCTTTCACCCTCTAATGGGTCAAATTGGATCGCCTTGCGATAATAGTCTATTTTAGCTCTTTGCTTGGTGAGCTAGTCCATGCCAATTATTAAATCAAAGTCATACATGGCTAGGACTATTAAATCTATTTTCCCCACTCACTCACCAATCACTAACTTACACCCCAAACAACCCAAAACAACAAAGACTTTATCTTTCAAAGGTGTAGATATGCAAATTGCCAACTCCAATAATATAGGACTGACTCCTATCAGCTTAACATATTGTTCGGCAATGAAGAAGTGGGTTGCTCCCGGATCAAACAAAGCATAAGCAGGATGGTCGTTGAGCAAAACCATACATGTGATCATGTCAGGTGCAGCTTTGCCTGACCTTGTTTGATGGCATACACCGTGCCCTGAACTGGAGGTCTCAGCTGTCCTCCTTGTGGCGCGTTCTACGGTGCATACCCTCTAATATGTCCTAAAGGTGGCGGCGGCGGCGACTGCAATTGTCCTCGTGGTCGCCGTGGACAATCTCTGGCCATGTGACCCTGCTGGCCACATTCAAAACAAGCGCCCGTCCTTCAGGAACATGTCGTCTTCCACAAAGACAACACATCTCGATCCTATTTGGCGCTGGCTTGCCAACTCCACCTCTCCTATTTGGTGGGACTTGAAATCTATTTCCAGGCATGGGCGTCTTCCCATGGCGAATGCTTTCTCAATGAGAAGTAAACCTCAATCCAAACGAGGCAGCTTGCTCGTTCAAACCTCTCTCTATCATCTAAGCTCGACGATAGACCTCACGATAACTGGTCAGATCTAAAGGCAGCAGAGGTTGCTTCAATTCAGAACGATGACTGTTCCTGAATCTTCTGGCTTTTTCTTTCGGGTCCTCAACTAACCTCGGAGCATATTGGGACAATTTAACGAACTTGACCCCATATTGGTCAATAGTCATACTCCCATGGCGGAGACATTGAAACTCTTCCATCTTCCATTCCCGGATAGTACCCGAAAAGTACTGATCATTAAACACTCTGAGGAAGGTGTCCCACGCCTAGACCACACCTTCTGGGAATACTCTATCCTTGGCGGCTTTCCACCAGATATTTGCATTACCTTGAAGTTGGTACACAGCTTGTACCGCCTTCTCCTCTTCATTGCACATCAAAAGTGCAAATGCTTTTCTCCAGATCTTGTATCCAGAGAGACGCAACCTCGGGGTCTCCGGTACCAATGAACCCCAGCGGGTTCAGTTTTAGAAATTGTTCCACTAACTTGTGGATCGGCCTCCCAGCGGCCACATTCTCACGTGGAACCTTTGTAGGAATGACTGCAGGTGCAGCGACAGGTGCTGCAGCAGCGGTGGTTGCAAGAGCGGCCGTGAATGCAGCGGCTTGATCCTCGAACTTGCTGTGCCATCAATTCTCTCATGGTATCTAGAGCTTGATCAATCCTAATGGTTCCCTGATCACCTAGGGCTGCTACCCCAGCTTCAACTGGAAGTGGTGCTACACCACTGGCACTGGCTTGTGTCGGTGCCCTAGCTCTGCCTCCTCGGGTACCGACTCTAGTTGGCGATCTAACCCGAGCTGTAGGCCTTACATTTCTCTTACTAAGAGTTCTCTGCTCCGGCTCGCTCATGGTTCAGTCTTTTCTACTAAAACCTGTCTTCCAAATCCACACCAGATTAGAAGATGAGCGACACACACACAACAAACAATTTTACCAATCATCTATCATTGACATGCACCAGAGATGAATTTAAAGGCCATCCTACTACTATCCCATGAACCATCGCACTTTATCACTCCAATACCTAACCTTTGCTCTATTATCACAAAAGGGAGATGTCACGCCCGACCCTCCGAGCACGTGCCCATCCCTATTTGGTCGATATAATAGCAATGTCCTAGGACACATCACCAACCCATTCAATTCATATGCGCATGCAGAAGCATATAAATAATCCCTAGACAATAAAACAATGGGATAGAAAAGTAAGACCAATTTTTTACAGAAGACCTTTTATAAACACCCAGGTTTATACATAGAAGTCTACAAAAAGGGAATCGACTTTCATCAAAATAGAATTGTCCTATGACTAGCTAGTCAAACAAGGATGCCGATTCTTCGGGCTTTACCTTCTAACTTCGAGCCGCAGGTCCTCCACCGATGTCAACTAGGGACCTAAAATGGTTATACAATAACCAATGAGACAATGTCTCAACAAGTTCTACCCCCCTAAGACCCGATTAGGAAGTCAATACGCCCCAAAGGCTACCTAAGCACAACACGAGTTAGAGGGCTTACCTTGGCCGCAGTTCCATCCTGCAAATCAACTTTATTTACAAATGCCTTGTATCACATCAATCAATCAATGCATAATATAATATCAAAGTATTGATCAATCGACCTGGTCGATTACATGTCACCACGACCTTTCCCTCGGTCGGTACAATCAATACTATCTATAAGTCCGACTATAGTCCAGGGCTGCTCACTCTAAGCTGATATATAGATAGTATAGCTCGCACTAAGTTGATAAATAGTGTACTGCTCTCGCTAAGCTGACATATCACCCGTAGGCTGATATAGTACACTAATGATGCTCTCTTTAAGCTAATCATATTGCTCTCGCTAAGCTGATTGGGTATACTACTCTCGCTAAGTTGACATATTGGTCGTAGGTTGATATAGTATACCGGCATACTACTCTCGCTAAATTGACATATCATCCGTAGGCTGATATAGTATACCATCTCGATCTATCAAGCAATTCCCTCTTTTTATCATGCTCGATAAAATAGCCGTGTGTGAGGACACGATCGGCCTTAGCCAAAATATCATAATTTCACTTTTTGAATATCCCACCAATTTCAACAGCTCATAATATATTTTTGGTGCTGTAAACCGACGCTCGTAATTTTCCACTCAATTACCAAAATTAATCAATTTAGGAATAAAATCCTAAAATCATCTTTAAGTCAATTCAGTATGACTTAACGCTCAAATAAACAAATAGATCACATTATCATGATTAGCATAAAATTTCGATCGTTAGGTATCCCAGCCTAATTTCCGGAAAAAATAATTAATTAATTAAATAATTTCGAAAATTATTAAATAAATGCAATAAATCCAATTTAGGCCCGTAATGCCTAATTGGAAGCCGAGACGAGCCCGGAAAATTACCGAGACTCGTTCAATAAATACCAAGACCTATTTCCTTGGGCAAAAGAACACTTCAAGTGCATAACTTGGCACAAAGGGACACTTAAGTGCCATAACTTACAAAAGGTACACTTAAGTGCCATATTTTAAGAAAAGTGGAACACCTAAGTGCCATCTCTGGTGAAGCTGGCCGGAAATCATACGTGGCATTAAAATATTAATATTTCTCGCCGATGTGTCTTGCCGGAGAGCTGAGTCAGCTCGAATTCACCCAAAACGACGTCATTTTGAGTGTTAGCCGAAAATAGAGCCCTTAAATTAGCGAAAACGCCGTCGTCTCCCATTTGTCCTAAATCTAAAACCCTAAATCGGGCAAAATGCCATTAAAGCGCTGGAGCCCTAATCCTGCACCCTAATTCGATTTGCCCCAAATTCTACCACCGAATATTGGAAATGGAGAGCAGGACTTTCAGCAGCGGCTCAAATTTCTCTCGCCGAAGCGAAGGAGAAGGCGAGCGTTTATGTTTATGTGGGTTACCAAGTCCAAGAAGAACATCGTGGACTCGAACAAATCCCGGAGAAGATTCTATGGATGTGCCCAATATAGAGAAGGCTCGAAGTGCAAATACTTCAAATGTGTCAATGTGAAATTCTCTCACTAAGCCACAAAGGTGATATTAGACCTACTTGATGGATGTCATCAACCTCCATCTACGCCCGTGTATGACTTGGACAATGTTGACTCAGTGCAAGCTCAAGCTCAAGCATCTTCTGTTAGCCATTTAAAGAATGAAGTTTCAAAGATGAAAATTGAACGGAAGTGTTACTAAACGTTTATTGTGTTGCTGTTTTTTTGTCTATCCTACTTTATGATGAAATGTAAAGTACTGCAAGATGAGAAGAAGTTTCTCCGACTGCCATAGTTGTAAATGTGTGGAGAAATGTACTTGTTTTGAATGAAAAGTGACTTATTTTGTTGGAAGATGGTTGTGGCAATTTTTTTGGGGGTGTCATATGTATTATGTGTTACTTCATGTGTTTGTGGGGAGATCAAGGAAATGGAATGAATGAATGAATGATTTCGACAAATACTGTTTGTACTATGTTTTTGCTTATTCTCAAATATAAATCGGTGATGATGGAATGTATATTGGGTCGATGTGTTGTGGTGACTATTTTACTTGAATTGAATGTAAACCAGCAGCAAATATATAAACCATCAGCTTCTCTGTTTTGCTGCAAACCACCATATACATAGAACAGACACGAGTGATTACTCGAGTGTTATAAGTTGTATCTAGTGATCACCTAAGTGTCACTCGTGATAAAACAAAGAGTCATTTAAGTGTCAAGTTATTATTAAAAGGATCACTTAAGTGCCACTTGTTGTTAAAAGTGAACACTTAAGTGCTAGGTTTTTTAGAATGTGATCAATTAAGTGCCATTTTTTTTTTTGTACATTTCACCAGCCATCGGCTACTACCAGCCACCATCGCTGCCCACCACTGGCCACTATCGGCCTTCGGCCATCACCACCAACCACACCAAGCATTTCAGGCATCCACTTGAGCCACCACTATGCTGGTGGTATGTTGCTGCATAAGTTGCTAGTGTAAGATGTCTTACACCAACTTGCACCAGCACTACCTGGTGCAAGATGTGCATATTGCACACTTACATCTTGCACCAGTGCAGCAAAAACCTCCAACCTAACCCACCACCACCAGGCTTCACCAGCCGCCACCACCAACCACACGAGCACCCCAGTCACCACCACATATCCACCACCAGAAGCAGCAGTAAGTAAAAGTAAAAAAAAAAAATTTTAAAAAAATGAAAAAGGCATGCCCAAAATGACTAGCAACAACCGTTCCATTGATATTGAAATGAAGTCTCACAAACTCAATGACAAGTGAAGTCTTACAAACTCAATTAACTCAATGACAAACTATTAAAAAAAAAAAAAAAAAACAACAAACAAACAAACATCCACAGATGTTTACAACTGACTCCTCAACCCCACAAACCATATCACATCCCATTTCATCAATAAATATGCATAATGCCTCTTGTTTGTGCTCATTTTGATGGACCTCGCACTTGATTCATAATCCTTGCACTTTTTCTAACTGGATGTGAGACTTTTTCTTCAACTGTCTTGGGATGCGTTGATTCTGATGGAGCTGCAATTGTCCTAGGCTGAACTGATTCAGAAGGAGCTGCAACTATTGTAGGCTGAACTAATTCAGATGGACTTGCAATTGGGTTCTTCTTACTCTTCTTTCTTGTTGGCGCAGGCAATGTCTTCTTCTTTGTTGGCGCAGCCGTTGATTCTTGAGTTGGGCCTTAAGAGATAAGAACCTCTGAACTTCTCCCAGGCTTCAAAAAGAAAACTCAATTATCAACAAAAGTTTGCACTATAAATTAAATTAAATGCAACCTATAAAACTTACATTAAGAATAACTGTCCAGAATGCTCATCTGTATAAAGGCCATAACCATATTATTTTAGCCTCTTCCCAAGAGCTCCTCTTGCTCGAAGGGGAGCGTCACTTTCAGGTACTTGTGATTGGTTGCCTCTTCTTCTCGCATATGATTTCTTGGGCTCTTGTGGCTATTCAGCTACAGCAAGGGCTTTTTCGGCCAATTCTTCAGCTAGGCGTCTTATAGATGGCCGCCTTCTTGTAGGTGGCTCTTGATTTGGCTTTCTTCTGGTTGTTTTTCTAGTTAGGCCTTTAGTTTCAATGACACCTTCGGTTGGCTTTGGTGGTGGCCCTTGTGATGACCCTTCTAGTGGCCTTTGTGATAACCTTGGTGATGAATCTTGTGGTGAGCCTTCAGTTGGGCCCTCTATTGGCAGCTGAGCTCTAGCTTGCCTTCTTCGAACTTGAAAAAAAGGCAAATGACATCATAAATATAACATCAGGCCATATTAGAATGTAAATGAAAAGTAAACTCAAATCATTGAACTTACCAGGTATTTTTTTCTCCGTTGCTGTTGAAGAACAGTCGACTTTACTGGCCCTCCAGTTGCTTCAGCCAATCCTGCAGCTGGCTGTCTTTTACCTTGCCTTCTTTAAACAAGCCCTTTAGTTTTAGGTATAGCAGGGGCTTCGGTCAATTCTTCACATGTCACGGTGACCTGACAAAGACAAAAACATTACATACATGTCACTTATATCTATGTACATATTCGTAACAAATCATAAAGCAACATAAACACAATTGTCATGATTACTAGGTTTATTGTCGTTGACTGAAGAACAGTCGACTCACTTTGCCTTTCTGTTTCTCCTTCTCCAACTATCCCTTCATTAGGCCCTTCGACTGGCCTCAATTGTTTTTGCTGCTTCTTTAATTGACAACCCTTAATATTGTGCCCTACTATGTGGCAAAAAGAGCACTTTATCGGTACACCTATCCTATTCATCCTACGGTGACATGAGCCCTCTCCCTCCGTCATTCTTCGTTTTCGCTTTGGTCTTCCCATTCTCTTCTTTAGTGGCAAAGGTTGAGGTGGTTCACGATCTGTTGGCTCCCAAAACTTACTACTTCTAATTGGCTGCAAGATGAATTGATACGAAGCAAGATATTTCGGTTTCTTGTACCAATCATCAAGGTAGTCTTCTGTGTTGTGGCCCTTCAATTGAATTGCACATATGGCATGTGCACAAGGAATTCCATTTAGTTGCCATGCTCTACATGAACACTTCCTCGTACCTAAATGGACAACATACTTATCGGAACCCTTCATTATCTCATATCCTTCATCCCCATTCCAAATGGGATGACAAGACCTACTTGCAGCCAAGTTGTCATCCAATTTCTTAGCAATCCTAGAACCACATTGCTTAATCCACTTTGCAGTCTCATCTCTTTGTCTGTGCAGCCAAGTCATGATCAAAACTCGTATGTCTTCAAGCATCGAGATAATTGGTTTGCATTTGGCATCTATTATACTCCCATTGAATGCTTTGTAGATGTTGTTATCAATGTTATCGCACTTGAATTCCTCGTTGAAGAACGCCCTACACTAATGCTTCGGGTTTATTTGGGACAGTGCATCATAACCATCCTTTGTCAATTGAAGCATCTCTTCTTTGGCCATCCTAAAGTCAATCATATTTGTGCTCTTTGCTAGCTGCCAAAATTGCGACTATAGCTTGTCCCCTTTATAGGTCTTTGCTCAATTTGTATATATGTGCCACGCACACATTCGATGTTCAGCATAAGGCAACAACTTAGCTATTGCTGGAACCAGTCCCTGCAATAATTCAAAATATAAAAAATGTAAGCAAATGACATGTTGATATCAAAAAGCAAACAAGTGACCAAATTTTTTTAAAAGTAAACATTACCTTTTGTTGGTTGCTCATGAACGCCCACCATTTGTTATCTCCAAATCAGTCATCAAATTTTTGAGAAACCATGACCAATTGTCCTTGTTCTCTACCTTCACAACAGCCCAAGCCAAGGGAAACATTTGGTTGTTTGCATCTCTTCCAATTGCAGCCAGCAATTCTCCCTTGCACAAGCCCTTCAAAAAACCCGTCCAATCCTATAATTCGTCTACAACAAGATAAAAATCCTCGTTTGCATGCATCAAAGCAAACATAGAATTTATCAAACTTCGTCCTAATATCAGGAAGTGGTCTCTCCACAACCTCTACATACACTCTGCTTCCAGGATTTTGCAGCCTACACTCCCAAGCATAGTCCCACAACTGTCCATATTCACCGCTGTACTGACCAATGAGTATCTTCATCACCTTTTGCTTCGATCTTTTACATTGATTCTTGGATATATTGATGCCTACCTGCTTCTTCACCAGCATCTTGAACTGAGTAGTATTCATCTGAGGCATCAGCTTAATCAATTCAAAGAAGTGCTTCGACAACCATGCACTTGTTACCCTTTTATTCTCAAAATTAATGGAACAAGTATGTTCCTCTTGGTAGGCTCTAATCTGGAAAGATTCACTTCTCCTAACAAATGCATCGTAGATCTTCCATGGACAATTTTGCTGCGAACACCTAGCTCTTACAAAGGTCTTAGTGTTTCTAATGAAGTCAATGTTCCTCTGTGCAGCAATGGAGTTCTTTAGTATAGCTTCTCTAAATTGTTTCGCATCATGAAATTTCATGCCTATCGACAAAGTAGGAGAGGCAACGGATGGATCATAAGAGGAAACTTACTTTTCCTTTTCCTTCTATGCACAGGTCCTTCATCTTCTTCAAGCTCATCTTGGGAAGTAGCATTCTCGACACTTTCTTCATAGTCAGTCTCCTCGCCAGCAGCACCAGCATCTGCAGGGCCTTCGGGTCTATTTGGAACTTCATCGGCTGCTTGCAAAGCTGCAAACTTAGCTGTCAAAAAATCCCTTCGCTGTATTCTTGACTATACAAGCTCCTCCTCGTCGTTATCACTTATAAAATTTTCAACAGGCAACCTTTCATCATCATCATCAGTTGATTCAGCTACTTCCCAATCTAATCAAAGATTGTGACATCACCTATGTCATCATCACTTTGGTGAACTGCATTTGCGCTCCTCTCATGTCCATCATATCTATCTTGCCCTCCTTTGACCCTAACATCAATACTACCTTGAATACCATCTCCTTCCTATCCTACTTCAGCGCTCTCTCCATCATCATCTTCGTCCTCACTTTCACTATTGTACTCAACATATATTTTTACCTTTTCACCATGAAGATAATGGTATAGAACATCCCTAAGACCATTATAATCTTCCAAGCATCTCAAACCATCTTTTAAGTCTTTCCCAGGAATACAATACAGCAACTTCTAAACTTTACAAGGCAAATAAGTCTTTATATCTCTAAGAAATCCTATATAAGATGCCTTCTTTATATCCACAAAGATGGTGCCCTCATTTCCACCCTCATACACCCACTCATCTTCCCCAATCACAAATTCCCCATCGTAGCAAACTATGACAACGACATAATCCTTGTCATGAGCCATTACTGCACCAAGAACAAGAAAAAGAATCATTAGTTTTTGGGACCACTAGACAATTGCACATGGGAGTCCCCCCACTCTCATGGACTTTAGTAAATAGAGGTCCCCACACTGAAAATATGCCCCTACATGACAACCAAAAAAAGAGGTCGGCACTTTAATTATTTGCCTTCCCTTCCCTTAAAATATTAACCAAAAACAGAGGTCCCCACAACAATCACAGCCCAAGCAATTTTGTCTACTGAACTAAACTTGCGATGTGAGAGAATGTACATCAACTTAATCAAATCAAAGCATACTCTGACATCAACTTAATCAAATCACAACCGCTGACTCCTACAAATTCTTTTAGAAGTTTAAATTAAAATTAGAACAATTAAAATTGGAAGCATTTTATGTTGCTAAAGCTAAAGAAAAACAAAGAGAAAATGAAGCACAGACAGATCACTCCAAAGTCTTAGACTATCCTAACCCATAACAAATTTGGACAAGTAGGCAATACCTTTCTCAAAGAAGACTGAAGCAAGCTGCAGAGCCAATTCCAGGAAATAGCTTCACCAAAACATGCTTCAATACCCTTTCAAGTTCTTATTCTTCCTGCTTTAAACTTTTTCTCAGTTTGTAACTTTACCAATAAAATTCTAGCTACAGTTGTTATGCTCTCTTTTTCATCTTTCTGTCCTCATTCAAGATTTTGGATTAATAAACATACCCTATATAGCCTCACAAGTAGGGTGGTTCAAGGACTTAATTTTCTTCTCGGAGATGCATTAATCACCTACTTTATTAGGATGCTCTTAAGGAGATGCATAGCCAGTGACTCAATAATCAAAGCATACTCTGACATTGGCTTGAAAGAAAAATTCACGAAAATAATGAGAAATCTGGTCTCTTTGTGTGATGTCAGCAAGTTTCAATTGAAGTGTATCAACAGAAATTCCATCGGAGCCGTAATAAAATAATCGAGCCCTAATAAAATAATCAAGTGAGCCCTAATGAAATAATCGAACCCTAATTTCATCACAGGGGCGGGGGAGAAGGGGCCGAACTTGGACAAGCGACGATGGTGAGCGGTGACGATGACCAATGATGGTGAGTAGTGAGCGGTGACGGCGACTGACGACGGTGACCAATCACCAGCTCTAGGCGTCAACGGCGATGGAGAGAAGGCCCTGAGATCTAGTGTGAACGCAAACGGGGAGGAATGACGACGGCCAGGTGTGCTTAAGCCACAATGACCTAAACGACGTCGTTTAGGTCGATGCACTCAATGTGGATGGATGACGTCATTTTTGTCGTCCACGTCAGCTTTTTTAAAAAAAAAAAAAATTTGCCATATCAGTAAAAGGAGTCGCCAAAAATCACCGAAAAATGCCACGTATGCAATTTGGTCGGATTTTGGCCGGATTGGCACTCAAGTGATCACTTTTGCTTCGATTTTGGCACTTAAGTGTACATTTCGTAAGTTATGGCACTAACTGTCCCTTTATGCCAAGTTATGGCACTCCAGGGGTCCGCACGTCTATTTCCTTGCTAATCACACTATCCATTTGCCTAACATGCATAAATAAGTCTCTAATTTAATTATCCTAATCTAATCTATCCACCTAATTACACTTAATTAAATCTAATCAACCCCTAAGCATCATTAGCCTACTAAGAGGGGTTTAATGAGTAAAACTCACTTGTTAAAAGCAAAGGCCGGAACACCGCGACGACGGCACGACGGCGGCCAAAATTCGGTGGCATCGGCGGACACTCAGGCCGGGCTCAAAAGCCTTGCAAGCCCACAGCAAAAAGCTAGGCTTGGGCCTGCTTCTTAGGCCGACTTCAAGATTGAAAATGGGCTGAAGATATGGACTTCAAAGTTGGACTCAACAGGCTAAACACTTGGGCTTACTGAAAACAGAAACTTGTTGGGTTTCGCTGGACCAAATTCGTTGGGCTAAAGGCTGCTGGTAACACTGAACTGGGCCGAGCTTAAGTGGCTGAACTGCTGGACTTTTGGGCCGCTGGAAATTCACATGGGCTTCAAGTCTGGGCCGTAGCAGATTGCTGGACTGATGGACATGGGCCAGAGTTGCTGGAATCACGGGCTCGCTTCTTGCAAGTTAGGCCACGAAGATACGTTCGCTGGAGAAGACCACACTGGGGACGTGGGCTGATGACGCATGGACGAAAGCAGCTGCTGGCAAAGACGTCCATGGAGATGCAGCTGGCGTCGTTGCCGAGAGATGGAGCGGATGCCGAGGCAGCTGTTGGGGGCTTCTTTGGTCAATAGCAGATTTCCTTTGTTGACTGGCAAAGTGGCGTCGAATCAGAAAGAGCAACAACGATCTTCAAAGTGGAAGGTTGATTTGGGAACAAAAGTTGGTGGATGCAGCAGCAAGCTGGGGTTTCGATTGGGGAAAAGAAAATTTGAAGATGGAAAGAAGTGGCATCGTGGGGCAAGCGACAGATGCGAGCGATAGTGAATCAAACAGAGAGAGGGAGAGATGATGTCATTTATAGAAAAGAGAGAGACCGGCAGGGGATAAGGTAGAAAAATTAAGAGAAATGGTCAAAATTCCATAAATGCTTGTCCCCAAAAGTCTTCAATATTATCTTATATGTCCCCTAATACTTTCCAACTTATAAATTCTCCAAATTAACAAATTTTGAAGTCCAAAATTGTTGACCCTTGTAAAGCTCCAAATTTCTATTTTTAGTCTTAAATTTCCTCACTCAATTTCCTAAATTGAGGTCCAATTTTGATAGAGAAAAATCCCGAGCAATTTTGTGTAAGTCCTTAACACTCAAAGGCTCGGCTTTGAAGTCCAAATTTTCTTTAATTTAGCCCATCCGAATTTCTATTAATTTTCCGCAACGTCTGAAACAGTTTTCCGCAAAAAATCTCGGAATCTCTGAAAAATCTTCTGAGACTGAGTCGACGTTCCAAAATTTGATCGTGACACTACAGACCTTTCAATTTCTGAAATCGGACTCAAATTCATGGTTAATTTCCATTCGACGCGTTTTTAGCGTGACCTAAGCTACCGAGTAACTTTTAGAAATTTCTAGCGCAAATGACTTGTGGTCGATTTTCTTCGAGCCATAATGAACCCACTCGACACATTGGCGACTCTCGGTTGTCGTAAAAATCTCGATAATTCGAGTACTGACACAGGGTACCAAAACAATAAGAAAATTAGTCTAGTGTCGGCCGACGAGAATTTTCCAATTTAGTAGTGTCACCCACGATTAGCCACACATCTCAGTCGAACCGACCTATCTCGGATCTCAAATCAATTTATATCTTTGCCGTAATGACCTCTAAAGATGAGGATGGTCGAGTAGCCGATTCTTGGTCGAATTCTCAAGTCTATTGCATTAAAATTCCTTAATGGCTTCCCCAGATAGTCTAGTTATCTCGAGAATGATCAGCTCTGAGAATAGCCCTATAGACGCGTCAATGAAATGTCCGATTTATTCAGTAGAAAATATGACTGAAAATCTGGGATGTCACAATGATGCTCCGACTGTTCCCACCACAAATCGACGGGGATCCCATAGAAGGTACTGGAAGATGCAAGCAGCAGTGGCATCTTTTTCTCTTTGAAATATGTTAGCCCCACGAGGGGTGAGTATGACTACTCAACAGTTAAATTTCTACTAAACTATATTACGGAGTTTATCACTACTCGATTTTATGAAATCCAAATCATCACATATAACAATGGTAATAAACATGCATCAATTTAGAAGGATTCAATAATGGAAGAGCATATCAAAACAATGAGAATTCAAAATTCATTTTATCTTGATCCACTAACACCATCTTCCGAAGGACCAGTGTTTGCGTCCCTCCAGGCATATCGCACCCAACCTGGCATCACGAAGGCCTCCGGTTCCATATTTCAATCATCGAGCATCTGAAACGTGTTACGTCACACCTCCAGGCATCTCGCACTCCACCTGACATCACGAGGAACCTCCGGGGCTCACCATGTCAATGATGTCCCCAGGCATTCGGAATGTGTATCGTCATACTTCCGGGCATTTTGAAACCTAGGGAACCTCCAGGGCTCACCAGTCCCTAGACTTCCAGAGGCATCGTTGCTACGATCCTCTAGGCAACCCGACGCCCAGGGCATCGTTGTCCCGAGGGTCCGATGGCATCGGTAATGTATCAACCATTGTTTAGTAGCAAAATCAATTCAATGTCAAAGTATTTTATAACGCCAATGTAGAAACTTCTTTGGTTCTCAGAATCATAATATAAACCATAGTGTAACAAATCCTTAAAATATACCAATTCCCGTGGATGAGAACAATCCATGAAATCAAGGTTTCAATATCGAGTCCATCAAATCAATTTTCCACGGTCTCACTCAAAATTCGTATGTAAGGCTTTAAACAATTTGAAACATCAAAGCCAGTGAATCCTTGGATCAATATTCTTAAAATATAGCTTAAAAGGGTCCGAAACCGTTTATATAAAAACTAACCTTTGAAAAACGTCAAACTCACATCATCAAAACAATTTATAAAAATCGAGAATTTTATACTGAATTCGTCAAAATCCAAGCTCACGGTTCAACCCCCAAAATTTCGTGATAATTCAACGACATCCGAACTCACTAGTTCACATAATCATCATGGATCAAATACTAGTTTATAAATCTTCAAGGGAGTACGTTTCACCGAGCTATGATCACGTCAACGTAATCTAGGTTAGTAGATATTAACTTTCCTTCGATTTGGCGGCGTTAACGACGAGAGGAACCTTAAGCTGCGGGCTGCGGTACGGTCGAGATGAATCGGACGGCGACGAAGAAGGTTGGTGGCGTTGGGGCTGGCTGTGGTCGGCTATGGGCGACCCGACTGCGATGAGGAAGTCTCAAGGCGCAGCGAGGAGGCCGGTGATGCGACGGTCGATGGCAGCAAGGCGCGCGCTCGAGGGGCAAAGCCAGCGGTTGTGGAGTGAGAGAGCGGTTTCTCTCTCTTTCGCTTGCTGCTTCTGTCGCTGGTTTTGTTGACAACGCCGGTCAACAATTGAGACCCTCGGTGGCTACTGAAATGAGTGGCAGTTGGAGAAGTCGTGTCTTCTGCATGCAGGGGTCTTGAATTTTTGCTGGCAGCCGAGTGTGAAGCAATGTGGCCGTTGCTGGCCACACTTCAGTCAACCATCTCCCTTGGGTTGACTGCTGAATGCACGCTGCATGGAGAGAGCAACGATACGTGATTGCATGGCATGGGGAATTTGGGGTCTCCGGTCTTCATGCATGTGAGGAGATGGGCAGATCGTGGCGGTCTATCTTCGGTGCTCCTTCATCAGTGTATTTGGGTCAGTGTATTAGTAATCGGGAATGGCTTTGCCGAAGAAAGGAAGGGGCGCAAATGCATGGCCATTCAGCTAGAGAGGTATGAATTTTAATGGATGTCAGTCTAAGTGGTGGCGTTACGTAAAGAAATTTCCGATGAAACATTAAGTCTCACGGTGATCGGATCATCACTACACAACAGAGACGTGACTACGAGGGTACGTTGTAAGATCATCACGAAACATGATGTCTCAGTCCGCTAATGGTAATGATGAAATGGCGACTGAAAGTGGAGCCAACGACGCAGTCCGACGACAAATTTGTCTACCCGTCACGGACCGTCACATATTCGAAGTTCGACGAAAATCCGGATGTCACACGTTCCCCTTCGTCTTCCCGCACGTCGAGTCCCCGTTCCTCCCTAATCCTTCACCCTTCTTCTCACCGAGCCTCCTCTCTGCCCCACTCCCGACCAACTCCTTCTTCCAAAACTTCGCTCTCAACAATGGCGACCAAGCCGAGTACATCCACCCCTACCTTGTCAAGCCCTCCCCGTCCTCTGTCTCCGTCTCATTCCCTTCTCGCATCGCCACTTCCACCTCTTTGTACCAAGTCTTCAATGCTGACCTCACCATCTCTGCCATCTCAAGCGACGATGCTACGCACGGCTCGTCTCCGGAGGCTTTACGATACGTTATCTCCTTGTACAGTGACCTCGGCATCACGCTAGACTTTGCGGCTTCGAACCTGAAGTTCATCCTCGTTGGGGGAGCCCCTGCTTGACCTGCTTGGTCAACCGCCGGACCGAGGTTGCGATCTCCACGATTCACGTGATCCTCTCGCTATCTTCGAATAGTAGCCGCACCAAGCATACTTTGAAGCTCAACAACAATCAGACTTGGCTTGTTTACACCTCCTCCCCAATCAGTTTCAGTCACAGTCTTAATGCAATTACTTCCGGAAGGTTTTCGGGGGTTATTAGGATTGCTTATTTGCCCGACGGTGGATCATTTAGCGAGGAGGTTTCGGATAAGTTCAGTTCTTCGAATGCTCTTTTTGGTGATGCAGTGTTGACTAGGCCATTTTGCTTGGAGTACAAATGGGAGAAGAGAGGATGGGGGGATCTGCTCATGCTCGCGCATCCAATGCACGTTTGACTTTTGTCTGGCGAGGATTGTCGTGTCACTGTGTTGGAGGATTTTAAGTATAGGAGTATCGATGGTGATCTTCTTGGCGTGGTTGGAGATTCCTGGGTGTTGAGATCTAATCATGTCTCTGTTACTTGGCATTCAATCAGAGGCATCAAGGAGGAGTCACACAATGAAATCATTCAAGCCCTCCGTAGGGATGTGGCGTCCCTTAATCCAGCTGCAATGACGACAACTTCATCTTATTTTTATTGGAAATTTATTGCTAGAGCGGCGAGGTTGGCTTTGATTGTTGAGGAGGTGTGTTATCCTGAAGTTATCCCGACCATCGGGAAATATTTGATGAGCACCAAAGAGCCATGGTTGGATGGGACTTTTAGTGGTAATGGATTCTTGTATGATGCGAAATGGGGTGGGATTATCACCAAGCTAGGATCGACCAATCCTGGTGAAGATCTTGGTTTCAGGTTGTACAATGCTCATCACTTTCATTTAGGGTACTTCCTTTATGCAATTTATGTTCTGCAAAGATTGGTCCCGAATGGGGAAGGAAGTACAGGCCTCAAGCTTATTCACTGATGGCGGATTTCATGAACTTGGGGAGAAGATCCGATGTACTTAATCAGTACGTCCATGATGGGGTGCGATTGGAACGCACCGTTTGGTCTTAATATGCTACGATGGAAAGACACATTTTGAAAGGGTACGAAGGGAGTTGAATAAAAGTCTTTTGTAGACAACCGTTAGCACAGTTGGCAGAACAAACGCTCACAAATTTCTCTCCTTCTTTTGTTCCCTTTCCATCAAAAGAGAAGGCGTTCCATTTCTCCTTTACAAGAGCAATCGACATTTACGCTATGGAAATCATGTGCTTTCCTCGTTATTGCATCCAGACCAATGTGAGATAATTTTGTTCGTGATTCATCCGCAATTCAACATTTGTTTCGGGGTTAATTGTTGTTTGCATATCGAATAAAGGTAAGTCGTCTTTTGCCGACTTGAATTCCAACATTGGTATAAGAGCCCAGTCGTGATTTCTGCCTTGTTTTCATCAAATTTTCTCGTTTACCATTTGATGTCGAGATCAAGAGTATGAAATCTACACTGTTTGGAAGTTTATTGCTTGGAATTGCAATCTGAATCGTCGAAAATGAACCGAAGCGAAGAACAGGTTCGGGGCCGCGTTCACCCGTATGGTTTTGGCCATTTTTCAAAATATTTTTATGGCTAAAATCAATTTTGAAATATGCAGGGTGAAAGTACTCACCGAGACAAGTCCAACGGTGGGTCGAGCACCGTCGGAGGAGGCCGAACGCGCCCACATGCGCGGCTAGAAGCCACGGTGCGTAGGCACCACGCGCTCAACGCGCTGGGAAAACCAGCGCATGCGCGTCACACGCGCATCGGCGAACCGATGCGTGCTAACATCATGGATGACGTCATCCAACAATCGGTAACCGCCGGATGACGTCATCAATGACGTCATCGACGGTGGTGGTTGGCCGGCCGGTCACCGGCCGGTGACCTAACTGACAACTCGACCCGACCCGAGGCTCGACCCGTTGACCCACAACCCGATTTGACCGTTGATCGGTCAACAGTCGGACCGATCGGACAGGCCAGGAGCCCTTTAGGCTCGTTGGCGTGTGCGCCACGCGTGCCGTGCACTCAAGTGGCACGTGTGGGAGCGTGGGAGCTCTGATTGGAGCATGGTTGGTGGCGTTTGGTTCATATGGAAGTGTTCTACAACTGTGGTATATTTATTTTATATTTTTGGGTTTTATAAATGTATGAGAATGTGTAGGAAACCCTAAGTACGCGTATTCTTAGGCGTATAATGCGTGGTTTATTCATTTTTAGCTTGTATTTTCTTATGTTTTAGGAAATACAATAGCTAGCCTATATGAGAATGGTATCATATATGCTGTGTAGAGCTTGGTTCGATGATAGTATGTATATAATTTAATTCACTTGCAATTTTCTAGTTCCAAGAAAATTCGAACAATGGTAGGAAATCCTTGTTTTTCGTTACATGTTGAATTGTGGTTTTGATCATAGTTGCAGCATGATTGTTTTTTGTATGTTGGTTCACATCATGCTATGCTTTTGTGTCAATGGAAAAATGTAGAAATTACATGAGGTCATGTAATTACTTTTTCTAGTGGGAGTTCATAAGTTGGTAGAATTCGAAAGAGTTCTCACCTAGAACTTAAAATTTGCACAAATTAAACTAATTAATGATAATAGAACAATCGTACATAGGAGCTGATTGGGAACATACTAAACTTTTATTTCTGCGTCTTTTGTTGAATTATCATTAATTTAGTTTATCTTTGCTGCAAATTAAATGTGTGTTACTCTGAAAAGTGTGCTAGTATTGATTCTTCATTTATTATGTCAATGTGTTATAGTAATTGATTATGGCTTCAGCATCCAAGACCATTGTGGCTGACCTCAATAAGGGTGAGAAGCTAAACAGTGACATTTATGATATTTGGCATCGAAAGGTTCAGTACATCCTTGAGGAGCAAGAGGTTTTGGAAACCCTCAACCACACCATGGATGAACCTGAGCATGGAACTTCAGCTCAACACAGGAGAGATCAAGAAGCTTATCAAGCTTGGAAAAAGAAGAATAGCATTGCTCGCATCACATTGATAAGCTGTATGCAAAATGATCTCATGTGTGAGTTTGAAAGTTATGATAAAGCTCAGACAATGTGGGTTGTCTTGAAAGATAAGTTTGGGGGTACATCTGCCACTAAACTGAGGAGACTCACCATCAAGTTTGACACATACCGAAAGCGCCCAAATGTAACGATGAGGCAGCATCTTCAGGAGATGTTAAATATGATTCGTGAATTGAAGTCGGTAGGTCACTCCCTTACGGATGAACATCGGGTTCAAGCTGTGATAAGGTCTCTTCCTGACAATTGGGAGCATATGAAGATCAATATGACGCATAAGGAGAATATTGTCACTTTTGATGATATAGCGCGTCATTTAAAATTAAAGGATAAGCGCCTAGAGGCTGCAAGATCCTCTACCCATGCTTATGTTACTGAATCGAGTTCACGCAAAGCTTCAAGCTTAAAGCGCAAAAGGAATTCTTAAGTCAACAACAAAAGAAAGAAGACTGATCAGGCACTTAAGAGGGCTAAGACCTTCCAACGCAAGAAGCATGGTGGGAAGAAGGACAAGGCCAAGATGAAGTACTACAATTATGGCAAGATGGGTCACTTTACTCGTGAATGCATTGAGTCGAAAGAGGTACCCTATTACTCCATTACTTTAAGTAATGCTTTTATTTCTAGCACTGTAATGCTTGCTAAATCTCATCCAATGTGGATTGTAGACTCAGGAGCAACAGACCATGTAGCTAGAGACCGAGAAGCATTTGTGGAGTATCATCGGATACAACCTGAAAGAAGATGGAATATATGTTGGAAATAACTTAAGAGTTGAAGTGAAGGGTATCGGCACATGTAAATTAATTTACGTGGTGCTCAAAACCTATTCCTATATGATGTCCTCTATGCTCCGGATATTTGACGAAACTTGGTCTCCATAGTTGTTCTTATTAGCCTAGGTTATGTATTGAATTTTCATGGTAGTTGTGTTGTTATTTTGTATGGAACAGTTTATTATGGTTCAAGTCATGTATCGAATGGTTTTATGGTGTTAGATATTGACTATGATCAATACAATGTTAATGTCGATAGTTGTTTTTCTTTAATTGCATCTTCTAGTAATGTTGAGATTGATACAAGTACTTGGCATGCTAGATATTGGGTTGCAAAGAATGCAAAGATTAGCTAGAGAATGCCTTTTAGAGTCACTCACTGATGTTAATCTACCCGTATGTGAACATTGTCTAGCAGGATAAAGTAACTAGAAAACCATTCGGTAAAGAGACTAAAGCCGAATTTCCATTGCAACTCATTCATTCTGACATTTGTGGTCCATTGAATGTGAGGGCGAGGCATGGAGCCTCATATTTTATCACTTTCATAGATGACTTCACGCGTTTCGATTATGTTTTCTGATCATCCATAAGTCAGAAGCATTAGACTACTTTAGACGATATATAACGATGGTAGAGAATCAGTTGAACAAAACAATAAAGGCATTGAAAATCGATCGCAGACAAGAGTATCTATCGGAGCAATTCAGGGCTCTTTGTGATGAAAAAGGAATTGTAAGACAGTTGACTATTCTTGATACTCCACAACAAAATGGAGTAGCTGAGAGAAGGAATAGAACCCTATTAGAAATGGTTAGGTCTATAATGGCGCAAACAAATTTACCTATCTCCTATTGGGGAGATGTATTATTAACTACTGCCTATGTACTTAACCGAGTGCCCTCAAAATCGGTCACTTCCACCCCTTATGAATTATGGATTGGTAGGAAACCAGACTTAAGTAGTCTACGTCCATGGGGATGTGCAGCTTATGTTCATGATTCTTCCCATAAATATGGCAAATTAGGTCCTAAAGAGAAGAAATGTATCTTTATAAGATATTCTAAACACTCTAAAGGGTACGTGTTCATAGGTAAACAAGCTGATGGAAGTGTGATCGAAATTGAGTCACGAGATGTCACGTTCTTAGAGAACGATTTTCCTAGTAGAGGTGAGATTGATAAGGATTTCCAATTATATGAGATGAAAGATCCAAATAACACACCCACTAATGTTGTAGAGGGAAATGAAGATTTATCTCAACATACAAGACCTAATGGGAGTATTGCATTGCCTGACAAATTGAATTCAAGAGAAATTCAATTGCGTAAAAGTAATCATAAAAGTATTCCCCGTCGTCGTCTTGAGATTGAAGGGGAAGCATTTATGATTGCTCAAAAAGATGATGCCGAGCCTAAGACTGTTCAAGAGGCTCTCTCATCCTCTGATAAGGAAGAATGGAGAAAAGTTTTGGAAGATGAAATGGAGTCAATGAGGGCAAATCATGTCTGGGACTTGGTTGATTTACCACCCAATTGTAAGGCCGTTGGAAACAAATGGGTCTTTAAGATTAAGCGAAAGGCGCTAAATTGGAAAATTCTCGTCGGCCGACACTAGACTGATTTTCTTATTGTTTTGGTACCCGGTGTCCATATTTGAATCCTCGAGATTTTCACGACAACCGAGAGTCGCCAATGTGTTGAATGGGTTCATAGTGGCTCGAAGAAAATCGACCACGGGTTGTTTGCCCTAAAAATTTCTGAAAGTAACTTGATAGCCTAGGTTATGCTAAAAACGTGTCGAATAGAAATTAACTGTGAATTCGAGTCCAATTTTAGAAATTGAAAGTTCTGTGGTGTCACGAGCTATTTTAAGAACGTCGACTCAGTCTCAAAAGATTTTTCGGAGATTCCAAGATTTTTACGGAAAATCGATTCGGGCGTCACGGAAATTAATAGAAATTCACACAGACCAAATTAAAGAAAATTGGACCTCTTAGTTGAGCCTTTGAGTGTCGGGGACCTATAGAAAATTGCATGGGATTTTTCTACATCGAAATTGGACCTCAATTTGATTAATCAAAGAGGAAATTGAAGCCAAATTAGTGAAATTCGGAGCTTTGCAAGGGTAGCAATTTTGGGGCTTCAAAATTGGTTAATTTAGGAAATTTATAAGTTGGAAAGTAAATGGGAGGCATTAAGATAATTATGTGAGCTTTAGAGGGGACAAACACTTGAGTGGTTGGATAATATCTTTTGATTTCAAGCTTCCCAAGCTTGCCAAACACCCCACGCCACTAGCTGTCTTCCTCTACTCCATCGTTTCTGCCGTTCATCCTCGCCCACGCATCTCTTCGGTTTTCTTCATCTCACGCCAGCTTCACCACCGAAATCTTCAGCTCGCGTCTTCAACCGCCAGCCAAATTTCAGTCCACGCAGCCATCTCCGCTTCCTCTTCAGTCCGCGTGAGAGCCCCCAACCGAAGCAGTTGCTGCTTCCTTCCATTTCAACCGCAAGTCCACCGAAGGCCAAGGCCCACGATCGTTTGCCCCTCCAATCGACCGCCACACGCCCACATCTACTCACGATTTCCCTTTGTAGACCACGCATCCCCACGGTCAACACCAGCTGAGCCCCACGCGTCCGAATTTCTCCCATTCAATCAAGCATCCAGTAGCAGCGGAATTCAATTTCCTCGAAGACCCAAGGATCCCTCTTGCTGCTGTGCGTTCCTTGTTCCACGCGTCTTCGTCGTTCAATCAGCAAAGCCGGTTGACCCCAGTAGCGAAGCCGAAGATGCCAGCTCCTTCTGTTTTTGTGCCCGGCCCATCCGTGACTCCAGCCCACGTGATCCATTGAAGTTTGACGAAACAGCTCCCCATCTTGTTGACCCGTAAATCCTATTGACTCAGCCGCTCCATCCCGCTGCCGCCCCACTGAAGCACCATCAAAATTTCAGTCAAACTCCACCAAATCCCTTGCCGCACGATGGGTCAGCTCCATCAGCAACAATGACGTCCGCATGGTCTTCTTCAACTCGTGGGCTTTGCTGCTCCTCTTGCACGTGAAGTTCAGCCCACTTGAAACATGCATCAATTCAGCCCAAGTGGACTTCAGCTTCAACCCATTGATTTCAGGTTGACCCAATCTAGCAGCGCTCAGCCCATTTGAAGTTTAGCCCAGCTTTGAAGCCCAGCAAATTTAGTAGCTCAGCCCAGTTTCTTGAGGCCCAAGCCTAGAATTTTTTTTGGGCTTGCAAGGTTTCTAGGCCCGGCCCGAGGGTGCATCGACGTCGCCGAAATTCTGGAGTTCGGCCGCCATCGCACCGCCGTCGCAGTGTTTTGGTCTCCGCTTTTAATCAAGTGAGTTTTACTCACTAATGCTTTCTTAGTTTGTTAATGATGCCTAAGGGTTGATTAGATTTAATTAAATGCAATTAGGTGGTTAGATTAATTTAAATAAATTAAATTAGAGACTTCATGATGCATGTTTAGGTGGTTAGAAATAGACATTAACAAGTAGGTATGCCATGTTATTTATTGAACGAGTCTCGGTAATTTTTCGGGCTCGTCTTGGCCTCCAATTAGGCATTATGGGCCTAAATTGGATTTTTAATATTTATTTATTTAATTTTCGAAATTAATTATTTTTCCGAAAATTCAACCGGGATGGCTGGTGACTGGAATTTTATGCTAATGATCATGGTGCAGTCCATTTATTTAATTGAGCTTTATTTTGTGCTAAATTGATTTATGAGTAATTTTAGGATTTATTTTTAAATTGAATAAAGAAAGGGTCGAGTGGGACCGTAAAGCTATTGAATTTTGAAAATGGTCGAGTGGAACAATAAATCCATTGAATTTTGGAAAGGTCGAGTGGGATCGTAAAGCCATTCAATTTTGGAAGGTCGAGTGGGACCGTAAAGCCATTGAATTTCGAAAGGGTCGAGTGGGACCGTAAAGCCATTAAATATTGAAAGTGCCAAGTGGGGCCATGAAGCCATTAAATCTAAGGAAATTGCTTGGTGGGACTGTGATTACCACCTATTATTAAGTTGTGTCCTAAGGAACGTGATTCATAATTGGGGATTGAGTTGGAATAGTTGAAATGACCGGAAGTGGTCTTGTTAATATGTAATCGACTAGGTCGATTGATCATGGCTCTGATATGATGTTGTGAATTGATTAATTGAATGGAAATGACCGGTATTGAGACGTAATCGACTAGGTCGATTTGATTGATGCTTCGATCTATGATGTGATTGCTTGAGTGCCTATTTGATATGTACTAATACGCAGGTGGAATCTGAGGCCAAGGTAAGTCCTCTGACTAGTGTTGTGCATAGGCAACCCTAAGGCGTATTGGTTTACTAATCGGGTCTTAGAGGGTAGAACTTGTTAAGACATTGTCTCATTGGTTATTGAATAAACATTTCAAGTCCCTAGATGCAGTAGACTTGGATTTTGAAGATCTTTAAAATCCGGTGCAGTGTGCTTAAGGCTCCATGTTGGAGTGTGGAGGATGATGAAGAGGAGAACGGGGATCTGTAGTTTATGGAACCCCACCCCTACTTGTAGACCTTGTTCTTAAACCGACTTAAGTTGAATTTGAATTAATAGTCCACCTTGTATATACGTGCACTGGTTTGCAATGTATATGTGGCACCCCCAAACCCGGTAGGGTCGCCACAGATACTAAGCGTTCTATCCATTGCAATTTACAGGTTACTTGTCTTTAATTAATTTTTTTTTTTTAAAAAAGGGTAGCGCAGCTCATAGCGAAAATTAGAGGTGAGTTTCACCATCCCTCCACTTCTCTTAGTGACGATACAATGCACATTAACTACACATTGAAGGAAAAACATAAGGCCGAACCACTTTTATTTATATTTTCAGGATGGACACCTTCGGTCGGTATAACCAAAAAGGAAACCAAGACTTTTTACTATGCTCGGCTATATCTCAAAAGAGATCATCGACCCCCTATATCGAAACGTAAAAGACCTTCCATCTACAAGTGTCGGCTCCTTCTCCAAAAAGTGTCGTCTCTCTCTCTCTCCTTCTCACGAGCCATCACACCCAGCTAGGTGCATCGGGCGGTGGCGGTGGCAGCATCCCCAGCATTTCCCCGTCACGCCGGACGTGGACGGATAGAAATTCCTGGATGACGGGGCCCCTAGCCAGGCCCACATCGTACATAACCAGCACCCGAACTCTCAGGAACACCAGTCCAGGGATGGTGACGCAGATATGCTCCATGCATTCCACCTCCACATCTGATGGAATGCCATAAAACGTGCCCCGTGAAACTGGAGGGAGAGACATCTCTCTCTAATCTGAAATGTTGGTCCCCGAAGGGGTGAGTACAACTACTCAGCAGGTAAAGGACCAATGACCACTCAATGCATCATACAATACAATCATAGCATAACACATGTCATTAAGTATTCGTACATAATTTACCTTGATGTCATGCACATGTCACCATATTTCACGTACATGCATCATCATATAGTCATCATCCTCATCATGCATCCATACACTCATCATCATCAAACCACATGTTATCATCATGCCATAGGTGCATGCAATCACATCCATGGTGCTCATCCATGCAATCACATGTTATCATCATGCCATAGGTGCACATACATCCATGCACTCATCATGCAATCATGCATACATGTGACCATATTTTTGCATGATTTAATTTCAACTCATGTTTTTCAAATTGCATTGCCACATTTCTTTTTCCCGGGACCAGTAATTGCATCCTCATTTCTATCGCTCGCACCCAACCTGGCATCGCGAGGAACCTCCGGCACACACCTCCGAGCATCCGGCTCACACCTCCGGGCATCTCGAAACTCCCGAGGACATCCGGCACACACCTCCGGGCATCCGGCTCACACCTCCGGGCATCCCGACACTCCCGGGGCATCGTCGGCTCACACCTCCGACGGTCATCCATATTCTCATACATCTCTTTTCCAATTTCACATTTGAAATTTTCAATGAAATTGATTTGAATTACTCTTTTGAAATCATGCTACATGCATTGGGAAAATTGTCCTTTGATAAATTGGTTTAAATGCAGTCTTTCTTTGAAATCATGGAAAAATATATCATTTTCTTTAATGTTATATGGAATGCATGAAAACCATCAACCATTGCATGTATAATAATCCACAGTATCATGATTCACATACTATTTCGTACAGATCACACATCACAGCATAGAATTGGTCATGCATCCCAATATCATAAATTTTGAAATTGTACAGCTTACACAGTTTTCAAAACACAGTTCGTTAAATAAGCAAATGACCTTCAAAAATCACGAAATTTAAGTATGTTATAGTCAAGACATAGATAAAGATATCACATGAAGGAAATTTCTCCAAAAGAAATTTGTACAGAAAGGTATAGGTCATGCATGTCAACATTTTCAAGTCCGAAACACACAGATTGCACAATTTTCATATCACAGTCGATTTAATATGCAAATGACCTTCAAAAATCATGAAATTTAAATATGTTGTAGTTAAGACATAGATAAAGATATCACATGAAGGAAATTTCTCCAAAAGAAATTTTTACAGAAAGTTATAGGTCATGCATGTCAATATTTCCAAGTCCGAAACACACAGATTGCACAATTTTCATATCACAGTCGATTTAATATGCAAATGACCATCAAAACTCATGAAATTTGAGTATGTTGTATTTTACACATAGATAAAGATGTTTCATGAAGAACATTTCTCCAAACGAAATGTGTACAGAAAGTTATAGGTCACGCATGTCAACACTTCCATGTCCGAAACACACACCTTGCACAGTTTTCATATCACAGTCGGTTTAGTATGCAAATGGCCATCAAAACTCATGAAATTTTAGTATGTTATATTTAACACATATATAAAGATGTTTCATGAAGAACATTTCTCCAAAAGAAGCTTGTACAGAAAGTTATAGGTCACGCATGTCAACACTTCCATGTCCGAAACACACACCTTGCACAGTTTTCATATCACAGTCGGTTTAGTATGCAAATGGACATAAAAACTCATGAAATTTGAGTATGTTATAGTTAACACATAGGTAAAGATGTTTCATGAAGAACATTTCTCCAAAAGAAATTTTACAGAGAGTTATAGGTCATGCATGTCAATATTCTCATGTCCGAAACACACACTTGCACAGTTTTCATATCACGGTCGGTTTAGTATGCAAATGGCCATCAAAACTCATGAAATTTGAGTATGTTGTAGTTTAAGATGTTATCTACAACTTTTGTGAAGGAGTCGAAGCAAGAATCCAACTCAAAAGACAAACCTCTACAACGTTCGGGGTCAAGAGGTATACTCGAAAAACAGAAGGTATTTCCAAAAACAATTCATCCTAGCTTCGGTTCTTGGACCTTAAACCTTCAAAATTCATCACTAATCCAAACATACATGCAAAACACACATGCAAGAGCAGCAAGAGATCCCAACTTGCCTCCAAAAATCAGACCACTGACGGCACACGGACGGCGAAAGGGCGGACGAACGGACGACGGGCGTGCGGGCGAGGGCTCCTTCTTCTTCCTCTCTCGGTTTCCCTCTCTCTCTCTCGCAGCTCTCTCTCTCTCGCAACTCTCTCTCTCTCGCAACTCTCTCTCTCTCCCTAGGCTTGGATGAAGCCCTCTCTCTCTTACCCACCTTAACCGGTTGCTTTTCCCCCTAATGGTCTTCCCTTCCATCATTAGCAATGATGGTTAATTGCATGGCAACCACTTGGCAGCTAGGAGGGAACACATGGTCTTTCTTCATGCAAGATGGGCCTCCATCTTCGGCTGGACCTAAGGCCAGCAAGTGGGCCGGCGACAGCCCTCCTTGGGCCCCAATGGGCCGACGGCAGCTTCCCCCCTCTTGGCTTCGTGGGCCAGTCGAGAAAGGGGGGGGCAATGGGCTGGTTTGGGCTTTCAATTGTCCAGCCCATCCCCATCCTATTAATTCACTTAACCTTCAATTTTTTAAAACTCCTAGTTGGGAATATAATTCACCAAAAGCTTGGCCAAAAATCCTAGGATGCCACAGTATATAAGTGTTGATGTTTTTAAAGGTTTGAAATTTAGTCCTACTGTTCTATCCCAATGTTTTATTGTCTGGGGATTTAATAATTGCTTCCGCATGTACTTATGCAAAAGAAGGGTCAGCGATACGTAGTCCTAGGATATCGCATTTAAAATCGACCAAGGTAAGGGATGTGCGCGTGCCTGAGGATCAGGGCGTGACAGAAACTCACGTAAATTTTCATTTCTCTTGCTTATTTACTGCGAAAACAATCTTCAATGATGTCCTCCCTTTTCCAGATACCTAATGAGACAGATTAATCTCTCCCGAATCAGCAAAGCTCCTAGCTCAGCCCATCCTTGATTCTAAAACCAAAAATGTTGCTTGGGGTCTTAAAGCTTTCAAATCTTGTGGACCAAATGGATTTGAACCCATCTTCCATCATAGTCTCCATCGCAAGGAATCTGAAAACTTCTTAGCCTAACCAATGTACTAAGATAGGTCGCATACAACATTTTAATTCAAAAGCGCCCCTTTTTCTAGGGGTGAGCATCGGTCTAGGGTCAACCCTAGACTGACCCTGGACCGGCCCAACCCTGCGGTCCTAGTTTGGTTCCTAGGGAGATTAGGTTGGTCCTTGGTCCTAGAATTCTTGGACCAGCATTGTGCGAGTTGGCCCTCAATTCTGAGAGTTTTTGGTCGTTTCAACTCGGACCAACCCTGACTATATATATATATATATATATATATATATATAATACTATTTATAATTTTTTTATATAGAGAAAACCTTAAAATAAACGACGTCAATAATATTAAATAGCTCTTTAGTGAGGAGTTCAAGTAATTTTATATTATTCTTTAATAACTTAGATTTTTAATGTATTTTACGACGTCAATAGTTATAATTTACGAAAGAATAAAATGTTGTGAAAAGTCTTCACGGCATCCAAAAATGTATAAATAGCTCTTTATGGCATTCTCCTCTAGTATTTATTCTCTTCTGTCTTATTTGTCCTCTTAGTCTTCAATCTGCCAAAATTGAAAGAAACAACTTCTCTACTTGCCACTCGACACTCGCCTCGCTCTTTTTGGGTCACTCATGCCACTCCCTGCTCGATGCTTGCTTGGCTTGTTGCTTCCCGCTCAACATTCGATGCTCATTCTGTTTGACACTCACCCCACTTGACCCTCACCGCTTGCCTTTCTTAGCTGACCTCGCTCATCATCGAACCTATTAGGTTGGTACGGTCCTCGGTTACCCTTTCAAAAAGTACAAAAAATGAAATAGAAAATTATTGGTTGGTCTTGGGTTGACCTTGAAATCAAACCGAACTCATTGGGTCAGTTTGGTCCTCAATCATTTTTTTAAGGAGTACAAAAAATGAAATAAAAAATTATCGATTGGTTCCGGGTTGACCTTGGAACCGGACCAAACCCATTCGGTTGGTCCGGTCCTCGGTCCCAAGCTTAATAGGGTCGGTTCTCGGTCCCAAAAATTGAGGACCAGCACTGTGCGAGTTGGTCCTAGGGTTAGGGGGTGGACCGACCCAACCCGGACCATGCTCACCCCTACATTTTACCATGAACAGCGATGCATAGGCAATCAGAGCCTACACAACAAACAAACATGGAACAAATTTGGAAAACAATCTTAGAAAGAAACTCCTCAGATGTTGAAGACTATTTATTTATTTCGGAAAGGAAATGAAATCAATAAGAAGAAAATCCTCATGTGTTTTTTTTTTTTTTTTTTTTTTTACTTTGAATAACTACTTGAGCAAAACTCAATTATGTTGCATTGTACCCACGAAAAAAATTTAACTCATTTATAGATGTAATGAAAGTCAAATTAGCAACTACATGTATGCTTACCTAATTTACCGAGATTTCACAGAATTACTCAACAAGTGAAAATTTGTCGACTGCAACATCTAATCTGGCATTTGTTAATCAAATCCAATGTATTTTAATTTTTAAAAACATTATTTCATTTGTGGCGGTCACAAGATGATCGCAAATTTTGATTTACTTTGAATAACTACTTGAGCAAAACTCAATTATTTTGCAGTGTATCCACGAAAAATAGTGTAAGTCAAATTAGCAACCGCAGGGGTATGTTTACCTAATTTAATGATATTTCAAAGAATTACTCAACACTGCAACATCTAATCTGGCATTTGTTAATCAAATCCAATGTGCTTAAATTTTCAAAAACATTATTTCATTTGTGGGTAGTCACAAGTGTTATGATATATGTTAATTTAAATGTGATCCCAATTTTGTATTTCCCAATTAATTTCAATTTATTGCTCAACTTATGCTCTTGTTTATTACGTGATAATTGTCCATTAATATATTACCATTAAAGACGTCAAGAAATGGAATAAAAATGTCAAGTCGTCTAGTTTAAATTTTATCGGTGCAAAAAACACAACATCAAGTTTTGAGAAGTATTGGCCAGTGAAACAAGACATTCAAATCAGATGATTCCACGAATTGATTGATACACGGTTTGCACATCCGTTCAAGGTTTTTGGGTAATCTGTATTTGTAGATTTTCATGAATGGCGGGAGATATGTCGATCCTTACATTTCCGCAAAATTGTTACCGATTATGCATGTATTTGTTTGTGAATGATAAATCAGGATCGTTAGTTTTTCTTTGGACTTAGTCTAACAACAAGATGATCACAAATTTTGATTTTCAAGTTAACTTAGACAGCTATAGCTTGAGTTGAACTTAATCTTTCATTTAAGTCGTGTAAAATTATTACAAGAAACTACATTAAGTAACATGAAAAATGATAGCAGAAAAATTTAAAGTAATTGATTTTGTCATTTTTAAAGATTTGGACTTCTATTAGTTTTAAATCGGGCAAGACATTACAATTAACAAATTGAGGGGTGAATACAAACACTACTTGATCTTTTTTCTTGAAAAGTTTGGTCATTTTTCTTTTCAATATGGCCTTACATAGAGTTATTAGATTTATACCATATTGAAGTGATTTTTCCAAAAAAAAAAAAATAAGGGATCCAATAGCGCAAATTGAGAATTCAAGGACTTAATTGGACAAATCACATAAGGTAAGGACCAAGAATGAAATTATCCTATAAGACATGACAAGTGGGTGAATCATCCCCTCAGCAACGCCTTATCGTAGCTCATTACAGGTTAGGGCTACTAGAACGGCATAAAGAGTTGATCTAACTAGAAGATCTATCTCCACCAAACCCAGTTCTCAAGTAGTCTATTTGGTTGAGATGACTAATATCACCCCCCGATTTAAAGACCCAGTTGTCCCCATCAGATAAGTGGAAAATGTTGATGGAAGTATTCAAGAACTTCACAGGTTGGTTATTTGGGCAAGCCCGCGCATGAAACGTTTGGAGTACTCCACCATGAGTGACTGCTACTACTCGCTGTCCTGCACAGTGAAGAAAATTTTATTTGCAATTTCTATTTCCAGCTTAACTTATATTAGAAATTCTTTAGTAGTGAATGGAAAGAGCAATTAAATCATGGTCGTCCTCGTCCTCATCCTCATCTTTCTTCTGCTATCATGAAGCAGGCAAACCCAAGAAAAGGCATTTAAAAGCAAAGAGCATTAGTAAACTCTTAGAAAACATTAAAACAACAATTATAGCTATTCACCAAGTCCTGTTATGCTTAGCTTTCAAGACTGGAAAAGGTAATCTAGGAAAAACTCCTTTAAAAACAAACTATGGAGATTTGAACCGGTGAAATATGAGTGAAATATGAGTATTATTGTGCCCAGTGAACACTATGCAAGGAGTCACTTTCATGGATAAAACTATTAACATTGCATTTAGGCTAGTAGAACACTCCACAATTCTGGTGAATAAGTGAAATAAATAATCTCTTTACCTTTGTGCTTCATACTGATGTTTCGTAAACATGTAATGCAGCGCTGATAAACTTGATCAATACTTTCACCACCACCCTATGCGTAGAAAAAAAAAAAAAAAAGAAAAATGACTGATCAGACATTCCACTTGTGAAGCAATTTGAACCCTACGGCCTACCAAACTCTTTCTCAATAAATCTTAATCTTGTAATCCCTTGTTTTGTAACACCTAACACATGATATGTGAGCTTTATTATGTTTTACAGATTAAAAATAACATGTAAGATGTGAATCCATTAAACAGTCTAAAATATGGGACTGAAATTTTTATAATTGTGTATTAAACATATAGAAAAGAACACATCACCTGAACCATTGAACAACTCCAATAGCAAAAACTATGAATTTTGCAGTATTCACATATGCATAGTTTCCATATAGAAAGTTAGTGGCAAAATGCAAATTGACAAAAATCAGGTGCATTTTGTCGAGCTCTGTGCAAATCAAAACTCACCGGAAGTTCTTGATCTGTCTTCTGCGATAGAAGGGCTTTCTAGGCTTCAGGACAGACACTAGCTGCCGCATGTGGCTGAAGGCCTTGAAGATCCCCAAGATTTCTTTCTCGTAGACCTGGATCCTTAATAACCTAGTTTCTCATTTGTAAAGAACGTGCAGGATTTTTCAGCGGACCCAATCATTAATCGAACCATAAGAATAAAGATGAACTTTTACAACATTCTGAACTTTCCAACAAATAAAGAAAACATCTACTAGAATTTTTTAGCTCTACATCATTGTCCGAAATTACGTATATGTTGGGTCTTGTAACACCAAATGGGTAATGCCAAATTCATGTGTAATTCTCGAAAAATAGAATGCCAAATCAAGAATGGTCTCACTACATTCATACCTCCAATCCACCACAAGCAGTTGCAATCAGATTTGCCGTCTCAAAAGCTTGTTTTAAGTCAGATGAGTAAATAGCAGAGATTTTGCCTTCTTTGGATAGCCTTTCACCCACCTTTTACGGAAAATAATAGAAGATGGTAGTAAACTTGTTAGTCAATCCAAAGAAATGAATTATATATCACTGAAAATACTCAGCAGTTGCTTGCCGCCTCCCAGTTTCATTCAATTCAACATCCAAAGTTCCCTTTTCGATGTAATGAAAGTAATTTGAAGGTAAATAGAAAAAGTGGCAAAACCAATTTTAAACAAAATAGATGAGATGGCAGATATCAGTACAATTAGAAATAGAGTTGCTTAAACTCACGCATTAATACGGACAAACCACAAGCTAGCAATGCTTTTTATCTAATTTGATTAGGCATGTCCTATCATGGAATTAATATTGATCCCTCAATCACAAAAGCTGTAATAGAAGATATGAAACCTTAGCGGTAGAGTGTACATATTCTTTGCTATTACATCTTCTCTCTCATCTTTTGGGATCACCCTGAATATTTCCTTGCCATCACATGTTCCAATTTTATATAGGAAAAGAGAATTATGAAAATCAAATTAGTATCCTCAAGCAAAGGCTTGTACTGGTGTATTCACAATGCGATTACAGATTTATGTACATAGCTTGACAAGTGTCATTCACCAAAATGATGCCTCTATTAATTAAACGTTTGGATTGTATTTTGTCACACAACGGGAAAATATCTAATAGTGTACCACATGCAATATTCGATATCGTAACGGTAATTAGCAATTTCTACAAAATTAGAAGGCTAGAGAGAAATCCAAAACCTGAAATCTTCCATCAACATTCCAGTCTGTTTCTCCGTGACGTATGACAATGATTTCAGGATAGTTTACCCCAATTGGAACCGATTGAGCATCACCATTGCAAACCATTTCAGCAGCAACCCTGAAAGATAACCCGTGAAAAGAGGGAACTGGAAAACCTCATGCATATAAAGACAAAGCTACCACGACAGCAAAAAAGTAAGGGATATGTGTACTGGAGGTCTTAAAACTTGTCACGAAAGTACAATTGAGTTCTAAAACTTACAAAAAGTATAATCAAGACTAAAATTTCTCAAATTAATACAATCGAGTCGTTCTATTAACTCCATTCATTTAGAGTAACGGAAAATGCTAACATGGCTTTTTAAAATATTTTCTCACTCCTACATGGCAATGATGTAGCCAAAACATAGAACACTAGGCTAAAACAACGCTGTTTTGGATTTAATTCTAGTTTTTTTTAACCATAAGCTTAATTAAATAAAATAAAAAATATTTAAAAAAAAAAAAAACACAAAAAAGGAGCAAAGGCAAGGGTGGAGGCCCTTGCTGATGCCTACCCCATTGCCAGAAAAGGTTGAGGGGGCTTGGCGAGGGCTGGCAGGGATTGCCAAGGCCTCAACCGGGGCCAAAGACCCTTGCCCACTAGGTGGGGGTCACGGCCTTCCACCTAGATTTGGGCAAGGGTTGCCTACCCTCGGTGAGGATTTCCAATCCTTGGTGCGGTCTAGCGACCCTCACCAAGGGCCACCATAGCTAGGAAGAGCTGGCGACCCTCTAAGGGCCGATGACCCTTGCCTAGATTTAGGTGGAGGGTCGCGGGCCCTTTTTTGCAATTGGTGAGGGTAATTGGCATTGGTCGAGGCCCCAACAAGCCTTGCCGGCCCTTTTTGGTGTCGAGGGCGGCGGCAGCAGCAAGAACCCTAGCGCCCTCGCCTTTAGCTTAATTTTTTTCCATTTTTGTGTTTTTGGAAATATCTTTTTATTTAATTTAATTAATATTTTAGTAAAATAAATTAGAATTTAAGCCCAATCGTCGCCATGTTGGAAGCAATATATTTAAAAAAGCCATGTCAACATTTTCCTTTACTCTAAATAAATGGAGTTAATGAAAAGACTCGATTGTACCAATTTGAAAAATTTTAGAACTTGATTGCAATTTTGCAAATTTTTGGACTTGATTGTTCCATAATAAAAATATGTTTGATAGGATTCCTAATTTTTTTAATACTTTTATTATATTTTTCTTTTTTTTTTTTCCCTTTTGCTTTTTCCTTCTCTCCTTTTTCCTCCTTCTTTGTAGTCGATTGTGGATGATGGTGGTGGTCGGCGATTGGCTAAGCAAGGTCCGGCGACCTCGGCGGAGGCTCGCCTAATCACTACGAGCCTCGGCCTCACTAGAGAGGCCGAGCTTCCCCTAGTGCAAGGTTGGCCTTGCCTTGGCCTAGCGAGGCTTAGCCTCCTGGTGAGGCCCAACCTCATGCCTACTGGGCCTTACTAGGCCAAGGTGAGGCCGACCTCAGGCCACTTGGGCGAGGTTAAGGCTCACGGTGGACTGGCGAGGCTCCAGCAAGCTCGTCAAACCTCACCCAATTGGTCCCCGGCCAATGCTACCAGCGGTGATGGTGGCGGAGCCCGGCAATGGCTAGCAACCAGTTTGGGGGAAGAAGAATAGAGAAGAAGAGAGAAGGAGAGATATAAAAGAAAAATAGTTTGGGTTTTGATTCTAAAATTGTTTCCTAAAATAAAGAAGCAACTTTTTTCTACTACTTAATTTTGTTCCAAATTTCCCTGAGAAAAACAAACGGGTTTTTGTTTTCATGAATAAAAAATTTATCAAATGGATTTCTATTTCAAATTTATTATCAAGCACAAAAGAATAAAATCAGTTACTATTTGACAAGTTATCAAACACGCCCTTAATCAGTTGTAACAGTAAATAGATCATTTGCTCTATCAGCAGCGAGCTCTTATCACCACTAAAATGACAAAAAACAGAATGCACCCACAAAACTAGATTGAGCTCGCCAATTCCGGAGTTTTTCATTATCTTCCACATTTTGCGGAACTTCTGGAGAAACCAAAACAAAAACAAAAACAAAAACAAAATAAATCGACGAAAATGGAGGACAACGTCAAACCTCGAGTTTGAAGCCGACATGGCGAACTCACGATTTGGCTCTGGACCGTGCGTCCCTGATTGCAGTTGACCGATGAACGGAGTTGCGAGTCCCAAACTTCGAGTTAAAGGAGCTACGACGGGCGGAGTGCTTCGGCCAATAAGCAAACGTAGACCATTAATCTTGATGGAGTCGCTGAAGATTTTATAGCAAAATGCATTTGATTCGGAGCCGTTGGTCTTCGCCTCGGTCTTCCCGGTGTGAATGATAAATATTACATATGTGCACGAAAGTTGCAGAACAATTCCGTGTGGCCTCCGTCTTCATGATCTTTCGTAGGAAAGTTTATGAACGACCTAACGGATTAGGGGAGAAAACAAAAGGCGTGTTTTCTTCATTATGATCTGAATGTCTTCGTCTTCCCCGGCCACCGTGGCCTGCCCTTATCACTGCTGCAATTGAATACCGCAATCACCTTAAACGAGGCCCAACAATTGGCAGAGATTTGATTAGACCAAATTGCTTGGTCCAATCTTTGGATTCGAAATTTACTTCCTTTCTTGATTACTAGGCAAATAATGCATCCTATTTGATATTGATTCAATATTTGGGTTTGCTTATTTCTTCTTGCAGATTCGATTTGGATTTTTCTATTATTTTACCAACGGATTTTGTCCTTAAAACAATTACTAAATAAACTTAAAATGCTTTTATCTAACAAACCCAATGGCGCTTCTAGTAAAACTTTATTATATGCATAGCACTTATTTGATCTTATTAAAATACATATATGATATATAAGCATCCTGTTTTATTTGCATATTTTCACCGTGCAGGGACAAAATGTGTCGCACAAAATTGTCAGTTTTATGTAAAATAAGCATATCATTGTATTATTTTCCAAACTTACTAACAAGTACGTTTACTTAGGATTTGTTGTAAGTTTGCTTCACTAAACATTGCTTTTTGCAGAAATAATACAAAATTAGTGGCAGAATCCTGGGTTATTTTAGTTGGTATGATATGCCCTAGAGTTTTGGCTTGATGAGCAGGATCTGTTAGGGATGACTTAGGTGTCATGCCTCATATCCATCTTTAGTGAGTTTTGGTGTCATCAGTGTCCTCGTAATCCCATGTCCCCATGATATGAGACAATCTATCCACCGAAAATTTCCTTCCACTTTCATCCCATCCATTAGGGGAAAATTATAAAAAAAATTCATAAACCTATTGTAATTAAGCCAATTTAGTCATAAACTATATATATACATGCCGATTGAATTCTAAACCTTTTTTATTTGTATCAATTCAATTCATTCGGTCAATTATGATTAGAAATTGTTAACATGGACGCTGAGCATCCTACGTCACACGGCCGACAGTTACGTGGATAATTTTTAATAATATTTTAATAAATTTTCGAATTTTTATTTTATTTTTTTCGTTTATTTTGTCTTTTCTTTTCTTTTCCTTCTTCTCTTTTGTTTTTCCTCACCGTGCCCAGCAAGAGTCGTTAGAGCTCATCAACCACTAGGCGAGGCCTTTTGTCTGGGTGCAAGGCACGATAGGTTTGGTGGAAGGTGCGGTGATGCTAGACTTGCTGGAATCTACAAAAAATCGAGGACTTGACTGAGCTTAGTTTTTCATACGTATGGAGAATGGTGTGAATGCCACCGATATAGCCGAGTGAACCGAAAGCATCGAACATCCACGCATAAGGATACAACAGAAAAGCCATCCACGGGAGATCTAAATCAAGCAGACATCATCAATTGCATTCATGCCTGCCAAGCGCACAGAGCTCAAGAACAAACCCCTAAAGAAAACTGCCAATGTAGAACCTATAAAGACATAATCAGATATAATTATCATTACCTAAACGTACTAATCAATGTACGAAATTTTATTGGTAATAACAAGAAACGATCACGTGGCTTGACACAATTTACAATGTCAAGCAATTCATATGTATTTGGGTACTTCTAACAATTGAGGCACCCGAAACACTTTGGTTGAGTGACCAAAGGATAGAACTCTTCTGGGCCATTAAGAAAATTAATACATGTTGCTCGAACAATCAATATATATCTTCTCTCAGTTCTTCCCACTGATTTTGGTCTTACCATACCTCATTACTAGTAGGCTACTGGAACAGTATCAAGCCCGATCGATCTAACTAGGAGTTCCATCCCCACAAAACTTTGTGCTTGGATATTTCATTTGGTTGAGATGACTAACATCACCTCAATATTTCGAGACCAGGTTGTCCCCATCAAACAAATGCAAAATGTTGACAGAAGTATTTAGTACCTTTTTGCAAGGCAGTTTATTTTTGCAGGCCCGCCTATGAAGGGATTGGATTACACCACCATGAGTGACCACCACTACTCGTTCTCCTGCTTAGTGAAGGAAAATTTTATTTGCAATTTCCCTTTGCCAACTTAAATTGTATCAATATTCTTTAGTATTGAACATAAAGTGCATTTAAATCATGGTTGTCTCATCTTCGTCTTTCTTCTGCTATAACAAAGCAAGCAAATCGAAGAAAGATCATTTAAAAGCAAAGAGCACCATCAAAGCTTTAGAGAGCATTAAAACAAAAATTAAAGCTGTTCACCAAGTCTTGCAATGCTTAGTTTTTGAGATTGGAAAAGGTAATCCTAGAAAAGCTCCTTTAAAGCAGCTATAGATCGAACAAGTAAGATGTAACTTATAGTGCCTTGTCAACACTATGCAAGGAGTAATATTCATATAAAAAACTATTATCATCGCATTTAGCTTATTAGAACACTCACACAATACTAGCTATTAAGCAACATAAAGGGATCTCTTTACCTTTGTGCTTCATATTGATGTTTCGCAAACACGTAGTGAAGTGCTGGTAATACTTTCACCACCACCCTATGTGTAGAGGAAACAAGAGAAACACCGATCAGACATTCCACCTATGAACCAATTTTCACCTAGTAGACTGCCAAACTCTTTCTTGATAAATGTTTATCTAGTAAATAATTTTTTTGTAATGCCTAATATATGAGATGAGAACTTTACTATATTTTAAGGACTGAAAGGACATATAAGATGTGAATCCATAAAAAAGCCAAAAGAATGGGACTAAAATTCTTCTAGCCGTATATATAACATCACGTGAACCATTTAAACAACTCCAGTGACGAAAACCACGTAATTTGCAATATCCACATACATTACGCACGGTTTCCATATTGAAAGTTGGTCGCAAAATGAAAATTGACCAAAGTCAGGAGCTTATTGTCGAGCTCAGGGCAAATCAAAACCCACTAGAATATCTCGATCTGTCTTTTGCGATCGAAGGATTTTGAAGGCTTCGGGACAGACCCTATGTGACATCCTAAATTTTAGACCATGTCCCGATAAAATGAAATGGGCATTTCATCAACGCACCTATGGTTCTTTTTCTCTGAGTTGACCACTCATGAGATAACTGATCTACCAAATGAAGCCGTTAAGGGATATAAACGCGACTGACTTGAGAATTCGATTAGAAATCGACTGCTCGACCGTGCTGATCTGCAAGGGTTAATACGGCCCGTTAAAATTGATTAGAGACTAGAGATAGGTCGATTCGACAGAGGCATGTAATTAAAGTATGTGATTCCACCTAATTGCAAAATTTGCGTCGAACGGCACTAAACCAATTTTTCTATCGATTCTGTACCTAGTGCCCGTAATTGAAATCTTGGGATTTTCACGACAACTGAGAGTCGCCTATGAGTTGAAGATGCACATTGTGGATCGAAAATGATTGACCACGGGTCAAACGCGCTAAAAATTCCTAAAAGCTACCCGGTAGGTTAGGTCACGCTAAAATCGCGTCCAATTGAAATTAACAACAAAATTGAACTCGGTTTCAAGAATCGAAAGTTCGAGCATGTCACGATTTATTTTTGGGATGTTGACTCATCCTTTGAAGAATTTTCGGCGAACCTGGAAAATTTTTGAAAAATCAATTTTTGGCAAATTGATTAGAAGGAATTCGGAAGGAGATGGATTTGGCTATTTTGCTGCCCAAAATTTGTTAATTGTGGGATTGAAGGTGCAAGAAAGTATTAGGGGACCAAGAAGATTGGCTTGAGGACTTTGGGGACCAAGGAATGATGAATTAAGATATTTTTGATTGACTTTCTCCCCCCCTCTTCAGCTTCTCTCGCATGCCAGACCAGATGCTCTCCCCTTTGCCGCTTCTGCTTTCTTTTCATTTCCCTCATTCACGTTCTTTCCCCCCTGCGCACCCCCTCTCAGCCAAGTGCCCCTCCTGCTCATTCTTCATTTTGTTTTCCTCTTCTTTCGGACACCAACCCACTCACGTCAGCATCCCCTCCATTTCTCCCTTTCGCTGCCATGTCCACGACACCCCCCACCAACGACCGACTCTTCCTCCTCACGCCTACCCGTCAGCTCCCATCTTCACCTCCTGTTCTGCCACACACCGCGCCACACCACTCTTCCACCTCCACCACCCACGCGACACCACCCCTGCCAGTACTCCAATCCGTCGGCCCATCACCCACCGAAACAACTCCCCTCAACTTCACCGCTTCAGCCCACTCTCGATCTAGCCCAGTAAATCGCCATCTTTAGTCCATTGTTCCTCAACGCCAGCTCACCTATGGCACCACCGCTCCACCCACAACACCGTAGCCCCGCGCCACCACTTGCGGCCGCCGAGGCCAACCCAAGCCGCGCCCATCTAGCCACCGTTTTCACCTCCACATAAGCAAGGCTGAACCTCAGCCTTTGCTAAGTTGTGTTAGGCTGTTTTTAACCCGGTCCGAGCCTCCTTTGGTGTTGCCGTAGACCCAAGTTGTGGTCGCCATTGCGCTGCCGCCGTCGTGAACCGATTTTCACGCTAAACTGGTAAGTTTACGTCCTAAACTCTAATTAGGAGGCTAATTACACTTAAAGGTGGATTAGTAGTTTAATTTGAGATTAGGGGGTTAGTTAGTTTAATTAGAGATTAGTGGTAATTAGTTTATATGCCTAAATTAGTAGGATTGGTTAGTTAGTCTAATTAGTTATTAGGTGGTTAGATTAAATTAGTTAGCTTAGTAGATTAGTTAATTAGTTATTAGGTGGTTAGATTAGTGTATGTAGCTTAATTAGTGATTTAATTTAATTATTTTACAATTTATTTAATTAATTGTAATTTATTTAATTATTTATTAATTAGCATAAATTTTACTGGGATAGTCGGTCATTAAAATTTTGTGCTGATTGTTGTAGTTGTATTGGTTTGTGCAATTGAGTGCTAATTTATGCAATTGAATGTTGATTAATGATTTTTGAATTATTATTTCAAAAATAGGAAATTTTGGTATTTAATTAGAAAAATACTAGGTGTTGGTTTTTGATGCCAAAAAGGTTTTAAGTACTATATAAAATCGTGGAACTTTTAAAAGAGAGTATACCACGTTTTATGGTTCAATTTGACTGTGTGTGTCCACGCACAATTATTTTACGGGGTGTTTTTAATATAAAGAAAATAGGCCAAGTTCATTATTTGAAATAAAAGTATTTGAGTGCAAAGCACTATATTCTTAGCCAAACATGGATATACATGTAATCGCTATCGGAACTTGTCATGATGCGTTTACACTAGACGATGCTACTTTGGGAATGCCCCACATCAATGGATGCCGTCGTAGTGGAGGCTGGACCGATGCTCCTTCAGGAATACTATCTAGATGTAGACGTTGCCGTGCCCGACAAAGCGGGATGACGCTCGGCTATGCCAGATGACTGCCGACTGTTGAGTTGGACATGGCCGATGGGTCATAATAACTGGGACACCTATGAATGATTGAGATAGCCATGCCGAATTATGAGGCAAAATTGTGTAGCACGGAATGGGACGTGTTATAACGATTTGGTCTTATAATTAGGACCCATGTGATTATTTGATTATTGATGTGTAGTGTTCCAGTTGTTAAATATGTTTGCTATATGCATATGTATATAAACTGTACTGATGTGCAGGGAGTTGCTGAGGCGAGGTAAGTATTATATGATGTGTGTTTAGGTTGCCTCTAGGTGAATTCTCCTCCTAATCGGGATTTAGGGTGTAGACTCTCTAAGATTTTTATCTCACCTCATCATGGGTTACCATTTTTAGGGCCGTAGCATGGAGGATCTAGAGCCGAGGCTAAAGGGTCCAGAGTGTAGATGGCCTAGCGGTTTCTTTTTGAGTCAGACCCTCTGTATATAAACCGAATGTGTTTATAAAGTATGTTTTGTGTTAATTGGTTGTCCTACTTTTCTTTTCCATGTTTGTTTGTTGTCTAGAGATTGTTTAATTTGCTTCTGCATGTGCAATAAAATGAATGGGTTGGTGACATGTCCTGGGAACATCGCAATTCGATCGATCACTGAGGGATGCGCACGTGCTCGAGGTTCGGAGCGTGACACCCTAGCTACAGTATGTGGCTGAAGGCCTTGAAGCTCACCTAGATTTCTTTCCCATAAACCTGGATCCTTGATAACCGACATTCTCATTTTGAAAACAACATGCAAGATATTTCACAGGACACAATCATAAACTAAACTGTAAGAATGAACATGGACTTTTAGAACAGAACTTTCCAACAAATAATGATAACATATGATGGAATTTTTTATCTCTACATCACTGCTTGAAATTTTCGTATATGCTAGGTTCCGTACTTCCAAATTGACAATACAAAAATTTATGAGTAATTCTCATTAAAAGAAAGCCAGATAAAAAATGTTCTCATTATATTTATATCTCCAGTCCATCACAAGCAGTTGATATCGGATTCCAAAGCTCGTTTTAGGTGAGATGAGTAAATTGTAGAGATTTTACTTTCTCTGGACAGCCTTTCACCTACCTTTCAAGGGAAAAATAGAAGAAGGAAATAAACTAGTTGGTCGGTCCAAAGAAAGGGATAACATATCACAAAAAGTACTCACTGCAATTGCTTGCCACCTCCCAATTTCATTTAAATCAATATCCAGATGCCCTGTTCCATATAATGAAATAAGTAATTAAGGTAAATACAAAAGGCGGTAGAAACAAGTGCACAAACAAAATTCATGAGATAGCTGATATGAGCAGAATTGGAGATATACTTGCTTGAACTCATTTCTCTAATTATATTAGGCATGTCCTATAATGTTATGAATATTGATCACTTAGTCACAGATAAAGTACACTCCAAGTGTTAAAACTTGGCATGAATGAACACTTAAGTGTCAAAAGTTTAGAAAGTGATATTTGAGTGCCAAAATTGGAGCAAAATGGATCACTTAAGTGCCACTCCAACCAAAATACCAACGTGACAATTTCCGGCAAAGTAAGTGCAAAACGACGTTATTTTGATGTTGATGTGGTAAAAAAATTAATATGAAAATTAATTAAATTTAATTTAAAACTAAATTTATTTAAAACATTTAAAAAAAAATTAAAAAAAAAAAAAAAGAGGCAGCAGGCGAGGGCTGAGCCCTCGCGCGCCGCTCCCCTTCGTCGCCAAGAAGGGCTGGCGGCGGAGGGGGGAGGGTCGCGCCCCTCAGCCACCGGCCTCTTTTTTTTTTTTTAATGTTTTTTAAAAATTTTAAATTTTTTTAAATGTTTAAATAAATTTAGTTTTAAATTTAATTTAATTAATTTTTTATTAATTTTTTTCTACGTTAACACAAAAAACGACGTCGTTTTTGTATTGTCTAACCATGTCAACATGCAAAACGACACTGTTTCACACTTATTTCGCTGGAAAATTGCCACGTCGGCATTTTGGCCGAAATGGCACTTAAGTGATCAATTTTTCTCCGATTTTGACACTTAAATGTCACTTTCCTAACTTTTGGCACTTAAGTGTCTATCCGTGTCAAGTTTTGGTACTCCAGATGTCCGTACTTCCTTAGTCACAAATATTGTAATACATTTTCTTTGCCATTACGTCCTCTCTGTCATTTTTTTGGCTCACCTTGAGGTGTTACCTTGCCATCACAGGTACCATATTTACATAGGAAAAGAGCAATATGGAAGTCAACATATATTCTCAAGCAAAGGCTAATAATGGTGGATTCACTATGCAATTACAGATATATGTAGCCCAATGCAGCCACAGAGCTTAACAAGAACTGATATTGTTCACCAAAATGACGCCTCTATTAACTTAGCATCTGCATTGTATCCTGTTCGTTTGTCACACGATGGGCAACAATCAAATACTGTTCTCCATGCGCCTTTTATATCATAATAGGTGATGAGCAAGTTCTACAAAATTAAAAGGCTAAAGAGAAATCCAGAGGCAAAGAAAACCTGAATTCTTCCATGAGCATTCCACTCAGTTTCGCCATGACACACGACAACAATTTCAGCATAGGCTACGCCATTTGGAACCAGTTGATCATTGCCATTGCAACCCAAGTCAGCAGCAACCCTAACAGATAAGCAGGAAAACAGAGTACTGGTTAACCTCCCGCACATGAAGACAGCAAGCCAACAATAATCACTAAAGAGTAAAAGATTAAAACAAACACGAACATTAAACGCATCCTAAGACGCTCACACATTGACATTGGTCTGGAAAATGGTCCAAAAGAATCCGCAAACAAGCAAACAAGTGAAGCGAGAGAAACAACATCGAAACTCCACTGAATCAATTGGAACAGTCGATAGACTCGTTTGGTTTATTTGCTGCAAGTTCTCATCATCACAACATGCCAAAAAAACAGAGTGCAGGCATTGAGTTCAGTCATTCCAGAGGGTTTCACCGTCCTCCAAATTTCACGGAACATCACGACACACAAAGCAAAAAGTCGACCGCAACGGGTTCAGTCAGACCTCGAGTTCGAACCCAAAATGGCAGGCTTGCAATTTGGCTCTGGACCTTGCGTCCTTGATTGCCGTTGAGCGATGAATGGAGCCTCAGTCCCAATCTTCGAGTACAGGAGCGACAATGTGCGATACGACGACGAGAATGACAAAGAAGAAGAAGAAAACCGTTGGATTTGGAATGTGCGGGGCGGGCGGTGCGCTCATGCTCTGCGCGAAGCGTCAGACTCGACCTCGCCCGGGTTGCTTTCTACGCACCGCGAAGCGGATGGGCCTGGTAAAGTGGGCCCACCTAGAGAAATAACTAGCCCAAGACCATTATGGAAGTTGGACTTGTCTTACTGGACTTTGGAAATCTTTGTGTCCAGAATTTTTAGGCGCGGCGCGGGGGGGGGAACAGGAGTATAAAATAGAGAAAATGAAACAAATGATGTTTGAACTTTGGTTGTATGGTATCTGAACTTGGTTTGATGTGTTATGTGATCTCCAAACTTTTAATTTGTTTAATGTGATATCTCAATTTTAATACTTATTCATTTTTATTTCTGACTATATAAAAATACTCAATACTGTCATTCTATTAATTTAAAGTTCCAAGATAATATTGATCATTTTGATAAAGTCAAAAGATTAAATCGAACATGTACTAAAAGTTTAGGAATCATATTTAATGTTCATGGACTGTATTAAATAAATTAAAAGTTTATAAACGACATTACATATTAAGCCACCATTTAAGACACTGTAAATATTAGGGTTAATATCGCCAAAAAGCCCAAATTGGAACACCATGATCACATTTATCTCAAAATAATTATTATGTGACAAAAATTCGCAAACTGGTATATATGTACCACATTTACCCTTTGGGTCATGAAAAATTCCCAAATTAATATACCTATGTCACATTTACCCCAAACTAATATACTTGCTACATTTTATCCCAAATTGTGGTAAATTTGAAATTTTTGGGGAGAATGTCACATGAGTGTGCTACTTTGGGATAAATGTGACATTGTACCAATTTAGGATTTTTTAAGACATAATTTTTTTTTTTTTTGTGGTAAATGTGGATTAAGTGCACCAATTTGGAGTAAAGGCAACATGGGTGCACCAGTTCTGGAGTTTTTGTAACATAAAAATTTGTTGGGTAAATATGGCACAAATGTTCTAATTTGGGGGGCTCTGTAGTATTTACTTGAAACATTATCTTATTAAAATATCGTGAATATTTCTTTAGCATACTTTAATTATATAATGTACGACTTTAAATTATGTCTCGAATGATACTAAGTACGTATATCAATAGGAATCTGCTCATATTACGAGATGCATGTGCATCATAAGAACAAACATTTGCGATCCGCGCCATCTCCAAGGCAAATGCACAGGACACCCCAAATTGTCCTTCACAGAGAAATTTAAACAATAAGAAGAGTTACTAAGGATGGTAGAATTTTCGATAATTGCTAATTTGAAACATTAAAACCTATTAAAAGTATTTTTTTTCAAACAAAAGTTTTCTTCATCTTTTTGCTTTTCTGTTTGGCTCTTCTTTTCTCTTTATTTAAGCATTTTTTTCCAGACATATGCTCTGTTGTTTTTCTCTTTTCAAAATATTTAAAATTGCCCTACCAGCAGCCATGTTATAATAGTTAAGTTAATTAAGGACAGAATGACTCGATTACATAAATCACAAAAACTAAAGGATCCAAATAGTGCAAATTGAGGATTCAAGGATTTCAATTGGACGAATCGCATAATGTAAAAACAAAGAATGAAATTATCCTTTTAAGACAATAAGGAGTAAATCATGCTTCTCGTAGGTCCCGCCACAACTAATTATTGGTACTGGAAAAGCACCCTAAAGATTTGATCTAACTAGAAGTTCTACCCCCACCAAACCCTGTTCTCAGATATCCTATTTGGTTGAGATGACTAACATCACCCCCAGATTTGAAGACCCAGTTGTCCCCATTAGACAAGTGGAAAATGTTGATGGAAGTATTCAGGAACTTCACAGATTGTTTATTTGGGCAAGCTCGCTCGTGAAGCCTTCGGAGTACACTACCATGGGTGACTACTACTACTCGCTCTCCTGCACAGTGAAGAAAAGTTTCATTTGCATTTTATGTTTCCGGCTTAAATTGTATTAGAAATTCTTTGGTGGTGAAGGAAAGCGCATTTAAATAATGGTACCCATCGCCCTTGTATTTCTTCTGCCAAAACAAAGGAAGCAAACTAAAGAAAGGGCATTTAAACGCAAAGAGCATCATCAAAGTCTCAAAAAGCATTAAAACTTCAACTAAAGCTGTTCACCAAGTCCTGTGATGCCTAGTTTTCAAGACTGAAAAAGGTAATCCGTGAAAAAATCCTTTAAAAATAAGCTATGGAGATTCAAACCGGTGAAATATGAGTATTATAGTGCCTTGTCAACACTATGCAAGGAGTCACTTTCATGTATAAAACTATTAACATCGCATATAGATTAGTAGAACACTCCACAATTTTGGCGAATGAGCAACATAAATCATCTCTTTACCTTTGTGCTTCACACAGATGTTTCGCAAACACATAGTGCAGCATTGATAAAATTGATCGATACTTTCACCACCACCTTGTGTGCAGAAGATACAAGAGAAATGACTAATCAAACATTCCACTAGTGAAGCAATTTGAACCCTAGAGACTACCAAACTCTTTCTTAATAAATGTCTATCTTTTAATCCTTTGTTTTGTAATGCCTAACATATGATGTGTGAGCTTTACTATGTTTTACAGATTAGAAAGAACATGTAAGATGTGAATCCATTAAACAATCAAAGGGACGGTAAATAACACAAACAGTCCTTAAACTTTAGCCCAATGTGTAATTTCCTTGAAATTTTAATTTATTCAATATAATCCTTGGACTTTGCCCAATGTACAATGTAGTCTTTGAACTTTTAATTTATTCAATATAGTCCATTAACTTTTTGTACATGTTCAGTACAGTCCTTGAACCATAAAAAATGTTTAATATAGTCCTTCTATTAATTTAAGATCAAGGACTACATTCAATATTTTATTATCATTTAGCGACTATATTGAACATGTAACAAAAGTTCACAGACTACATTGAATAATTTATAAGTTGAGAGACCACATTGCACATTGAGTTAAAGTTTAGAAACCACATTACACATTGAGTTAAAGTTTAGAGACCACATTGAATAAATTAAAAGTTCATGAACTAAATTGCACATTAAGTCGAAATTCAGGGATTGTTTATGTCATAATCCACCAAAAGAATGTGACTGAAATATTTGTAACCGTGTATGCACAATATAGAAAAGAACACATCACCTGAACCATTGAACAACTCCAATAACAAGAACTATGAATTTTGCAATATCCACTTGTGCATAGTTTCCATATAGAAAGTTAGTGGCAAAATGAAATTTGACGAAGTCAAGTGCAATTTGTCGAGCTCTATGCAAATCAAAACCCACCGGAATTTCTTGATCTGTCTTCTGCGATTGAAGGGCTTTATAGGCTTTAGGACAAACACAAGCTGCAGCATGTGGCTGAAGGCCTTGAAGATCCCCAAGATTTCTTTCTCGTAGACCTGGATCCTTTATAACCTAGTTTCTCATTTGAAAACAACATGCAATATTTTTCAGAGGACCTAATCATTAATCGAACTATAAAAATAGACACGAACTTTTACAGCATTCTGAACCATCCAACAAATAAAGATAACATCTAATGGAATTTTTTAGCTCTACATCACTGTCTAAAATTAGGTACATGTTGGCTTTTGTACCACTAAAAAGATAATGCCAAAATTCATGAGTAATTCTCATTGGTAGAATGCCTGATCATGAACGGTCTCGCTACATTCATACCTCCAATCCACCACAAGCAGTTGCAATCAGATTTGCCGTCTCAAAAGCTCATTTTAGGTCAGATGAGTAAATTGTAGAGATTTTACCTTCTCTGGATAGCCTTTCACCCACCTTTCAGGGAAAATAATGGAAGATGCTATTAAACTTGTTGGTCAATCCAAAGAAAGGGATTGTATATCACAGAAAATACTCACAGCAGTTGCTTGCTGCCTCCCAATTTCATTCAATTCAACATCCAGAGTTCCCTGTTTAGTGTAATTTGAAGGTAAATAGAAAAAAAGGAAGAACCCAGTTCTTAAACGAAATGCAATGAGATGGCAGATATCGGCACAATTAGAGATATATTTGCTCAAACCCTTTCATAAACACAGAGAAATTACAAGTTAGTAATGCTTTTTCTCTAATTCGATTAGGCATCTCCTATCGTGGAATGAATATTGATCCCACAATCACGAAGACAGTAGTAGAAGATATGAAACCTTAGCGGTAGAGTGTACATATACTTTGCCATTACATCTTCTCTATCATCTTTTGGGCTCATCCTGAATGTTTTCTTGCCATCACAGGTTCCAATTTTATATAGGAAAAGAAAAGTACGAAAATCAAAATAGTATTCTCAAGCAAAGGCTTGTACTGGTTGTTCACAATGCAATTATAGATTTATGTGGCCCAACGCAGCTACATAGCTTGACAAGAAGTGATGTCCTTCACCAAAATGATGCCGCTATTAACTAAACATTTGCACTTTATTTTGTCCCGCAATGGCAAATATCAAAGTGTACTACATGCAACCTTCGATATTGTAATGTTAATCAACAATTTCTACAAAATTAGAAGGCTAGAGAGAAATTCAGAAGCATAGAAAACCTGAAATCTTCCATCAGCATTCCAGTCCGTTTCTCCGTGACGTACGGCAACGATTTCAGCATAGTCTACCCCAGTTGGAACCGATTTAGCATCACCATTGCAAATCATATCAGCAGCAACCCTGAAAGATAACCCGTGAAAAGAGGGTACTGGTTAACCTCACGCATATTAAGACAGAAGCTATCACTAAAGCAAACCAGTGAAACGAAAGAAACGTGGAAAGTCGACAGGTCTTTTCCTTTATCAGCGGCAAGTTCTCATCATCACCAACATGACGAAAAACAGAACGCACCCACAAAACTAAAATTGAGCTCGCCCATTCCAGAGTTTTTAATTATCCTCCAAATTTTGCGGAACTTCTGGACAAACAAAGAAAAAATTCGGAGAAAAAGTGGACAAGGTCAAACCTCGAATTCGAATCCGACATGGCAGGCTCGCGATTTGGCTCTGGATTGTGCATCCTTGATCTCCGTGGAGCGATGAACGGAGTTGCGAGTCCCAACCTTCGATTTCAGGAGCGACAACGTGCGCAAGTGTTTCGGCCAATAAGCAAACGTAGACCCATTAATCTTGATGAAGTCCCTGAATATTTGATTCGGAGCCGTCGATGTTCGCCTCGGTCGTCCCGGTTTGAACGATAAATATGTACACGAAAGTCGCAGAACAACGCGGTGAGGTTTTCGTCTTCATGATCTTTCGTGGAAAAGTTTATAAATGATGAATAGCGGAGATAACAGAAGGCGTCTTTTTTTCTTTATGATCTGATTGTCTTCGTCTTCCCCGGTTCACCTAACCAAAAACGAGGTCTTCGAATTTTTTTACATCGTTCCATATCGTCGTTGACTTTTCACTTTTCTTTTTCATCAACCTAATGTTCAATTCTGCCACGACCCGCGTGGAGTCCACGTCACACTCGCCTCTCTCTCTCTCTCTCTCTCTCTCTCTCTCTCTATATATATATATCTATATTTTATGTCTTATAGGTTCTCGTGCAGGCACAAAATGTGATGCGCAAATTGGTCAGTTTAATGTAAAATAAGCATATCATTGTGCCATCTTCCAAACTAACTAGTATCTTTACTTAGGGATTTATTGCAAGTTTGCTTCATAAAACATTGCTTTCTGCAAAAATAACATAAAATTAGTGGCAGTATCCTAGATTATTCTGGTTGGACTATGATATATTGAGTTTTGGCTCGATAAGTAGGATTTGTTTGGCATGACTTACATGTCCTGCCACATAACCATCTTTACTGGGTTTTGGTGTCACGGGTGTTCTTGTAACACGTGGTAAGCTGTTATTAGGCCATGTCTCCATGGTATGAGACAATCTATCCATCGTCAATTTCTTCACACCCGAATTTCAATATGTTTCATACCATCTATTACTCAACATATCCCTCTCGGCTCTCGCTATGATTAACCCATTAAGTTTGGAGCACTTATGAACTCGACACTTCTTAGACTTCTGAACTATGGCACCTCAATTGGACACCAAAAAAAAAAAAAAAAAACTGTCACCTATGGACTTTTGCAATGTTGGAGCATGTACCGTTTGATGTCCCTCCATAGATTATTACCTTCATTTGCTTCTCTAAACTTCCAGCGACTCCCAATTTCTGAAGTGTCAATCATTTAGGCTTCATTTTTTTTTTTTGAAAAATGAATGATTTAGAAAATATTTTCTTGAAAATGATCACTTTATATCCTTATAAAATTAAAGGAATGGAAAATTTTTTCATCGTTCACGAAAATACTTAGACATAAATAATTGTCGATAATAAAAATATTTTTCATTGACTAATTATTCAAGCAATATAAGTGATCATTTTTAGATCATCATATTCTAATCAACTACGATCACTTGCTCCTTTTACGCCCTCTCTACTGTAGTTTATTTCTGGTGTTCTTAAGGCAGGGGGACCACGGTAACAGACCTCATGAACCCTAATTGGACAAATCTTATAAATTAAAAGACTTAGAACGAAGATAATCTTTGAGACAATAACAATTTGGTAAATCAAATTTCTTAGCAGGTTTTGACATCCAGTTTATCTTAGCAAGTAATACTGTGAAAAAAAAGATAATGACACGATTGGTTCTTAGACTTTTTGCTCAATTGATTCTTTAACTATGTTTTCGTTCGATTTGGTCTCTTAACTCTTTTACCTTGTTCAATGTAAGATACGCAAATGACATTTGCAACCCATGCATGCAAGGTGATATCACCACGTGCATGTTGATGGTTTGCAATAAAGTTGATGGCCGCTTTCTGATTTTTTAGTGACTTTCCGAGGAGACACGAACTCTTGATTTCAACACGAGTAACTTAAACTCTTTTGAGCTTGCTTTTGCTGTTATGCTCTCGGGTGATCTCGGCTAGTGATGGTTCTAGCGGTAGCCAAAGCACCCGATGTATATCAGGCAATGTCGAGCTTGGACATCAACACGGTCAATGCATGCTTAGAGAGAAGATTATTCAGTAGAGCTGCAACTAATTGCAGAAGTGGACATTGACAATTACTGAAGATACTTATCGAATATAATGTAAATACCGGCATTCAAACGTACTATATGGTGTCATATCCTATAAAGATACGAAAAATGGTATTGCCCGAATATCTGGACATGCTTGATTATGTCAATCACCAAGCAATGTCTAACGAGTGGGTCTCTTGCACAGTTTGGCTGAGCGATGATAAATGACCATTTAGGTTTAGGTTGTCACGCCCCGAACCCTGGGCATGCGCACATCCCTCGGCGGTCGATTTAAAATGCGACGTCCTAAGACGCGTCACCGGCCTTTTCTTTTTATTTTTCAGTTAAGCATATACGGAAGCGAATTAAACAAACACTCAGACAACCATCAAACACAAGGATAGTAAAAACATGCTAACGCTTTTTTCAAAAACCACACTTTATATACATGCCAAGTTAAACCTACAGGTCTATACACATAAGTCTGATTCAAAAAGAAACTACTAGGCCACCTACACTATGGACCCTTCCACCTTGGGCTCCGGATCCTCCACGACACCATCTGGGATGTTGATGTCCATGGGGTGAGCTACCTCCCCATCCTCGGTTTTGATGGTAGGTCCATCAAAACCCTGCAAAGGACCCTCTCGAGCCCCATTAGGCTCATTAATGAACCACACTTTGAAGCGATGAGGTACCAAGTGAAGGAGGCCCTTGTCGACCCAAATTGTGGTCACCACTAACTCACGGGTCCAGGTGGTCCCAAGAATAGGGAAGAAAGTAGACTCAGACTCCATCTCCCATGGGCACCCAAAACAAACGTGACGTATCTCCATACTAGGGACCTGAAAATATTTAACCACGACGGGGTGAGCTAAATCTCAGTGAGTCAAAACCCTAAACCTCGATTAGGACGCAAATTCACATCGAAGGCGGTCCTAAACACACACCATACAGAACTCACATCGCCTTGGCATGTACCTGCACGTTAGCTCATCACATATGCTATTATCAGTGAAGCAAGCATAATTTAATAATTGGAACACATTATTTCAATCACATGGGTCCCAATTATAAGACGAAACTGTTATGACACGTCACATGCCATGCCACACAATTTTATCCCATAATCAGGTGCAGCTATCACAACCATTGAGGCGTGTTCAGTTATTATGATCCATCGGCCATGGCCAACTCAATAGTTGGTGGTCATCCGGCATAACCGGGCGTCGTCCCGCTCCGTCGGGCACAGCAACGTCTAGCATCCTCCGCCTAGATGGCATTCCACTGAGGAGCTTCGTTTCGAAATCCATCCGTAAATGGCAACATCTAGCATTCTCTGCCTAGACGACATTTCACTGAGGAGCATCGTCCTGCGTAATCATATGCATCAAGACGGGTTCCACTTAGTGACCACACGAGCACATACTTGGCCAAGAACACCATGCTTTGCATTCAAATACCTTGTATTTAAATAATGAACTTGGCCACTTTTTTTTTCGTATTAAAAATCTTAGTAATAATAATCGTGCGTGGTCACGTATTTAAATTGAACCATTAAACATAGTACGCTCTCATTCAAAATTTCACAATTTTATATAGAACATAAAAATTTGGCGTCAGGCGTCAAAATCGACACTCGATATTTTTCTATTTAAACATCATAAAATCAAATTTCGCAATAACAATCCATAACAGCCACCAAGCACTCAATTGCATGTATAAGTAATCAATTTCATATAAAAGTTCATCCACGAGAATAAGCACAAAATTCTGAAAAACGGCTAATCCATCACAAGTTATGCTAATTATGATTAATTAAATAAATTGTGATTAATTAAGTAAATCCAACTTAATTAACCTAACCATGGTTAATTAATCTTAACTAATCTAACCTAGGGTAGACTAACCTAACTAAACTAACCATCTAACCAAACTAACCTAACTAACTAACCAACCTAACTAGCTAGTTACACTAACTAGGATTAACCACTAATCTTAATTAACAATAATCTAACTCCCTAAGCGCAATTAACTACCTAATCAAGTATTATGGAGTTAACTCACTAGATTAGGACAACGGCGGGTTCACGGTGATGGCGGCGCGATGGTGATGAAAACCTAAGACAATCGTTTCTCCAACGGAGGCTTGACTGAGGCTGAAATCAGCCCAACAAGTCACGACCAAGGGGTTGGACTTGGTTCTATGGGCTGAGCTGGTCAGGGCTGCTTACGGGGCTAGGCTGGCAAAGCCAGGAGCGACGAGCTGAGGAGCTGAGCGGGTGGTGTTGCAGCTAGTGACTCGACAGGACGGGTGTCTGGAGCTGCTAGGGCTGGCGATGTGGTGGCGGTGAGGTGGTGGAGTGGAGCTAGAATGGTGCTGAGGTTGCTGGATGACTGGGCTGGACGGTGATGCGGCGGCAAAGGGGATGCTGGGCTCAGCTGGTCGTTGAGAAGCTGGGGCGGTGGCTGGCTGAGGCAGTTAAGCGGTTGGAGTTGGAGGCGTTGTAAAGGTGGTAAGCTGGTGGTTGGGCGGTGAGCTGGAGATGTGAAGGTGGTGAGGGATCGTGGGGTGGTGCGGCGATGGATAAGCGGGCGTGCGGCAGTGAAAGAGAAAAAAAAAATGGAGGGGATGGATTGATCGGCTGAAGCAAGAACAGAAGGGAAAATGAAATGAAGAGGAAGGAGAAGTAGAAGGGGGAAATCGCAGGTTGGCGCATGCAAGGAAGAAGAGAGGAGAATTGGAGAGAGAGAAGGGGAATTGGAAGGTCAAGGTTGCAACCACTAAAAAGCCTTGGGAAGTATCTTTGCACTCAAGTGTTATGCCCCAAAGTCTTCATGCCAAATTATCAAGGGGCCACCCAATGAGAAAATAGCTCCAATTTCCCCTAATTAAGCCATTTTGGTGTAGAAAAACACACCCTTCTTCAGCCATCCGAATTTCCTTTGTTTTTCCGTTTTGTCCGAAAACCGATTTTTTCTGCAAAATTCCAGGCTTGATGAAATTTCCTTGAAAGATGAGACGATGTCCTAAAAATGAATCTTGACACGCTTGAATGTTCGATTCTCGAAACCGAATACAATTTTGTGGTTAAAATCAACTGAACGCGATTTTAGTACAACATAACATATCGGGTAGCTTTTAGGGATTTTAGTGCATTTGACCCGTGATCGATAATTTCTTATCCACATTTGTGCATCTCCGACTCGTAGACAACTCTCGGTTGTCGTAAAAATTGCAAGGTTTTAATTACGTGTCCCGAGTACAATATCGATAGAAAATCGAGTTGTTGTTGTTCGACACGAATTTCGCAATCATGCAGAATCAACCGCAATTCAATTACGTGTTTCCATCGAATCGACTTATATCCAATCACTAGTCGATTATAACGGTGTCGTATTGACCCTTGCCGATTATTATGGTCGAGCAGTCGATTTCTGATCGAATTCTCAAGTCTATCGAGTTTATATCCGTTAACGGCTTCACCTAATAGATTAGTTAACTCGTAAAAGGGTCAGCTCAGAGTAAAATGACCATCGATGCATCAACAAAACAACCATTTCCTATTATTGAGATAGGGTCGAAATTCAGGATGTCACATAGGTCTCGCCATGTATCTCATATGCTAGTAGAGCTTGTCTTCTGTATGGTTGAGATGGCTAACATCGACCCAGGACTTTATGACCCAGTTGTCCCCACCCTAAAGTGAAAAATGCTGACGGAAGTGTTTTCAATCTTTGGTCCCAAACAACCTTCATTTGATCGAGCTTGTCAGTAGTGTCATGCCCCAAATACCAAGCTTGCGCACATCCCTCGGCGGTCGATTTAAAAATGCGACGTCCTAGAACGCGTCGCCGACCCAATCTTTTTTTTCTTTCAATTAAGCACATACAGAAATGAATTAAATAAACCCCGGCCAACAACAAACATAGGGATAGTCAACACTAGGAACAATTTCCCCAAAAACAACGATTTCCTTTTTAATTGATTAACCCTAGGAAGTTTAATACTTACAAGCCTTTCTACAACCACTTCCTATCGACCCTCTCAAAAGTCTCAAGGCCAACCTAAACTTCACTAATGGCAAGGCCAGCCAAGGGGTATCGCATCTCGCGCCCACCACATTCGCACTCGGCAGATCTCCATGCTATGACCTAGAAAAATGTTAACCACGACAAGGTGAGATAAATCTTAGTGAGTTAAAACCCTAAACCCCGGTTAGGACGCAAATTCGCCTCGAAGGTGATCCTAAGCACACATCATACAAAACTTACCTCGCCTCAGCACGTACCTGCACGTTAGCTCAACACATATACCATCATCAGTGCAGCAAGTGTGGTTTGATAACCGAAACACGTCATTTCAATCACATGGGTCCCGATTATAAGGGCAAACCGTTATGACACGTCCCATATCGTGCCACACAATTTTGTTCCATAATCAAGCACAGCTATCACAACCATTTAGGCGTGTTCTAGTTATTACGACCCATCGGCCACGGCCAACTCAAAGTCGGCGGCCATTCGGCATAATTGGCATCGTCCCACTCCGTCGAGCACGGCAACGTCTAGAACCTCCGCCTAGACGGCATTCCATAAAAGAGCATCAGTCCGGCCTCCATCGTGACTCGGCTTCCAAACCCCTGCCGAGCATCCAATAAAAATCAGGCATTGTCCACAAACTCTCGTTGGGTGACGGGTTCCACTTAGTGACTAACGCACGTCATCAATCAAACTCCTTTCTTATCTTCCATCAATTAGCCCAAAACACCAAAATCCTTTTAAAACAATAAACCTTGCAACTCTTTTTTTTTTTTGTTCAAAAATTTCCGAAATAAATTCGTACAAGGTCACGTATTTGACATTAACCCACCAAACTTTGCATGCATCTAGTATAAAACCTTCTCGTTTTATTGAGCACATCAAATTCGGCATCCAAACCCGACACCTTATTTATTTTCTATTTTCTTTTCCAACCACCTCTTTTTGGAACTAAACTTTAGTAACCCTTTTTTTTGTTCAAAAATTTTAGAAATAAATTCGTAGGTGCTCACGTACTCAAAATTAATCCGTCAAACTTTGCATGCACCTAGTTTAAAACCTCATTATTTTATTGAGCAAATAATTTTTAGTGTCCGAACCCAACACCTCATTTACTTTCTATTTAATAGCCTATAAGGTCACCTTTTGTAATTGTAATAAACAACCAACATAGAACAATCAAGCTCATGATATCACACATGAGTGCTTAGCATGCCAAACATCAACCAAATCACAACATATTCATTTCTCAGCAAGTAAGATACCAAAAACAACTACAAAACCACAATCGGCCCTAACTGGCAGAAACCAAGCCACTCACGTGCCTCCAAGTTTAATCCCAGAAACATAATAAAAAAACTCAAAAAAATCTGAAATTTGAATATATTCTAAAGGACACTTAAACGAACATTTTTCATGCAGACACCTTGACCCAAATATTTCTAGATTAAGAGCAGTAAATTACTCAAACCGTTAAAAAAACTGTGTTCATTTCTAGAAATTACGTTTTCTAAAATCAGTTTAGTTCGAGATCCAAAACTTGTCCGTTTGATCTGCAATTTGAATATGTTAAACTACAAGATGTGATGAACAACTTTTGTGGATGAACTATTTCGAAAATCAAACCCTAAGAGTTGATAAAAATCCTGTAAACACCAAAAGGTCACTAGTTCCAGCACAATCCGAGATTCTGTTTTGCAAATGACGAAGCTGAGATCTCATTCTTTTAAATCTCTAAAATCTTGAGCAAAATATATGTCATAACTGAAATGTCTAGAACATTTCTCAAGACGAAAGAAACCTCAAATTCGTAGCATATTTTAATCCATAAAAATTGCAACCAGCAAGTGTCCAATAAACTTATCCAGAGAGCAATCACTAAACCAAGTTAAACCACCTTCATTAGTACTAATCCAACAAACTAGATTAATATTAATCTATCTTAAGACTAATCTAACGAAACTAGATTAACATTAATCCATCTTAAGGCTAATTAACACTAATCTAACCAACTAAGCGCAATTAATAACATAATTACAGATTAGAGAGTTAACTCATCGGATTAGGATGGTGGCGGGTTCACAACTACGACGGCGCGACGGCAATGAAAATCCAAAACTATTGAGTCTCCAACGGAGCTCAACCGGCGAAGGAAACAGCCTGACAAGGGCTACGCCAAGGAAGAGCTTGGCTGCTAGAGTTGCAGTCTGTTTATTGGGACGCGTGGCTATTCAGTGGTTGAGATGGTGGCTGGTCAGTTGGACTCGCTTGGACTCGGCTGGACGATGGGGGTTTATTGGTAGGTGGTGGCGCAGCTTGGTGGTGTTGACATGATGAAGATGGTGCTAGAGTTGTGGAGATGGGATGAACGAATGGGGGTGGAGATGGAGATGGATGGTGGCCGAATGATGGGATGATGGTTGATGATGATGATAAAGTGAAGAGGCGTGAGTGTTGTTGGTGGGAGGGCTGTGAAAGTAGGATGCAGGCGGTGGAATCGCAGGGCAGCAGGAGGAAGGGGACGTGAGGGGAAAGTGAAAGCATAAGGGAAGAAGAAGAGATGAAGGGGAAATGGCTGCTTCAGTAGAGAGAGGAGGAGGAGAGAGAAGAAGAAGAAGAAGAAAGTCGAGCCAAACAAAGACTTTAAGGGAAAATGTGACATTTGGGATTTTCAATCCTGTTTTCAATTAAATAAATCGGGCATTTCATCGACGCGCCTATAGTGCCATTCTCTGAGTTGATCACTGTGAGATAACTAGACTATTTGGAGAAGCCATTAAGGGATTTGAACACAATGGACTGGAGAATTCGATTAGGAATCAACTGCTCGATCGTGTTGATCTGTAATGGTGATTACGGCATGGTCAAAAATCGATCAGAGATCAGAAATAGGTCGATTTGATTGAGATATGTGACTAGTGTGGTGTTTCCACCTAATTTCAAAATTCTCATCGAACGGTACTAAACTGATTTTTCTGTCATTTCTGTACCTGGTGTCCGTATTTGAAATCTTGAGATTTCTCGACAACTGAGAGTCGCCAATGTGTTGGAGATGTACATTGTGACTTGAGATAAATCGAGCATGGGTCAATTGCACTAAAAATTCCTAAAAACTACCCGGTAGACTAGGTCATGCTTAAATCGCGTCAGATTGAAATTAACCGCGAATTTGAGTCCGATTTCAAAAATTGAAAGTTCTGTCATGCCACAATTAATTTTAGGAGCGTTGACCTAGTCTCAAAAGATTTTTCTGCAAACCGAGACTTTTTGGGAAAAAGTCGGCATAGGGCCGTTCTTGTTCAGAAATTATCGGGGATCGTTTTTTATCGCAAATTTGGGAAGCAAGTGAGTTGTATGGGTGAGGAAAAATGCCAAGATGATCGATGGTGGGTTGATTGACTTTATAGAGGCCAAAATGAATTAAATTAAGAAGGATTTAATGTCCAATTGAAGCAAAATCAAGGCAAATTCTTATGTCCCCCACCCCCCATAACTTACGGACCAATTCAAGCTTCTAGATGAGGAGCATGGGTGGATGGATTATGGCCAAAGAAGCCAGACATGGTTGTGGTTGAGTCAAGGGGACAATTTGGTGGAAAAACAAGCCAAGTGGCCCCCCTCTTGCAGCAACCTTCTTCTTCCTCAATCCATTTGCTTTCTCCATTGTTGAGGGTGCTTAGAAGCTTGAGAAAACTAGAGAAACAAGCCCCCTTGTCGTTCGACCAAGCCGCACGTCCACCGGACCGTTTTCCTCCTCTGTTTTCCTTTATTCCAATTTATGCTCTAGCTGACCTTTCGCCAAAGATCTGAGTTGAAAGTGGTCTTCCCCGACGAATTAGCCAACGATCCAACCATCACTATGACCAGCACATCTAGACCATTCCAAAGAGCCCGACCTCGCCTCAAACGAAGCCGCCGGCCATCCTGTCTGGCCGCAGCAAGCCGTCGGTCACCGGTCCGTCGGTCCCTTGCTCGCCTGCACTGTTTCACGATTTTCTTCATTTTTCTACCATTCCGACCCTTCCTTTGGCGGTTCCATCCATTTACAAGACCCCCTTGACCCCCGGGAGATATTGGTTGCTGACCACCCACTCATCGGAGCTCCGATCAACCCGTTTCTTCGTCATTCAGCCTTGGTTCTCCTCTATCCAGCAAGCAGAAGCAAAAGCCGAACTAGCTTTGTTTCCTCTAATTTGCAACTCAAAATAGAAGCTAAAACAGTGGGTTTTCCAGCAACTTTGCGGCCCGTTTTGATGTGGTTTTGGGCCCGAAAGTTAGGCCCGTCTTGGAGAGAATCGTCCTCCGTTGCATCCCCGTCGATTTACACCAACTGGCTCGCCGAACAAGTGAGTTTAACTCACTAATTCTTGCTTAGTAGGCTAATGATGCTTAGGGGTTGATTAGATTTAATTAAGTGTGATTAGGTGGATAGATTAGATTAGAGTAATTAATTTAGTTCTTTACCGATGCATGTTAGGTGGTTAGTTGTAGCAATTAGTAAGTAAAAAGATTCTAGTATTTATTGAACGAACCTCGAAATTTTTCCGGGTCTGTTTCGGCTTCCAATTAGGCATTACGGGCCTAAGTTGGATTTTATTGGTATTTATTTAATATTTTCCGTAATTAATTATTTTTCGAAAATTAGATCGAAATAACCGGTGATCGGAATTTTGTGCTAATTGCACTGGTGCTCTCTATTTATTTATTTGAGTACCCGATTATGTTGAATTGATTTAATTGTGATTTTAGGATTTTATTCCTAAATTATTGAATTTTAGTAATTAATTAGAAAATTACCAGGCGCCGGTCTATAGCGCCAAAAATCTATTTTGGGACTGTTGAAAATAGTGGGAGATTCAAAAGTGAAAATCTTGTATTTTGGCTAAGGCAGGTCGTGTACCCACACATGTGTATTTTTATCGAGGATGATGAAAATTGTAAATTGAATGTACAATAGAAATAGGGTATCACACCGGTTCGATGACTTTATATGTCGTCTTAGAGATAGAACGGTGTGCAATACTGGCTCGATGACTCTTTATGTCATCTTGGAGATAGAATGGTATAATATAACACCGGCTCGATGATTTTATATGTCGTATTGGAGACAGAATGGTGTGCAATACCGGCTCGATGACTCTATATGTCATATTGGAGAAAGAATGGTATACTATAATATCGGCTCGGTGACTTGATAGGTCATCTTAAAGATAGAATGATATACTATTATTAGCCTTTTGGGCAAGCTACTATCTATATATCACCTAGGGTGAACAGTCTTGGATTTCGATCGGACTCATAGATAGTATTGACTAAAATGACTGGGGAATGGTCTAATTGACATGTAATCGACTAGGTCGATTGATCGATGTTTCGATCCGTGGTGATTGATTGGATGCCTATTCGAACTGTGTTGAATTGCAGGTGGAATCTAAGGCCAAGGTAAGTCTTGTGACCCATGTTGTGCATAGGCAGCCCTTATGGCATATTGACTTGCTAATCGGGTCTTAGGGAGTAGAACTCGCTGAAACATTGTCTCACTGGTTATTGTATAATCATTTTCAGGTCCTAAGATGGTGTTGGTGGAGAACCGGAAGCCCCGAAATATGGGAAGGTGGAGATCAAAAAATCGACGAACATGTCTGACTAGAGAGTCATATGACAGTTCCCTTTTGTAAAGCTAATAATTTTTGTAAACAACCTGATAGTGTATATATACCTGTTTGTTTATAAAAAGGATTGTGTTGGTGTCGAAATTTGCGGTCCTACTTTCCTATCCCATTGTTTTATTGTCTGGGGATTTTATTTATGTGCTTCCACTTGCATATTAAAAATGAAAGGGTCGGCGATGCATCTTGGGACGTCGCTATTATATCGACCAGGTAAGGGATGGGTGCGTGCCCGAGGTTCGGGGCGTGACAGAAAACATCTCCATTTTCATCATCACCTATACCCCAAAAGTCTTCAAATAAAATCTACACTCCCCTAAATACTTTCCTAAGCTTAATTTTCCAAAATTAAGCCTTTTTGGGCAACCAAATCCCAATTGGCTTCTTAATCTGAATTTCCCTTCTTTTTCCAAATTGTTCGAAATTGATTTTTCTGTAAAATTTCGAATTCGGCGGAATTTCTCCGAAAGATGAGACAACGTCCAATAAATGAATCATGACATGCTCAAACATCCGAATCCTGAAATCAAATTCAATTTTGTGGTTAAAATTGACCGAATGCGATTTTAGTACAACCTAACCTATCAGGTAGCTTTTAGGCATTTTATCGCGTTTGACCTGTGGTTGATAATTTTCGATCGACGTTTGTGCATCTCCGACTTGTAGACGACTCATGGTTGTCGTAAACATCGCAATGTTTCAATTATATGTCCTGAGTATAAAATCAATAGAAAATCAGGTTATTGCCGTTCGACGCGAATTTCGCAATGATGTGGAATCACCCGCAATTCAATTACATGTTTCCATCAAATCGACCTATATATGACCATTAATTGATTATAACAGTGTCGTATTGACCCTTGCCGATTATTACGGTCGAGCAGTCGATTTCTGATCGAATTCTCAAGTCTGTCACGTTTATATCCTTTAACGACTTCACCTAATAGATTAGTTACTCGTGAGTGGCCAACTCAAAGTAAAATGACCATAGGCGTGTCAACGAAAGGCCCATTTCATATTATTGAGACGTGGTCAAAATTCAAGATGTCACAACTCTTCCCCTCTTATAAAAATTTCGTCCTTGAAATTTAAACCATTACAATTCTTCCTCAAAATGGTGGGGGTATTGATGTCTCATCAATTCTTCGCTTTCCCACATGGTTCCTTCTGTTCCGTAGTGTTGCTAGACTACTTTCACCAAGGGAATTGTCTTGTTGCGCAGTACTTGCTTTTTCAATCCACGATTCGAATTGGTCTCTCCACGTATGATACTCTCTCGTCCATGTCTAATTCCTCGAAATTCAGCATGTGGGTCGAGTCAAGTTCATATGTCATCAATGTGACATCCCTCCTGTTTTCAATTGAATAAATTGAGCCTTTTAGGGATGCGCCTATAGTGTTATTCTCAGAGCCGATCACTCATGAGATAACTAGACTATATGGGGAAGTCATTAAGAGATTTTAATGTAATGAACTTGAGAATTCGACCGGAAATCGACTGCTCGACCGTGCTAGTCTGCAAGGGTCATTACGGCATTATCAAAATCGATTAGAGATCAGGGATAGGTCGATTCGACTAAGATGTGTGATCAAAGTGTGGGTGATTCCACTTGATTGCAAAATTCTCGTCGATCGACACTAGATCGATTTTCTGTCGTTTTGGGTACCTTGTACCCGTAATTGAAACCTTGAGATTTTCATGACTACTGAGAGTTGCCGATATGTTGAAGTGGTATATTGTGGCTTGAAGAAAATCGACCACGAGTCATTTACACTAAAAATTTTTGAAAACTACCTAGTAAGTTAGGTCACACTAAAAATCGCGTCTGATTGAAATTAACCGCGAATTTAAATCCGATTTCAGAAATTGAAAGTTTCATCGTGTCACAATTAATTCTAAGAGCGTCAACTCAGTCTTAGGAGATTTTTCTGCAAACCGAGACTTTTTAGAAAAAAGTTGAGGTAGGGCCATTTTGTTCGGAAAATGTCGGGGATTGTTTTTTATCGCAAATTTGGGAAGTAAGTGAGTTGTATGGGTGAGGAAAAATGCCAAGATGATCGATGGTGGGTTGATTGAATTTATAAAGGCCGGTTCGTGTTGATTTAAGAAAGAAATGGTGTCCAATTGGAGGGAAAATGCTTGAAATTCGTATGCCCCCCACCATCATGACTTATGGACCAATTCAAGCTTCTAGATGGGAGCATGGGTGGCTAAACTTGGGCCTAGGAAGCAGCTGGTGGTGGAAATTGGTAAAGGGAGACAATTTAAGAGAAAAATGTGACCTTGTGGCCCCCTTGTCTCCCCATCTCTTTCCTCTCTCCCTCATCTATCGTGGGCAGCCTCCGTTTCCTTCTTCATTGTGCCTTTTTTGAGCTCAGTAAACCAAAGAGAGACCGCCGGAGTAGCCAGCCCATCCCCATTGCCCGCTAGACCTTTTTCCTCCTCTGTTTTCTCCTTTTGCCAATTTCTGCTCCAGCTGACCTTTCGCTAAAGATCTGAGTTAAAAGTGGTATTCCTTGATGAATTAGCCTTCGTGCCACCCACCATTGTTCTCAGCACATCCAAACCATTCAAAGGAGTCCGACCTCACGCCGGACGGAGCCACCGGCCGTCCTGTACGTCGGCGAGAAGAAACTGGTCACCGGACCATCTATAAGCTACCCGCCTGCACTATTTCGCCTGTTTCGCGACTTTCGGCCATTTTCACCCCATTTCGACCATACCTCCACCCATACCAACCACCAGCAAACCCCTTTGACCCCCGGGAGCCACCGGTTGTTGACCACCCGTTCACTAGAGCTTCGATTAGCCCATTTCCTCGTCGTTCAGACAGTTGGTACTCCTTTGTCCAGCAAGCAGAAATAGAAGCTAAACCAGCCTTTGTTTTCTTCTTTTGCAGCCCAAATCAGAGAGCAAAGCAATGGGTTTCCAGCAAGAGTCTTGGCCCATTTTGAGGTTGTTCCAAACTCCAAAAGCTAGGCCCGCTTTGGAGAGAATTGAGTCCCGTTGCATCCCCGACGTTTTGAACCGGTTAGATCGCGAAACAAGTGAGTTTAACTCACTAATCCTTGCTTAGTAGGCTAATGATGCTTAGGGGTTGATTATATTTAATTAAGTGTGATTAGGTGGATAGATTATATTAGAGTAATTAATTTAGTGCTTTACCGATGCATGTTAGGTGGTTAGTTGTAGTAATTAGCAAGTAAATAGATTCTAGTATTTATTGAACGAACCTCGGAATTTTTCCGGGTCCGTTTCGGCTTCCAATTAAGCATTATGGGCCTAAGTTGGATTTATTGGCATTTATTTAATATTTTCCGTAATTAATTAATTATTTATTTATTTTCCAGAAATTAAACCGATATAATTGGTGACCGGAATTTTATGCTGACTATCATGGTGCAATACGTTTATTTATTCGACCTCTAATTTGTGCTGAATTGATTTAATTGTGATTTTAGGATTTTATTCATAAATTATTTAATTTTGGTAACTAATTAGAAAATTACCAAACATCGGTCTATAGCGCAAAAATCTATTTTGGGACTATTGAAAATAATTGGAGATTCAAAAGTGAAAACCTTGTATTTTGGCTAAGGCTGGCTGTGTACTCACATGTGTATTTTTTATTGAAGATGATGAAAATAGTAAATTGAGTATACAATAGAAATAGCGTATCATACCGACTCGATGACTTTATATGTCGTCTTGGAGACAAAAGATATACAACACCGGCTCGATGACTTATATGTCGTCTTGGAGACAGAACAGTATACAACACCGGCTCAATGACTTTATATGTCGTCTTGGAGACAAAACGGTGTGCAATACCGGCTCGATGACTCTATATGTCGTCTTGGAGATAGAACGGTATAATATAATATCGGCTCGGTGACTTGATAGGTCATCTTAGAGACAAAACAATATACTATTATTAGCCTTTGGGGCAAGCTACTATCTATTTATCACCTAGGGTGAACAGTCTTGGATTTCAATCGGACTCATAGATAGTATTGACTGAAATGACTGGGGAATGGTCTGATTGACATGGAATCGACAGAGTCGATTGATCGATGATTCGATCTGTAGTGATTGATTGGATGTCTATTTGAATTGAATTGACTTGCAGGGAGGAACTGAGGCCAATGTAAGTCCTCTGACCCGTGTTGTGCTTAGGCAACCTTTAGAGCGTATTGGCTTCCTAATTGGGTCTTAGGGGGTAGAATTCGCTGAGACATTGTCTCACTAGTTATTGTATAACCATTTTCAGGTCTCTAGTTGACATCAGTGGAGGACCCGAGGCCCGAAGTTAGAAGGTGAAGCCTGAAAAATTGATGTCCTTGTCTAACTAGCTAGTCATAGGACAATTCTACTTTGGTGAAAGTCGATTCCCTTTTTGTAGGCTTATGTGTATAAACATGTGTGTGTGTGTTTTTTTTTTTGGTAAAGGTATAAACATGTGTGTTTATAAAAGGTCTTTTGTGAAAAAAATTGGTCCTACTTTTCTATCCCATTATTTTATTGTCTAGGGATTATTATATGCTTCGCATGTGTATTAAAACGAACAGGGTTGGCGATGCGTCCTGGGACGTCGCTATTAAATCGACTAGGTGAGGGATGGGCGCACGTCCGAGGATCGGGGCATGACAATCAACCTCGACACATGGAAGATGTCGTGCACTTGTGTAAGTCTCAGCAGCAACGCAAGACGATACGCCAAAGTCCCAATTCGCTCCAAAATTTCAAAGGGACCAACGTACCGTGGACTTAACTTTCCTTTCTTGCCAAAGCGCGAAGTACCTCTCATCGGTGACACTTTACGAAACACGTGTTCACCAACTTGAAACTCCAGAAGTCTATGCCGTTTATCTGCATAACTCTTCTTACCACTCTGAGCAGTCTTGAGCCTTTCTCGAATAACTTTGACGGCGTCGACTGACTGTTGAACTAACTCAGGACCCGTAATCTTACGCTCTCAAACTTCATCCTAACAAACTAGAGTTCTATAAGCTCTGCCATACAACGCTTCAAACGATGCCACCTTGATACTTTGCTGATAACTGTTGTTGTTGGCGAACTCAACTAGATGAAGCTGTTCCTCCCAGCTTCATTTGAAGTCCAAGATGCAAGCTCATAGCATGTCCTCAAAGGTTTGAATCGTTCTCTCAGACTGGCCATTCGTCTGCGGATGATAGGCCGTGCTATATTGTAGCTTCGTTCCAAAGGTAGTTTGTAAACTTTTCCAGAAAGCTGCCGTGAACTTCGGGTCTCGATCTAACGTGATCGTCACTGGCACTCCACAAAGATGAACTATCCGTTGTACATACAATTCAGCATATCTATCCAATGCAATGTCATTTCATACGGCAATGTCCTCCATTCCTGGCTCCTCAACTGACGTATCAACTACGATTGCCAAATAACCTTGGCAACCCCTCATCCAATAACCGAGTTGCCTTAAGTGACGAAATTAAAGCAATTAAGGGTTCTCCTCAACTTCCAATAAACTCGAAACTTTCACTCGCCAACGGGTTAAACTGAATTACCGCATGACCACAATCCATTACAGCAATATGCTCCTTGAGCCAAGCAGCAATTCAATATAGCTTGTTGGTTTTTGAGCCAAGTCATACATAGGGAAAATAGTTAAGTATAGCCCTAGTTGGTGGTCCTCCTTTCTCCGACCTAATTTCAATAAACCGAAGTTCTACAAGCTTGATGAAACTTTCGCTGCGCCACTCTGATAAATTATCCCAAAAACATTGCCTTTCCTGTTCGGTGCATAGTCTAGTTCATTCCTGCCCCCTTCGCCATCCTAGAAGCCTACTTGGAGCCGTTCTTTGCTCAAGCCCTCTAGCCTCGGCGACCAATCCCCGCCCTCATCGGACTGGGTCGTTACAGGCCCACCAGCTTTTGCCTGGTTTGTCCCCGAGCTACACATCTACTAATGGGTCTCATTTCTATAGGAACTAACTCACAGAGATATTGTTTGCTTAAGCCCGTCCCATACCGAGCCTCATGGTTTTATCCTTTGGCGCATAAGTAGGTACTATCCCAGGAGGTCACCCATCCTAGTAGTGCACTATCCTAAGCTTGCTTATCCTTCCAATTCAGGGGCACCAACTGTCTTCTAATGTTCGGCTTCCAACCATCCCGAAACCTCTTTGTCCTATCCACGGAAACCTCCTGCATCCTTTCTCTAGCACCAACTAAAGCTGACACTGCCCTTCTGATGGCCCTATCTGCGATAGTAGCGCCTGTGCTCTCATGGGTCTGCTCGAACAGTCCTTCACCTGGTGACCATGTTGACCATATCCGTAACACGCTCCTGTTATACCAGGACACAGGGTTGGTCCATGCTTCCTTCTACAAATTCAGCACGCGTCGTTCGGGTTGGGTGTCAACTTTCTGATCCCACTCTTTTTGTTGGAAGGAATGGGATATGTTCCTCGTGTCGTCGGCCTTTTCCCGAACTGCTTGCTATCCCTGTTGGGCACAAGCCATGACCCAAATGCGACGGCTCGCTCATTCAAGTTCGTCTCGATCAGCTATGCCCTCTCATACAAATCATTGTAATCCTTCAAATTCAGTGGCACCAGCGAATCCTTTATTTATGGTCTGAGGCCATCTTTGAACCTTCTTGCTCTGTCTACTAGATCCTCTATCAGTCTTGGTGCATACTTGGACAGCTCGGTGAACTTCACCTCATACTAGTCCACTGACATCAAACTCTGATGAAGACGCAGAAATTCTACCATCTTCTGCTCTTTAGTACAGTTAGAGAAATACTTCCCATAGAAAACTTCCACAAAGGCATTCCACACCAGAACCGTGCCTTCGGGAAACACTCTTCCCCCGGTGGCTTCCCACCATGTACTTGCATTCCTTTGCAACTGGTAGACCGCTAGGACTACTTTGTCTTCCTCAGAGTACCTTAGTAGTGCAAAGACTTTCTCTAGTTCCTTGATCTAGAGGGTTGCAGCCTCGTGATCGCCTACTTTAGTGAATCTCTGCGGATTCAGCTTCAGAAATTGTTCTACCAACTTGTGCATCGATCGATCACCATTCCCATTTCTAGGTGGGGCTTCAGCAGGTGCGGCTGCAATAATGGCAACAGCATTGGCGGCGGTAATGGTGGCAGCGGTAGCAGCGGCTTGATTCTGGGCCTGCTGCCCCATCATGTTCCCCAATGTCTCTAGCGCCTGAACGATCCCATTCAACTTAGGATCGCCTGGTGCTGCTACTCCAGTACCAACCTGTGGCGGTACTCTTTCTCTCGTGCTGGCCTGAGCCAGCGCCCTACCTCAGGCACTGAACCTAGTCGGCGTCCTACCTCGAGAAACAATTGAAACTGCACTCTTCCGAGGAGTCCTTTTATGAGGATTGCTCATCTTGCAGAATCTTTACAGAAACCTACTTTCCAATTCTCACACAGAATTAGAATTTTGAGCGACCCACACAAAACAATCAATCAATCAATTAATCAGTCACAAGCATGAGCATAAGGAAAAAGCCTTTCCTACTAACTATCCCATAACACATCACTCAAGACATTGACCAGCTTTAATACCATTTCAGGCGGGGATGTCACGCCCCGAGCGCGCGCACATCCCTTGACGATCAATTTAAAAATGCAATGTCCCAGGACGTGTCGCCGACCCAATCATTTTTTTCTTTCAATTAAGCACATGCGGAAGCAAATTAAATAAACCCCGACCAACAACAAACATAAGGATAGTCAACACTAGGAACAATTTCCCCAAAAGCAACGATTTCATTTTCAATTGATTAACCCTAGGAAGTTTAATACTTACAAGCCTTTCTACGGCCACTTCCTATCAACCCTCTCAAAAGTCTCAAGGCCAACCTAAACTATGGCAAGGCCAGCCAAAGGGTGTCGCATCTCACGCCCACCACAACCGCACTCGGCAGATCTCCACGTTACGGCCCTGAAATATGTTAACCACGACGAGGTGAGATAAATCTCAGTGAGTTAAAACCCTAAACCTCGATTAGGATGCAAATTCTCCTCGAAGGCGGTCCTAAGCACACACCATATAGAACTGACCTCATCTCGACGCGTACCTGCACGTTAGCTCAACACATATACCATCATCAGTGCAGCAAGCGTAGTTTAATAACTAAAACACATCATTTCAATCACATGGGTCCCAATTATAAGGCCAAACCGTTATAACATGTCCCATACCGTGCCACACAATTTTGTCTCATAATCAGGCATAGCTATCACAAACATTCAGGCGTGTTCCAGTTATTACGACCCATAGGCCACAGCCAACTTAAAAGTCGGCGATCATCTGGCGTAACTGGACATCGTCTCGCTCCATCGGGAAAGGCAATGTCTAGAACCCCGCCTAAACAGCATTCCATAAAAGGAGCATCGGTCCGGCCTCCACCGCGACTCAAGTTCCAGACCCCCGCCGGGCATCCGATAAAAATCGAGCATCGTCCCCAAACTCCCATTGGGTGACAAGTTTCACTTAGTGACCATGCACGCACACCATCAATCAAACTCCTTTCTTATCTTCCGTCAATTAGCCCAAAACACCAAAATCCTTTTAAAACAATAAACCTTGCAACTCTTTTTTTTTTTTTTTTTTTGTTCAAAGCTTTCCGAAATAAATTCGTACGGGGTCACGTATTTGAAATTAACCCGCCAAACTTTGCACGCATCTAGTATAAAACCTCCTTGTTTTATTGAGCACATCAAATTCGGCGTCCAAACCTGACACCTTATTTATTTTCTATTTTCTTTTCCAACCACCCTTTTTTGGAACTAAACTTTAGTAACCCTTTTTTTTTTGTTCAAAACTTTTATAAATAAATTCGTAGGTGCTCACATACTCAAAATTAATCCGTCAAACTTTGCACACACCTAGTTTAAAACCTCATTGTTTTATTGAGCAAATAATTTTTGGTGTCCGGACCCAATACCTCATTTACTTTCTATTTAATAGCCCATAAGGTCACTTTTGCAATAGTAATAAACAACCAACATAGAGCAATCAACCTCATGATGTCACACATGAGTTCTCAGCATGCCAAGCATCAACCAAATCACAACATATTCATTTCCCAGCAAGTAAGATACCAAGAACAACTACAAAACCACAATCGGCCCTAACCGGCAAAAACCGTGCCACTTGCGCGCCTCCAAGATTAATTCCAGAAACATAATACAAAAAACTCAGAAAATTCTCAAATTTGAATATATTCTAAAAGTTAAACGAACATTTTTCATGAAGACACATTGACCCAAATCTTTCTAGATTAAGAGCAGTAAATCGCTCAAGCTGTTACAAAAACTATGTCCGTTTTCAGAAATTACGTTTTCTAAAATCAGTTTAGTTTGAGATCCAAGCCTTGTTCGTTTGATCTGAAATTTAACTATGTTAACCTAAAAGATGTGATGAACAACTTTTGTGAATGAACTATTTCGAAAATCAAACCCTAAGAGTTGATAAAAATCCTGTAAAGACCAAAAGGTCACCAGTTCCAGCACAATCCAAGATTCTATTTTGCAAATGACGAAACTGAAATCTCATTCTTTTAAATCCTTAAAATCTTGATTAAAATATATGTCATAGCTGAAGATGTCTAGAACATTTCTCAAGAAGAAAGTAACCTCAAATTCATAGCATATTTGAATCCACAAAAATCACAACCAGCAAGTGTCCAATAAATTGATCTAGAGAGGAATCCACTAAACCAAGCTAAACCACATTCATTAGTACTAATCTAACCAACTAGATTAACACTAATCCATCTTTTGGCTAATTTACACTAATCTAACTAAGTGCAATTAACAACCTAATCAAGAATTAGGGAGTTAACTCACTGGATTAGGACGGCGGTGGGTTCACGGCGACGGTGGTGCAATGGCTGTGAAAACCTGAAACTACTGAGTCTCCAATGGAGCTCAACCGGCGAAGGAAATGGCCTAACAAGGACTCGGCCAAGGAAGAGCTTGGCTGCTGGAGTTGCGGTTTGTTTATTGGGACGGGTGGCTGTTCGATGGCCGAGACGGTGGCTGGTTGGTTGGACTCGGCTGGACGATGGGGGTTTGTTGGCGAGTGGTGGCAGCGCAGCTTGGTGGTGTTGACGTGATGAAGATGGTGCTGGAGTTGTGGAGATGGGATGAATGTATGGGGGTGGAGATGGAGATGGATGGTGAGTGGGATGATGGGATGATGGTTGATGATGATGATGAAGTGAAGAGGCGTGAGTGTTGTTGGTGGGAGGGCTGTGAAAGTGGGATGTAGGCGATGGAATCGTGGGGCAGCAGGAGGAAGGGGACGTGAGGGGAAAGTGAAAGCATAAGGGAAGAAAAAGAGATGAAGGGGAAATAGCTGATTCAATAGAGAGGGGGGAAGTTCACGCGTGAGAGAAGGGAGAGAGAGAGAGCGAAGAAGAAAGTCAAGCCAAGCAAAGACTTTAAAGGAAAATATCTCCATTTTCATCATCACCTATACACCAAAAGTCTTCAAATAATATCTACACTCCCCCAAATACTTTCCTAAGCTTAATTTTCCAAAATTAAGCCTTTTTGGGCAGCCAAATCCCAATTGACTTCTTAATCCGAATTTCCCTTCTTTTTCCAAATTGTCCGAAATTGATTTTTCCGCAAAATTCCGAACTCGGCGGAATTTATCTGAAAGATGAGACGACGTCCAATAAATGAATTGTGACACACTCGAACGTTCGAATCCCGAAATCGAATTTAATTTCGTGGTTAAAATCGATCGGATGCGATTTTAGTATAACCTAACCTATCAGGTAGCTTTTAGGGATTTTAGCGCCTTTGACCCGTGGTATATAATTTTCGATCCATGTTTGTTCATCTCTGACTTGTAGACAACTCTCAGTTGTCATAAAAATCGCAAGATTTCAATTATGTGTCCTAAGTATAAAATTGATAGAAAATCAGGTTATTGCCGTTCGACGCGAATTTCACAATTATGCAGAATCACCCACAATTCAATTACGTGTTTCCGTCGAATCAACCTATATCCGATCACTAATTGATTATAAATGGTGTTGTATTGACTCTTTCCAATTATTACGGTCGAGTAGTTGATTTCTGATCGAATTGTCAAGTCTGTTGCGTTTATATCCCTTAACGGCTTCACCAAATAAATTAGTTACTCATGAGTGGCCAACTCAGAGTAAAATGACCATAGGCGCGTTGATGAAAGGCCCATTTCATATTATCGAGACGGGGTCGAAATTGAAGATGTCACAAGTAGAGACATGCGAGAATGCTTCCATGAGTCACCATTACTACTCCTTCCCCTGCACGGTGAAGGACAACTTCATTCTAGATTATTGATGTTTCCGAGTTGATTAAAACTGAATCTTCCTACAGTAAAAGTGTAATGTACACGCACATTATATATGTGGGTGTGTGTATGTCTGTGTGTGTGAAGTGTGGTAGTATAGACACAGACATACAGTTAGGCAACTTTAGACAATTATAGACGCACAGTTACACACTTTGTGTGCTTAAATTTGGTGGCTAATTCTGCTTTTCCGCAAATAAGCAACATAGACACATTAATCTTATATATGCCTAACTTCATAAGATATTATCAGGCTACATCATGTAGGGATAAATCTAGAAATCAGAGGCTAGAAGAGCCAACATTAGTGTAGATTTTATTGGGAAGATCGCCGACTGTTAAAAAAAATTTAAGTTGTTTAACTAAGTGTCGCGACCTCTTTTTTTCGGCGCTCGATCAGGGCGGGCGTCTTGCAGAGGCTAATGGTTTGGCTAAATTTATTAGGCCCGGACTCTCCCAAGTCCACCAATTCACGACTTTAATAGTCTAAGTTTTTAACCTGTAAGTTAATTTCTAAAACGAAGTCGCCACTAATCAATTTGGGGCGGGTTGATTAGAAACCCATGCGAAATATTGAGAGAAATACTCACTCCTGTGCAATTAGAGAAATTAGGATCGAGGACTTGATTACACTAGTTAATCACTAATGCCCTTCCGGTACCTAATCTTCTTTAAACCCTCAGGCTTTTTGGATTTTTTAGGGGTTTTCCATGCATTTTTTAGGAGGAAAAACATTTTTTTTAGGTATTTTTCTATTTTTTTGGACATAAAAGGGATTTTTTGGATTTTTTTTTGTCTTTTTTAGAAAATACAAGTCTTTTTGGCCTTTTATGGATTTTTGGCATTTTTGGAAAATATGAAATATTTTTTTTTTTTAAAAAAATAAAATATTTTTTACTATTTTTTAAATATTTTTTAGATATTTTTTTGGAAAATAAAGTATTTTTTATTTTTCTTGATTTTTTTTGGAAAATAAAATATTTTTTACTATTTTTTCGAAAATAAATCATTTTTTTATTTTTTATTTTTGAATTTTTTTGAAAAAAATTATTTAAAATAATAGAAAAGCCAACCCGGGTTGGGTCTGACCCAGTCGTCCATTCGGGCCCGCAATTTTTTTTGTTTTTTGCTTTTTTTTTGGAAAATATATTTTTATTTTTTTATTTTTTTTATTTTTTTATTTTTATTAAAACATTATTACTTAACTTTTTTAATTTCAAAATGTGACTCGGGTCGGATCCAAGGTCGGATCCGACCCGGGTCAACCACCCGGCGACCCGATTTCCGCCCCTCCCCCTTCTATGCTCAAAACCCTACCTACACAGTGGCCCAAATCCGATCCGACCCGACGATCCGGGGTCGCGACCCGGAAAATCGTGAACCCTAGGGTTCCCGATTTGTGGCGCTTGCGATGGTGGCAATGGTGATGATGGTGACGGTGGCGACGGCGATAACGGCGACGGTGGCGACGGCGATGACGGCGACCCTTATTACCTGCGGCGAAGTGGCAGACAACGAGCGGCGGAGACGGCAACGACGGTAGAGGGTGCGCGACGTCGAGGACGACTGTAGCTTGGCTTGGGGCAACTCGACACGGCGGCAAGGGTTCGGTCCGCTCCTAGTCAGCCCCCTCTCCTCAAATCTGACCTCTTCTTCGCGGATCTTGAACTCTCTCCTCTCTTCTGGCCTCGACTGCTCGCAGATCTGGGTTCGCTCGCCACCGGTCTCCCCCGAAGTCTCTCGGAGGGAGGTCGTTGAGCTCGCGACCCGATCGCTTCGCCCTTGCTCGCTCTTTGAGTTCCCCGAAGTCTCTCAGGGGATCTCTCGGAGCTTGCTGGCTGGTGTGTGCCGTTCGATGGAGGCGGTGCCTTGCTATTTATAGGCGAGGGTGTCCGGTCGACCGGGGGGGCTCGGCCGTCGGCTTTTGGCTTGTCGACCGAACTCCTGCAGCTGAACCGGCGTCAAATTGCATTTGCGGGTAAGCTCAAAGTAGTTCCTGCAGCCCCTAATCTTATTGTGCATATTGAAATTCACAAATGGCGTTGACATGGATTAATGATGATATTTCATGACAGCATTGGTTTACCTTTGTGCTTCAAGTCAATGTTTTGCAAGCAAGTTGTACATACTGATCCTTACTTTCGCCACCACCTTGCACATAAAACCAATGAACGCGAACTGTTGATCAGACAATTCTCTTTTGATGAACCAAATCAAAGATAATATCTTTTCCTAACACATGAATATGTTCTTTAGAAATGAGTTAAGGTGAG